>BSBN01000290.1:12376000-13030500 GCA_027924645.1 Cunninghamia lanceolata | reverse complement strand
GAGGATAACTTTTTTAAAAACTTGTTTTAGGATCTGAATTAGCCATTCAAACTGAAACCTAAAATATGAGAACCGGTGAGAGGCATGGCGGAGGAAGGTCATCTGGGAAACAGTTTTCAGAGGGCGAAATTTCGTCAGAGGAAGACAGAAAACGAGAGAATAGCGAGGATGAGAAGCATGTAACAGGCAGGAGAAATAAGTCTATTGTCGAAGATGATGCTATGGTTAGGGTTAGGGTTTCTCATGAGGAACACAGGAATGAGAGGGATCACGATCACGGCACAAGGCACCGAACAGACGATGGCAAATCCCATGCTGACAGGAGAGATAGAGACAGGGACAGGACCCACGATGCTAGGGTTAGGGTTTCTCATGAGGAGCACAGGGATCATGGCAGCACAAGGCACCGAACAGACGATGGCAAATCCCATGCTGACAGGAGAGATAGAGACAGGAACAGGACCCACGAGCATAAGGAAAGACATGCTCAAGGAAAATCTGTGCAAGAAATAGAAAAGGATGGTTATGAGAAATCCAGGTCTCACAAGGAGAGAGGTGACAGTGATAAAAGGGTTTCTGGAAACAAGAGGCACAGAGAAGCAGTGGAAGTGAATGTTTCTGGTCTTGCCTCTGCTCCATCACATAATGGGAATGGTGAAGGTGCTGTGAGAGGAACTGAAAAGGGTGTTGGAAGAAGTGGGGGTGTTTACATTCCCCCATTCAAGCTGGCCCAAATGATGAAAGATGTGCAAGACAAGAGCAGTGTGGAATACCAGCGCATGACTTGGGATGCCCTTCGAAAGAGTATCAATGGGTTAGTGAACAAGGTAAATGCATCCAACATCAAGAACATCATTCCAGAGTTATTTGCAGAGAATCTCATCCGTGGAAGGGGTCTATTTTGTAGGTCTTGTATGAAATCCCAAATGGCATCCCCTGGATTTACAGATGTTTTTGCAGCCTTGGTTGCTGTGGTAAATACAAAGTTTCCTGAAGTTGGCAATCTGCTTTTGCGAAGAATTATCTTGCAGCTCAAGAGGGCATACAAACGCAATGACAAGCACATGTTGATAGCAGCAGCAAAATTCATAGCTCATTTAGTGAATCAACAAGTTGCTCACGAGATCATTGCCTTGGAACTTCTAACCCTTTTACTAGAGAATCCTACAGATGATAGTGTAGAGGTTGCTGTTGGGTTTGTGAAAGAATGTGGGTCTTTGTTGCAAGACCTTTCGCCAAAAGGTCTCTATGGGATTTTTGAACGATTTAGAGGTATTCTCCATGAGGGGGAAATTGACAAACGAGTGCAGTTTTTGATTGAAGGTCTTTTTGCAATTCGCAAAGCCAAGTTTGAGGGTCATCCGGCTGTGCGTGCAGAATTAGACCTTGTAGAGCAAGAAGATCAGTTAACACATGAAGTTTTCCTAGAAGATGAACTTGATCAAGAAGCTGGTTTGGATGTTTTCAAGCCAGATCCGGAGTTCTTAGAGCATGAGACGGCCTATGAAAAACTGAAGAAAGATATCCTTGGAGATGCTTCTTCCGATGAAGCAGAAGGGGACAATGATTCAGGTGATGATTCAGGTGATGATGACGATGAAGAAGAGGAAGGCGAGGAAGCACTAAGAATACAGGATGAGACAGAAACAAACTTGGTCAATTTAAGGCGCACAATTTACTTGACAATCATGTCAAGTGTTGATTTTGAGGAAGCTGGTCATAAGCTACTAAAGATCAAGCTTGAACCGGGTCAAGAGATGGAACTTTGTATAATGCTATTAGAGTGTTGTAGTCAAGAGAGAACGTATCTTCGGTATTATGGACTTCTTGGTCAAAGATTCTGCATGATAAACAAAATTTATCAGGAATTTTTTGATAAGTGTTTTGTTCAGCAGTACTCCATGATACACAGACTGGAAACAAATAAATTGCGCAATGTTGCAAAATTTTTTGCCCACTTACTTGGCACGGATGCTCTTCCATGGCATTGTCTGGCTTATATACGGCTCACAGAGGAGGATACTACATCTTCTTCCCGAATTTTTATAAAGATTCTCTTCCAGGAGCTGGCAGAGCAACTTGGTATATTGTTGCTTAATGAGAGGTTGAATGATCCGACAATGCAAGAGTCCTTTGATTCAATTTTTCCGAAGGACAATCCCAAAAATTCACGGTTTGCTATCAATTTCTTCACTTCCATTGGTCTTGGTGGAATCACTGAGAGTTTACGAGAGTATTTGAAGAATATGCCAAGGCTTATAATGCAGCAGCAAAAGTCTATCCCTGAGTCAGATGAATCAACCTCTAATGACGATTCTTCTAGTTCATCAGGTTCATCAGATTCTGATACATCAGATTCAGATTCTGAGAGTGAAACTGACATTGAGAGGAGGAAGGAGCGAACAAGAAAGAAAAACAATTCAAAGAATGACAGTGCATATGAAAAAACAAGAAGAAAGAAAAGGTCTAGGACATCTGACTCTGAGAATGTAAGTGACAGTGATAGTGACAGAGACAAAAACAGAAGGAAAAGGAAAAGGAATTAAAAAGCTTTCCGTTCGGTTATTCATGGCTGTAGCAGACACTGCTTTCCTGGACTGTAACAAACAAAAGGGTCACTGCAAGTGCTTTGGTTTTGTACTACAGATGATTATAAGATGCTACAACGCTGTTTTATGTATTTTAATAGCCATGGCTTTCAGAGTTCTGTACTTGATAGGTAATGGATACACAACGTTAGGAGGGAGAAAAGATCGGGCCAAGTGCAGATTGTGATAATACTAGACCAATGATTTCTGTTATTTATTGAGAATTTCTTGTTTTCCATGTCATGTGACGTGTCATAAGCAAACTGGAAATCTAAATTCAATAAGATTCTTTGTGCTTTGATATTACTTTGAAAATGCCTTCTTGTACTTGTAGCCTCTTGGCAATTTTTTTGTTATTGAAGGAAGAGGACTGTATCTTCTTTATGAATTTTTAAAGAGTAAATTTAGGAACATTTTACGAATAATATGGTCATATATAGATATGATATCTTCCACTTCATTATTGGAATTGCCTGTGCTGTTTTATTTTTGTGTATAAGCAAGCTATTGAGACCCGTATAATCAGTACCATTTTCAGCATTGATGATTGCCATTGCACCCGATATTGATTTGATACCAGTGCCGCTGACAAGTAGAGAAAACAATTTAACCCCTGACAAAAATCTCTTAAAACTACTGACAGCTTTATTATCTTTCCAATTACAAATGTTGAAAGCTAGAGATAAACACTTCTGGATTATGACAAATAGCAAACTTGCAATAGCTATCTTATAATAATACGACATATCCCAGGACATATAATCTTCCGTTCACAGGAAAGATACTACACCTGCTTCCATACATGAGAAATAATCAGACATAAACCCATCAGGAAGTGAGGACCTGCACCTAAGCTTACCCAAACATGTTACAGTTGTTTTTCATAAAGATTCTCTTCCATGAGCTGGCAGATCAGCTATTAAGATGTTGAATGATCCCACAATGCAAGAATACTTTGATTCTTATTTTCTCTAAGGACAATCCTAAAAATCCATGGATTGCAAACAACATTTTTCACCTTTATTGGTGGCATCAGTGAGAGTTTACATCAGTAAATGAAAGAATATGCCAAGACTTTTATTGCGGTAGCATAAGTCTATCTCTGAATCAATATCTCAAGTTATGATTCTTCTAGTTCAATAGGGTTATCTGATTCTGATACCCGAGACTCAAACTCAGAGAGTGTAACTGATAATGAGAATAGAAAGGAGCAAAATTGAGAAAAGAAATGCAAAGAATGATAGTATGAAAATAAGGGAAGAAAGAATAGGGGTAGGACTTCTACTGATTTTGAGAATGAAGTTTACAATGATAATGACAGAAACAGAAGGAAAAGGATTAGATATATTTCCATTTAGTTGGTTAATGCCCTAGCAGACACCATCTCCTGGACGGCAATAAACAAAAGGATCACTCCATGGCTTCAAGTTTGTACTACGCATGATTATAAGATGCTGCCATACTGTCTTATGTACTTATTCTCTTAGCCAAATTTTTTTTCTGTAAATTTTGTTATTGCTAATTTTGGCTGATCCAATTCAGTGTTATGGAATTTTGCTCTAGTTTTAGGATAAAAGAAATTCAGGTATGTAATTATTGTAAGTATAAACCTTATATTGAATGCCTTCATATTTGCTTTATGAGCAGCTATATCCCTCCATTCAAGCAAGGAAAGATAAAAAGCTAAGAAATGGGAGATCAGAGGATCAAAATTCTTTAATTGGTTTGGCTTGAAAGTAATTGTTGGCATGAGCTTTGGAGGATTTGGGACGAGGGAATTTTGGTGATGTCAGGAGAAAACACACACCTACCTTTGTATTTGCTGTTTCTCTCAAAAAACTCAAATAGAGACATCCACAATGTCTTCTGTTTTGGTTCCCTCCATGTCAACTCTCAGCAATCATTACGAGGCCCAAGAGTCCACCAAAGCCTTTTCAGTGGAAGAGGCTCAGGTATGTTTAGGTTTTTTTGCCCCCTCTCTTAATCTTTTATGTGCATACGGACTTCAAAAATGTCTTAATTTGTTCTGGAAGTGAAGTTTTGTTTCTGGTTTCGTGCTCGTTAGGTGTGTTAAGCTTTTTTTCTTTAGCTTTATATAAAGATGGGCCTTAAATTTGTCTTAATCTGGTTCTGGAACTGAAAATTGTGTTTTTGAGTTCATGCTTACCAGTTATGTTTAGTTTTTTTTTTGAAGTGCAGATGGACCTCAAATTTTTCTTAATTTTGTTCTGGAACTGAAATCTTGTTTTCAGGTTTATGGTTATCAGATATGTCTAGTGTTGTTTTTTTAAGTTTTTTTCCTAAGCTTTATATGCAGAAGGACCTCATAGTTTTCTTAATTTTGTTCTGGAACTGAAAACTTGTTTTTGGAGTCATGCTTATGAGGTATATTACGTTTTTTTTTCCTCTTGAGTTTGATTAACAAATGAACTTCAATTTTGTTCAGTGAATGAAGCCTTTTGTTTATTTTGGATTTATGCTAATTGGTTATGTTTAAGGCCTTTTTTCTTATGCTTAACGTGCAAATGGATTTCTGATTTGTTTCAGTTGAATTTAGCAAATGAAGCCTGTTTTTAATTTGTTTTTGGATTTGTGCTAAACAGAGATGTTTAGGGTTGTTATTTTCCTCAAGCTTTATTTGCAAATGGATTTCAATTCTGTTTTAATTTTGTTCAGAAAATGCAACCTTTTTTCTTTATTTGTTTTTGGGTTTATGCACATCAGGTACTTTTAGGTTGATTTTTTTTGAAGCTTAGTATGCATTTTTCTTTCTCAATTGGTTTTAGTTCCGTTTAGGAAATGAAGCCTGTTTATTAATTTGTTTTTTGGTTTGTGCTTATCAAGTATTTTTAGCTTCTTTTGTTTTTTGTAAGCTTGAGTCAAATGGATTTCTAGTTTATTTTAATCATGTCTGTGAAATGATGCCTGTTTTTTTGAATTGCAGGTGGGGGATATATGGTTATCAAGTATGTTTTGGGCTTTCTTTATTTCCCTTAAGCTTTATGTGCAAATGGACTCCAGATTTGTTTTGGTTTGTTATGGAAATGATTAAAATTGTTTCTGGGTAATATTGTGACTAACTTCTAAATAATTCATTCTCCTGAAATTAAATCTATTCCCCAAATGTTTATTTTTTAAAGTTTCATTCTGATCTGGAACAGACGAGTTTTAAATCTGTATGGCTCAGGTCAAGATCTTCTGGTTCAGGAGTTTATTTAACATTGTTTGCTGGAACTGTTTTGTTTTAATTCTGCTCTGAAACAGAGTTGTATGTTGTTTTTCCTCGTGTTTGTGATGGAGCTTATGATTTCTAATTTGATCATGAACGGATTTTCTGTGATTTTGTATGTATTGTTCTTTGCTATCTGAGGGAGCGGGTTTTTCTTTATTTTTGTAAATTTTGTTCTCAGATATTTATCTGATTCTTTTTCCTTTCTATTCGTAAATTTTTCTCTTAATATTTTACCCTGAACTGAATCTTTTGATTCTTTTTCCTTTCTATTCTGATTTTCTCTTCCTGTCTCATTTGACCATGGAAGTTGTCCTTTATTGGAAACTGAGTTTTGTATTCAGTTTTCACTGATGAAGTGATTATAAACATTTTACTTTGTTCTGAGACAGAAAAGAAATTCCTACATAATTTTAGGTTTAATTTGGTTTTGAAACTGATAATTTTCAGGCATGTACAGCTCAAGTCACTATCTTGAATCTTCAACTGGATGATCTGGAGTTTATTTAACGCCTCTGGCTGTCACTCTCTTGATTTTGGCAATAGCCATAATTGGGATTTTGTTATTCACACTTGTAATTACACTAGCTATATTGTTGGCTTCTTGTCAAAGCAAGCCTGATATTGTGGTCAAACAAGGGATGGGACCAGAAATGGGTGTTGATGTGTGCAGGAGCTTTGTTTTGAACTTTGAGCTTAATAACATACAAGGGATTAATGTTTTCCCAAGTATGTGTGAAGAATATGTGTTTCAATACATGACAAGTGGTCAACATGAGAATGGTGTAAATGGAGCAATCAAGGCAGCAGATAGCTGTTTAATTCCTGCAATGGTGAATGGTGATGTACTGGATACAGTAATAATTGACATTCATGAAACAGCTTTGTCCAACTTTCGATACTTCAGAACTTTTCAGCATTGGTAATTTCTTCCACCCTCTAAGAAAAAGGTTTTAGTGACCAATCAATGCTTGTAGCCTTTTCTGTTTAGAACAAGGTTCTTGTTTGTAGACGTGCTTGAAAAATATACATTATAGAGATCCTTAAAACTGTCAGTGAAAAATATACATGATAGTTTGTAGGTTTCTTTAACGTCTCTTGTTAAATTTCACTGAAGGTTACTGTTAAGTACATTTGGTATTGGTGGTTTTGTTTCCATGTCATTCTATCTTTCTTTCTGTTATCTTCCCTTGCTAATGAGGGTGCCTAGTTGGAAGAGGAGCTTTATGATTTTTCAGTACAGTCAAATACCTCTTTTCAGAAGCCACAAAGGCTTGGAACTCATCTGTCTATGCAATAATCGTTCTAAACTTCTAAGTTTAATTTCCTGTTGCATGATGTAAGGAAATGGTCTTGCCCTGAGTGCGTATTTTAGTTGATATTACCATCATCTAGTCATTTGCCTGTATGAAATCAATTTTACTGCTGTTTGTTTTTGCGTCTGTAACAACATTCAGGAAACATCAATATAAAAATTTCAAGCCATAGCATGTTTTTTCCTGAAGCATTTTTTTTAGAATTCTTTACTAGCTAAGCCCCTGACCTCTTGTAATAAAATCGTTTTCAGATCCATGCTGCATAATATGGATGCTTGGAATCACTGGGTCGAAGAAGCAAAATCTCCCCCATTGATTCCCACTTTGAAGGTGTATCAGAAGCTCCAGGACCATGGTTTGGCTTTGATTTTCCTTTCTAGAAGACACGAGAACCAACAGAACTCCACTGTGAAGAACCTCCTTCATGCTAGTTATTCTGGTTGGACAATGTTGATAATGTGGTAAGATGACTCTTCATTTACAATGTATTTATCTGGATGTATATTGGGCTGTGGGCACTCTCTTCTATGTGCTGTAGACATGCCCAGTGTTCACCATGTATCCAGTGCAGGCGGCCTAAAATTTGCTCTGTAGTTCAAATATTAGGTACTACATTTCCACACTTGGATATTAGAAAGCATCTTTGAGGAGTGAATTTGTATGTACAACAATCTAGTAACAAAAAGATCTGCTTTACACAAATTATTTGGTTATTCATAGAAGGTACATTGAAGGTGAGAGGGTTGCTAGATTCTTGATTTTTACCCTCACGAGAACTTAATACAATATAGTTTCTCAACCACAAGTTAGTTTATACTTCAATATTTTCTTGGCAGATACAAGAATCCAATCCTAAGCCATAGAGCACCATCACCAAGATGACTCTCAAACATGGGGTACGAGTAAGTTGAGGTCATTTCAAATGGTGTACAAGGGTATGAACTTTAAGATTTTACACGCCCCATGAGATGTGGCTATGACATGTGGTCAGAAACAGGGTCCTCATCTTTGCACCTGTTTCCTGGTTACTATGCTATCACATTCATAATGCCATAAAATACAAGATAATTTGTCTCAGCATAATATAGCATTTTTATTAACTTATAAAATGTACATTATGGGAACTTGAAATACAATGTTCACTGACTTGGGGACTAAGTTGTACAGAGCCTACTCACTGCCCAACAATAGATCTATCACTGTGACTTCCCAGCTCAAGCTGTAACATGGTCAGTGAGACTACAATCTTTCCTCAATTTGTTTCTCTGGTATCCAATTCATATCTCAATCTTTTGAAAAAATTTCTACTTTTGTTGCAGTATGCCATTTGATTTTGAATTCTTCTCAACCTCGAAGTTCTAATTAACAGGTTCACTCTCAGATCAGCTCTAATGTAAGTAGTTTATAGAAGCTACCGATATCTGCACTTCCTAGTGTGGTTCATGTTGTGACCTAATCACAACTCGGGAACCCCAGTTTTTTTGCTTTAGGATTTTGTTGTTTTTTGAATGTCTCTATAGTGAATCTTGTATGATCTCAGCGCAAGTAGAAGTCATCTACCAAACAGGTCCTTAAAGTGAATTTCCAGTACAACTTAAGGCAGTCGTGTTTAGGAGATCCAACTGAGTATTAAGTGTCAAAATGGTGAAGTGTGGAAAATGCTCTGCAAGGTGTATTATGTGCCTAGGATAATGAGGCATTTGGAGATGAGGTTGTCTCAAGGTTTGGACAAAATTGAATGTCTCGAGTCTCCAGGAGATGTGTGTACATGCCATTTTGATACTTAGGAATTTTGGATGAGATTCAATGTAGTTGCAAGTGCATTTTAGCTGGAAATCAACATGGTGGAAATTGTTCTCAACCATGCAATATGCGCCCTAATGAGGATCTCATTCTTTGGAGCCAAGATGGTCAAATGCTACTCTGCTTAGTCAAATCCATGAAATGCTTGAGGAAGTTAGGTCAAGTTGCCTAAAAGAGTTGATAGAAATAGGAAGATCTTTCGAAAATTTGACTAAGTATGATGGATACATAGTATGGAAAATGTTCTACCAGTTGCATTTTGTGCCCTGGGAGATGAGTGCAAAAGGTGGAAAATGCTCTCACAACTGCAATATGCACCCAAGGTTTGCATGGATAAAACTTGTTCAAGGCGAAGTAAACCAAAGACCCAGGCTTGCCTTGAGGAATTTGGAGTGAACATTTGATGTTTGATCCAAGATAAAGGTGAAAACGTTTATCAAAGGAAGAGCGCATAATGCTCTGGGCCATGGAATTTTCGCCCTAGGTTGTTGTTAGGCAATTAAACCAATTGTGAGGTATGTCGTCAAGGACTTGATCAAAGATAGGAGAGATTGTTCTTCTAAGTATGGGGGGCATATAATGCTCTACCTCATGCAAAATCCAGCAGTTTAAAGTAGAGTTAGGAGAGTGTTTGAAGAAAAAATTGGAAAATGTTCCTTACCTTGCATAGCCCGCTCAAGCGAATAAGAGGAATGAAATCCAAAGGTAAGAGATTTGCCTAAGTATGGAGGGCGCATAATGCTTTGCCCCATGAAATTTCCGCCCAAGACTGCCCAAGACCGCCATGAGGAAGTTTGAAGTGTGAAGGAGTAAACGACTAAGTGATGATCAAGAGCAAGGGCGCATAATGCTCTCAACCTTGCAAAATCTGCCCTTCCCTCTAGTGCAATTTGATGATGAGACAAGGAAATCAAGGAAAATTTTCACCGAAGAGGAAAATCCGCTCTCTTAATCCTATCATATTTTGCTCATCGAAGATGATTCCAATGAAAGGATAAGAAAAGTTATTTGAGAAATTTGATGAAGAGATAAGTTAAGGTTCAACAAATGAATGTGAAGTGTTTATCAAATGAAGATGAGGAAGGAGAATCCACCTAGAATCAAGTGCTTCTTAAAGCTAAAATTTGCTCAATCATCAACAACTTTGAAGGTAATTTCAATCTCATTTGCCAAAGTAAAGAAGTAGGGAGGTTTAAATAAATGCCTAAGGAAGGAGAAATCCAAATTCAACAAAAAATGCTTAAGCTGATTGAAGTCAAAAAGTAGGGAAAATGTTCTAGAGCCTTCAAAAGCCGCCATAGAGGGGCATGAAATGCTCTTAAGCCTGCAATATTGGCCCAGCCTGTTCATGAAAGAAAGTTATTTCAATGTTAAGCATGATCAAATTAGATGGTTGTTGGAAACTCCAAGTTATCATCAAAGTCATGATCAAGTGCATAAGGTAAAATGTGCAAGGGCTCATAATGTTCTGCCTCATGCAATATCCGCCCAAGGGAATTTCACACCCATCAGCAGTATGCGTTTTAACAAAAGGTAACATGATCTTTGCAAAATTGTTAAGACATTCAAACTTCAAACAAAATTCGCCACAAGAAGAAAGTCTTTCTTTAAGTAAAAGATGAAAATGTTCTCAGGGTTTCAAAAGTCGCCCTTGCTAGGTGCAAATTCCCTATGGGATTGCAAAAACTGCCCAAAAATATGTCCTTGCACGTGCTCGAAATCTACCCAGCCTAGGACCCAAGTCAGCCTAGAAGGAAAGAAGATTGAGTTTTTGTAGGCCGACTTGCTTGGAAGAGGATGGCGAGTGGGTATTTAAAGAGGAGTGTCACTTCATTTTTCAACATTCAATTCAAAACAAATATTCAAATCAGTAAAGCAGAGCAGAAATTCACAAGATAAGGAGCAAAAATATACAAGAACAAGGTGAATTTGCGAAGGATAAAGCAAAGGAGCTAGGCGCCACAAGGGAGGAAGGATAAATTTTCCATTTTTGTCAAGTTTAAATTCTTCCTAAAAGGAGACCTGCAGAAATAAAAAATCAGGCTTAGCATTGTTGAATTTGATTAATAGGCAGCCAAGGTATGTCATGCTCTCCTTGTTTCAAATTTGAATAAGTTTTGGGATAAGTGTTTAAAAATGGTTTAAAATTCAATCTTATTTATCCCACATTCATTAGGAGAGTGTAATTAGGTGATTAGATCCCATTTATATTTAGTATCACTTTAATATTCTAACTTAAGTAATTTCATTCAAGTAATTTCGTTCTTGTAGGTAGATGATGAGTTCGAAGGATCGCCAAGCTTTGTTCAGGAACGATATGAAAGTAGCGTTGCCCAAAACCAAGATTACGTCAAGATGGAGGGACTTGAGCGACACCAACTTGGGACACGTCAACATGGATGAAATCAAGGAGTTGCACAAGCCCACTCATTCCAAGGTTATTCAAGAGATGCTAAAGAATGGAATCGTCCAAGCAACATGCTTTTCGCCCGCATTGCCAAGTGCCGAGTTGATGTTGGAGTGTGCTCGTCGTTATGACCGACAGAACAGATGCATTGTGGCTAATGATGGGAAAGTGTTGGCTTATTTGAGGAAAGAAGCAATTGCATACACGTTCAACATTCCAAAGTATAAAAGGACCACACTTTGCACTAAGGAGCATGCACAACAAGTATATGATGCTGGATCAAAGGACTTCTTGCAAGAGATCAATGCCAAGTGGGTATCACAACCGAGGAATCACTATAGTAGGTTGCCAAAGAAACTTCATAAGTCAGATTTTCTTCCCGAATATGGATATATGGTGATATTTTTGAATAGAATAATGGATTGTCCGCAATCATCAACATGTGAAACATGGATGTTCTACTACACGAACGAGATCGTAAAGGCCAAAAGATGATTGATTGGGCGGAGATGATAAGTAACAATATCCATGATCAGCTGACGAGATTGGAAGAAACAAAGTCATTCTACATGAGCTCGTATGTTATCTACTTGTTGGCAAGGTGCGAGAGAGATGCTGGATTGACTTGCAAAGGTAATATTGGATTTGGCGTTGGACAGTTCCCCGTGTATGATTGCTATCCGCAGTTGCAGCTAAAAGCCATCGCCCATTACAGAAGAGTCAACGATGCCTTCTTCATGTACATTGTAAGGAGATTGCAAGGAAATATTCACGAAAGGCTATCCAAAGAGGCTATGAATTTGGTGAAAAAATATGGAAGATGGTACATACAATTTCCAAAGCTCACTTACCTGAGGATTCAAGGGTTTACATCTTATTGTTACCGTTTACCAAGATATCCCACGGACAAGATGGTATTATTGGAGGTGACAAGGCAGTTGGTGGCATATGACAAGATTCAGAAGAACAAAAAGAAAGCTGGAATCTACTTTCCAATCAGAGTTGGAAGGTTAGAAACTTGTTCGTCACTGCAAGCTGCATTGAATTCGGAAATCGAATTGCAAGCATACAACATGGTACTTCATGATTCGAAAAGGGATAACTTTGATCCATTCAACAACATTCGGAAAGCATTTGGAAGGAGGTATAAGCACAAGAAGCGTCTCGAAGACCATTGGGTTGATGCAGTCGATGAAGAGGACGTGAAAATCAGAAGGTGTTCAAGGTTGACATGGAATTTGGTGAGAATTTGCAATGTATTTAGCATTTCTGATCAATTAGAGGAAACTAATAGATTTATGTCTCAAAGTTTATATGATGCTGAGAGGCCATTCACCTTCAATTGGGCCGAAAAAGAGATTATACATGATGATTGTTGGATGCAAACGGTCATGGAATTCACTAGAAAGTATGCGGATCGACAAATAGAGAAGCTTATTCATAAAGGCTACAACTTGACTTACAATTTGATGGGAGATCCAGATTCGCAACAGTCTCAGGAAGCAAGTGATAATGAGTCTAGCAGTGAGCATAATAAGGAATCTGGTGGGTACACTGATAGTTCAAGAGAAAAAGCCCAGCCAAGGAAAAGAAAACAACCAGAGAGTTCAAAAGGTGAATGTAGCCGGAAGAAGGAAAAATCAGGTTCAGCTCATGAAGCTAGCACTTCTTCTAGACAAGGAGAAGACCTTTCAAGAACTGCCAACATGACATCTACTGTGGAGAATCAAGAAAGAGACGAAGTTCCCATAGCTCCAAATATGCAAGATCAAGGAAATGTAAATGAATCTTCGGAGTTAGCTTTGCGTGAGAATAAAGTTGAGGAACATCATCCTAGTCCGCCAGAAGATCATGAGGTAGTCATGGGTGAGGGTGATGAAGAAAATCAGGAAATGCAAGTACCTTAGGATGACTTTGACGAAGAAGCATTGCCGTTAACACCAAGAGTGGAGATTCAGGAAGAAGATAATGAGGATTTGTCCACTTTACCAGAATGGTTAAGAGAAAGAGTGAAAGAGACTACCATTGTTGAGAGAGAAACCGAACTCAATGTAGAAGAATTGTTGAATTGGGTAGGAAATGATAAAGAAAGGAAGAAACCAACCAGGGTCTCCAAAATCACAAGGGACAGTTCATGTTCGAGGAAAGTGCACATTGCAGTACCAAGAGTTGATAAAACAATTGATGACATAGTTCCAGAAGACTACGATGTGACTACTATTGATTTGGGTCCGACAATAGAAGAACAAGATGTGGAAGAGTTAGGAGATTCTATCATAGCTGTCAAGGAAAGGTTAAGGCAAGAGAAAGAAAAGAGGAATCGGTTAGAGCAAGAAAACTTGGTATTCAAAAGGTACATTCAGCAGTTGATGAATCCAATTTGTCAACGTGAGGGAACATCTGCGCCACCAGCTATGCTTTCGCAAGAATCCATTGAATAATTAGAAGGAATGAGATTGTCATCCCTAATAATGAAAGGATGGGTGGACAGCATGAGAAACAAGATTGATGGATTCATTGGCAAAATTGCTCAACAATTTGAGAGAGTTTCAAAACTCTTGGATAGAATTCAAGTCATTTCAGATACATGTTCCGAGTTTGAAACTGTCAAGCAAAATCTCATGCCCCAATTGAAGGAAATGATTGATTTTCCGAGGATAGCTTTGGTAGACGAAAATGTAATTGAACAAAATTTATCATGTGATCTCTCTTTTTGGTATTACAATTTGCATATAAGGGAGCAAGTTCTAGAAAAGGTGGAAAGTGACAGTGATCACATAAGAAGTGCACTGCAAAGAGTTCAAAGCAAAATACTTAGTTCAATCAATGATATGTGTGATCTTTCGGGAGAGATTGATATTGAAGATTTGAGGAATCACATACATGCATCTTACTTCGACAATGTTCACAACATCACTAGAGAGCAGATGGACAATATTTCCTCACTTTCTACATTCATGGGTGCACATCAGGCTTGGATGATAGAATGGGAAAAGACACTTGTCACATACACTACAGATTTGACAGATACAGAGAGGACCATTCAACATGCACCAAGTGTACCAATTGGAGACATTTTTGATATTGTGTCCAAGTTCGTTGCATTTAGAAGAAGAGATAAGAATAAAGGAGATGCGCCACGTGGACAATCCTTATAGGCTCAAACATGTCATCACCCTGGAAAACGTGCCTTTGTTCCTTCTTTTGTGTCTAAAAATAGCAAATTGTTGTAACAAATTCATTATGTGGTGTAATCTTGGCCATTGGTTTGAAAATCAATCCTGGCCCTTCATTGTACTTTGAAGGCTATAAAAGGGCCTCATTCCTCCATTTAGGGATATATGAGAGAAGTCTTGGAGAAATTGTTGCAAAAACTCTGTTGAGATTAATACAAATTCATTGTTGAGTTCTTCTTGGTGATATTGTATTGTTTCGCAAAGTTGCATGGTTCCTAAGTACTTATTCAAGCAAAAAGAAAAAAAAAATTAGTTTAGTTTGTTGAGTTTTGTTTCAAGTTCATGGAAGTTATTGGTTGTTGATTCATAAGTGAAATCCTTTGTATGTTCATACCATTTACGATTTGTCGCGGGCAAGTTGTAGTGTATGGTCAGTCTGAACTCGTTTAAGCTTCACTTCAATTGCTCTGTGTTCATCTATTTTCACGCTGTGAAGGTTCATGTGCATAAGTGATTTGAAAACCTGTCAGCTTTCCTTAGAAGATTGCATCACCTTTGCGTAGTTGTCTTTTGGCGAAGCAAAGCGTGGTTGGATTTCACCGAATTGATGATAGTGACTTGCATTTAGATTAGAATTCCTAAACCCATCTCTTTTGCACTTTTTTCATAAACATTGTTAGAAGTAGGTTTCAAAAGCTTTCATTGTCATATCTTAAGTTGATCAAGTAGTGTGACCTTTGAATGAGAGTTACTTCTCGTGTGAGTGAAAACAATATTTTCCTATTGTTAAACATTAAAGTGTAAGTCCCTTTGTATGAAACAACAAATCACATCTTTGCCAAACAAGCGATCCCACGTTGAGAATTGAAGGAACCTTGGAATCTACTCATTTGATCACGAAGTTCAGCATTTGAGTGATTTTGTTCAAGAGGGGATAAAATACACAAGTACTTTATGCTGCGTTGTCTATGCAAGGAAAACACATCAACAGAATTGGCGCTAGAAGGAGGGCCTTCACTCTACAAGTTTCGCATTGCGGGAAAATAAGTACACCCTGGATCGAATTGGTTCTTTTTCACCCAACAAGCATCAAAGGATTCTAAGGTCTACACCAGGAGCATCCAAAGATTTGGTTGAGTTGGGGTTTTCTGCCAAATCCAAGAAAGGTAAGAAAGCAAGTCATCAAGCCAATGATCTCCAAGTGGAAGGGAAGATTCAAGCGTGTTTCAGACTCCACCACAAAACTCGTCCATAGGAATTGTTCAACCAAGCAATACGCAAACAATCTCTCAAATGATTCCAATCCAAACAGGAGTCGCCCAAGCAACTCCACTTCAACAAGGAGCTACTCAAGTAGTCCCATTACAACAAGTAAATGCTCCAATGGCTTGGCCCCTGGCAAATGTTTCCTCGTTGGGAGCTTTCACAAACTACCATGACATGCCTAAGAATCTTGAACACTTCTGCTCCAAATTTCATGTAAATGATGTAAATCGCACAGCGGTGGAGCATACCAAGATTTTTGAAGATACTATGCAAAACAGGAGGATTGAGCATGAGGATGTAGCCTGCAGGCTATTTCCTTATTCACTTGAGGGAGATGCAACCTTTTGGTATGTCAATTTACCCGCCGGCTCTATCACCAGTTGACAACAAATGAAAGAGGCCTTCTTAGCTAAATTTTAGATTCCTATCACTCCGTCAGAACTATACAAGCAGTTTGTTGAGGTAAGAAGACAAGAACATGAACCAACTGGTTCTTTTAACAATAGGTTTCATAAGGCCTACTCAAGATTGCAAAGTCCATACGATATTAATGATGCAATGGCAAAAGAAGCCTACTATGCAGCGTTGGATCGTTTCACTTCCATGTTTGTGAAAAGGGCAACTAATCCACCTGCTACTCTAGCAGAAGCCTATGCTGAAGCTGTCAACGTGAATACTTAGGCATGAACACTCAAGGACCACTCAATCACATGGGGCACCCAGCTATGCCAAATCAGATTCAAGGAATTAATCAAGCATTGACACATCACACGCTAGTAATGAATCCTATTCCAGCACCTAGTAATCAGTTGGTGTTGCATCCAGGAGCACCCATCTCACAAGCTATGCTTGCACAACCTGTTTATTTGCAAGGATCATCATCTTCCACCAGGACTCGAGGAAAAAGAAGAAATGAAAGAATTGATAGATCAAGTCAAGAAATTGTCAATGGAAGTCACTCATTTGAGAAATCAAAACAACTATCTACAAATTATGTAAAGGAACTTTCAAGCAAGTCAAGGTGGAAATCAAGCTAGTCCAGGCAACTATCAAGGATATAATCAGGGATTCCGAGGAACAAACCAAGGCTACCAAAGGCAAAATAGGACATGAAATACATCTAATAATGGCAATGTCCCTTCACCCTTGGAGAACAATCCAAATCCTGATCCCAAACCATCCGACAAGGTGTTTCTGGCGGAAGTAGCTTTATCTAGCTGGTGTCGACTGCATAACACAAATCAACATTCTGAATTGCAGTGTCCTAAATTTAAGATTGCCGCTGATATTTTCCAAAAAGAAATGCAAAATACACAAGGCCAAGAAGCTCCTCCACCAACCACCGGGTATGAAATCGTTCCCACATCCAAATATGATCAAGCACTGATGATTGAAGATTTTGTATTCCCTCCAATGATGGAATATGACATGAGGGACTATAGTGGGAAATTTCCACCAGCTTTGGCAAATGGGCTAGTTGAGGATCCAACCTATTATCCTCCATTCAATGGTGATTATCAACATCAAGAAACGGGCGAGGTACAAGCTTTCCAACAGTCAGCTGTAAATCCACCATCGAGGGTATAGCAGAGAAATTATCAAACGCAAGATCCCTTGACTACTTCCACACCTTCGAATAATTTCCAGACACTACCTGATCCAAATGCGAGCAATAATCTAGATTATCCAAGAGATTAATCAGAGTATAGATAGAAAGATCCTACACAAAGAGCCCCGCCAAAACACAGTGTTTCACAGCCGGATGTTGCACAAAAGGTTAGTTCCTCTAGAAACGAAGATTCCAAGGATGACCTCAAGTGGTTAAGTCAATGTGTCTTAGAAGAGGTTAAAAAGGTTAAAATCAGCTTGCCGTTGATAGAATTAATGAAAGTACCTAAGATAAGAGATACCTTTTTGGGAAGCCTAAGTGATAATGCTGCTAGGAGTGGAAGTCATAACGTACATAATACTTCAACTCCATCAAGTTCATCCGCATCTAATCCGCCTCACGCAAATGTTGCTCAAAATACTAATGTAGCCCACTCAGAGCTTTCTCAACCTCAGGAATAGTCGAATGCAGTCTATGTAGCGCAAAATTTGCCAGATGGTCAAGATTCTAAAGCTCATTCAAATACATTGAAAGATTCAAGTTTTATCGCCCAAAGAAGAAATCAGTAGTATTTTATCAAGGAAAAGATGAGCCTGCTCCCTTCCTCCTTTCGGTCAGAATTTTCGGTAAATTGTTACACAACTGTTTAATGGACTCAGGAGCTTCAAGCAATGTAATGCCACTAGCTATTTGTAAGAAACTTGGTGTGGTGCCAACACAGACGACAAGGAAGGTTACGCAATTGGATAAAATTGAGGTTCCAGTTGTTGGAGAGTTACATAACATTCACATGCAGCTAGCAGCTGATCCCAGGATTCAACACTACATCGATATATCAGTTGTGGATATACCTGAAGGGTATGGGATGTTGAGTAGAGACTAGTTGAGGAAACTTAATGGATATGTATCAACTGATTTTTCACACGTGGCTGTCGTGGAAAGGACTACCCAACCAAATCAGAATAGATAGCACTCCTAGATTGAAGCTGACAATCACCAAGTATGGTGAAGATAATGAGATTCTTTTTGTGGAGTCTAATCTTGGTGTATACAAGCCTAAGGTAGAAGAGGTTTCGATGTTACAAAGTTCGACCAAGATTTTGATAGAAAGTGAGCATGGGACTTCCTCTGATGAAGAAGATGAGGGCATGTTTGAAATTTTTTGGAACTTTGTGCTAAGAAATGTCCAACAGAGTTTAGAGCTTGGAGGATACGCTAAAATACAAGATTTGCTACTTCCCAATTGGTGTCGAGTACACAATGCGTTTCACTCTGAGTTCACCTGTGAATTGTGTAAAGTAGCCTTGGAACAAATCAAGAAAAGAATCCCAGAAGCAATGAGGCTGGAGATACCTGAAATCCCAAAGATAGAAGAACTTGTTTCAAGCGAGTCTTCAACAAATGATGAAAATTCCTCAACTTCAGATGAAAGCCCTCGAGAAATAACAACAAAGACAAAGAAAGGAATGGACAATGAGAGTGGCCAAAGTTCAAAGCAGGAAACAAATCAAGTATGGACCTTAAGGTTTGATGGATCCAAATCTAAGCAAGGCTCCGGAGCTGGCTTTGAATTAATCAGTCCAGTTGGAGAGGCTTACTTGTCAGCATTAAGGTTGTAGTTCCCTTGTACAAACAATGTTGCAGAATACGAAGCTTTGGTACACGGATTGCTTCTCGCTATTCAAAAGAAAGCAAAAATTTTACATGTTTTTGGAGATTCCGAGGTCGTTATAAGACAAGTCAGAAAGCAGTATGTCTGCCATGATAAGAGATTGAAAAGGTATAGGAATAGAGTATGGGATCTTATAGAAAGTTTTGACGCTTTCAATATTCAATCCATTTACAGGTCCAGAAATCAAGTTGCAAATGCATTGGCTCAAGCAGCAGGTTCTTTGGAACCATTATCAATGGAAGGGTTGAAGATATTTATGGTTGAATTGACATCGGTTCCTTCAGTTCCAGATAATATCACAAACTTCCAAGTTTTTGAGGATGATAAGCATATACTAGACTTTTTAACAAATTTGGGGATATTCATAGCTCAAGTCATCGATGAAGGAGAAGTTGGAGAAGCGGAGTTTAATCTCGACGGGATAATGAATTTAAAGAATAACACCATCCCGAGAGGAATGATAGAATTAGAGACTTTTTGATATAGACAAACTAAGTGATCTTCAATCTCGCAAGGAAGAAGGGAATAAGTGTGATACAATAAATTTGGGAATAGATGATGATGTTAAGAATGTTTGTATATGGAAGGTCTGAACGCCTGAAGAACGAGAAAGCATAATTAAAACTATGGAGTTTCAAGACGTAATTGCATAGGGATATGAAGACCTCAAGACATATGACACTTCCATTATCACGCATACAATCCCCCTGAAGCCCGGAAGTAAGTTGTTTCTGCAGTGTCAAAGGCCGGTCAATCCTTTGTTAGAACCACTTATCTATCAGGAAGTGAAGAAGCTGTTACAAGCGAGAATAATTTTCCCAGTACGACACTCCAAGTGGGTCACCAATTTAGTTCCGGTCAGAAAGAAGAATGGTGAGATAAGATTATGAGTGGATTTTAGAAATTTTAATAGAGCGTCAGAAAAAGACAATTACCCGTTACCATCACTTGATGAAGTTCTGCAAATTGTTAACGATTCTTAGATGATGTCCTTCTTGGACAGATATTTAGGGTACAACCAGGTTATGGTTGAAGAAGAAAACCGGTTGAAAATGACTTTTACAACGAAATGGGGAATTTACGCGTACAGGAGAATGTCATTTAGGCTAATTAACGCTGGTGCTACTTTTCAGAGGGCCATGGACATCGCTTTCAGGGACATTGTTGGAAAATGCATAGTGATATATATGGATGATCTTACAGTCTTTTCGAAGAAGAGAGAAGATCATGTTCAACATTTGAGGAAAATATTTAAAAGATGCAGACAGTATGGTATTTACCTCAATCCAAAGAAATGCATTTTCGAAGTTACAGAAGGTAAGTTGTTGGGTCATGTAATGTTAGAAGAAGGTATTTCAATTGATCCTGATAGAGTGGAAGCAATTCAAAAAGTTAGCTTCCCTGCAAGTAAAAAGGAGTTGAAGTCTTTCTTCGGGAAGATTAACTTTGTACAAAAATTCATCACCGGATTTGCAGAGATCGTCAAACCACTTAATGAGATGTTAAGAAGGATGCAAAGATGGACTGGACTCCACAAGCTAGAAAAGCATTTGAAGAAGTCAAACGAGGAATTGCTACTGCTCCAGTTCTTATCAGTCTCGATTACACGAAGCCATTCTACTTATACTCTTTTGCATCAGATCACACTTGTGCGAGAATTTTGACACAAAGGACAGACAAAAGAGATGAACATCCCATTGCTTTTATGAGTGCTTCGTTTAAAGAGGCTGAGTTAAGATATCCATGTGTAGAGAAGCATGTTTATGCTCTAGTGAAATCCATCAGAAAATTTAGACATTATATTCTCAGAAGTAAGGTCTATGCCATAGTTTCAGATGCGGCAATCAAAACTTTGTTGATGCAGAATGAGCTAGGCGAGAGAAGAGGCAAGTGGGTCGCCATCATACAAGAATATGACAGAGATACAACCCATGAAATTAGTGCGAGGACAAGCACTTATGCAGACAATAGCAGTTCAAGGGCCGGGTCTAGTACAACAAGCACATGTGTTGGAAGATGTGTCACCAGATGAGTGGTATGATGCTATTGTATACTATTTGCTTACTCAAAAATGCCCATCACATATGAATCAAACACAAAGAAGACCAT
Organism: Cunninghamia lanceolata; assembly: GCA_027924645.1. Classification (NCBI taxonomy): domain Eukaryota; kingdom Viridiplantae; phylum Streptophyta; class Pinopsida; order Cupressales; family Cupressaceae; genus Cunninghamia; species Cunninghamia lanceolata. The sequence goes on along the minus strand of BSBN01000290.1, from coordinate 13,009,325 downwards.
TAAGGTACATGAGTCAATGTTTTATGTTGCAAGGAGCAGTCTTGTTTCGGCGAAATCATGAAGGAGTTTATCTAAGATGTATTGGAAAGGAAGAAGCAAGACAGATTATGGAGCAGTTTCATGAGAAATTTGGCACTTGTCACAGAGGTGGATTGGCAACAACTCACCAAATCTTGAGGGTAGGATATTATTGGCCCACCTTGTTCAATGATGCCCACCAGCATGTTAAAACATGTCATATCTACCAAGTAGCTACTTCGAGAGAAAAGAATCCTGCAATGCCGCTTCAGCCCGTGATCAAAGTAAGACCTTTTGCTCAATGGGGTCTAGACTTTATTGGTATGATTAATCCACCTTCCTCAGCACAACACAGGTATATTCTGACCGCTATTGACTATTGCACCCAATGGCCTGAAGCTCATGCATTAAAACTTTGTACTTCTGATGTTGTGATTAAATTTCTTGAGGAAAACATTATCACTAGGTTTGGATGTCCACATGCACTGGTTTGTGATAATGGGCCCGCTTTTACTTCTTTAAAATTTTTGAATTGGGCTTTTAAGTATGGTATCACATTGAAGTTTTCTTCCAACTACTACCTGCAAGGGAATGGCCTAGCAGAGTCCACAACAAGAACCTATTGAATGCAATTGAAAAACTGTTAGACAAGAACCTGAAAGATTGGCACACCCAGCTAAAGTTTGGCCTTTGGGCAGACAGAACCCGTATTGAGTCTTCTTTAGGTACTTCTCCTTACCACTTAGTTTATGGTAAAGATCCCATCTTCCCAATGCAATTGAGGATCCCAACTCTGCAATTCATGCAAAGATTATATGGATGAAGATGAGAGTGCAAACTCGGCTTTCACAATTATTGCATTTAGAAGAGAAATGAGACACAGCCTTAGACAAATTCATGAAACATCAGGGGGTTGTGAAACGCTGGTTTGATCGTCAGGCAACAACAAAGTCATTTAGGATTTCTAATCTAGTTTTGTATTGGGACAAAAAGCATGAATGACGAGGAGATCATGACAAATTTGATTACCTTTGGAAAGGTCCATATCAAATTGCAAAAATTTTGGGAGAAAATGCTTTCAAGTTGAAGACATTGACTGGAGAAGAAATTCCATTGCCCGTCAATGGGCAATTCCTGAAACACTATTTCCAACCGTGAGTTCCTTGTGGGACTTACTTGTACATAGGTTAGAATAGGTTTTCCTTTCTGTCATTTTCTGCTTTCCTTAGAATATATTTGCTTGCCTTGACGTCATTTGACTCAAGCCTTTCTTGTTTTGAGTAGTTTAGTTCGGGTTAGTTGTTAGTTTGCTTTAGATTTTCTTTGCTTAGGGTTAGTTGCCTTTGGGGATTTCCGATTTGTAGTGGGGCATTGTTTTTTCATGCACACATTTGGTATGACTTCACTGAGTTATGTTAGTTCATTTCTTAATTATTCATTCATGAAAGAGTCAAAGTTGGAAGATTATTTTTCCTTCAGTTTATCAGCAAGTTATGTTTTGTACTTGACTTGGAAACTAATCATATATTGTGTCTTGACACTGCTATCTTTTGGTTATAATATTTTAAAAATGTTGAATTTAAATTTTATGAATTCTTATGTATTCCTTCGAGAAATATTGGTCATGATTGATGGATTTCTTGTGGATCACATTGCTAGTGTCAGATAGTATGGTTGCTTGCTCCTGGGAGATGAGTTAATTGTTTAGCATTACTTGTAGTATTTTGAGATCTTGTATCTTTACATATTTTAATGATCCCGAAGTTTCTAAGTGAGTCTTTGTGAGCTTGGATTAAGTGAAAATCTTAAGGTGGTTCATGGTCTCACTCCACTCTATTATAAGCATTTTTCCATACTTTCCATTCCATCACAATTCCAGTGTACACAATAAAAGCTTCCATCACCCTTATCATGTCCATCAAATAATGAACTCAAGTCTAATGTCTGAACCATCCATATAGTAATGTTTTTCGCCTCAAAACTCTCAGTGACGAGTCATCAAGATGAAGGTGTGGGTCCTTGATGAACAAGATATTTGAGCTCCATCCATGTCAGTATCCGTTCATATGACCATAGCCACTACACAAGAAGCAAGGTCAAGATGTTGGTATTTCCATCTGTTCTGCACAAATCCATTGTTTTCCATTATCCACCTATCATATGTTTTCACTCCATCTCTGTTACTATGAAAATTCCAAAAAACATTTGGCTACACACACCTTCCACCATCCATCTTACCTCCATTTGCCTAACTCATATACCCATATCCCTTTATCCATTTCCCCATTTCTGGATCATGATCAATGAGTGTAAGTGTCGTTTAAATGAGAAGCTTGCAATTCATTCATCTATCCCATAGTTTCAAGAAATAAATATTTGGATGCCTTTACCCATGAAATAAAGAAATTCCTGAAAATCCTACAGATCTTTATGCCTTAGAGCACAAATGCTAGAAATCCAAGCAAAGCATATTCAAAGGTTATTTCATTCCATATTTCCAAATGAAAAGGCAAAAGTATGGGTACTTGAGTCTAAGAAACCGAATCCAAAGAGGCTTCCACATCCAAAGAAATCCACTCCCATTCACCTCATCCCATTCCATTTCCATTCCATCCAAAAGTTCTACGTTACCTCATCCCACGAAATAAAATTAAAAGCTAAATTCTAAGTTCTGTGGGTCATGAAGTTACTACTTCAGACATTCACTAGTCATCACTCTCGTTCCTAAATACACCTCCCTTCCCCTTGCAAGCTTCGAAGTTTAGTTTGGTACGTGCAAACATAGATTGTGATTCCCTTTCATCTCAATCATTCCACTATGTACCTTCCATTCCACTCCATCTCCCATTATCGTGCATACTCCACCACTCCCTAGGTCTATGTTTTGGATGCACTTTTCATCTATCTATTTTGCATAATCCACATCATATTCCACTATTTCCGCTCACCTTTATATAGTTCGTATCATATTTGACGTTGCCTACCCGCATCATTGAACACAATGACTTGACATGTTTTCTGTATGGACTATTGCTTTTCGTAGAATAAGACTTTGAGTTCCTTTGCTAATATTCGTCATCCTCTGAGTTCAAAACAAAAATAATAAAGAGAAATCCTTTTGTCCATAGGTGAAAACCACGTCTAGTGGCACCTTGGATAAGTACCATGATGAAAACCTGGCAAACAGGTGTCATGCGTAGAGACACACTGTCGTTTCGCCCATCCATCCTCATCATACCATTTCTATACTCTTTATTCCATCATTGCCCATTTTTACCCGTATGTATATACCTATCATTCATCTGTCGGCCATGTACTCACCTAGCTTAAGACAGGCGAGCTTAGATGATCTTAGCTTCTAAGGGATGGAAATGAACACAAATGCAGACACTTGGATCCTTGGAATATGAATGGTCATGCTGGCAGTTGGTTTTGATCCTTTGAGCATGTGGTTATATTTGTTTGGTCTAGTATGTGGGTGTACACGGAAATGTTGAAACTTGATTTTTTATTTATCTTTGGAATGCTTAAGAACCCTGTTTTAATTGAAATCAATCTATAATCACACAACAAAAGATGAAGTGTCTTGATCCAATACATGACTCTTTTCCTTTTTGAGTACATCTTGTAACTAGTTTATAAGTTGAGGAGGATTATCTAAAGGCTTTGAGTTGGGATTGGATTCTTGATTTTGAAATGTTCAACATTTCTCACGTGGAATCGCTAGATGTTGTGACCTAATCACAACTCGCCCCATTGCAAATGGGGACCCCCAGATTTTTTGCTTTAGGGTTTTGTTGTTTTTTGAATGTCTCTATAGTGAATCTTGTATGATCTCGGCGCAAGTAGAAGTCATCTACCAAACAAGTCCTTAAAAGTGAATTTCTAGTACAACTTAAGGCAGTCATGTTTAGGAGATCCAACTGAGTATTAAGTGTCAAAATGGCGAAGTGTGGAAAATGCTCTGCCAGGGGTATTATGCGCCCAGGATAATGAGGCATCTGGAGATGAGGTTGTCGCAAGGTTTGGACAAAATTGAATGTCGAGAATCTCTGAGATGTGTACACGCCATTTTGATACTTAGGAATTCTGGATGAGATTCAATGTAGTTGCAAGTGCATTTTTGCTGGAAATCAACATGGTGGAAATTGTTCTCCACCATGCAATATGCGCCCTAATGAGGATCTCATTCTTTGGAGCCAAGATGATCAAATGCTACTCTCCTTAGTCAAATCCATGAAATGCTTGAGGAAGTTAGGTCAAGTTGCCTAAAAGAGTTGATAGAAATAGGAAGATCTTTCAAAAATTTGACTAAGTATGATGGATACATAGGGTGGAAAATGTTCTGCCAGTTGCATTTTGTGCCCTGGGAGATGAGTGCAAAAGGTCGAAAATGCTCTCACAATTGCAATATGTGCCCAAGGTTTGCATGGATAAAACTTGTTCAAGGACAAGTAAATCAAAGATCCAGGCTTTCCTTAAGGAATTTGGAGTGAACATTTGATGTTTGATCCAAGATGACGGTGAAAATGTTTATTAAAGGAAGAGCACATAATGCTCTGGGCCATGGAATTTCCACCCTAGGTTGTCATTAGGCAATTAAACCAACTATGAGGTATGTCATCAAGGACTTGATCAAAGATAGGAGAGATTGTTCTTCTAAGTATGGGGGGTGCATAATGCTCTACCTCATGCAAAATCCGCCAGTTTAAAGTAGAGTTAGGAGAGTGTTTGAAGAAAAAAGTGGAAAATGTTCCTTACCTTGCATAGCCCGCTCAAGGGAATAAGAGGAATGAAGTCCAAAGGTAATAGATTTGCCTAAGTATGGAGGGCGCATAATGCTCTGCCCCATGAAATTTCTGCCCAAGACTACCCAAGACCGCCATGAGGAAGTTTGAAGTGTGAAGGAGTAAACGACTAAGTGATGATCAAGAGCAAGGGCACATAATGCTCTCAACCTTGCAAAATCCGCCCTTCCCTTTAGTGCAATTTGATGATGAGCAAGGAAATTAAGGAAAATGTTCACCAAAGAGGAAAATCTGCTCTCCTAATCCTATCATATTTTTCTCATTGAAGATGATTCCAATGAAAGGATACGAGAAGTTACTTGAGAAATCTGATGAAGAGATAAGTTAAGGTTTAACAAATGAATGTGAAGTGGTTATCAAATGAACACGAGGATGGAGAATCCATCTAGAATCAAGTGCTTCTTAAAGCTAAAATTTGCTCAATCATCAACAACTTTGAAGGTAATTTCAATCTCATTTGCCAAAGTAAAGAAGTAGGGAAGTTTGAATAAATGCCTAAGGAAGAATAGAAATCCAAAGTCAACAAAAAATGCTTAAGCTGATTGAAGTCAAAAAGTGGGGAAAATGTTCTAGAGCCTTCAAAAGCCACTCTAGAGGGGCGTGAAATGCTCTTAAGCCTGCAATATGCGCCCAGCCTATTCATGAAAGAAAGTTATTTCAATGTTAAGCATGATCAAATCATATGGTTGTTGGAAACTCCAAGTTATCATCAAAGTCATGATCAAGTGCATAAGGTAAAATGTGCAAGGGCACATAATGTTCTGCCTCATGCAATATCTGCGTAAGGGAATTTCACATCCATCAACAGTATGCGCTTTAACAAAAGGTAACATGATATTTGCAAAATTGTTAAGACATTCAAACTTCAAACAAAATTCGCCACAAGAAGAAAGTTTTTTTAAGTAAAAGATGAAATCTTCTCAAGCTTTCAAAAGCCACCCTTGCTAGGCGCGAATTCCCTATGGGATTGCAAAAGTCGCCCAAAAATATGTCCTTGCACATGCTCCAAATTCACCTAGCTTAGGACCCAAGTTGGCCTAGAAGGAAAGAAGACTGAGTTTTTGTAGGCCGACCTACCTGGAAGAGGAGGGCAAGTGGGTATGTAAAGAGGAGTGTCACTTCAGTTTTCAACATTCAATTCAAAACAAATATTCAAATCAACAGAGCAGAGTAGAAATTCACAAGATAAGGAGAAAAAATATACAAGAACAAGGTGAGTTTGCAAAGGAAAAGCAAAGGAGTTAGGCGCCACAAGGGAGCAAGGATAAATTTTCCATTTTTGTCAAGTTTAAATTCTTCCTAAAAGCAGACCTACAGAAAATTAAATCAGACCTGCAGAAATTAAAAAATCAGGCTTAGCATTGTTGAATTTGATTAATAAGTAGCCAAGGTATGTCATGCTCTCCCTGTTTCAAATTTGAATAAGTTTTGGGATAAGTGTTTAAAAATGGTTTAAAATTCAATCTTATTTATCCCACATTCATTAGGAGAGTGTAATTAGGTGATTAGATCCCCTTTATATTCAATATCACTTTAATATTCTAACTTAAGTAATTTCATTCTTGTAGGTAGATGATGAGTTCAAAGGATCGCCAAGCTTTGTTCAGGAACAATATGAAAGGAGCGTTGCTCAAAACCAAGATTACGTCAAGATGGAGGAACCTGAGTGACACCAACTTGGGACACGTCAACATGGATGAAATCAAGGAGTTGCACAAGCCCACTCATTCCAAGGTTATTCAAGAGATGCTAAAGAATGGAATCATCCAAGCAACATGCTTTTCACCCGCATGGCCGAGTGCCGAGTTGATGTTGAAGTGTGCTCATCGTTATGACTGACAAAACATATGCATTGTGGCTAATGATGCGAAAGTGTTGGCTTATTTGAGGAAAGAAGCAATTGCGGACACGTTCAACATTCCAAAGTATAAAAGGACTTCACTTTGCACTAAGGAGCACGTGTAACAAGTATATGATGCTGGATCAAAGGACTTCTTGCAAGAGATCAATTCCAAGTGGGTATCACAACCGAGGAATCACTATAGTAGTTTGCCAAATAAAAACTTCATAAGTTAGATTTTCTTCCCGAATATGGATATATGGTGATATTTTTGAATAGAATAATGGGTTGTCCGCAATCATCAACATGTGAAACATGGATGTTCTACTACATGAACGAGATCGTGAAAGTCCAAAAGATGATTGATTGGGCAGAGATGATAAGTAACAATATCCATGATCAACTGACGAGATTGGAAGAAACAAAGTCAAGCTCATATGTTATCTACCTATTGGCAAGGTGCGAGAGATATGATGGATTGACTTGCAAAGGTAATATTGGATTTGGCGCCGGACAGTTCCCCGTGTATGATTGCTATCCGCAGTTGTACCTGAAAGCCATCACCCATTACAGAAGAGTCGACGATGCCTTCTTCATGTACATTGTAAGGAGATTGCAAGGAAATATTCACAAAAGGTTATCTAAGGAGGCTATGAATTTGGTGAAGAAATATGGAAGATGGTACATACAATTTCCAAAGTTCACCTACCTTAGGATTCAATGGTTTACATCTTATTCTTACCGCTTGCCAAGATATCCCACAGACAAGATGGTATTATTGGGGGTGACAAGGCAGTTGGTGGCATATGACAAGATTCAAAAGAACAAAAAGAAAGCTGGAATCCACTTCCCAATCAAAGTTGTAAGGTTAGAAACTTGTTCGTCACTGCAAGCTGCACTAAATTCGGAAATCAAATTGCAAGCATACAACATGGTACTTCATGATTTGAAAAGGGATAACTGATCCATTCAACAACATTCAGAAAGCATTTGGAAGGAGGTATAAGCACAAGGATCATCTCGAAGACCGTTGGGCTGATGCAGTCGATGAAGAGGACGTGAAAATCAAAGGGTGTTCAAGGTTGACATGGAATTTGGTGAGAACTTGCAATGTATTTAGCATTCCTAATCAATTAGAGGAAACTAATTGATTTATGTCTCAAAGTTTATATGATGCTAAGAGGCCATTCACCCTCAATTGGGCCGAAAAGGAGATTATACATCATGATTGTTGGATGCAAACGGTCATAGAATTCACTAGAAAGTATGTGGATTGACAAATACAGAAACTTATTCAGAAAGGTTACAACTTGACTTACAATTTGATGGGAGATCCAGATTCACAATAGTCTTAGGAAGCAAGTGATAATGAGTCTACAAGTGAGCATAATAGTGAATCTAGTGGGTACAACGATAGTTCAAGAGAAAAAGCCCAACCAAGGAAAAGAAAACAACTGGCTAGCTCACAAGGTAAATGTAGCTGGAAGAAGAAAAAATCAAGTTCAGCTCATGAAGCTAGCACTTCTTCCAGACAAGGAGAAGACCTTTCAAGAACTACCAACATGACATCTACTGTGGAGAATCAGGAAAGAGATGAAGTTCCCATAGCTTCAAATATGCAAGATCAAGGAAATGTACATGAATCTTCAGAGTCAGCTTTGCATGAGAATCAAGTTGAGGAACATCATCCTAGTCCGCCAGAAGATCATGAGGTAGTCATGGGTGAGGGTGATGAAGAAAATTAGGAAATGCAAGTACCTCAAGATGACTTTGACGAAGAAGAATTGCCGTTAACACCAAGAGTGGAGATTCAGGAAGAAGATAATGATGATTTGTCCACTTTACTAGAATGGTTAAGAGAGAGTGAAATAGACTACCATTGTTGAGTGAGAAATCGAACTCAATGTAGAAGAATTGCTGAACAGGGTAGGAAATGATAAAGAAAGGAAGAAACCAACTAGGCTCTCCAAAATCACAAGGGACAGTTCAGTTTCGAGGAAAGTGCACATTGCAATACCAAGAGTTGATAAAACAATTGATGACATAGTTCCAAAAGACTATGATGTGACTACTCTTGATTTGGGTACGACAACAAAAGAACAAGATGTGGAAGAGTTAGAAGATTTTGTCATAGTAGTCAAGGAAAGGTTAAGGCAAGAGAAAGAAAAGAGGAATCAGTTAGAGCAAGAAAACTTGACATTCAAAAGGTACATTCAGCGGTTGATGAATCTAATTCGTCAGCGTGAGGGAACATCTACGCCACCAGCTATGCTTTCGCAGGAGTCCATTGAACAATTAGAAGGAATGAGATCATCATCCCTAATGGTGAAAGGGTGCGTGGACACAATGATAAGCAAGATTGATGGATTCATCGGCGAATTTGCTCATCAATTTTAGAGAGTTTCAAAACTCTTGGGTAGAATTCAAATCATTTTAGATACATGTTCTGAGTTTGAAACTATCAAGCAAAATCTCATGCCCCAATTGAAGGAAATGATTGATTTTTTGAGGATAGCTTTGGTAGATGGAAATGTAATTGAACAAAATTCATCATGTGATCTCTCTTTTTGGTATTACAATTTTCATATAAGGGAGCAAGTTATAGAAAAGGTGGAAAGTGACAGTGATTGCATAAGAAGTGCACTGCAAAGAGTTTGAAGCAAAATACTTAGTTCAATCAATGATATGTGTGATCTTTTGGGAGAGATTGATATTGAAGATTTGAGGAATCACATACATGCATCTTACTTCGACAATGTTCATAACATCACTGGAGAGCAGATGGACAATATTTCCTCACTTTCTACATTCACAGGTGCACATCAGGCTTGGATGACAGAATGGGAAAAGACACTTGTCACATACACAGTAGATTTGATAGATTGAGAGAGGACCATTCAATATGCGCCAAGTGTACCAATTGGAGACATTTCTGATATTGTGTCCAAGTTTGTTGCATTTAGAAGAAGAGATAAGCATAAAGGAGATGCGCCATGTGGACAATCCTCGTAGGGTCAAACATGTCATCACCTTGGAAAACGTGCCTTTGTTCCTCCTTTTGTGTCTAAAAATAGCAAGTTGTTGTAACAAACTCATTATGTAGTGTAATCTTGGCCATTGGTTTGAAAATCAATCTTGGCCCTTCATTGTTCTTTGAAGGCTATAAAAGGGCCTCATTCCTCCTTCATTTAGGGATATATGAGAGAAGTCTTAGAGAAATTGTTACAAAAACTCTGTTGAGATTAATACAAATTCATTGTTGAGTTCTTCTTGGTGATATTGTATTGTTTCACAAAGTTGCATGGTTCCTAAGTACTTAAGCAAAAAAAAAATATATATTAGTTTAGTTTGTTGAGTTTTGTTTCAAGTTCATGGAAGTTATTGTTGTTGATTCATAAGTGAAATCCTTTGTATGTTCATACCATTTACGATTTGTCATGGGCAAGTTGTAGTGTATGGTTAGTCTAAACTTGTCTATGCTTCACTTCGATTGCTTTGTGTTCATCTATTTTCACACTGTGAAGGTTCATGTGCATAAGTGATTTGAAAACATGTCAGCTTTCCTTAGAAGATTGCATCACCTTTGTGTAGTTGTTGTCTTTTGGCGAAGCAAAGTGTGGTTGGATTTCACCGAATTGATGATAGTGACTTGCATTTAGATTAGAATTCCTAAACCCATCTCTTTTGCACTTTTTTCATAAACATTGTTAGAAGTAGGTTTCAAAAGATTTCATTGTCATATCTTAAGTTGATCAAGTAGTGTGACTTTTTAATGAGAGTTACTTCTTGTGCAAGTGAAAACAATATTTTCCTATTGTTGAACATTAAAGTGTAAGTCCCTTTGTATGAAACAACAAATCACATCTTTGCCAAACAAGCTATCCCACGTTGACAATTGAAGGAAAGGAACCTTGGAATCTACTCATTTGATCACAAAGTTCAGCATTTGAGTGATTTTGTTCAAGAGGGGATAAAATATGCAAGTATTTATGCTGCGTTGTCTGTGCAAGGAAAACACATCAACAGTTCATAGTCCTACCAATACTTGCTAGTCCACGCGATGCTTTATGACAAACCATTCTAGCACTCTTGCACAGTCAACCATTAATGCAACACAAATGACGCTTCTCTCAATCAGGATAATCACTATCTACGATTCAATTTTTCAAACTCTACAATTTTCTCAATCCTTGCTAACAACTCTGCTTCAGCTCATATAATGGTCATAGTATCTGCTTTGTTTTGATGCTATAATTTTTCATGGATCAGTTCAACATCAACCTTTCCTATGAGTGTCTGTTTACATTTATTATTCTTCATCTACCTCAGGTTTATATCTTAATCCCATTACTTTTGAGGTGGTGGGAATAATTATATTCATTTCTTCACTCATTCCTTGCACATGTACGTATGTTGGTGTGAAGGAATCAATTGCTCTCCTCCACGTATGTTGGTGTGAAAGAATCAATTGCTCTCCTCCACATGTTAATGCAAATCCATTGAGTTTCAAACCATTTGGCAATCCTTGTTATTCCATCAATCTAGATGTAATCGCATTCAAAATCTTATTATCCTAATGCAATTACATGACATGTCAAATGAAAATCCTATTCATTTCTAGGCTGGGATTATTCTATTTAATGATTTTACACACAATGCATTTCTACCCTTATGAGATCCAGACTTGACTTCCAATTTATATAAATGTATTACATCAAGCATATTTAGAAAAGTGGTTTCTAATTGGTTTCTTTCAACGAAGCATTGAATCAAGCAAAATTGAAGCATTCTATCTAACCTCGTGATCGAATTGCAAAATCGCCACAAACCTAGCTGCGGACTGGTAGCTAGAGCTCATCTGATGCCTTGTAAGGCTGCATTCATTCTGCCTAGCTATAATCTTGACTGTTTGCAGTTTTGAGAATTCAAATCAATCTGCTTATTTTCAGGATAGTTAGTAGTTGTCTCTTGTTTGGACGGTTATCTAATTTACACTTTCCAAGGGCTAGAAATGATTCTCAATCTTAATGTCATTTGTCAGGCAGAACTTTAGGCCATGGCGACTTAATTGAATGAGGGCTCCATTTATTCTGCAAAAGCTAGCTACAACATAAGGAGCTTATGATGGGATAAGTGGTTCACAAGATGGGTTTAATCAGATTTGTTAAAGAATTAGGTCAATATTGACTTATGATGTGGGCCAAGCAGACATCAAAGATATACTACATGCAATCTACAACAATCTTTCGCAACGCAGTGCTTACATTTCCTTGAACTAGTGTTTAATCGAAATGAAAAGACAACATGTACAACTTGTTGAGCATATATTTGTTGTAGGTTGAGAAATGCATTTCCAAGTCTTGCTATCATTTTTATAGCATCAATGTTCTACTATTGATGATCTTTGCAAATTGTTAAATGCAATCTTTGTTTACTTATCTTATTTTTTGGTCATATATGAGTTACAATACATTGTTGCAGCATATGCATTAAGAACAAATTGTACTTGTATGTTTGTTTGCCATGACTATGGAATGTTTTTAGCAAATGTATTATTCCATATACGAACAAGTTTCATTTTCAAAAACATTGTTGGCTAAAGAAGTGTAGATTGTGTTAAAATGCATTTGTTTCCACTAACACCTTATGATAATGAAAAATAGAACTCTATTCTAATTCAATTCATTCTAAAATTAATGTTGATTTGTAAACTAAATTAATACATCCCAGGATTAATTTGAATCCTATAAATATAGACTAGACATGAATGCTATTAACTAGACAACACAACATTTCTAGGCTAATGTGATGGGATATTTCTCCACCAACATGGCTCTTATCAAGGCAAAAGCTTTTGCACTTTTTTGTCTTCAAATTGGAATTACTTTTATGTCTCAAGGTTCAATAGATTATTGGTTTCCATCATGAATGTTATATCATAAATAATTGAAAATATGAGTATTTCTCGCTTAGAATTGTAACAACTATGGATGCTACTAAATGCATTTTTCACTATTCTTTCACATGGCCTTGAAAATGGTTTAGATTTATGGTAGATGATTGTTCAGCTTTCATCTCTTATAGAAAATGAAATATGAAGAATAATTTCCTGAAAAATGAATAAAGTGCAGCTGCATGTAATCAATCACTTGGTTGGACAAAGACTACTTCAAATTTTAGAACTTCACATATTAACTCTCACTAAATATTTCAATTGATTCCCTTCTTCATCCTTTAACACTATATGAGATATACTCCAACTTTTGACTATTGAACTGAAAACTTCTATTGCTGATATTATTTCTCTTACAAGTCAATGGAGGGCAGGAAAATAAACAAGGAAAAATGGAAGGAATTAACAATGAAATGATTAAGGGAATGAAGGTTTCAAATAAAAGGAATTGGAGAATTGAAAAAGCAACATATAAATTTTGACTGCAAATAAAAATTTGTTGTATCATTGATACCAATGTCAACCTAGGAAATGGACTGCAAATGATTATGAAAATGAAAGAGTTAAACCCAATTCTTAGTAGATTCAAATGATGGTACAAAAGACATATTTATCAACATGAAATGACTATTCAGTTCATCTTGAAGTTGATTGCTCAACTTGTATTATATTTGGGTAATAATATATAAAATGTTGTTATCATATGTATTACTTACACTGAGGATTATGTATAATAGACTCAAGGAATTGTCAGTAGACTCATCATAATCATTATGTGAGTGTGCTGCTCCAAGATTTCACCTACGACATTAGCCAAACAAACATTTTTTTTGCATTTGCATGTCACATTGCACTCGCACATGCAAAAGGTGTCACAACAAGAATAACAACAATTGATACGACATTGCCATTGCACTAGGTAAGGTGGCACAAGGGAAAGACTTCACCCATCATGTGACATATCACCACAATGATCATGTGAGATAATGGAGCTCACTCCACTATGACAATCAGACACACATGCACGGCCTCATTTCCTTATGAACACATGGAGTAGGATGAGGGTGACAACTACCTAAAATCCATTCCATGATGACACAAAACAACATCCCAACATAAGGGAAAACTCACCTAAGAGATGGATCAAGTAGGAGGTACAAGCCCTTGATCAAATGGAATGATCACCAGTTCAATTCATGCAAAGGCATGCTTCCTAATGCAAAAGAGGGAATAAATTCCAAACCAAGACACCTATAAATTAAGTGTCAGCATTTAAGGACTCAGAAGACCAAGGAACAACTTCCATATACAAAGTTCCAACTTCCAACTTTTAAATTCTGAACTCTCTCGCCCTTTGACATCAATGGCAAAGGGGTGCAATCTCTTTCCTTATTGCAAATAGAAAAAAGCTTGAAGCTTCTCATCACCATGCCAGACTCTGGTTATTTAAACTGTCTTCTATCTACCTGCTCACCCTAAGAGGTAGCCACTATCCAACCAGCGATAAAGGATATGCCTTGTGCTGCTCCCCCTGGATGAATACTTTCTATATTCAAGAAAAGATAGGTGAAGGGACAACTCCTAACTTCTATCTAAGGTGTTCAAAAGTCTCCTTGGGAAGGGGTTTTGTAAAGATATCTAGAATATGATCATTTGTAGTGACATATTCCAACTTGACCTCTTGATCTGTAACCTTTTCTCTCAAGAAATGATACCTAATATATATATATGCTTTGTTTTAGAATGCATCACTAGATTCTTGGAAATGTTTATAGCACTTGTATTGTCACAAAAAATATTGATTGGCCCATCAAACTGAACATGGATATCTTGCAGAGTTTGTTTTATCTATAGGACTTGTAAATCTTCTTTGGTGACTTCATTTTCTTCATTAGCAACATCAATATCCTTTGAATATATATTATCTTTTTGTGATAGCTGAGAGAGATCTTCGTCTATTTATACATGCACACTTCCAACTATCTTATGCAATCTTTTATTATAACATTTATAGGCCTTGCTTGTAGTTGAATAACCAAGAAAAATACCTTCATCCACTCTTGTATCAAACTTGCTTAAGTTATCTTCATCTCTCTTTATTGAACATCTGCTGCCAAAAATCCTAAAATACTTCACTGAAGCAGGCCTACCCTTGCACAGATCATATGAGTTTTATCATGATTCACTCTTAACTGCCCCCTATTAATAATGTAAATTGCAGTATGAACTACCTCCTTCCAAAATCTATTAGGTAACTTGGCCTCATTCAACATTGTTTTGGCCATATCTTGTATTGTTCTATTTTTCCTTTCAACAACTCCATTTTGTTGAGGTGTCCTGGTTGTAGAGAGTTGTCTTCTAATACCATATTTTTCACAATACTCATTAAACTCATTAGAAGTAAATTCTCCACCTCTGTCAGACCTTAAGCATTTTATCCTTGCACCAATCTCATTCGCAACCATATATCTAAAGATTTTGAATCTTTATAAGGCTTGAGATTTATCCTTAAGAAAAGTTACCCATGTCATTCTTGAATAATCATTTATTAGCAACATGAAATACCTTTCTCTATTTATGATTTTGGTTTTGGTTAGTCCACATAGATCCATATGAATCAACTCTAAGGCATTTGAAGTTGAATGTTCCTTTGTCTTAAATCTAACCCTTGTTTGTTTCCCTTCTTGGTATTCTTTACAGAAGGTACTTGATGGATTGCTAATACTAGGCATATGTCTGATTGCACTCTTTTTGCTGAGTGGCTTGAGATTTATCCTTAAGAAAAGTTACCCATGTCATTCTTGAATAATCATTTATTAGCAACATGAAATACCTTTCTCTATTTATGATTTTGGTTTTGGTTAGTCCACATAGATCCATATGAATCAACTCTAAGGCATTTGAAGTTGAATGTTCCTTTGTCTTAAATCTAACCCTTGTTTGTTTCCCTTCTTGGTATTCTTTACAGAAGGTACTTGATGGATTGCTAATACTAGGCATATGTCTGATTGCACTCTTTTTGCTGACCTTCACTAGATGATCAAAGTTGATGTGGCCCAACCTTTTGTGCCATAACCAACTCTCATCAATTTATCCTAACATACATCTTCCACTTTTCACCTCTTTCAAATGATATAGATTGTTTCTTATTTTGTTTGCCTCAACAAGTCTACCAGAGCTATATTTTCTTATCTCACATCCACTAGCATGAAATAACAAGTTGTACCCCTTGTCACACATTTGGCTGACACTAAGCAAGTTATGTTGTAGTCCCTCTACATACAACACATCCTGAACATTAGTCTTCCCAACCACACACAATGTTTCTTTCCTTGCTATCTTGGCAGTGGTATTGTCCCCAAACTTTATAGAACCACCATTCCACTTCTCCAATGTGATGAACTTTCTTTTGTCTCCATTCATATGACTAGAGCAGCCACTATCTATAACCCACATATTATCTTATTCTTTGCCATGGAAAGTTGTTTGGACTATCATGGACTGTTCATTCTTCTTTTCTATCTAATGCCTTTTTGAACTTTTCTTCTTTTCCTCAGAAGGATTTGTAGGTTCTTTCTTTTGATCAAGGGGTGCATATTCTTTCTTTTGACTTACAAAGGATTGTTTAGATCTTTTCTGTTTTCTTGTAGGAGCATGTGCAGGTTTGTCTTGCCTTGAAGGAGTAAATATCCTTTACTCCTGTCTAAAAGGTTGTATAAACACACTTCTACAAAACTTGGCAATATGCCCATAGTTGTTACAATTATAGAAAACATCATTCATATCAACTAAAGGGGCAAAAGGATTTTTACTTACAAAATCACGCCTACACATTCTCCTAGGTCTAATTTTCCAGTTTATTACTTTATGTGTAAACTGATTACATGAAAAATAGTAACCATAAAAGCATAATTGACCCTGGTTTGTCTTGCAAGTTGATCCTTGAATCTCCTCTTTGGATTGTGAACTTTGATGAATCCATCATACTCCTTTATGGGATCTTCGGTTCTCTCATTCTTCCTACAAGCTTCCTAGAAGCAATGAAGTTCTTTTTAGGCTCTTTTGTCTTCTTAAGCATAGAAGAACTTGACTCACCTTTTTCTTCAACTGCTTTTTGAAAAAGAGTAGTAGCTTTGATCGACTTCTATTCATCATTCTTCTTAGAGCCAACATCCTTGAAACTCTTGTCTTCCACATATCCTAACACAAGTATGTTGGAGGAAGACCTTTGACAAGCAATTATTTCATCAAGAATTGCAAAGATCTTCACAAAATTAAGGCTTCTATTTAATTATATATTTACCTTTTCTAACTCCTTCCTTAGAGAGACAACTTCGGCCTCTAGTTTCTGACACTCTCTTAGTTTCTTCTTCAAATCCAAACTAGTTACCTCTTCTATCCTTTTAGACTTTGCTAACTACAGTTTCATATCTACAACAAGTTTCTCAGATTCTTCAATCCCTAACTTGTATTTTTCATTTTGTCTTCTTTCATACTTTAGATCAGCTAGAGCAGAGATCAATTCACTTTCCAAATCAACTTCACCCTCTTCTTCCTCATCAGAGTTTTCACAACAATATTCTATAGGAGTATTTTCATTTTCTTTGATTTCAACAGTCATAAATGCAGTTTCATCCCTTTCACTCACTGATGAGCAGTCATCAGAAGAACTATTTTCTTTATCTACATAAAGACTCTTCTTCTTTTTGCTAAAGTTCCTTTTCTTATACTTGGAAACTTGTTGCCCATAATTATTCCCTTTTTCATTATCATTTAAAGGACATTTAGATGCAAAATGACCATTTTTTCCACAATTGAAACATTTGAAAGGTAGTTTACCTTTGTATTTTCCAAAGCCTTTCTTCAATTTTCTAACGAAGTTTACTTCTTCTTCACTTGAACTGGTACTTGATTCAGAATCTTCTTGCCTTTGAAAATCTTGAATGTTGCTTCTTTCTTTGTTGAGCCTGTACTTTCATTTCTCATTTCATATGTTGTTAGAAATCCAAACAATTCATCCATAGAGAACTTGTCTAGATCTTTAGCTTCTTCTTTTGTAGACTTTGGAATCATATCTCTATGGTAAATACCTCAAAACTTTCTTTACAACCACTTTGTCTTCTATTTCTTCTCCAAGACCTCTGATTGCATTAACTACCTCATCTACCCTGAGCATGTAAGTTGTAATATTCTCATCATCTTTCATCTTTAGAGCCTCAAATTTTCCTCTATGAGTCTGCAATTTTGCTTGCTTGACTTTATCATCACCCTCATAGATGTTGTGCAACTTATCCCATACATCTTTGGCAGATTTACAATGCATGACTTTCACAAATTATGCATTGGTTAGACCACACAGTATATCATTATTTGCTTTGGAAATGTTTTCACATTCTTTCTTTCCAGCTTGATTAGTGGGAGGAGTTGTTGGTGCTATGTAGCCATCTACAACAGACTGCCATACATCAAATCCAAGAGAGGCCAAGTAAGTCTCCATTCTGATGCTTTAGAAAGCATAATTGATTCCATCAAATAATGGTGCTTTATTTGAAGAACCCTCTTGTCCTGTCATAGTATTCTTGTGACCAGATCTTCCTTATCTGATTAATCTTTCTTCAAAGAACCCTAAGCTCTGATACCAATTGATGAAAGTGTTACACCTATGGTTCATAGGGTTGTCATTGATGTCAACACTATTATAATGGTGTGATGGTGTCCATGGTTGGATGTAATGTCCCATGCAACAAGGGAAGAAGATACAATTCATGGTTGGATGTCATGTCCCATCCAACAAGAAAAGAGAGAAGATATAGTTCATATTAAGATGTGAATTAGAAGCACAAAGATGATCAAATGTGTTGCTAATGCTACTAATGGCTTGTAGTATGTATGATCCAAGTTCCATGATGATTGCATTACCGAAAGAGTGTTTTGTTGATAATCATATTGAAGACAACGTCACTTCTGTGAAGATGTTCTGTGTAGGACAATGGAATGCTCCACATTCATCCACAATTGTAGATATGGCCATGCAGTTTTGGAACTATGTTCAAGTTGCAGTGAAGGTGGTAATTCCAAGTTTTTAGATCATTTGTCCTTATGCTGTGAAAGTTATGCATGATAGAGTACCAACATGTGTTCTGGCAGAGTAAGCTAGTGATGAAGGCATGTTGGAATGCTCCTCATTCCTTTGTAAATGAGTGATTGCCTTTACATTTTTGAGGAAGTGTTTATGGATGTGTATTACATGCTTCCTTGTAGTTTCAAGGTCCTTGGTGATCCACAACTTAGTTTTTCAAATGACAGCATGTTGCAGTGTGTTCTGGATGACAAATTGTTCCTAGAATTCATGATTGAAGATGTGGCATAATAATTTGATGTGCAATGGTAAAGGAGTGTTTGGATATGTTGTATGAGTCATTTGGACTCATCTGGAAGAGATTTCATGAAGATATTTCTTGTTTCCAGTACCACACAAGGTTTTCAAGTTGATGTGGCCATTATGCTTCAAGTTTTCATATGTTTTGTTTAAAGCGGTCCTATTTTCAAATGAGTGAAGTGTGCAGAAGTAATTCCTTGGTGTTTGAAGTTGTGAAGGATGTTTTGGACCTAGTTAAGCAAGTGTTGATGTCTGCAAGGCTTAGATATTCTATTGGTGTAATGTGTGGCTTTGCTTAAGACCCATCTTCTACATGTTTCATATTGTGTGTTGTCTAGCTGACTTGTAAATGTATTTTTTCATATTGTATCTAGATTAAAATTAATGTAATATCTGTCATGTTCCCTCATGATAATATTATGCTCCCTCATAGTATGGATACTAAGATTGTGGTTACCTGAGACAGATCAAGGAGATTATGGTCGTTAATACAACAAATGTATTGTTAACATGAACTAAATAAATTCAAGAGCCACAAAGCATTAACATAGCATGAAAGGATGAAATCATTAATCGGAACTAATACATGACTAATGGTTATTACTGGAAGCAACATCCCTTGAGAAAGACAACTGCTGCCAGGGACGTGACTCCTCAAATAAATATATAATGATGGGAAAAAGGCACATCGAAGGGGGAAAATGGAATGGGATTTATTATTCATTAATAAAAGTCAGCAAGGGAGTACCGAACCAGTCTTCTTCTCTATTCAATCATGGATCAATAATCATATCACACAATACAATCCAGCTTCCCTGAATTTGCAAGCAGATACTACTGCAAATAAGTGCTTAAAATCCTGATCAAGGAAGTGTGAAGAAGTCTGAGCAATTAACGCTAATTCAATAACAAATATCTCTTGCCAAATTCACGATCCATAGCCAGGTATGGCAAATTTGTCTTTGTCAATATTATTTCTGCAAATCGATTACATATGCATAGAATATGAATAAAGGAATGATATCATTAATGTGTAAGCATTGGAAATTAATATACTGTTACTGACGGAGTTAGACTAGAATTCTGATTGGATAAAATGCAGCATCTTATACGTGAATTAGATGAGTATTAATATAGTAAATGATCATGTAGAAATAATGTTGAAATAAAAATAGAATTAAATGTTTTATGTTCACGTTATGATTGAAATAGATAGTGAATTCATTAGAATGTGATATTACATATAATCATTAATTTACAAATATCTCAATCTGAATATGTGATGAACTAGTATGAGTTTATTATATATAAAAGGATCAACATATAAATGAATGAATTTCTTATGATAGAAATTACTGTCATGTCTATAACATATGATATAAGAAAGCTTATTAGAATGATGAAATATGATGCCAAGGAATGGCAATCACAAGATAGCAATATTGAACAATTGATAACTCACAACTCATGACATGTTCGAAAAGGGATGTTCAAGCCTCATCCTTAATCATCTTATCAACCTATGAGTATGTGGTTAAGTTAAGGATGTAAATTGGACCTAGGTGACCCTTAAGTGGATGAAGGACACGGGGTGTGTGTGAAGTCCCTTGAGCCCAGAGACAAAGAACTCCAGGTGTGAGTGAAGCTCTTGGGCCTATGGTATTATGAGCTCATAATAAATGTGCCCGACGGTTGGTGACTCTCAATGGGATGAAGAATGCCAGGTGTTGCGTGAAGTTCCATTAAGCCAAGTGGTGAAGGACCCCGGGTGTTGGGAGAAACCTTTGGGCCTCTGTGTGGGATGGTTAACGCCTTAACAAATTGTGCTCATGTAGAAGACAAGATTGATTAATGATAGGGCTAACCAAGAACTCTCTTTAGATTATGCATGGGAACGATGAGAGAAAGAATATGAATATGAAATGTATGAACTTCATATGAATCATAACTACAAGTATAGAGATGAAATGTATGTGATTATGATTAAAGATTATAAGCCTTAAATATAATTGTGGAAAATATATGAGTTTGATACTTAGTTATTAACTCTAATCATGGTATGAAAAGAAGACTTGGATATTAATGTTCTCTTTTGTAAGTTGAAATTGTGTGCAAGGTTGTGATCAATTTGAGCTTACTAGAAGGGGACATTACAATATCACGTATAAATAGTGAATCAAATTGAGTGAGGTAAAGTGTCATTGCAATTTGATTGAAAAGTTCACAAGCAGAAAAAAGATAAAATGAATGCATTGATGGTGAGTGACTAAAGGAAAAAGAGCAAAAGTTATTGATGGTGTCCTGATTCATCTTGAAGACATATTTGTGATAGTGATCAAGTGTATAGTGTGCCTGACTAATCAGACCATCAGACGAAAGTGTGAAGATGTAGAAGTGCAATCATCAAAGGTGTGAACTTCAATGTCAATTTTCAAATAGTAGAAGGATTGTCATACTGTAATCTTTTGTAATTGTGTTCTCAATTCAGGGAGTAGTTGTTTCCTTGGGAGTGACCCTAAAGTAAAGACATCAGGGAGTAGAAGCTTCCTTGGGAGTGACCCTAAATCAAAGTTACTTAGGGAGTAGCAACTTCCTTGGGTTATAGCCCCTAAAACAAAGTTATTATTTGAGATTCATATATTGTGAGTTAATCCTCACCATGGTATGTCCCTTCTAGGGTTTTCCACGTATATATGGTGTTATGTGTTGATGTGCATTGTGTTAATCTTTCATGTTCATGTTAATGTTGTGATGCTTAAATTTTAATGTGCTCTAGATAAGTTGAATTTGTTATAATTGAAGATTGGTTTAGATACTGATTCACCCCCCTCTTAGTATCCTGGTGTGTTCAACAATTGGTATCAAAGACAAGCTCCTCTGAAGGAAGCTTTACCACTTGAGGAAGGTCCAAGATGGCACATAATGGACCCAACAAGATACCTAGGTTTGATGGAACAAATTATGCTTTTTGGAAGCTAAGGATGGAAGCTTATATTAATTCTCTAGGGTGTGGTGTTTGAGACTTTGTCAAGTTTGGTTATGCAGTTCCTACTAATATTGCTACAGATGCATATGAAATCAAGAAGTATGATAACAATGCCAAGGCAAAATTTTCTATCATGAGTGGGTTAGCTAATTCAGAACTTTCAAAAATAATGGGTTGTGATTCTACTCAAGAAGTTTGGGATAAACTTAAAACCATCTATGAAGGAGATAAGAAAGTAAAGCAAGCCAAGATGCAGATCTTCAAGAATAGATTTGAGAATCTAAAAATGTCAGAGGATGAAGACATTGCTAGATATATGCTCCGAGTGAATGAAGTGGTCAATGGCATTACAGGTCTTGATGGAGAAGTGAAAGAAGATAAGATTGTGAAAAAGATTCTAAGATCTCTTCCCAAATCTTACAGTCATAAGGTATCGTCCATTGAGGAGAATGTAAACTTGGATACATACACTGTAGACAAATTTTTTGGTACCCTTACTCCTTTGAAATGAGAGAGTTTGGCAATGATGCTCCAAAGAAAGAAGTTGCTTTCAAAACCAATATGAAGACAAAAGAAGAAGTTGTTGATGAAGATGAGAGATCTAATGAAGTTGAAGTAAATTTTGTAAGAAGAGTGAAGAAAGGTACTAGCAAATATAGAGGTAAGTTACCCTTTAAATGTTTCAATTGTGGAAAGGTTGGTCACTTTGCTTCTAAATGTCCTTTCAAAGAATCAAGGGGTAATAGCAAAAGAGACAAGTTTAAGAGAAGTCTGTATTCCATAGAAAGCAATTATTCTTTAGAAAATGAGGATCATGATGATTCAAATGATGAAACACTTTTCATGGCCTTGAATGTTGGTAACAAGAAGGATAATGCTAGAAAATATGAGAAGACTGATACCTTGCAAGCAAATCAAAACAATGAAATATCAATGGTTGTATGAAATGCCTTCCATGCAAAAGAAGAATCTAAGGCTTAGTTAATTGACATTGGATGCTCAAATCATATGATTGGTGACAAGGAGAAGTTTCTACCTTGAGAAGTGGGATGGTGGTGTTGTTCAGTTTGGTGGTGATGCTTGTTAACACATATTTGTGGAAAAGGTGCTATAACTATGATGGGAAGAATAGGATTGAGGATGTCCTCTATGTCAAAGGGTTAAAACATAATCTTCTTAGTGTCATTCAGATGTGTAGCAAAGGGTATAATCTCACATTTCATTCCAAAGGTTGTGAAATCCAGAAGGCGGGATCTAAAAAACTAGTTGCAAAATGTATCAAGACATATGGTGATATCTATCACCTTAAGGAGGTAAATGGAAGAACATGTATGTTGTCTCAATCCAATGAATGTTGTTTGTTGCATAAGAGAATGGGACACAACAATTTTGATAATATGGTAAAGATCAGCTCTACTCATGCAGTAAGAGACATGTCTAAGATAATCAAGCCTAGAAATACAATATGCAAAGAATGTCAAATGGGAAAGCAAACAAAGACAAACTTCAAAAGAAAGGAGTATTCTTCTTCAAAGCCATTGGAGTTGATTCACACTGATCTGTATGGCCCTACAAGAGTAAAGAGTCAACAATGTGAGGTATTTCATGTTTCTTATTGATGACTATTCTAGAATGACTTGGGTTACTTTCTTAAGAGATAAATTAGATGCCCTTGATAAATTTAAAGTGTTCAAAGCCTTGGTTGAGAATGAAATAGATGCTAAGATCAAATGCTTGAGGTTTGATAAAAGAGGTGAAGTTACTTCAAATGAATTTGAAAATTTTTGTGAAGATCGTGGTATTAGGAGACATTTGTTAGCTCCTAGGACCCCTTAGCAAAATGGGGTAGTGGAAAGAAAGAACAAGACTATGCAAGAGATGTCTAGGGCAATGTTGAAAGATGCAAATCTTCCTGATATGTACTAGAAGGATGCAGTCCATATTGATGTCTATCTAATTAATAGAGTGCAACTAAGCTTCAACAACACTAAGACACCTTATGAGCTATGGTATGGAAGACCTCCCACTATCAGATACTTCATGGTCTTTGGTAGCACATGCTATATCAGAAGAGATGAAGAAGACCTAGGAAAGTTTGATTCAAGAAGTGATGAAGTAATCTTTCTTGGCTACTCAACCAGAAGCAAGGCTTATAGATGTTACAACAAGAGGTTGGGAAAGATGATTGAAAGCACAAATGTCAAGGTAGATGAAGACCCATATATGATCTCACATGCATCATAGGATTCTAAATTTGATATCCTTCCATGCATTTGTTTCTGGGTAAAAAGAGGGGTTTTCAATTTCAATGAATGTGTGGGTTAAATCCTCCTTTCACACCTTACATTCAAGGAAATAAACTGAGTCAAGCCACAACTCTTGCAAGAGGGATCTACTATAGGTTTAGTGTCACTTGGAACAAATAGGAAACTTAGAATTTGTTGATTAATTGATTAATTAAATCTTGATTATGCTTAAAACCCTAATTTCATAAAATCATAAACAAACAGACAAACCACGACAAATGCTCATAGACAAGAATGTAATATTCAGAGTAAATACATGCCAGACTTCAAAATTTCAGATGTGGAAAAGTCAAGGTTAAAGAATAGGCACCCAAGCCCAAGGTGGCAGTTTCTTTAGGGACTTCCAGAATTTGCCTACAACTAGTCACCATTGTCACAGAGATTTTATGCTTCGGGGATCCGAAGGGCTTCAGAGAAAGCACCAAAGTCCAAGTCCTAATTTTCTTCTCAGATCTATAATTCTGACACTCTGCTATGCCTCCCTACAACTCCACTTCTACTTCTACACCTGTAACCTGCAATCACAAAAAATGGGGTTGGGGGTTGTGGTGTCTAGGAGCTTGCCTCAGCCAGGACCTGGAAGGAAATTCAAGTCTTCCAAACATCGTTGTCAGATAGAGAGTGCATATCCCTATTGTTGGAATTAGTCCAGACAACTGAGAGGGGGGATGAATCAGTTGTCCCAAAACTTTATCTCTTGCAACAATTAATCATTCTTTACCTCTTAAAGCTAATTAATGATGTAAACATTAAAGCATGAATCATCAACACATGAGTAGAAACAAATGAACATACATAACACCAAGATTTTTACGTGGAAACCTAGTTAAGGGAAAACCACGATGGGGATTAACCCACAAAAATTAGTACCCTGTTAAAAGTACTTTAGAGAAATAGAAGGCACATGCCTTCAAGTGCACTGCCCAGAGCTCACTGCCTACAAGAATTTAAGTTTAACATAGAGATAATGAATTGAGGAATAGCATCTACTTCATGCCTGGTTCAATCCCTTTGAAATCTCACAATTTTTGCTCTATTCTTCAATCACTTGTCCGCTATATCTTCATCCTTACTGCTCTTGATCTACTGCACATCTTCCTCTCTGCTCTACTTTTGTACTTCTCTTAGGATTTGATCATTTTTGCACACACTTCTTTCCACAACTCATCAACAAGTATTTATATGCTTCATCAACCTTGGAATGAACATCAAGGTCAGCTAAACTTAACGCGGGTCACTATATTGTCGGCCAAACATATCTGAGACTTGAATCTACCTCCAACAACATGCCACACTCTAGAGAATTTCTCTTAGATCATCTGCAACACACTTGAATCATCCGGTGGGCCAAGAATCGGAAGAACAGCAACACCAATAGGGATATCTTCACAAACGAGCTCAATCTTCAACGCAGAGTTCCAAGACAGTAGTCATACGATCTAGAGACCTCCACAAGCACATCAAATTCAACAAAAACATTTGCACTCCTCCAAATCATCAGAATCACTTGCATCTTCATTCAGAACCTCAAGAACACTATCTTCCATGACTATCACACTAAAAAGATTGCTCGCGGACCTCCAAACCATGAACCACTTAAGTTGATGATACACACAGACTTCCCAAACATTCCTCTAGATTCGCAGATCATAGTATTTTAATGCGGAGCAATTTGGACCAATTTATTGTCACTCTGTCTCTTCTAAACATAGCAAAACCCAGTTCTACTCAGATGGCCACAATTTCTTCAAATCTTCATGCGGACCTCTCAAACCTTAAATGGAGGTACTTAAGACAATCCTCTACATAGCCATATGGTTTGTATACATTGATCTTTATTAATTTTCTCAATATCCTCAACATTCTAGTCTTCTAAATAGGCAGAAAAATAGGTTACAGTTGACATCAATGCAACAAGGATATGTTGACATCAATGACAACACCGCTTAGGCACATATTTGCAACAATCTCCCCCTTTGTCATTGATGGCAACATATGATGTGAAAAACTAATTCAACCATCAAGACAAGAACTTCTCCCCCTTTCTCTTATCACTTCTGCAACCACTTTCTTCACTGCTCCTCCTTTCATCAACAACTAGTTTTTCACATGAATTCTCTACCCCTTTGACATCAATGGCAAAGGGCACATATTTGTAATCTTTTCTCCCACTTTATGTTTCAGACTGATCTCCAATTAATTTGTATACTGACTACTCCCCCTGAGTAGTATCTCCTTAACACCAATCCGGATCACAAGATGTGACTGTGAGTTCCACCAGATTGATGCACCCTAGTGCATCTTAGTTCTAATCAAGAAGGGTAATAACCCCTAACTTCTCTCTGAGATACTCAAAAGTATCCTTAGGTAGAGGCTTGGTAAATATATCCGTAATCTAATCTTTTGAAGAAACAAACTCCAATCTGACTTCATTATCATTTACCTTCTCTCTCAAGAAATGAAACTTGATGGATATGTGTTTTGTCTTTGAATACAACACCAGATTCTTGGAAATGTTAATTGCACTTGAATTATCACAGAACATTGTAACAGGATCCTCAAATACAACTCTGATATCCTTCAACATTTGTTTCATCCACAAAACTTGAGTGCAATTACTTGTTGCTGCTATGTAGTCTGCTTCTGTAGTAGACAGAGATATTGCCTCTTACTTTTTGCTCAACCAAGAAACCAATCTTCTTCCCAAGAAGGATGCACCACCACTAGTACTTTTCATGTCATCCACATCTCCTGCCCAATCAGCATCAGTATATGCATGAAGAGTGAAGTCATTGTCCTTTGGATACCACAAGCCATAGTCAAGTTTCCCTTTGAGATATCTAAAAATTCTCTTGACTGCTACCACATGGGATTCTTTAGGATCAGCTTGAAATCTAGCAACAAGTCTAACTACATTCATGATATCAGGTCTGGTCTGAGTCAGATAAAGCAGTCCTCCAATCATTGATCTATACCTTTTCTGATTTACCTTAGGGGAGTCATCATCTTTACTCAACTTGCACCCGATTACCATAGGTGTACCCACTGGCTTTGAATCTTCCATTCCAAACTTTTTCAGCAACTTTCTCACATACTTAGATTGAAATATGAAGATACCTTTATCTGACTAAGTGATTTGTAGGCCTAAGAAAAAAATAATTTCACCAAACATTGACATCTCAAATTCACTTTGCATCTGATCAGTGAATGTTTTGCACATACTCTCATTTCCACCAAAAATTATATCATCAACAAATGCTTCAATAATCAAGATATGCTCATGATCAATCTTGAAGTTAAGATTACTGTCAGCAGTGCCTTTGCTAAAACCTAAATTTAGCAAATACTTATCTAACCTTGCATACCGGGTTCTTGGGGCTTGCTTGAGTCCATATAGAGATTTCCTCAATCTGCAGACCATATCCTTTTGATCAGACAACTGAAATCCTTCTAGTTGCTCAATGTAGACTTCTTCTAATTCTCCATTCAGGAATGCTGACTTGACATCCATCTGATATACCTTGAAATCTTTATGAGCAGCAAATGCAAGAAATAATCTGACTACTTCTATTCTTGCCACCGGAGCAAAAGTTTCTTCAAAATCAATTCCTTCCACTTGAGAATATCCTTTGCATACCAACCTTGCTTTGTTTCTTACAACTTCACCATCTTCATTTAGTTTATTCTGGAAGACCCATTTAGTTCCATTCACATTTTTGTCTTCAGGTCTAGGAACAAGATCCTAAGTGTGATTCTTTTCAATTTGCATTAATTCTTCTTCCATTGCTTTTACCCAAATTTCATCATTGCATGCCTCACTTATTGATTTGGTTCAATCTTTGAAATCAAACAAATCTCCTCTTGATCTTCAGCAATTCTTCTCCTAGTTCGAACACCTTGGTTTCTATCTCCTATATGTTGATCTTCAGGATGATTCTGTCTTACATACCTGGGAGTTTTGGGATTTGCTTGAGCTTCTATTTCTTGAGCTTGTTCCTCAAAATCTGTACTATCCTCTTGAGTTACTAAATTTTTTGGATCAATCTGGATCCGAGTCTGGGTTTGAACTTGCCTTCCCTGAATGTGACTTTCATCTTGATCATCTGAATCATATCCGCAGGACCTGGAAGGTCTTTCCTTGCTTTCATCAACTCTTACATTAGTACTTTCAACAATGTTTTCCAATCTCTTGTTAAAGCACCGGTATGCCTTGCTTTGAGTAGAGTACCCCAGAAATATTCCTTCCTCACTTCTTGGATCAAACTTTCCAAGATCCTCATCTCTTTTGATATAACATTTACTACTAAAAACTTTAAAATATTTTACAGTAGGAGGATGACCAAACCATAGTTCATAGGGAGTCTTACCAGAATTGCCTTTGATCTACACCCGATTAAGAGTGTAGACAACAGTACTCACAGCTTCTCTCCAATAGACTTGAGGAACATTTGCTTCCATCATCATGGTCATGTATGCTTCTTGAATGGTCCAGTTCTTTCTCTCCACAACTCCATTATGCTGAGGAGTCCTAGGAGCAGATAACTGTCTTTTTAACCCTTGCTTTTCACAGAATGAATGAAACTCACCGAAGGTAAACTCTCCACCTCTGTCAGATCTCAAACACTTTATCTTCACACCAATCTCATTTTCAACCATAACCTTGAACACTTTGAATTTGTCAAGAGCTTCTAATTTTTATTTCAAGAAGGTTACCCACATCATCTGGGAGTAATCATCAATTAACAACATAAAATATCAGTCTCCTTGTACACTCCTAATTCTAGCAGGACCCCAAAGATTAGTATGCACAAGTTCCAATAAACCACTTGATGACTATTCTTTACTCTTGAATGAAGTTACGTTCTATTTACCCAATTGATATTCTCTACACATGCTATCAGTAGGTTTCACAAGTCTTGGAAGATCTCTTACAGCCTGAGTGGAACTTATCTTGACAATGTTATCAAAATTCACATGATACATTCTCCTATTCCAGAGCCAACTCTGATCAACTTGAGCAATTAAGAAACTATTACCAGAACTACTTAAATGAAAGATGTTACCTCTAGTCTGAGTACCAGATGCAATTTTAGTTCCGAATCTTTCCAAGATTTTGCATTTTCCATCCTTGAATCGGAGATCATAACCCTTGTCAACCAACTGTCCAACACTGAGAAGATTATGCTTCAATCCTTCCACATATAGAACATCATTAGAGTTATTCTTACCATCAAAAGAGATGGATCCTGTTAGGGTTAGCCAGCAGAAGATATCAACTAAATGCAAATAAAGATTAAACAGAGAAATGGAAATACACAGAAATAATAATAGCGAGAGACAAGTTTTAACGTGGTTCACCCAAACTCGGGCTACATCCACCAAACAGAGAGTCCAATATTATTATCCAGTAAATCAAACCGATTACAATCAGCAATCCCTGCAACTCAATACCGCTGCAAAATGCTACAATACAATATCAAAACCCTAACCCTTAGCCGCTTTTTATCAAGCTTTTTGTCGGTTACAAAATAGGGTTTTCTTATGTCGGTCAATGAAAAAAATTAACTCCCAGTGCATTATAAAATAATAAGGAACGCGCCAGGGGCGCTGCCCCTGGACCCCGCAAGGGGCGCTACCCCTTGACCCCGTCTTGGGGGCGCTGCCCCCAAACCCCCGCAAGGGGCGCTGCCCCTTGACCCCGTAGGAATTTGGGGGAAACCGCACCGATAAAAGTGGGGTAAATATAACCTCCGAGTCTGATTAGGCTCCATATAACAATAGATCCTCTACCACAAATTCTACCAACTGAGTTGTCTCCAAACTTCACAAGTCCACCTTCATATTTTTCAAAGCTCACAAATTTACTTTTATCACCTGTCATATGATGAGAACATCCACTGTCAATCACCCATTCATCCTTTTCTACAACCTGAGCAGCCAAAGCACTTTCTACATTTGCACAGCTAGTAGGTTTAGTAAGCATTGGATCTTCCTCTTTGATAGCAATGAACACCCAATCATTATCAGTGGAACCTCCATGATCAAATTCATCATCTGTGACTCCTTGACCAACTTCTTGGACATAGTAGCATTTCTTCTGTCCTCTAGATCTGTTAGGGTTTGTCTTTGAAACCCTCTCCAAACATCTTGAGGCAAAATGACCAATCTTATTACAAGCAAAATATTTGAATGGTAACTTTCCTTCATCCTTACCGGATCCTCTTGGCAATCTCTTGGGAAGAAGGGCTTCAAGATCATCAAGCTCAGTTTCACCATTTTCAAGATCCTTCCTTGTCTTCTCAAATCTGATTGTTCTTCTTGAAGAGCTCTCACGCAGATCATATCTTTGCTTCCCATGAACACTAGCTTTGAATGCAGATTTAGACTTAGGAAGAGAATCAACAAACTCGCTTAATTCAAAGGCTAAAATTTTGCCAACCAACTGATCTCTTGTAACTTTTGAGACAATCCTGATCTCCTCTATAGCAACAACCTTATGTTTTAATGAATTAGGTAAAGATCTAAGCACTTTTGCCACAATCTCTGATTCTTCCAAAGTTCCACCAGCACACCTAATACCACACACAAGTTCAGTTATCTTTTGCATGTAGATTGTGATGTTTTCATCTTCACTCATCCTCAGATTTTCAAATTTTCCTCTCAGACTTTGTAGCTTGGCACATTTGACATATTCATCGCTTTTATAAAGATTCTCCAACTTCTTCTAGAATTCATGAGCAGTTTTCAGTCCAAAGACATTTGTTATTTCTGAATCAGTCAGGGCACTTAACAAGGCTTCTTTAGCTTGAAGGTTATTTTCAGCATCTTTGAGTTGATCTGGAGTTGAAGGACCTTTCTCTGAAGGTTTATACTCATCCTTGGTTATCACCCAATAAGCATCACCCATGCATTGCAAACGGCACTCCATGCGACTCTTCCAAACAGAGTAATTTGTTCCATCAAATCTTAGACTATCCTTTTTGTAGGTGGACATCCTGGATCTCCTCGGGCGGTTAAGCTTCTTTTAGAGGAACCGGCTCTGATACCAATTGTTGGAATTAGTCTGGGCAACTGAGAGGGGGGTGAATTAGTTGTCCCAAAACTTTATCTCTTGCAACAATTAATCCTTCTTTACCTCTTAAAGCTGATTAATGATGTAAACATTAAAGCATGAATCATCAACACATGAGCATAAACAAATGAACACAAATAACACCAAGATTTTTACATGGAAACCTGGTTAAGGGAAAACCACGGTGGGGGTTAACCCACAAATATTAGTACCCTATTAAAATTACTTTAGAAAAATAGAAGGCACATGCCTTTGGGTGCACTGCCCAGAGCTCACTGCTCAAAAGAGGCTCACTGCCTACAAGAATTTAAGTTTAACATAGAGATACTGAATTGAGGAATAACATCTACTTCATGCCTGGTTCAGTCCATTTGAAAGATCACAATTTCTACAACAATCACTTATTCATTGTATCTTCATCCTTACTGCTCTTGATCCACTGCACTTCTTCCTCTCTGCTCTACTTCTATACTTCTCTTAGGATTTGATCATTTTCGCACACACTTCTTTCCACAACTCATCAAGTATTTATATGCTTCATCAACCTTGGAATGAACATCAAGGTCAGCTAAACTTAATGTGGGTCATGATACTATTAGCCAAACATATCTAAGACTTGAATCTACCTCCAACAACATGCCACACTCTAGAGAATTGCTCTTAGATCATCCACAACACACTTGAATCATCCAGTCGGCCAAGACTGGGAAGATTAGTAACACCAATAGGGAAATCTTCACAAATGAGCTCAATCTTCAACACGAACTTCCAACACAATAGTCACACGATCCAGAGACCTCCACAAGCATATTGAATTCAACAAAAACATCTGCGCTCCTCCAAATCATCAGAATCACTTGCATCTTCATTTGGAACCTCAAGAACACTGTCTGCCATGACTGTCACACTAGAAAGATTGCTTGCAGACCTCCAAACCACGAACCACTTGAGTAGATGATACACACAGACTTCCCAAACATTCCTCTAGATCTGTAGATCATAGTGTTTTAATGCGGAGCAATCCAGACCAATTTACTGTCACTCTATTTCTTCTGAACACAGCAAAACCTGGTTCTACTCAGATGACCACAACTTCTTCAAATCTTCATGCGTACCTCTCAAATCTTAACTGGAGGTACTTAAGACAATCCTCTACACAACCATATGGTCTGCATACATTGATCTTTATTAATTTTCTCAATATCCTGAACATTCCAGTCTTCTAAATAGGCAACAAAATAGGATACAGTTGACATCAATGACAACACTGCTTAGGCATATATTTGCAACACCTGTGGGATAGAGGAAAAAATCAAATTATAAATGATTGAAAACACAAATAAATGTCACCTCAGAGGTGTAACTCGCATATAGATGAAAATCCTTCACATCATAAGAAGATGAATCCAAATCTGCATAATAAACACAATAACAAGACAAGTCTACTCTACAACAATGAATACTTTGAATGCTCTAAAATTAGAAGTGTGCCAAAAGTTCATAATCATCTTCTCATTTACAAATGAATCCCTAAACATACTTATATATGCAACTAAACACATTCCCGCTTTAATTTCCTAATTCAAACTTGAGATGTCAGCAACGGACACTTCTAACGGTCACATAACTGACATTTAAAATTAGGGACCACGCTAAATAGGGTAGGACTAGGGCAGGGGTGCCCAAGTCCTAAGCCCCATTTTCCAGGTAGGGTCAAGTTCATCACTATCCCCTAGGTCCATTTTGACATGGGTTTTTAGGGATTTCCATCAGAAGTTAAAATGAACATGCATGATTACACTTAAAGGACCTGGGAGCTAAACTTAGGGGGGAAAAGTCCCAGGGAGACATTTTCCACTGTAACATTTAGCCCCCACTTTGATGTATGCATGAACATGAGGCCCATACATGTATTAAAGTACTGTCAATAAACACAACAAACACACCAAACACTTAGAGCTAATGTATACACAAAGATCGAGAAACTATTTCTAGCCCCCAGTCTCAGGTAGACATTAGAGAAGTCACATCACAGACACACCAAACACAATGAAGACAGTAATAGGCACACAAAACATAGAGAAGACAACATTGAAGACACGCAAAACATAATGAATATAGTGAATGCAATGATTATTTCTTTTTCATTTTCTCATATATAAATGAATGTAGATATAGATGCATGGAAAGTAAAAATGCAACACACCACCCAAAATGTAGGAGGGGCATTTCACCACACTCTTTGGACTACATATGGGGCAACAAACATGCAATACAAATCTCAAAATGTAGGAGGGGCATTTCACCACGCTCTTTGGACTACACTTGAGAATAAACATGCCATACAAATCCTAAAGCATAGGAGGGGCATTCCGCCACACTGTTTGGACTATACTTGGGAACAAACACACCATACAAATCCCAAAGAATAGGAGGGGCATTTCACCATGCTCTTTGGACTATACTCAGGAACAAACACATGGAAAACATGAGTGCCATATACCATGCCAAAGGCATACTATACGTCTAAAACACGACAAACAATGTGATGGAAGGAACTTATTGCTAAGCCCCCACCATCTTAGGCACATTACAAGCACACCTAATGATTGGGCTTATGCCACAACAACTGCCAAATACACACTTAAGGGAGGATAAACCAACCCCACCTACTCGGAGGATTTTTGAAATAAAAATGATGTGCACTAGCTCAAGAGATACACCATCCCCGCCTCTACAGAGGGATTTTGAAAATGCAACCCCACCTGCATCACGGAGATGCCTTACAATGAAAAGGAAGCATGTGCCAAAAGTATACGACCCCACCTACATCATGGAGATGTCATATAGTGAAAAAGAGGTATACGCAATAGATCAATGTATGCAAACATGCTTTATTAGCACAAAAATCACCAAACAACTTACCTTATATATGCCCCCACCTTAAGGTGGTTGATATTGTGTACTGATATCAAGCATGTCAAGGTAGGAAGAAAACACACAAGGGAACAAGAGATTTCGCAAAGCCCATGCCCCCAGAGGTGACATGTGCTTCATGATCGTTGAATGTTCCCATAAACACACATTTTCTTGCAAGAAGAGAGGTTAGAAATCTTTCTCTAAGATAATAACCACATCACATGATAAAAGCAATGCATGTAATCATTCACACGAAGAGTCGAAACTATACTACATATTTGGAGACCAAGTATAACTATGGGGCTATACTGCAGAGATCTCAAAACTAAGTGTAACCAAGGCGAGATTCAAAGATAAACAAAGTGCATGGAGCGGATGTATTGTTATAGTTTGTTAGTACGATAAGACATCAAAATATCACACAGAGTCATTCTACTAGCTAAACGTCAGATAATATATATCAACCCCATCGTCATGTATGGACTAGGTCCATTTTTGCTTACTCATTGAAGGGACACGTGGTCCGTATCAGTATTATTTGTTTTTCGTCATCCACCAACTAGGTAGAACTACTAGAAGAAGGTAAACAATAAATTAAGAGAGGAGAACAAGTGTCTTAGGGTCATCATGTAGGAAGGTGCGCCTAGGTCACCAACCGCAACGCTATGCCCCTAAGACACAACACACAACAAAAAATAGAGGAGAAGCAAGATAGAAGAATGATGATACAGATAGAAGAAGAGTCACAACATAGGCGGTCTCCCGGTATCCTTGACCTTACAAGAGTATCAAGGGTCATCCAAGGAGGCCTAAACAACACATAACACATCATGGAGGAAACACAACACAGAAGTAAAGGGTTATAAATACTTACCTGAAGACACATCCAAACTAGAATTTGTGACTTGCAAGCATCTTAGAAAGATGCTCCATCAAGTTTTGTGTGAAGCTTGAATGGTTCATATTAGATTGTTCTTTGTTTTTAGAATGTCCATGTGGTGCTTGTTTCCCAAATCCTTGTAAATTTGAAATCTTTTGTTGCTTATGAGATGGAGAACCACTATTATTTCCTACTAATGATAATCGTCTTATTCTTTTCTAATTCTTTGATTTCTCATTTTGTTGAATTCATCCATTGTAGTGAGAAGGACTATCTTCCATCGTATCAATCTTTTCTTATGTCATAATCTCTTGTTTCGGTTGTTCCATTTGTCTTTCCAATGCATTTTGGTTATTTCCCAATCCTTGAAGGGATAGTGGAGGGGGAACCTCAGCATAAATACCATTTCTTCATGGATGAAGTAATACTTTAGTATTTTCCGTATCCACCTCTATTTTAGCAATTATCTCATCATAGTTTAGATAGTCATCTTCTACTTCTATTGTATTTTGTTCCATCATGTTGTTATCAATATGCTTAGGAAAGGGATTAGTAAAGATCTATAAATTCTAATTCAGAGGAGCAACTAATTATTTCCATTATCATTCATACTAGATACTTGTATAACATTCGAGTCAATGAGGTCTTGTATTTCATGTTTAAGACGCATGCATCATTCAGTATCATGCCCTTATTACCGATGATAATGACAAAAAGCATTAGCATTGAAATAAGGTTCTTCCATTCTACTTGGATCCAATGGTCTAATCAGAGGAATCTTCAAGAGGTTGTTACTCACAGCTTGATTCATGATAGAATGTAAGGAGTCAGATATCAGAGTGAATTGTCTTTGTTGTTGTCGATTCTGAAACGGTGTCCTCTTCGTATTAGTGATAGTGGACACTTGTGAAACGTTGTTTGAATTCTGTCCATTAAACTTGATTAAACTCTTATTATTCCTCTTAAATTTGTTTTGTAAAAGTCCACCCATGGATTGACCAACTTGAGTTGATGAGTTTTGGTTTTCATATTGACTCGAGGAAAGTTGGTAATCACGAAGGGTTGTGCATAAATGCTGAAAAGAGTTATACTTCATCAAGAGAATCTTATCACAGATGATAGGTTGTAGATTTGTAATAAACACATTTTGAACATCTTCATCCTTCATCTGATATTGAATTTGTGCCTAAAGAACTTGATACCGACTAATAAATTCAGTTAACTTCTCTTTCGGACCTTGCTTGCAATGAACTAGATCAATCAATGAAACTTGAGGTCCAATGTTTGCTTGAAAATGTTGTAAGAATTGATCAACTAGCTGTGAGAAAGAGTGTATTGAATTTGGAGGTAAAGAGCAAAACCATTCTAAAGCAGTATCTTTAAGAGATCGTGGGAAAAGTTTTGCTAACAAGTCCTCTTCAAAGTAAAAATCACTACACATAGCCGTGAATGCTACCACATGAGTATTAGGATCACCTTTTCCACCATATTTTTCAAAGGGAGGAGTTTCAAACTTCTTAGGCATAGGAGTTCTCAAGATTGCATAAGATAAAGGATTATGAGCATGATAAGTTGGTAAATTAGGTTGGGGTGAATTAGTCAAGCTCGTCACCTTTTGTTGTAAAGAGGTCATGCCTTGCAAGAGTTGGTTTAGGAGGGTTTCATTAGGAGATGCATTTTGAGAATTTGAAGCTATGTGCATGACATTTTGAGGAGATTAATTGTGAGTGGAAATGAAAGGTGGTTGAGAGTAATTGTAAGTGGAAGGTGGTTGCGAATAGTTGTATGTAAGATGTGGTTGAGAATAAGTGGGATGGAGCGATGGTTGAGAGTAAGTATTCATAAAAGAAGTCACCTTAGGTGGTAGGTTTTGATAGTTGAATCCCACAACTTTGTAATTTTGTGAATTAGTGCCATTAGATACTCCAATACCAGTGGTATCATTATTACAAGCATTTGTATTAGTAGTTAAAATTGTTGATGTAAATGTAGACATTCCAGTAGCTTGTATAGGTGTTGATACTTGTGTATGAGACGGTGATGACACGTTATTAATAACATTTGCACATTCAATCACTGACATAACATTATGTTGCACTATATGCATTAAGCCTCAAATTGCATTAACACCATCTTGTCCTTCTTTTAGCAACTCTCTTATGTTATGAATCACAGGTATAGCTTCATCTACTATCCTTTCATTTTCTATAAATGCTTGATAATCGACTAGTTCCTTATCAAGTTTTTTTATTTGCTCATTAGGTACATGTGTTATCACATCAATAGGGTCCTCAACATCATGAAATATTTGCTCTTCCATTGTAGTTGTAGGAAATATAGTATCTTGCAAAATTTGTATCTCTCCTTTTGTAAAGAATGTGTTCAATGGATTTTCAGAGTTAGGAATACCATTGCTTTCAGGAGCACTAGAACCCATTAATCTAATACTTCTCCTTAAAGGGATATTTCTATTAGGGCAATGGGTTATAGACTCATGCAAAAACATACAACACTCAATGCACAAACTAATAAAACAATCCCAGGGAACAAGGTATGTTTAAGATCTAAAATGCTTTGTTTTTCACTTTTTTCAATGCAAATGCCTAAAAGAAAATGTGTTGTAAGGAAATTGATGAGGGGCAGTGAATAATAAGATATATATCAGTCCAATAATGCAGCAATATCCTTCACAACACACCTATAATGCAATTCTATATGCAAAATAAGCTAAAGTCTAGTGAACAGTGTAAGTTTTTCAAACCCTAGTTGTGAAATTAAGGCATGAATATGTGCAAAATGATATGTAAATAAATTATAATCATATTTATGATGCAAAACAACCTAGCTCAGATCTGAAAATGCTTTTAAGATCCTAGAAAGCTCAATGAAAGTGCAATTTTAAGGATGATGAATGAAAAATGCTAGTTTTTGTTGAAATTATCTAAGTGTAAATGCAAATTTTTGAAATTGTTAACTGCCGTTGCACCAAAAGATCAACTTGTTAGTGCCTAATACAACCACTTGACTTAACAAGCATGGGAGGCGGTTAAGCCCTTGTCACAAACCATCGCAGCGCAGCACTGAACAAGGAGACCAAGGGCCACACCTTGCAACAATCCCCCCCAGTGCAAGCGCGGGGTTTGAACCCGTGACCTCGGCTCTGATACCAATTGTTAGCTGTCGTTGCACCAAAAGATTAGCCTGTTAATGTCTAATACAACCACTTGACTTAACAAGCATGGGAGGTGGTTAAGCCCTTGTCGCAAACCACCACAGCACAGCGCTGAACAAGGAGACCAAGGACCACACATTGCAACAGAAATATGAATGCAAAAATACACAAAAATGCAACACTACAAACAAAATTAGATTTGAATGAGTGACTAAGATGAGTAGTAACATCTGAAACAAGATTTTAACTACAAACCCTAGCTTTTGAAATTACTAGGTTATAAGAAAAATTTAAAATTTCAAGCAAACCCTAGCAATTTTAAGATAAAAAAATGCAATCCAAAGGATTATAATATGATGAATTTATGTAATTTATATCATATCTAATTTAAAAATCAGAAATTAAATGAATTTAAATGAAAATTAATTCAAATTATTTCAAAATGCAGGCCTAAATGCCAAATTTTTCAATTTTCTTGTAAATTTTTAAATGCAATATGAAAATGATGAATGAAATTAATGCAAATCTGAAGTACAACACTCAACAAGGTGTAAAATTAAAAAAAACACAGGTTCACCAAAATGTTTCGAGGTAAAAAGAGGGGTTTTCAATTTCAATGAATGTGTGGGTTAAATCATCCTTTCACACCTTACATTCAAGGACATAAAACAAGTCAAGCCACAACTCTTGCAAGAGGGCTCTACTACAGGTTTAGTGTCACTTGGAACAAAGAGGAAACTTAGAATTTGTTGATTAATTGATTAATTAAAGCCTGATTATGCTTAAAACCCTAATTTCACAAAATCGTAAACAAATAGACAAACCATGACAAATGCTCACAAACACGAATATAATATTTAGAGTAAATACATACTAGACTTTGGAATTCCAGATGTGGAAAATTCAGGGGCTAAAGAGCAGGCACCCAAGCCCAAGGTGGCAGTTTCTTCAGGGACTTCTAGAATTTGTCTGCAACTAATCACCACTGTCACCTGCTTTAGGAATCCAAAGGGCGTTAGAGTGGGCACCCAAGTCGAAGTCCTAATGTTCTTCTCATATCTGTAATTCTAACACTCTATTATGCGTCCCTGCAACTCCACTTCTTCTGCTTCTACACCTATAACCTGTAATCACAGAAAAAGGGGGTTGGGAGTTGTGGTGTCTAGGAGCTTGCCTCAGTCAAGCCCCAGAAGGACATTCAAGTCTTCCAAACACTGTTGTCAGATAGAGAGTGTGAATCCCTACAAGATAGAGGCAAAAACTAATTTATAAATGATTGAAAACACAAATAAATGTCACCTCGGAGGTGTAACTCACATATAGATGAAAATCCTTCACATCATGAGAAGATGAAGCTAAATCTACATAACAAACACAATAACAATAGAAGTCTGCTCTACAACAATGAATACTTTGAATGATCTAAAATCATAAGTGCACCAAAAGTTCATAATCATCTTCTCGTTTACAAATGAATCCCTAAACATACTTATATATGTAGCTAAACACATTCCCGCTCTAATTTCATAATTCAAACTTGAGATGGCAGCAACAGACACTTCTAATGGTCACATAACCGACATTTAAAATTTAGAACCCGACTAAATAGGGCAGGACTAGGGTATGGGCACCCAAGCCCTCAACCCATTTTCAAGGTAGGATCAAGCTCATCACTGTCCCCTAGGTCCATTTTGACATGGTTTTTAGGGATTTCCATTGGGAGTTAAAATGAACATGAATGATTACACTTAAAGGACCCAGGAGCTAAACTTAGGGGGAAAAGTCCCAGGGAGACATTTTCTGATGTAACAGCATTGTAGATGAAGAAGGAGAAGTGAAAAAAGAAAATGAACAAGAACTAGAGAAAATACCTAAGACTCCAACAAAGTATGTTTAGAAGAACCACTTAGTAGATCAGGTCATTGGAGATAAGGATGAAGTGTTGATGAGTGTTTTAGCACACATCAACGTAAGTGTGATTGCTGGTTTCACACCCCTCTTGAAAAGTATCCTACCCTAGGTAAGACTACTCCAAGGATAATACAGCTAGGTCTTAGCTTTCTTGGAATCTCTCAATTGAAATGTTCTAGCTGTGCCTACAAGGTGTCTTACATGTTATCTACAGATCTTCAAGTTGGAACAGTAAATACATATAAACCCTTCATGATTCCAGCTGATAAAACAATGTAAAATGCTACTAAAATTCCTAATCTAATAATGGTTATAAAGAAAATGCAAAAGGAGATAGGGTTTTTAGAGAAATCCTAAGTGACATTCACAATGTACGGGTTACTTTAAGTAGACAAATACTCTGAAACTTAACCAATTTTCTGAGTTACCAAACTGAAAATTGATGTTACAGCACTGCAGAAAATGATGCTATATGGAAATCAAAAGATTTTTAGATTACAGTCATTTGTTAAATACCCAATAAATGGTGCAATTTAACTTGTGAAATACAATTGAACTTTAGCATAAATGATCAGCCCATACTAACTTTGCACAGCTATCTACCATTGGCAAATAACTAAAAGTATGGACTTAGAGTATTCATCAGATACTTTCAGCAAACCATGAACATTATAAAAGCACAATTTACTAACTATGGGAGAGCAAGAAGCGAACCATGAAAACCAAATAAGGAACACAATACACAAATCCTCAGAAACACTGCAGAAACTTGCTTTGTATTACTTTAAATGGCAGAATGTCAACAATTCAGCATCAAATTCTGTCTTGCAAATAGTGGAAATGGTAGCCCTTTATATAGAGGAGGAGCCATACCGAGTTTTTCAATGAATGGTGGAGATTAACTGAACACCGACAGTCCAGATTACATGAATAAATGCACAAATAACAACTCATACCAAATCCCAGATTACACTTTGTCTTTTATGAAAAAGACAAAAAACAACCCCTAGATACATTGAACCTAGTCAATTTGACTACCCAACTCAATATATTAATAGAAAAGATCCTTTTCAAAGCACAAAAGAGACAAAATAGAGTCACATGCTGCCCCCAATAGAGCAATTTACAATTATGATGGGATTACATTTCAGAATATTCAAAAACATATCAAGGCTCTTCATCCAAATTGATTTTGTCTTCTTTTGCTAACTTATTACAGTAGTTCATCCATGCTTCAAGGGATGGATTGATCTCCAAGGGATCCAAATTCTTCAGATGACTGACTCAATATTCAAACATCTCTAGCTCTTAGCTGAACCTACTGTATATCTTTTCTATTTCTACCCCTACCTTGTGGAATGCATTGAATTCATCCTTGAGGTCGCTAGCTTTATCCAATCTGTCCTCCATATCTAGCTTAGTATTCTCAAAAATGACCTTATGTAATTTGTTCTTGCATTTTTCAACATCATAAGGTGCATAGTCATTGTAGGCTTCTTCTAAGCAATCTCCTAAAGAATCATTAATATCATATATTAATGCCTGAATTTCTTCATCTATTGGCTTATAAGCTTCTTTTATGTTCTCAAAGGTTTCTTTTCTCAATTTCAGCTGTTGGTACCACTCAATGGCCTTTGACATCTTGTCACCAGTTAGAATATTCTCAACCACTAAAGTCTGTGCTGGCAAATCTTTGATGCTCTTGACTTTGGGAAACATGTGAGAATAATATTCTTCAAAGGAGTCACACTCCTCCCGCAGATCCTTCCACTTTTCATGAAGCTCAACCAATTTCTTATGTGCTTGGGCAATGACATCAATGGTTTCACATCCTTTTTCAAATACTCTGATTAACCATTTCTAAATCCCTTGTGACATGGTTCTTACCTCACCAAGCTTTGCCATTTCATCTATGGATAGGAAGGTAGGCACTATCCTTATATCCCCACCAGCATCAACTGGTTTGAACAAGAGTTGGAGGCAAGTCCAGAGTTCGTCATTCTGTTGTTTCAATTCTTTCTTTGACAGCTCATCTTTATCCAACTGCTCCAGGATTGAGGTGACAAACCCTTTAAACTCATCAACTCTTTGGGCACAGGTGGTTGGTCCCAGATCAACCATTGAGATAACATAGTCCTCGGCTTTGACTTGTTCTCTATTTGTATTGGCCGGTGGGACAACTATTTCAGCAATTCTGGATCCTATCTCATCCTTATAGATTCTTGATTGTACCTTTTCTTTCTTTTGTTTCTTTGGTCTTTGAGCCTGTGACAAGATTGTGCTCAAATCTAATTGCATTATTTCTACCTGTGGCTTGGGGTATGCCACTATGTTCTGTAACCACTCAGGTACTGAAGAGGAGGGCTTACTTAGTTCATTGACATTCACACTATCAGTTTTGGTATGTTCTTCAAGTGACCCTTGTTCTTGCTCTGACCCCTTATCCTATCCAAATCCTTATCTCCTTCATCAGCTATGTTTCTCCAATTTACCATTACATTCTCCTGAGCTGATTTGAAGACTTCGTTTGTTTAACCCTTTTCAAGAGGACTATCAGATATATCAATAAATTTGAAACTAACTATTTCAGCTAGAGGTTCATTCAGAATTTCATTATTTACCTCAACAAATGTATCTTTTTTTGGCTTAGGCTCCTCTAGACCCAATTATGCACATATCTTATCAATTCTAGGTAGTAGTGGTACAGCTAGAGGAGTAGAGTCTTGGCCTACTGGTGTCTGTTGGATAGGTGCAATAGAGGACAAAGGCTTTGCAATTGATGATAGGTCTACTTGCATTAAATTAGCTAACATTGTTGATAGAGTGGAAGAGATGACTATGGGTTAAAGAATAGA
The DNA here is from genome assembly GCA_027924645.1 of Cunninghamia lanceolata. Taxonomy (NCBI): domain Eukaryota; kingdom Viridiplantae; phylum Streptophyta; class Pinopsida; order Cupressales; family Cupressaceae; genus Cunninghamia; species Cunninghamia lanceolata. The sequence goes on along the minus strand of BSBN01000290.1, from coordinate 12,966,226 downwards.
CAGTGAGGGTAAGGAAAGAGAAGGTGAAAGAATTGTAGAAATGGGAGATAATGTAGGGGAGGTAGGTAATGAAATGGAAGAAATGGAGGGTAAAGGCGTGGTAGTGGTAGAGGAACATGAGGTAGCAGCAACGAAGGAGAGGAACATGAGGTAGCAGCAACAGAGGAAATGGGACTGCTAGGGGCATTAGAAGATACTGTCAATGAGCAAGAAATAATTGAAATGGTAGTGGCAGGTGAAGTGGCAGCATGGATACCTTCTTGAACAATAGTAGTTGAGGTCATAGGTGCAACAGTGGAAGTAGTGGAAGTGAATGCAGTAGTAGTAGAAGCAATAGAAGTAGATGTAGCAGTAGTAGAAGCAATAGAAGTAGATGTAGCAACAGTAGAAGCAATAGAAGTAGATGCAACAGTAGTAGCTATTGAGGAGAGTACAACTATATTTACACTTGGGGCAGCAGGAGATGGAGAGGTTGGCAAACTTGTATCATCATGAGTTGTAGCAACAATTTTCACATCTTCACTGACCCTTTTCACCTTGACTTTCTTAGTCTTAGAACCCTCTCCAGAGCCACTGGGTGCATCTCTTTTCTTTGAAGCTCTTGTTCTAGCCGAAGGAGGCTAATCTTTCTTGGATGGATTTGCTGAGGTTTTCTTACCCTTTTATGCCTTAGCCTTCTCAGCTAATGGTACATGCTCTTCACTGTCAGATTTTTGTCTTTGAACTGGCTCTGCCTCATCTATTATGTTTATTGGTTCATCTTCTTCTCCTCCAGATTCTTTATCTGATTTTGGTGTAGTATATGTGAGTTGCACTCCTTGTCTCTCCAAGGCATCTATCTAACCTCTCACCCATGCCTTGCTTAGTCTAATAGGCTCCTTCATTATGATATCAAGAGAACTCTCCTCAGCCTTAGCCCAATTATGCAAAGGGATTGGATGGCGGTATTGAGCCTCCAAGGTTCCCCTGGCCATAACATTCTCATCATCTTCCAACTGGTCTGGTATTTCAATGATGTGAAATTTCCTTGTGAAGGCCAAAGACAACATTGAATGAGATTTCTTCATGACTTCTTAATCATCCATACAATTGGCCAAAAAGTCTTCTATATGCATTTTATGGAATAACTTTTTGCTTATAAACTTCTCCATCACTTTATCTGGATCAAAGTGATCCCTTGCATTGTAGTAGTGGAGATTGAGAAGTTGAAGTTCTTTATCTGAATGATCAGTTGATGCCAATGAAGGACATGCATAATTCCCTTTGCCAAACCTGATGGGAAACTGTACATTGGTTCTATGCAAGTGCTTAATTTTCTCAGCACAAGGGATAAATTGCCTAGATAATTCCAAGAGGATTATCTTATCATCAGGATATCTAGGAAGTCTGTAAGCTATCCCAGTGAAACCTTGTACCCTCAAATATGTGAACTTTTCAAACTGGATGTACCACCTTCCATATCTAGTTATCTCATTCATGGCTTCTGTAGAAATCCTCAAGGATGTGTTGCCTTGCAACAATCTTGCTATATACATTGTGAAAGCACCATTCACCCTTTTAAAATGCATCAAAGATTGAGATGATGTGAGCTATTGATAACACTCATATACTTTGATATGGGTCTGTTCATCATTTCCAACTTCTCCTATCTTAGACAACCCAACATAATGATTTCTTCTTGCTAATGCATAGACGACATAGGATGTCCATCTAAAGAATCTTTTCTCTTTGAAGTTGCTAAAGGCTTCATGACTATTATCATTAAGAATCTATGACCAATTGAATTTAGTTCCCTTCAGTATCTCAATAATGATGACAAACATCCATTCTTCAAAAGTGGAGGCTGTAGGTAGTCCATATATTCTACTTAGGAAAGTTATCAAATCCCCTATCTCATCATGAAAGTCACATCTATATAGTACTTGAGGGAATTTGCTCATGGCAGACCTTCTGCTCTTTGCCCAATGATCGTTCATATGTTTTCTACATCCATTCACATCCTTCATGTAAGTTGCCTCTTATCCTTCTTTTTCTGGCATAGTCATTACTGCGTGCCATGGGATGTCAAAAGTTTTAGCCAAGGAGGGTGGACTTAAGTCAGCTAGGATGTCTCCATTGGCAGTTTGAATTGTTCTAGTCATGACATCATATCTGGATGTGGGGAAGGCAGTAACTTGTGCTATACCACTGTCCTTTAGTGTTTTGGCCCTAGGAGTTGGATTTGGGCCAAAGGTTCTTAGTTGGAAGTCATCTAGGTCTATGTGACCTAGATCTGTATCTCCTATATCAATCCATCCAGTGTGAATCTTTGTCTCTGGAGGGATGCCTTTGGATTCAAACTTCATGATTTGAGCCTAGGCAGTCATCTAACCTGCAGGACTAGACCTTATAAGCTTGATACCTTAAGAGATTTTCACTAACTCCTAAGTTTAAATTTTATGATTATCAAGTGGACCATTAGAATTTTAACCAATGGAGATGTAATGGACCTGCTAAGTTACTAACATGCTCTTAAAAGAATAGAAATCTGACATTTATCATCATTACATCCATTACATAATCATAATAAGCCATTCAATATCAATGCATGCAATAAACACTTCGAATGTTACAAAGATTTTCATTTAAAACATGTAGAACATCAACATTCATTATTTACAGTCATTATTACATCATTTTAGACATTTCTCCCTTTGAAAATTCCTTAAAAATAATCATTTTGCTCAAATTGCATTGATTTTAGGATCAACTGACCTAGAGACAGGAAAGTGCTACTTTTGAGGTCAACCGACCTCAACGGGGAAATCGGATCCATCCGACCAACCGTCTTTCAGTGTTTATGCATTTTCAAAATTTTGCGTGGATCTCGTAAACCACTGACTTGCGCAGATTTTAGAGGGTACCGACTCCAAGATGTTCATTTAGTCCGTCAGTTGAAAACTTAGCGCAAGACCATCGAGATAGTTTTCACTGCTTTTGCGCGAGATTAGGTCTTGTCGAACCTTCCGTGGATTTTGAGGCTTGATGACTAAGTCGGTGATAGCATATTTTAGCGTAAGGTCAAATGAATTTAGTTTCGGTGTAAAATTGATCTTTCGTTGTTAGCGGAGGTTTTGGTAGCTTCCTACTAGCAGAGTTTTCTTAATCATCCGACCAAAGTCGACGAGAGGGTCTTTTAGCGCGAAGTTGGTGCAATGTAATTTTGGTGCAAAATTGATTTCGATACTTTGCGGGGCTTTTGGATCCCACCGACCACATCAGTTAAGTCAAAGAATGTCGTGGAGTCAGAAAATGGGGTTTTCAGCGCTAACTTATTTAAACCTTTGGCGTGGATTTTCGTGACCGTCGGCCAACTAGATATTTTAGAACGTCAAAGGTCGGTCGGATAGGCCATTAGTGCTAAAATTTACTTCGTTTACTCGCCTTGAAGGGTTTCAAGTTTGCAAGATTTTGACAAGTCTTCTTCATTTTTCTACGTTTCCCTTTGAAGGTCAAAAACTAGGGTTTATAAGTAGCAAGAAACAATTTATCACAGAAACGCTAGCTACGTTTGGATCCATCCTATTTATGCTCATGCTGAAAGGAAACAAAACCCTAAACGTGCAAGAAAAAACCCTAGGTACAAGTTTATCTCCTACCTAGTTTTTCGGGTCGAGTTGAAATTCACAGGCGAGGAGGAAGGCTACTGGATTGAATTCGTGGGTGATGCAATGGGAATGCTTGATAGATCACAGGGAGCTCTCAAAAACTTTGTTGAAATGTAGAAAATGAGTTTAAATGATGAGAAATCCCCTTTTATTCCTCATGTTTAATCACCATAAATGTGAAACGTACGCAGTGCCAGTCGGGAAGTTTGGCGGATTAGGGTTGCATGACTTTTGGTCCTCTCCGACCGGGTGTCTTTAGCAGGGAAATCAGGTGTGATAGACTTGTTTGGCAGATGGTTACTTTAGCGCTATGATAACATACTCGGTTATGTGTCGTTTGTGGGGCTTTGAGGTTCCTCAGTCTGACGGGGATTTTAGTGTCCTCTGACTTAGTTGATGATCGAATAATGTAGTACAAGTCAGAGACTTTAAGAATCAACACAGAAATCCTTGCAGGTGAAAAGTGGCGCAAAGTTGGCCGAGAGGAAAAACAGTGCGAAAGTCGGACGAGAGGAAAAATAGCGCCAAAGTCAGTGATGAAGGTAATTCAACACAAAGGTCAGTTAGGACTGGATTTAGTGCAGAAGGACAATCAGACCCACTGGGAGAAATGCAAAGACCTTGACCTAGCATATTTTGGGATGATTTTTCAACATCAAATTTCTATCATGGCAGAAAGTACACTTTGGCCACTTGACTAATTAGGAAGTGAAAAACTCACTTGACATTCTAGACTAAATTTGGAAGAGGGGGTCCCTATTTTTTGAAATGGGGCGTGTGTGCGAGGCACAACAAATGGCGACTCTGCTAGAAAATGCTCCAGAGCATTTCAATGATAAATGTTCAGTTCGAAACCAGAATCTTTGTGTTTCCCACATTTTAGACAAAAAGCATGTGTAATGAAACAACTTGCACAATAAGGAATATAATAGTAAATATGCTGCAAATACTTGATAATAATATGCCACTTCGAGGGGGCAACCTCCTAATCCACTTCGAGGGGGATACCTCCAACAGTATTCAATGAGAACACAATACACAATATGATATGAAATGAGACTCACTACCTCCTATATATACCTATTTATGCCTAGGATATCACCCAGGCTGACTTAGATAGCCCTATAGAAGCCTTAGGCTGACCTAAACAACTAAATAACAATATAATAATGATAATATGACTTAATTAGGAGTTAAGATAGCCACAAGCTGACTATTCATAACCCTATGCACTATAGAAGGGCATAACATGCCCCCCACCTTTACAAAAGCGTTGTCCTCAACGCTGATCAATTGTGGTAATTGCTTCATATAATCTTCATCATCCCATGTGGTAACTTCAACTAGAAGATATTTCCTTATAATGAGGTAATATGGAACTATTGATGTCCTCAGCTTATTCATGTGTGTCTGGAAAATTAACTTCAGCTCCAAGATGTGTCTTCTCTTTGCATCTAGCTCTTGATGGTGATGAATGTATTCTTCCTTTACTTGAACCTTTTGATGTGCCATAAAGGAAGAGGTGAGGAATAATACATGGTACCCTTGTATTGGTTGAGTAGCTTGACTAGGAACTTCTTCATTGCCTCTTTCTTTTTCTTTTTCTTCTTCTTCTTCTTCTTCTTCTTCTTCTTCTTCTTTGTCTGCTGCTGCTTCTTCTTCTTCTTCTTCTTCTTCTTCTTCTTCTTCTTCTTTTGCTTCTTCTACTACTTCTTCTTCCACATCTTGGTGTTGTGACTGCTTATGTTTGGAAAGTATCTCCAGAATTTTCTCAATATCACATGACTTAGCCAACCCTTTCATTTGTTCACCCATAATGGACAAGATTTCACCTTTCATCTTGCTATTTTCTTTATGAATAAGTTCAAGTATATTTTCATATTCTTTTTTATCAACATCCTCATTTTCCACCTCCTCCTTGCCTGGAGTTTTTCCCGGTGTGGTAACATTCTTTTTGCCTCTTGTTGCAGGCATTGTCATGATGGAAACCAATATTTTTGAAATAAATCACACAAATGAAATGTAAATTTTTTGAAATTTTTACTGTAACTTACTAAGGCCAAGATACCACTTACCCAGAAAAAAATCCAAACAATTAGCAAATTTGCTGCCTTGAGAGCGAATTTGTTGGAAACCCTAATTTTGCAAAAACTCGCTTATTTTTGCTTCAATTCCTCTAAAATCTAGATTATATCTTATTTAATATGGTCTTCAAAAACCCTTTAAAAATATTTAAAAAATTCGCTAAAATCTGAAAGTTATGCTCTTCCCAAAATCACCTCCAATGTTGAGAAAAAATCTTGCCTCTACGGTGCCAAGATCATGCTCTGATACCACTTGTAATGAAACAACTTGCACAATAAGGAATATAATAGTAAATATGCTGCAAATACTTGATAATAATATGCCACTTCGAGGGGGCAACCTCCTAATCCACTTCGAGGGGGATACCTCCAATAGTCTTCAATGAGAACACAATACACAATATGATATGAAATGAGACTCACTACCTCCTATATATACCTATTTATGCCTAGGATATCACCTAGCCCGACTTAGATAGCCCTATAGAAGCCTTAGGCTGACCTAAACAACTAAATAACAATATAATAATGATAATATGACTTAATTAGGAGTTAAGATAGCCAAAAGCTGACTATTCATAACCCTATGCACTATAGAAGAAAGGGCATAACAGCATGATATCCTATCAAAGAATCAAAGACCACTAGCTAGTGCAACCATCCACATCCTAAAAACCTGAGTTTGTGCAATTGCATTCATTCCCATCCTTTAGCAACTAAGTTCATCAGAGATCCTTCGTGGCAAGCTATGAAATTGGGATCATTCTACCACCAAGAAATGCTCAAATGCTGAGATATGATGAGCCTTGAGGGAAGTAAATAATGGATTTTCCCGTAGTATTTCTGGTGCAATGGTAATTGATGATAATAATTTTTTAGACAATACTTTTGTGAGAATTTTCAATTGACAATCTCTTCTCTAATGCACTGTAATGGGTCCAGTGTTGAAAAACACCTTTTATTTTTTACCCAATGTAGGCTAGCAGCACTTAGTGCCACCTGTTATCTCTTCTGGATTAATAGTGCATGTGGTAGAATGGGAATCCAACCCTTTCACTTAACACAAGATCACTCAGACTTGCTTAGCTACTTCAGGATCATTTAAAGTGTGAGAGATATATGGTTAGAAAATACTTCAGGCGCACCAACTAATGACTCATTTTCCATGAATAGACATCATACCCCTTAGCATAACAGCGGAGCCCACGACGAGACTTAAGCAAAACCTTGGCTTCTCAAAGAAAGACATTAGATTATTTACCCAACCAAGAATCCTTTGCAGGTCTGCATGTCTACCACCACCTTCTAGAAACAAAGACCCCACACAAAAGCAAGCGCAGCGGACAAAGCTAAACCAAGAGGACAACTAATCTAAGAAAAACATCTAACATCTATGGAAAATGAAAGTAGGAAAGCAAACCTAATCTAATCAGCAATCTACACTAACCAAAACAGACAAACAACCTAACTATGTACACTAGGATGAGGCATGACTGCCTCTCAAGCCTGGAAATAGTGCTTTAGGAACTAGCCATTGATGGGCAATGGAAGCTTCTCACCAGTAAGGCTTTTGAGTCGATACATGTTGTCACCAAGGATCTCATAGATTTGATACAGACCTAACCAAAGTTTATCAAACTTGTTATGTTCTCCTTTCTTCTCATGAGTTTTATCCCAATACAAGACCAAATCAGAAATGCGGAAGGCTTTTACCTCGGCCCTCTTATCAAACCACCATTTCACTACACCCTGGTGTTTAGCAAAGGTTTCTATAGCAGCATCACATTTCTCTTCAAGGTGTAGCAATTGAGCCAATCGGGAAGATAATTGGTCATCAGTTTCAAGATAGTCTTGCATGAATTATAGTACAAGAATCCTCAAGTGAATAGGAAAGATGGGTTCAATCCCATAGACCAAATGATAGGGCGATGTGCCCAAGGCAGCTTTGTGTCGAATTCTATCAGCTCATAAGGAAAATTTAAGCTGAGTATGCCAGTCTCTAGGGTTCTTGTCTAATAATTTCTTAATGACTTCAAGCAGATTTTTGTTCGTTGATTCAACTACCCCATTCCCTTGTGGATAGTAGTTAGATGAGAACTTCAGAATGATTCCATAATCAAATGCCCAATTAGAAAAATGTAATGATGAAAAGGCCGGACCATTATCACAAACTAAAGAAAACAGACATCCAAACATGGTGATAATATGCTTTTCAACAAATTCAATACCTACCTCTGTGGTGTATTGTTTACAAGCTATCGCTTCAGACCATCGGGTGCAGTAATCAGTAGCAGTCAGAATATACCTGTGGCCTGTAGAGGAGGGCAGATTGATCATATCGATAAAGTCGAGACCCCACTGAGCAAATGGTCATACCTCCACAACTAGTTGTAAGGGCATGGTGGCATGTCGCTCTTTGTGTAAAGTGGTCTAGAAGATATGACACGTTCTTACATGTGAGTACTCATCCTTGAACAAGGTAGGCCAATAATATCCAGCACAGAGAATCTGATTAGCAGTTGAGTGAGCTGATCCATGACCTGTCCCAAACTTCTTGTGAAAGCTGGTTAGTACCTAGTCCACTTCTGTCTTGTCTAAACATCTCAGATAGATCTCCTCATGATTCTTCTTATAAAGAACTAATCCTTTTATCATATAGCTGCTACTTTTTAGTCTGAGCACCCTTCTTTGGACCAAATTCAGCTATGGTGGACAACGTTGATTTAGTAGATAAAATATGATATCTCTGTACCATCTGTACCATTCATCCTTTGAGACATCTTCTAACAGGTACTGTTGAGATACCAAACTTGGCCCTACCTTAGCCATCATTCTGGTCAATGCCTGACCTCTTACCAACTTCATGGGCTAAATATCTATTTCGAACTATTGCAGGATGGTGACTCATTTTCCTCTCCTTTCTCCCAATTCAATTTGCATCAATAGTACTTTAACTGCTGCATCTGGGACTATGGCAATTACTTGACTCCTTAGGATGTAGTGACGAAACTTTTTGATTGCCTTTACCAGAGCATAGGCTTGCTTTTCCACATTTGGATATCTTAACTCTATGTCTTTTAACAAAGTACTCATGAAGGCAATGGGCCTTTCATCATCTACTAATCTCTTCTACGTTAACATAGCAGCACAAGTGTGCTCGGATGCAAATGAGTAAATCTAAAATGGTAAAGTATAATCTGGACTTACCAATACAGGTGCATTGGCTATGGCCTGTTTAATTTCTACAAAAGTAGTTTTAGCTTCTAGGGTCCAATCCATTTTAGCATCCTTTTTCAACATAGCATTAAGAGGTCAAACTATTTCAACAAAACCTGTAATGAACTTGCATACGAAGTTGATCTTACCAAAATACGACTTGAGTTCCTTTTTGCTGGCTGGGGGAGGTACTTTGAGTATCACTTGTATTCAGTCTGGGTCAATAGATATACCTTGCTCAGATATCACATGCCCCAGTAACTTCCCTTTAGTCACTCCAAAGATACACTTCTTGGGATTGAGTGATATACTGTAATCTTTGCATCGTTGTAATACTTTCCTCAAGTCTGCTACATGGTCTTCTCACCTCTTCGAGAATATTGTGAGATCATCCATGTAGATGATAATACATTTTCCAACTAGTCCTTTGAAAGCAACGTCCATCGCTCGTTGAAAAGTGGTACCAGCATTTATTAGACCAAATGGCATTCGACAATATGCATAGATGCCCCATTTACATGTGAAAGACGTCTTTAATTTGTCTTTGTAATCTACCATCACCTGGTTATATCCTAAATATCCATCCAAGAAGGACATCATCTGGGATCCATTAACAATCTGTAACACTTCATCTAATGATGGTAGTGGGTAATTATCCTTCTCAGATGCCTGATTTAAGTTTTGAAAGTCCACACAAAGTCTGATTTCGCCATTTTTCTTTCAGACTGGAACCAGATTTGCTACCCAAGCATAATGCCTGACGGGAAATATTATTCTTGCCAATAACATCTTCTAAACTTCTTTGAAAATCAGTGGTTCTAATAGGGCATTCACTGGCCGCTATCTTTGTCTGAATGGCTTCACTCCTAGCTTCAACAGGATGGTGTGTGTGATGATTCACGTGTCGTATGTCTTGAGGTCTTCATAGCTCCATGCTATTACCTCATGGTAGTCTTTTAATGCATGAATGATGCATGTCTTCTCTTCTTCAGTACTGGCCTTCCCAATGAATACATTCTTAATGTCTTCTTCTGTTCGCAGATTAAATGGATCGCACTGCCCTCCAAGAGATTCTCATTCTTTCCTTTGGGTTCCTAAGTTGTCTGAATCAAACAGTCTTTCCAGATCTACCATTCCCCGTGGAATTGTATTTGTTTTCAGATTAAGGACTCCTTCTAAATCCATTTCAACAGGATCCATCTCTTCTTCATCTATTATTTGAGCATTAAAAACATCAGATGAAGTAAGAAAGTTAATTATATGCTGGTCATTTTCAAAAACTTGAAAATTTGTCACGTTATCTAGCACTGACGATGTGGCAATGAATTCAACAAAGAATTTCTTCAATCTTGCCATGGATGTTGGCTCTAATGTACTTGTTGTTTGAGCCAGAGCATCTGCGACATGGTTTTTCCTTCTAGGGATTAGCTGGATATTAAAACCATCGAAGCATTCTATCAAATCCCAGACTCTATTTTTGTATCTGTTCAACCTCTTATCATTACATGAATATTGCTTCCTTACTTGTTTCACTACTAACTCTGAATCTCCAAACACCTGAAGGATTCTGACTTTCTTTTGGAGTACCAGAAGCAATCCTTGCACTAATGCTTCATACTCAGTTACGTTATTCATGCATGGAAAGTGTAGTCTATGTGACGCTAGATATGAGCTTCCAGTAGGACTGATTAACTCAACACCTGCTCTGGACCCTTGTCTACATCTAGATCCATCAAACCTTAAGGTCCATAGACATAAATCTTTACTGTTGTCCTCCCATTTTACTGGTTTTTTCTTATGAGGCTCAGGTTCTTCCTTCTTTTCAGCAACTGGTGCCTCTTTCGGGAAAATGGGAATTTTTCAGTTGCCTTTGCACTTGCTCTACCTTTTCCTAATAGAGTTGGCATGCAAATTCAGAATGCGACACATCATGTATATGACACCAATTTGGGTGTAATAATTCTTCCATTTGAGTCTGTCTTCCAACAGCAACTTGGTCCTTTACAAATTTGGCTACAAAATCACATAATCCTTTGAATATCCCCAGTTCATCTTCTTTTGAGGAGTTTCCAGAATCGGATTGAACATATGCTTCTGTACTTTCTAGTTTTTCTGTAAGTAAAAGATCAAGGAATTTGTTGTAGCTTAGCATAAGAATTTCCTCTATTTGGTTCATATGAGGCAAATAGACTCCCAAATCAACTTTTGAAAACAAAATCTCGTTGGGCTAGTTGTACTCAGTAATCATATGTTTCATCTTTGGTTCTCTTTCAATGTGTATCTGGTTTGCCAATCCCTTCCATGGTAGCCACATGTGAGAAAAGTTAGTTGCCATGTAACCATTCAAAATTCTGGACCAGTCTCTACTCAGGAGCATACCATACTAGTCCAGGATATCTACCACTTGAATATCTATATACTGTTGTACTCTTGGATTAGAAGCTAGCTGCATATGTATCCTATTCAACTCACCTACGACATTAACCTCAGTCTTGTCCAGCTATGTCACCTTCCTGGAAGACTTGGCCGAAGTAAGACCCAGTGCTTTACAAACTGATAATGGCATTACATTAGTGGAAGCACTAGAATCTACCAAATAGTTGTGGAGGTTTCTGTTGAATATCCTTAGCATCAAGAGGAAAGGAGGACTCTCCCTCTTATCTTTGTACAATGTCATCTTTTGCTCCACATTAGTCACATGCACTCTTTCCTTCCCCTTGTCAATGTTATCCTTGGTAACAATTTCTTTTTGGGTATAATCAATTTTGATTCCAGCACCCATATCTTGGAAGAAAGATGTTCTAACCTCAGATATTTTAAGAAGTTCATAAACAAAAAGGCTAACCTTCATCTTCTTAAACTCTTCAGCAACATACTGCCCCATTTTTACTATGTCAGACCGTTGAGAACTTTCAGCAGCAGCTCCCTGATACACTGGCTAATGTGTGACTTTTGGGGGCTTGGGATTATTAGAAGCTTTTGGGTCTGGTGGTATTTGATAGCTATTTGGGGAATGGAGGTGGTAAAAGGACCTTTAGGTTTACTACTTCTTAGGTTGTAAGGGGCTTTATTATATTGTTAATAAGCATTTACCTCTTTAGACTCTTCTTCCTCTAGTTGCTTATCATCTTGAAATGGAAATGTATAACTATCAAGTACTAGAGCAATGCCATACCTTTGAGAAGGAACAATTTCGTACCCTGTTGGGGAATTCTCCTGAGTCTTAGCATTCTGAATCTCCATCTAGAAGATACTGAATGCTATCTAAAATTCTGGACAATCTAACTCAGAATGAGCATTCATATTATGCAGTCTGCACCAAGTATACAAAGCTGCCTCAACTAACATCACACAACCAGGAGGTCTGGTATCATTGTTTTGATTTTCCAGTGGTGATGGTACCCCTCCATTATTGGGTCTTGTGTTCCAAGACCAATTTGATCATTGCTGAAAATTTTGGTTTTGGTACTGATTCTGGCCTTGACTTTGAAACTAATTCTGATTTTGGAATGAGTTCTGATTTTGACCTCTCTGCTGAAGTTAAGCATTTTGATTTCTAAGGTGGGTAAATTCTACAGTGAGCTTCTTCATTTGCTCAACTCTTTGATATCATCTCTATCTTCTTTAGCCTTAGCTACCTCTACAGACTGTAGAAAAGGCATTTGTGCAGGGGGCATTTCAGCTACTGGGTTTCTTGGATGGACTACTAAAGCTTGTGTTGCAGTTGGGTTAGGAATTTGATTCATCACTGGGGTATGGTTGGCCAAGGCTTGATTAATCATAGGTATTTGATTAGGCATGGCTACAAGACCTATGTGATTCAGTGGACCAGTGGTTGTTTGTCCCACTTGAGTACTTACAGTGACAGCTGCGGAGTACGCTTGAGCTAAGGTAGTGGGAATTAGATTGGCTCTTTGCACGAACATGGATGTAAGTTTGTCCAGAGCTGCATAATAGATTGGCAAGGCTGCATCTTGCCCTATGGCATAAGGAGCTTGCAAATGACTAAAGCTTTCTAAAATCTATCGTTAAAAGAACTTATCATCTCACCCTCACCTCGACGAATCTCCACAAAAGATCAATAAAGATCAGCTGGGGTGGTGGGCATTCGAAACTGATCCAGAAATGCATTCTTCAAGTTCAACCATGAGTTTATGGATGCTGCAGGTAGGTTAGCAAACCAATAATAAGCTTCATCTTGCAAAGAATAAGGGAACAACCTCCATATTACATCCTCGTATTGTACTTGCAGCATAAACATGTTGCTTTCAAAGATTCTGATATGCTCGTCTGCGGTTCTGTCTAGATCATTCACCCTGAATTTGGAATAGAACTTGTCATGGTTTTTGGGCATGTCATGGTAATCATTGAACTGAAATGGGGACTGGTTATTTCCTGCAAAAAAGGCCATCACCAAGGGATTGAAAGGTGTTGTAGCTACGTTCCTTGGGGCTGATTGAGCTCTTGGTCCCCTTGGTACTCCTTGATCCCTTCTTGTTCATCTGAATTTTGTCAGAGATAGCAACTCTTCTCTAGCTGAGCTGGATCTGGTATGTCTTTGCCTAGTCCCCAAAATTGTTGACCCTGTATAGAGAAATAGTTCACGCCCTCCTTCTAGTTCCAATTCTGTTGATGAGTGTTTTAGCACACAACAACACAAGTGTGATTGCTGGTTTCACACCCCTCTTGAAAAGTATCCTACCCTAGGTAAGACTACTCCAAGGATAATACAGCTAGGTCTTAGCTTGCTTGGAATCTCTCAATTGGAATGTTCTAGTTGTGCCTACAAGGGGTCTTACATGTTATCTACAGATCTTCAAGTTGGAACAGTAAATACATATAAACCCTTTATGATTCCAGCTGATAAAATAATGTAAAATGCTACTGAAATTCCTAATCTAACAATGGTTATAAAGAAAATGCAAAAGGAGATAGGGTTTTTAAAGAAATCCTAAGTGACATTCATAATGTATCAGTTACTTTAAGTAGACAAATACTCTGAAACTTAACCAGTTTTCTGAGTTACCAAACTAAAAATTGATGTTATCGCACTGCAGAAAATGATGCTATCTTCAATGGAAATCAAAAGATTTTCAGACTACATTCATTTGTTAAATACCCAATAACTAGTGCAATTTAACTTGTGAAATGCAATTGAACTTTAGCATAAATGATCATCCTAGACTAACTTTGCACAGCTATCTGCCATCGGCAAATAACTAAAAGTATGGACTTAGAGTATTCATCAAATACTTTCAGCAAACCATGAACATTATAAAAGCACAATTTACTATGGGAGAGAAAGAAGTGAACCATGAAAACCAAATAAGGAACACAATACACAAATCCTCAAAAATAATGCAGAAACTTGCTTTGTATTACTTCAAATGGCAGAATGTCAACAATTCAGCATCAAATTCTCTCTCACAAATAGTGGAAATGGCAGCCCTTTATATAGAGGAGGAGCCATACCAAGTTTTTCAATGAACGGTGGAGATTAACTTAACACCGACAGTCTAGATTACATCAACAAATGCACAAATAACAACTCATACCAAATCCCGGATTACACTTTGTCTTTTATGAAAAAGATGAAAAACAGCCCCCAGATACATTGAACCTAGTCAAATTGACTACCCAACTCAATATATGAATAGAAAAGATCATTTTTAAAGCACAAAAGCGACAAAATAGAGTCACATGCTACCCAAAATATAGCAATTTACAATTATGATGGGATTACATTTTAGAATATTCAAAAACATATCAAAGCTCTTCATCCAAATTGATTTTGTCTTCTTTTGCTAACTTATTCCGGTAGTTCAACTATGCTTCAAGGGTTGGATTTATCTCCAAGGGATCCGGATTCTTCAGATGACTGACTCGATATTCAAACATCTCCAGCTCTTGGCTGAACCTGCTGTATATCTTTTCTATTTCTGCCCCTGCCTTTTGGAGTGCATTGAATTTAGCCTTAAGGTCGCTAGCTTAATCTAATTTGTCCTCCATAGCCAGGTCAGTATTCTCAAAAATGACCTTATGCAATTTGTTCTTGCATTTTTCAACATCATAAGGTGCATAGTCATTGTATGTTTCTTCTAAGTAATCTCTTAAAGAATCATTAATATCATATATCAATGCTCAAATTTCTTCATCTGTTGGCTTATAAGATTCTTTTATGTTCTCAAAGGTTTCTTTTCTCAACTTCAGCTGTTGGTACCACTTAATGGCCTTTGACAGCTTGTCACCAGTTAGAATATTCTCAACCACTAAAGTCTGCGCCAGCAAATCTCTGATGCTCTTGACTCTGGGAAACATGTCAGAATAATATTCTTTGAAAGAGTCACACTCCTCCCACAGATCCTTCCACTTTTCATGAAGCTCAACCAATTTCTTATGTGCTTGGGCAGCAGCATCAATGGTTTCACATCCTTTTTCAAATACTATAATTAACCACCTCTGAGTCCCTTGTGACATGGTTCTTACCTCACCAAGCTTTGCCATTTCATCTGTGGATAGGAAGGTAGGCACTGTCCTTATATCCCCACAAGCATCAACTAGTTTGATCAAGAACTAGAGGCAAGTCTGGAGTTCCTCATTATGTTGTTTCAATTCTTTCTTTGATAGCTCATCTTTATCCAACTACTCCAGGATTGAGGTGACAGACCCTTTAAACTTGTCAACTCTTTGGGCATGGGTGGTTGGTCCCAAATCAACTATTGAGATAACATAGTCCTCTGCTCTGACTTGTTCTCTATTTGTATTGGCCGATGGGACAACTATTTCAGCAATTCTGGATCCTGTCTCATCCTTATAGATTCTTGATTGTACCTTTGCTTTCTTTTGTTTCTTTGGTCTTTGAGCCTGTGACAAGATTGTACTCAAATCTAATTGCATTATTTCTACCTGTAGCTCAGTGTATGCCACTATGTTCGGTAACCAATCAGGTGCTGAAGAGGTGGGCTTACTTAGTTCATTTATATTTGCACTGTCGGTTTTGGTAGGCTCTTCAAGTGACCCTTGCTCTTGCTCTAACCCCTTATCCTTATCCAAATCCTTATCTCCTTCATCAGCTATGTTTCTCCAATTTACCATTACATTCTCCTGAGCTGATTTGAAGACTTTGTTTGTTTGACCCTTTTTAGGAGGACTGTCAAATATATCAATAACTTCAACACTAACTATTTCAACCATAGGTTCATTCAGAATTTCATTATTTACCTCAACAAATGTATCTTTTTCTGGCTCAAGCTCCTGCAGACCCAATTCTGTGCATACCTTATCAATTCTAGGTAGTAGTGGTACAACTAGAGGAGTAGAGTCTTGGCCTACTAGTGTCTGTGGGATAGGTGCAATATAGGACAAAGGCTTTGTAGTTGATGACAGGTCTACTTGCATTAAATTAGCTAACAATGTTGATAGAGTGGAAGAGATAACTATGGGTGAAAGAATAGATAGTGAGGGTAAGGGAAGAGAAGGTGAAAGAATTGTAGAAATGGTAGGTGATGTAGGGGAGGTAGGTAATGAAATGGAAGAAATGGAGGGTAAAGGCATGGTAGCGTAGAGGAACATGAGGTAGTAGCAACAGAGGAAATGGGACTGCTAGGGGCATTAGAAGATACTGTCAATGAGCAAGAAACAATTGAAATGGTAGTGGCAGGTGAAGTGGTAGCAAGGATAGCTTCTTGAACAATAGTAGCTGAGGTCATAGGTGCAACAATGGAAGTAGTGGAAGTGGGTGCAGCAGTAGTAGAAGCAATAGAAGTAGATGCAGCAACAGTAGAAGCAATAGAAGTAGATGCAGTAGCAGTAGCTATTGAGGAGAGTACAATTGTATTTACACTTGGGGCAGCAGGAAATGGAGAGGTTGGCAAACTTGTATCATCATGAGTTGTAGCAACAGTTTCCACATCTTCACTGACCCTTTTCACCTTGACTTTCTTAGTCTTAGAACCTTCTCCAAAGCCACTGGGTGCATCTCTTTTCTTTGAAGCTCTTGTTCTAGCCGAAGGAGGCTCATCTTTCTTGGATGGCTTTGCCGAGGTTTTCTTACCCTTTTGTGCCTTGGCCTTTTTTGCTAATCGTACATGCTCTTCACTGTCAGATTTTTGTCTTTGAACTGGCTCTCCCTCATCTGTTATGTTTATTGGTTCATCTTCTTCTCCTCTGTATTCTTTATCTAATTCTGGTGCAGTATATGTGAGCTGCATCCCTTGTCTCTCCAAGGCAGCTATCTGAACTCTCACCCATGCCTTGCTTAGTCTAATAGGCTCCTTCATTATGATATCAAGAGAACTCTCCTTAACATTAGCCCAATTAGGCAAAGGGATTGGTTGGCTGTATTAAGCCTCCCAGGTTCCCCTAGCCATAACATTCTCATCATCTTCCAACTAGTCTGGTATTGCAATGATGTGAAATTTCCTTATGAAGGCCAAAGACAACCTTGAATGAGCTTTCTTCATGACTTCGTAATCATCCATACAGTTGGCCAAAAAGTCTTCTATATGCATTTTATGGAACATCTATTTTCTTTCTAACTTCTCCATCACTTTATTTGGATCAAAGTGATCCCTTACATTATAGTAGTTGAGATTGAGAAGTTCAAGTTCTTTATCTGAATGATCAACTAATGCCAATGAACGACATGCATAATTCCCTTTGCCAAACCTGATGGGAAATTGTGCATTGGTTCTATGCAAGTGCTTAAGTTTCTCATCACAAGGGATCAATTGCCTAGATAATTCCAAGAGGACTGTCTTATCATGAGGATATCTAGGAAGTCTGTAAGCATCCCAGTGAAACCTTATACCCTCAGATATGTGAACTTTTCAAACTGGATGTACCACCTTCCATATCTGGTTATCTCATTCATGGCTTCTGTAGAAATCCTCAAGGCTATGTTGCCTTGCAACAATCTTGCTATATACATTGTGAAAGCATCATTCACCCTTTTAAAATGCATCAAAGATTGAGATGATGTGAGCTGTGGATAACACTCATATACTTTGACCTGGGTCTGTTCATCATTTCCAAATTCTCCCATCTTAGACAACCCAACATAATGATTTCTTCTTGCTAATGCATAGACAACATAGGATGTCCATCTAAAGAATCTTTTCTCTTTGAAGTTGCTAAAGGCTTCATGAATATTATCACTAAGAATCTGTGACCAATGGAATTTAGTTCCCTTCAGTATCTCAAAAATGATGACAAACATTCATTCTTCAAAAGTGGAGGTTGTAGGTAGTCCATATATTCTACTTAGGAAAGTTATCAAATCCCCTATCTCATCATGAAAGTCACTTATGTATAGTATTTGAGGGAATTTACTCATGGCAGCCCTTCTACTCTTTTCCCAATGATCGTTCATATATTTTTGCATCCATTCACATCCTTCATGTAAGTTGCCTCTGATCCTTCTTTATCTGGCATAGTCATTACTGCGTGCCATGGATGTCAAAATTTTCAGCCAAGGAGGGTGGACTTAAGTTAACTAGGATGTCTCTATTGGCAGTTTAAATTGTTCTAGTCATGACATCATATCTGTATGCACATGTCACTATCAGTTCTGCACATTGCACAGATGTGGGGAAGGCGAAAGCTTGTGCTATACCATTGTCCTTTAGTGTTTTGGCCCTAGGAGTTGGATTTGGGCCAAAGGTTCTTAGTCAGAAGTCATCTAGGTCTATGTGACCCAGATCTATATCTCCTATATCACTCCATCCAGTATGAATTTTTGTCTCTGGGGGGATGCCTTTGAATTCGTACTTCACGATTTGAGCCCGGGAAATCATCTAACCTGTAGGACTAGACTTTAAGCTTGATACCTTAAGAGATTTTCACTAACTCCTAAGTTTATGATTATCAAGTGGACCATTAGACTTTCAACCAACAAAGCTATAATGGACCTGCTAAGTTACTAACATGCTCTTAAAAGAATAGAAATCTGACATTTATCATCATTACATCCATTACATAATCATAATAAGCCATTCAATATCAATGCATGCAATAAACACTTCAAATGCTACAAAGAATTTCATTTAAAACATGTAGAACATCAACATTCATTATTTGCAGTCATTATTATATCATTTTAGACATTTCTCCCTTTGAAAATTCCTTAAAAACAATCATTTTGCTCAAATTGCATTGATTTCAAGATCAACCAACCTACATATAGGAAAGCGCTACTTTTGAGGTCAACCAACATCAGCGGGGAAATTGGGTCCATCCGACCAACCATCTTTCAGTGTTTATGTGTTTTCAACATTTTGCGTGTATTTTGTTAACCACCGACTTGCACAGATTTTAGAGGGTACTGACTCCAAGATGTTCATTTAGTTTGTCGGTTGAAAACTTAGCGCAAGACCATCGAGATAGTTTTCATTGCTTTTGCACGAGATTAAGTCTTGTTAGATCTTGCGTGGGTTTTGAGGTTTGCCGACTAAGTCAGTGATAGCATATTTTAGTGCAAGGTCGGATGAATTTAGTTTCGGCGCAAAATCGATGTTTCGTTGTCAGTGGAGGTTTTGGTAGCTTCCAACTAGCAGAGTTTTCTTATTCGTTGACCAAAGTCGGCGAGAGGGTCTTTTAGCGCGAAGTCGGCGCAAGGTAATTTTGGCACAAAATTGTTTTTGATACTTTGTGGGGCTTTTGGATCCCACCAACCACATCAGTTAAGTTGAAGAATGTCATGGAGTTAGAGAATGGGGTTTTCAGCGCTAACTTATTTAAAGCTTTGGCACGGATTTTTGTGACCGCCATCTGACTAGATATTTTAGAACTTCAGAGGTCGATCGAATAGGCCATTAGTGCTAAAATTTACTTCATTTGCTCACCTCGAAGGGTTTCAGGTTTGTAGGATTTTGACAAGTCTTCTTCATTTTTCTACGTTTCCCTTTAAAGGTCTAAAACTAGGGTTTATAAGTAGCAAGAAACAATTTATCATAGAAACCCTAGCTACGTTTGGATCCATCCTATTTATGCTCATGCTAAAAGGAAACAAAACCCTAAACGTGCAAGGAAAAACCCTAGATACAGGTTTAGCTCCTACCTGGTTTGCTGGGTCGAGTTGAAATTCGCAGGCAAGGAGGGAGGCTACTGGATCAAATCCGTGGGCAATGCAATGGGAATGCTTGATAAATTACAAGGAGCTCTCGAAAAGTTTGTTGAAATGTAGAAAATGAGTTCAAATGATGAGAAATCCCCTTTTATTCCTCTTGTTTAATCGTCATAAATGTGAAACGTACGCAGTGTCAGTCGGGAGGTTCAACGGATTAGGGTTGCACAGCTTTTGGTCCTCTCCGATCGGGTGTCTTTGGCTGGGAAATCAGGTGTGATAGACTTGGTCAGCAGATGGTTACTTTAGCATTGCGATAACATACTCGGTTATGTGTCATTTGCGGGGCTTTGAGGTTCCTCGGTCCGGCAGGGATTTTAGCGTCCTCAGACTTAGTCAGTGATCGAACAACATAGCACAAGTCAGAGACTTTAAGAATCAACGCAAAAATCCTTGCAGGTGAAAAGTGGCGCAAAGTCAGACGGGAGGAAAAATAGCGCCAAAGTCAGTGATGAAGGTAATTCATCGCAAAGGTTAGTTAGGACTAGATTTAGCACAAAAGGACAATCAGACCCACTGGGAGAAATGCAAAGACCTTGACCTAGCAGATTTTGGGATGATTTTTCAACATCAAATTTCTATCATGGTAGAAAGCACACTTTGGCCACTTGACTACTTAGGAAGTGAAAAACTCACTTGACATTCTCGACCAAATTTGGAAGAGGGGGTCCCTATTTTTTGAAATGGGGCGTGTATGCGAGGCACAACATAAAGGTGTGCAGATAAGGAGAAGGCCTGCTAAGGGAGAATACATTGTAGCAGCATCTGGCTATACACAAGTGTTGTGGATGAAGCAAATCATGAAGGATATCAAGGTATTTAATGATGAGCCTATTCCTATCTTGTGTGACAATACAAGTGCTATCAATATTTCCAATTGTTAGAGGAAAATATGAATAGTAGTTTAAAGCAACTAAGTATCCAATAACTCAATAGAAATTGATGTAAACACAAGTAAACAAAGAATATACCTTTGAAGACCATTTTACCTGTATGCTTCCATTGTTCACCTATCTCTTCTTGATCTTTGTAGTAATGGAGCTCTCAGAAGTGTGCACTTCCTTGCTGTTTGAAGATGACAAGAGTAGAACGGCTATAGATGTGTAATGCAATGGAGATCAAGCTACTATGCAATTATAATGGAGATGGATTGATGGAAACATGATTGGATGATGAGGTTGTGTAAATGCAAATGAAGATAACTTTGCCAAAGGCACGCTGGTATGATTTTTGCAGAGTAAGATTGCAAAAGCTTAGATTCCTCTGAAATGGGTGTGAAGACCTTGCTTATATAGGTTGAGGGAAGACCAAATCCAAGTGTCAATATATCCATGACTGAAGGAATTACCTATGAGGTGTATGGTTGAGAAAGTTTGAGGGAATGTGCACGAATCAAAAGAGGACAAGTGTCCAAGCCCCTTTCATGAGTTATGGGAGATAACAGAATGGATTGAGGAGTTAACTAAATGGACTAATCAGTTAAGTGAATTGATTGGGGAGTTGACTGAATTGATTGATCAGTGAACTCAAATGACTAATTAGTTAACTGATTTGATTGATGAGTTAACTAATTTGACTGGAGGATAAATAGGACATGTGGGTGAGGGAATAATTAGCTAATTAAATATTAAAATATTTAATTATGTGTGCAACATGGTGAGATGGAAAGGTGAGGTGGATTTATGAAATTAAGACTTTGGAATACAAGAATTTAGCATTAATTAAATAATGTGGAATTATTTAATTATATGAGACATTAGAAGAATTAGGGAATTTAATTAAATAAATTGATTTTTATTTAATTTTGGGATAATGAACTAATTAAATAAATTAGAATATTTATTTAATTTGATAGAAGAATAAGAATTAAGATGAATATTAAAATATTTACTTAATTCGACACAAGCCATTTTTAGGTGTATACACCAATAATCCAATGATACATTCTAGAACAAAGAATATAACAATTAGGTATCATTTTTGAGAGAGAAGGTTGTAGACAAGGAAGTGAAGTTGGAATATGTTCCAACTAAGGATCAAATAGCAGTTATTTTCACAAAGGCTCTAGCACAGGACCAATTTTGAAGATCTCTGGCAAAGGTTAGGGGTAGTTACCCCTCCTTGCTAGATGCATAATGGTGCATCTATCTAGGGGAAGTTCATGTTACATCTTATTCCTGGACTGATAGTTGCTACCACTCAAGGGGAGCAAGTAGTGGTTGCATATTGATGACTATTCTAGAATGACTTGGATTACTTTCTTAAGAGATAAATCAGATGCCCTTGATAAATTTAAAGTGTTCAAAGTCTTGGTTGAGAATGAAATGGATGCTAAGATCAAATGCTTGAGGTCTGATAAAGGAGGTGAATATACTTCAAATGAATTTGAAAGATTTTATGAAGATCATGGTATTAGGAGACATTTATCAGCTCTTAGGACCCCTCAGCAAAATGAGGTGGTGGAAAGAAAGAATAGGACTATGCAAGAGATGTCTAGGGCAATGTTGAAAGATGTAAATCTTCCTGATATGAACTAGAAGGATGTGGTTCATACTTATGTCTATCCAATTAATAGAGTGCAACTAAGGGTCAACAACACTAAGACTCCCTATGAGCTATAGTATGGAAGACCTCCCACTATTAGATATTTCAGGGTCTTTGGTAGTAAATGCTATATCGGAAGAGATGAAGAAGACCTAGGAAAGTTTGATTCAAGAAGTGATGAAGGAATCTTTCTTGGCTACTCAACTAGAAGCAAGGCTTATAGATTCTTCCTTATCAAAACTTTCACTCAAGTCTTCTTCTACATCTTCATCCCCCAATCCATCATTTTGTTCTTCCTAAGGTGCATCTTCATGCTCTAATTCAAAGTGCACTCTCTTCACCTTTTCTTCTTTTTCTTTTCACTATGTAGGTTCTAAAATAACACTAAGTTCCCTAAAAATAACATCTCTAGAATAGATAATCTTTCAAGTTAGTGGATTCCAAAGCTTGTAACCTTTTACATAATCACCATATCCAATGAAAGTACACTTTTTAGCTTTGGATCCAACTTAGTATGTTTTTATTTAGGCACATGAACATAAGTCTCACAACCAAATACCCTTAAATGTGAAACAAAAGGTTTCTTACCTATCCACATTTCATAAGGAGTTGAAACAAGAGCCTTACACAAAGATCTGTTAATCAAGAAGTTTGCAGTACACACAACTTCTGCCCAAAAGCATTTATTGAACTATGATTCACTCAACATGCTTCTAACTCTTTCCATTATTGTCTGATTCATCCTTTCTGCCACTCCATTCTGTTGTGGAGTATACATAGTAGTTTTCTATCTAACAATACCTGCATGCTTCCAAAATTCATCAAATTCCTTAGAACAGTATTCCCCTCCATTGTCAGATCTCAAAACCTTTATCTTATAATCTGATTGCTTTTCAACTAAGGCTTTAAATTCCTTAAACTTAGTGAAAACTTCAAATTTGTGATGCATAAAATAAATCCAGGTAAACCTTGAGACATCATCAATGAAGGAAACAAAATATCTATATTTTACAATTGATTCAACATCTACTAGACCAAAAACATCTGAATGAATAAGTTTCAATTTATCATTAGATTTATTATTGCCTGAAGGAAATGGAGATCTATTATGCTTTTCAAACACAAAATGTTCACAAAATTTGAAACTCTCATCAGAATAGGATAAATTGTCTAACATTTTTTAATTTAAAATATTCTCTAAACTAGACGACTTATGTGGCCCAATCTACAGTGCCACAGCATACATGTATTTTTAGTATTAGCCTCAGATACATAAGAGGCATTACAAACAGTAGTGGCTTCTAGCTTAAATAGAGTTCCCAATCTTTTCCCCTTTGCTACCACCAAGTTTCCTTTCACCAATCTACAACCATGCTTATCAAATGTCACATGCATTCCCAAATCATTCAACTTTGAAATAGAAATCAAATTTCTAGCCAATCTAGGAACACGCAAAACACCAAGGAGGATTTTAATTCTCCCATCACTAAAACACAATATTACCTTCCCTCGTCTAATAATAAGATATGTAGAGTTGTCCCTGAGGTACACATTTCCTCCATCATACTCTTCGTATGTGGAAAACCATTCTTTATGTAGAATCATGTGGTACGAGCATCCCGAGTCAACTAACCAATGATCATGAAAAATAACATTACATGCAGAAAGTAAAACTTCATCATCTACATTTGAAGACTTATCAGTCGCGGAATCCCATTATTTCTTCGAGTTTCTACATTCCTTTTTCACATGTCCTCTCTTTCCATAGTTCCAACACTTGACTTTGTTCTTCTTTCCAGGAGTCTTAGAATGACCCTTAGACTTGTCTTTAGACCCCTTCTAGTCTCCTTTTAGTCCTATTTCCATAGACCTTCCCCTGACACTGAGAGCATCCCCTAAACTATCTGAACTTTTCTTCCTCAATTCATGTGATAGCAGAATTGAAACAAGAGCATCCAACTTTGAATCTATGAGGTTAGTAGTGATAGCCAAAATAACATTCTCCCATGACTCAAGAAAAGAATAGAGAAGCAATATACATTTATCTTCCTCATTCACCTCAACATCTACAAATGCTAGTTGACTCAACAACAAAGTAAATGAATTCAAATGCTTTGCAACTGATTCACCCTCTTTCATTTTCAAGAAAAATAACTTATGCTTTAAATAAAGTTTATTTACCATACTCTTGGCTTGATAGATCTCACCGAGACACTTCCACAAGCTATGTATGAACTTCTCACTCGTAACATTCAGTAGAACAGAATCTACAAGACACAACCATGTTGTACCCCATGCCTTTGTATCCAGTCTTTCCCACTCATCAAGAGCAACATCATCGGGTTTCTTCTCTTTCATAATGGCCAACCACTATTTTTTTCTTCTAGCAAATCCTCCATTTTCAGCTTCCACAATTCGTACCCCGTGCCATTAAACTTTTCGATGTCCAACTGAGAGGTAGAAGCAACAGTGGATGAAGCCATGACATCTACACAAGATC
Organism: Cunninghamia lanceolata; assembly: GCA_027924645.1. NCBI lineage: Eukaryota > Viridiplantae > Streptophyta > Pinopsida > Cupressales > Cupressaceae > Cunninghamia > Cunninghamia lanceolata. The sequence continues at coordinate 12,941,113 of BSBN01000290.1, read as the reverse complement.
TACAAACAAACAACAATCAAGTCTCCTACTGCAGTTAAGAAACCTTCACACTACCACCCAAGAATCAAAACTAGTTAGGCTCTGAAACCAAATGTTAGAAATGAAAGTGCAAACCACATAATAGAAATCTAATTCAAACTTTATTTATGTCCTCTAAATACTGTAGAATCAATGGAGATTGCAACAGAAATAAAACCCACTACACAAAAATAACATGCATAAAGAACTGAACACATAACACAGTATGTAACGTAGAGAAAACCCTTTCAGGTAAAAAATCCACCAAGAAAAGAGGCTCCAAGTTGTATTATCTTCAACTATGAGATTACAATACATGCACTTCCTCTCCTTCTTCAGTCTTCAATGCAGCAGTGCCTGTTACTCTCAACTCTAATAAAAACATAGTACAAATATCCTTATAAAAGGGGGTTGCCTTCTAGGGCGAGAAAACTGACATAATATCGATCGTCAAATCTGTGACCTAATGACAAACGGTCTAGATTTATAATGATAAAATATCATAGGGGGGAAACCCCCTTGTGATCCCTGTCATGAATGAATTAGCATCGAGGACTAGATATAAACATGTGGTTGAAACAAGACCACTGTTGGTGAAACCTTTCATCCCTTATGGATGATTTACAAAGAATATTAGGAGTAATTAATTACATAGGATTTACAAGGTTGATGGCACCTCAATCCTAACACTAACATTCACATTTAATGCACCTTTATTTGGTTAGGTAAACTACTATTAGAGTGTTTTGTAGCTCCACAGAGACCCAAATTCATTCTGTAATCCTCCACATATCATATCTTTACTCTGAAGATTTAGGGGATGAAACTGTCTTGCCTCAATAACATTCTCATCTGTCAATCTCAAGCCAAATCATCTATGTGCCTGACTTCTAATTATCTTGTTCTGATTTCTTTCTCCATATCTTTGTCATTTCCTTCTTTTGCTGAGCCAAATTTTCCTCTATCTTTCAGTGCTGAACAGGTGGTTCCACAAAGCCATTCTAATAGAATCTTGCTTTATACCCAAAGTTGTTGCACTTATAGTAGACAACATTGTATGAGTTTACAACCATATAAGCATTTCTCCTTACTTTGGTTCTATAATCAACAACCCTATGACCAAACTTATTGCATGCATAGAAATAACCATAAAAGGAATGGGAGATCATAGTATCATGTTTTGGAGACACAAATGTAATCATTTCTTCTTACTTTAGTTCTACAATCAATAGCCTTATGACCAAACTTATTGCAAGAGTAATAGTAACCATAAAAAGGATTGAGAGAACCTAAGAGTAGCGGCTTGTCTAGGAGGATATCTCTTGAAACCCTTCTTTGGATCACTAACTTTTATGAAGTCATCATCCAACTCCTGCTCCTCAGATTCAATCTTCTCAGAGTCTTCAATGTAGGCCTCTTCCTTTTTTATTTAAAACATGCCTTTAGGTATATCTATTTTTGAACTCTGACCTTTCTCAAATCCAAGACCACCTTTATTCTTTAGAGGTCTTTGACTACTAATTATATCATCAATGATGTTGATGTTTTTCTTGAGTTTTAGACTTTTGTCTATCTGATCTTTTGCTTTCTCCAATTCTTTCCTTAGAGAGACGATTTCTTCTTCAAGTTTGGAGCATTCAACTAATTTTTCATTGAGCTTACATTTAGGCATTCTACAACCTTTTTACCTTCTTCAACTTGAACTTTCAAGTTGACAATTGTTTCTTTTGATTCTTTAAGCTTGACCTTATATTCTTCATTTTCTCTCCTTACTGCATCTAGATCTTCCAGAGTAGAAATGAGTTCTCCTTCAATATCCTCACAATCTTTTTCATTAAAGGTTGTCATATCTTTATCATCTTTCGGAGGATTCTTATCATTGAATAGTACTTCAATTCCCATGTGTTCCACTCGAAGATCTACCTCAGTTGTTAGATTGCATCAAGGAACTTATCTCTAATACCAATTGTTGAACACACAAAAGTATTGAGAGGGGGGGTGAATCAGTACTTAATCAAATTCTTTTCTTCCAACAATATTCAATCAAATGTAAGCATTTAAACCATGATAAACAAAGAGAACATAGAAGTACACAACCATGGCATCAGATTTACACAACCATGACACCAGATTTACGTGGAAAACCCTAAAAGGGAAAAACCACAGCGAGCAAGTTGTTTGGATCTACTGTCTAAATCCAGCCTCACAAATAAAACAAATTACATTAACATTTATGGGCTACAACCTAAAGGAAGTTGCAACTCCCTGAAGTGCTACAACACTTACAACTTTTACAAAAGGAGGCTTCAACCTCTGTATCAAAATACTTATCTAATTAAGTTCCTTCTTTCATAAAAATAGACTGCTTCAACCTTCTATTGACCTCTCCAAACTCTGCACAACTATCTCATATATGCACAATCACAATACCAAGTTCTGTAATATCAAAATACCTTCAGATACTCTTCTCTTTCATCACAACTCCCTTAATTACCTCCACAGCAATATCACTTTACATAAACTGATCATTTCCACATTTCATCATCAAAACTACTTCTATGGTTATTTTATTCTTATATTATTATTGCTAACACACCTTACACATACCATCCATCCTTCAACAACCTTGATCTTATATTTATATCCTTCGCAAGTCTTCAAAAACATTCTCCTTTATCGGCCAAGGTGAAACGTGTAATATGAAAAGTGCAATGGCCTAGTTGGTTGGCACCCAAATTATTTGCAGTAAGTAAAAGTCTAATGTGGTTCAAACCAAGAGATAATCAAGACCTATTTTACCTTAGCACACTATTCCACACTGACACACACTTTCAAACACACGACATACACCAAGTTGGCCCAGCAAACACTTAACCTTCTATTCATTAGCTTTAGACCTAAAGCGGTACCAGAGGAGACAAAAATACATCATGCGGATCATGTCATGAACATTATATGGCTTGCAAAAAATTCCTATACACTCCTTTTACCATTTCAAGTTGTTTCATGTTGGTGCAAACACTTGAACACAGATTATGATATCCTTAACACACTTTGCTTACATAGTCTTGATGCAAAACATTGAAAATCATACTTGTAGTAAATAAAAACATTTGAAACTTGAATTGAGCATACCAACATACCATATGAGCATATCTTCTAAACAGCAAGGCCAAATATCATAGTGTGGTGAAATGCGGTGGTATCTACTATTTCCCTCTGATTACCTTAACCAGCAACAAGACTTGTCTTCACACTACTACCATACATATTATCACTTGAAACTTGAAACATGCATGCATCTTACTAGTATCTAGCTATCCTCCAAACTACATGACCATATCTTGAAGAAGGGGGTAAATCATAAAACACACAACAACAGAAATGGCACACAGAAAATAAAATATTTCTTTATTGATTTGGACAACTTATTACATTACAGAAGCTCAATTACAATCAGAGGGATCAATCCTCCTCAAGCTGCAACACACTACAGCTACACATCACCAGGCTCTAGAATCTTCTACCTTCTGTAACCCCAAATCAACTAGGGTTTCTGTTTTCCCACCTATTCTTGACTCTACACTTTCCCCCTTCACTCTACTACCACCTAGGGTCCCAAAATAGTCATAAATAGCACTTTTTAGCAGCCAACAGCTGAATTTTAAAATTTGTAACTCCCTCTAAAAATATGTCAACTTCCAAGAAGCATAACTTTTGATCTGGGTGTGCGATTGACGAACTGTTTTAAGTGTCAGAAAGCTCGTGATGTGAATTATCATGCCAGAAATACGTAAATGGATTTCCACCAACTTTTTGGGATGTTATGGGATGTTTTAGTGCCTCATGTCTAGTTTCATAAATTTTCAAGGGATTTTTGGAAAACAAAAACTTTAATATCTTTCAGCTCACAAATGATCTTTGCCTGATTCCTTCACCAAAGGTCTTATATTTCCATCTATAAGTTTTCATTTCAATCTATGCCCAAATGTAAACTTTCCTGAAATGGCAGGTAAACTTTCCAAAACTGGCAATTTGCAATTTTAGCAGTTTTGGAAACACTGAAAGTCCTACATTATTATTCAAGAGATTATGGAACCAGAAATACTAATTATGGAAAGAAATGAAAACCACTGTAATAATTTTGAAGCAACATCTTTTTGGGTGATGCAAGATTGCCCTTACACCACTGGATGCTCCTGCATCAGACACGCAGGGTAATTTGAGAAGTGACCCTGTCACGTCTCAGGTGTTTGTTTGAGGAAAACCCAAACGGTCAACCTCTACCTTAGACAACCAAGAAGAATCTTCAACAAGCCTTCCTTTTAATTTCACCAGTTATTCTTCATATTGCCTGTTCTGAGTACTTCTTCCCACACGGCTATCCAAGATCTCTTCTATCTCCTCCGTTGAAGTAGATACCGAAATACTCCACTGTTCTTCTATTGGTCCATCCTCTGTGCCATCTTCATGATATTATGTTAAATTAGCAATGTTGAACATAGGGGAAATATTGATCCCACTCGGCAGCTCTACCTCATATGCATTTCCTAAATCATGCTTCTTCAGGATTCTGCACAGTCCAAATTTCTTCATTTTCAACTTATTATATGTTCCAATTGGGAACCTTTCTTTTCTCAAGTGAACCGTGACTTCATCTCCCACCTAGAACTCCTTATATCTCCTCTTTTGATCTACCTTAGCCTTGCACTAAATATTCATCTTATTAATGTGCTTTCTCACCTCTTCATGCAAATTCTTTAGATGTTCTTGTTGTCTCTCAGATTTGCACCCTCGCCAAGTTGTGAAACTGGGCAATCTGGAGAAACATGGGATCTTTCCTAGGTCTGTGGGTGGCCTGTGACGGAAAGAACCTCCGGAGAAGGCTGGCTTCCTCTTGGTACTCCACCTAAACTACCTAGACTAAGACTTTGCAGAGAAAAGGGTAAGAAGGATTGCATAAAATGAAACCTACTATCTAAGGTGATGCACCAAACGATCATCAGCAAATACACAGAAAATGACACACTACAGAACCAGTAATCATCAGAATCACTTACACAACCTAGCAAATCACAATCTTTGCATGATCACTTTGTGAGGAGGCTAAATAACAACAGTCCTGTTTAGGAGAAATAGGTTTTCTCACTACCCAAAACTGATTATTATCACTTGCATAGCTCACAACCTGCAAAATAATGTAACCCTGCCAAAAAGGCATCAACATGCAGTACAACTTTAAGGATAGAAAAATATCACAAAAGGCTTGTACTAACACTGAAAATACACAATATTATGACACAATGGGAAGGTCTAGACTACTTATTACTGCTAAAGAGGTGTTACAATGCTGCATATCTCTAAAAATGGGTTACAAAACTCTTCACTTCTGCAAAAGAACTCATAAAATTACAATATGCAGAGCTGTGAACAGCCAGAACCTCCTAAAACTAATCAAGGAAGAGGAATATATACAGTTCCAATAGCTGTAAACAGCTCATGCTCCACTCAAAAAAGATCTACCAACTCCACTCAACAAGGATCAACCTCCACCAACCCCACTAGCTGCATTCCCATGCATCTCATGAATAGTGAAAAAATATCCCCTTAAAATGCTCCAAAAAGGGGTCCCAATGCAGAAATGGTGGAGGCATGTCATCCACTATCATGAAGGCACTTAAAAATATGATAAAATACCTCTTAGTGCTCTCTAGTGATCATGGGTAAATTATGAATTAAAATATATGTTTGCTAGGAGTTGCAAGGTGTTATGGACCTAAGGTGGAGGCCGTAAATGGTGAGGAGCTATGGAGATATAAGGGTCATTTAAAATATATGGCTTCAAACCATGTATAGGCATGACACGAGAGATGTGTGCAATGAAGCAGATGGCTCGGGGTTGTGAGGTGTGTTGTCATGGTCTTGAAATATGAATGCATATGCAGATGTGTAGAATCATGTCATTTTGCCTAGGAACCAAGGTTTATTTTTGTCGATTTTGCATAATCTAGGAATAGATTAAAAATTTGTAAACAAACAACAAAGTAATGATTATAAATTACTTTATCGCTTGTCATAAAATGCAAAGAGACAATTAGGAAGATTATCACGAACGACAAAGTAAGTCTTGTTGATTACTTTGTCATCTTTTTACAACATTTAATGAATCCCTAAATTATGCAAAATCAGGGATTTTTAAATTAAATGTCATTATTTTCTGCATAGGATTATTTCATTTTGAATTGTAAAACATTTACTAAGGTGGTGCAATCATAAGCCTCTTGGTGAAATGTTAAATATATGCAGAAAATAAGGTATTTTTGTCATTTATTTGAAAATATCAGATATTATGATGCTGCAAGAGGATGATGACACAGGTTTGAAGCACTAGAGAGCACTAAGAGGTATTTTATCATATTTTTAAGTGCCTTCATGATAGTGGATGACATGCCTCCACCATTTCTGCATTGGGACCCCTTTTTGGAGCATTTTAAGGGGATATTTTTTCACTATTCATGAGATGCACGGGAATGGAGCTAGTGGGGTTGGTGGAGGTTGATCCTTGTTGAGTGGAGTTGGTAGATCTTTTTTGAGTGGAGCATGAGCTGTTTACAGCTATTGGAACTGTATATATTCCTCTTCCTTGATCAATTTTAGGAGGTTCTGGCTGTTCACAGCTCTGCATATTGTAATTTTATGAGTTCTTTTGCAGAAGTGAAGAGTCTTGTAACCCATTTTCAAAGATATACAGCATTGTAACACCTTTTGATAGTAATAAGCAGTCTATACCTTCCCATGTTCTTCTGATATTGTGTGTTTTTCTGTGTTAGTACAAGCCTTTATGATATTTTTCTGTCCTTAGAGTTGTATTGCATGTTGATGCCTTTATATAGGAGTTACATTATTTTTGCAGGTTGTGAGCTGTGCAAGTGATAACAATCAATTTAATGACTTAATTTAAAAATCCCTGATTTTGCATAATTTAGGGATTCATTAAATGTTGTAAAAAGACGACAAAGTAATCGACAAGACTTACTTTGTCATTCATGATAATCTTCCTAATTGTCTCTTTGCATTTTATGACAAGCGATAAAGTAATTTATAATCATTACTTTGTCGTTTGTTTACAAATTTTTAATCTATTCCTAGATTATGCAGGAAATAAGGTATTTTTGTCATTTATTTGAAAATATCAAATATTATGATGCTTAACCCTGCTAAAAAGGCATCAACATGCGTTAGATGAGGATATGTTTTCAGGAATCATTAACATTTTTTGCACTAACATTAATGATAGGCTAGTATCTTTTGAACCAGTAGCATACAATCAGCCTATTCAAGTCAAAGAGGCAGGCATTCCTCCCTCTCATTCATGTGAAACAATTCTTCCACATCAGATTGAGTTTGAGATGGAAGGTGAAACAGCAGCTTTGGAGGAAGGAAATCTTACACTACAAACAAGGTATCCAATCAGCAAGAGGAGGAATCCGCAATACATGAGCTAGAAGCCAGCAAAGAGAGAGTGGCGTTCATCAGTTTGAATGGATGTCCTATCAGACATCTTGCTCAAGTCAGCCCTAACAAGGTGCTATCAGTCATATTCGCACCTGAGGAGAAGCTTGAACCCAAGGAGCTGCTTGTTCAATCTACCTATCTACCTCAGAACAGCAGGAAGCATGAGTAGATTTATAAGGTAGGTGGACTTGTTTTCCTTCTCAAAAGCTCATTTCAGTAGTTGCTAATATTAATGTCAAGTATTCACCTCCTGGAGGCTGTTTTTGCGCATGTGAGATATTGTAAGTTGTTGAGAATGGGTAGCTATTTCAAAGAACCAGTGAATGGTCATGTTTAAGTAGTGCCTCTGCTGGTTAGACATAGGATAGATTAAGTTTTTTATGTTGAATAAGTGCTGCTGCACACTAGATTAGTTGTAGTTTTTGTTTCCCTAAGTGTGTTTCTACACAAATTGTTCGTTTTTCCAGGTCTGGTTGTGCAAGGTTTGAAACTACTGCAATTTATGACAGCTGTATATAAAAGACAGCCATCATATGAAACAGTGAATACATTTACTCACTGTTGCACATCACGCCTATCTCCATCATAGAGCTGTCACAGCCAAGCAGATGCGTGAAGCTACAGGTGCAAGGTGGAACTCTTGATACATTAACAAGTCTTGGAGCTGCCATCTTGATAGAAAGAAGGAAACTTTACATGGAAGTAGTGATTGAGAGTTTCATTGGAACAGCAAGTCAACACTGACTCACATACCTTGTGAAGATTTCATCGAAGTTATGAAGAAAATAATAAGTCATAAGGGTGCATGGGTCTGTCAAGCCTAATAGAGGCTCATAAAAGATATGCCTAAAGATGGGGACAACATTTTTAGAATATGCAGAAATTATGGTTTTGTAGCAGTAGCAGTCACAATATGGAGCAATATGCAACCATCAGAATCATCAAATATAGAGTTGCCCGGATATAATGATATTTTTCTGTCCTTAGAGTTGTACTGCATGTTGATGCCTTTTTGGCAGGGTTACATTATTTTTGCAGGTTGTGAGCTGTGCAAGTGATAATAATTAGTTTTGGGTAGTGAGAAAACCTATTTCTCCTAAACAAGACTGTTGTTATTTAGCCTCCTCACAAAGTGATCATGCAAAGATTGTGATTTGCTAGGTTGTGTAAGTGATTCTGATGATTACTGGTTCTGTAGTGTGTCATTTTCTGTGTATTTGCTGATGATCATTTGGTGCATCACCTTAGATAGTAGGTTTCATTTTATGCAATCCTTCTTACCCTTTTCTCTGCAAAGTCTTAGTCTAGGTAGTTTAGGTGGAGTACCAAGAGGAAGCCGACCTTCTCCGGAGGTTCTTTCCGTCACAGGCCACCCACAGACCTAGGAAAGATCCCATGTTTCTCCAGATTGCCCAGTTTCACAACTCGGCGAGGGTGCAAATCTGAGAGACAACAGTTTTTGGCACGCTGGGTGGGACTGTGAAGTCTATTTTATGCATTTTGTTACTGTTGTTTGGTGTGTACAGGAGTAGTTGTAGCCTTTTAGAGGTATTTTGTTTACACATCTGGCGACTCTAACAAGCTCATCTACTGGTTTCGGCAGTTCAAGTGCTGGTATGTTTCAAATTTTAATCCAAAAAATGTATGCTATTATGATTTTCCAGCTTTTTGCTTGATAGACATGTCTATGTTTCATGGGAATATGCCTTATCACCCTCCATTTCATGAGAATGATGATTATGCCACTCATTATCAGCCATACCAAGTAGAATATGCTGTTGGTTTTGTCTTGAATAACCCACCAACGGTAGATTATCAGCATAATCATCATGCTTGCCACCCTCCCACCCCTGCTCAGCTTTCTTGGCAACCTATCCACACATATAGCCATTTGCAGGAAGCTCATTTTGCTCATAACCAGCATAACTACCCTCTGAATCAACCTCAAGATGTTAACATCAGTATCAGGGAGTTAGCTTTAAACTTGCAAATGGAATTTGACGCTGTCACAATAGAGCAAGAGTCTAGTAGGCAGATTGCTACCAAGGAAGAGCTCACTCATCAAGCTCATCAGAGAGGTGGAGGCACAAATGTATAAGGAGGAATGTTTGAGTAGGCAAATTGCTGCCAAGGAAGACATGCCCCCACCATTCTATCCTTAGAGTTTGGTCGATGTCTGAAGGTAAGTGGCATTTTTTGATGTTTTTAACTCTATTTTGGGTTGATTTATGTGGCTTTCTGGTTGATTTTGATTGCGAAATGATCATTTTCTTTGATGTTCCAATTGTGACAGCAGACAGAAAAATGCATTTTTTCAAGTTCATATTTCTTCCAGCTAACTCTGGCAGCAAAATAGACAAAAGAAATGCAACGTTTTTTTTAAGTTCCATGCTACAACACAGAAAATACAGATATTTTGAGTTACAAAACTCAAAGGTCTGTTTCCAATTTTTTTGTCTAAGCCCGTGAACAGTAAAAATAATAGAAAATGAAGATGCCAGGGTTTGTCAATAGAATGGAGTTCGAACAGGCAGAAAAGGCAGTGTTTTTCTTTAGTTTTCAAACAACAAAGAGGACATACAGAACTTTTAACTCATTTCACCAGAAACCCTCAGAAATGCTCTCATAGAATGCTTAGAATCGCGCTTCAACGCATATGCAGTGAGTATACAGAAAGAAACTCAGGAAATGGAGGAAAATTGACAATGAAAGAGTTACCTTATGTTTCTTGCCTTGTTGCTATGTTAAAACCACATAGTTTCCTCATACGACCTTCAAGCGACGGCCTCAACATAGTAAAAGCACAATGAAGGAGGTCAGCCAGAAAAAATCACAAAAAATCCATCATTTCGCAATTAGTTCGCGGCCCAAATCGGCCCAAAATCAACCAAAAATGGAGATAAAACCTCATAAAATACAACTTACCTCCCATTTCATCAGAAAATCGACAAGAAACAGCCCAGAAATTGACAAAAAATGCTACGTTTTTTGCCCTCAAACCCTCACAACGGTCGAGTTCCAACAGCAGGTAAAATGAAAACAATGAAAGTGTTTTAGGTCTTCTTCCTTGTGGTTCGATGGAGACCTAATTTGCATTGTGTTTTTTTTTACTTTTATTTTTACACATCATTTTCTTCTATTTGCGCTATGGTAAAGACTTAGTAAGTCTTCGCACCTAGCAATCATGCAAGAAGGGGGTCGTGGCATATCTTGTGTTTTTTTTGTTTCTTTTTCAAAAGGCAACTCCAAATATATTGTGCCAAGACATTATGGTAGGAGTTACAAGGTAGATGAATAATGTTTATAGGAGATATAAGGTGGGTAAATGTGAATGATGCATATAAGCCAAGATGCATGTTGGGAGTTATAAGGTGGTGATCATGGGTAAATTATGAATTAAAATGTATGTTTGCTAGGAGTTGCAAGGTGTTATGGACCTGAGGTGGAGGCCGAAAATGGTGAGGAGCTATGGAGGTATAAGGGTCATTTAAAATATATGGCTTCAAACCATGTATAGGCATGACACGAGAGAAGTGTGCAATGAAGCAGATGGCTCGGGGTTGTGAGGTGTGTTGTCATGGTCTTGAAATATGAATGCATATGCAGATGTGTAGAATCATGTCATTTTGCCTAGGAACCAAGGTTTATTTTTGTCAATTTTGCATAATCTAGGAATAGATTAAAAATTTGTAAACAAACGACAAAGTAATGATTATAAATTACTTTATCGCTTGTCATAAAATGCAAAGAGACAATTAGGAAGATTATCACGAACGACAAAGAAGTCTTGTCGATTACTTTGTCATCTTTTTACAACATTTAATGAATCCCTAAATTATGCAAAATTAGGGATTTTTAAATTAAATGTCATTATTTTCTGCATAGGATTATTTCATTTTGAATTGTAAAACATTTACTAAGGTGGTGCAATTATAAGCCTCTTGGTGAAATGTTAAATATATGTAGGAAATAAGGTATTTTTGTCATTTATTTGAAAAAATCAGATAAATCTTCATTATATCCGGGCAACTTTGTATTTGATGATTCTGATGGTTGCATATTGCTCCATATTGTGACTGCTACTGCTATAAAACCATAATTTCTGCATATTCTAAAAATGTTGTCCCCATCTTTAGGCATATCTTTTATGAGCCTCTGTTAGGCTTGACAAACCCATACACCCTTATGACTTATTGTTTTCTTCATAACTTCGATGAAATCTTCACAAGGTATGTGAGTCAGTGTTAACTTGTTGTTCCAATGAAACTCTCAATCACTGCTTCCATGTAAAGTTTCCTTCTTTCTATCAAGATGGCAGCTCCAAGACTTGTTAATGTATCAAGAGTTCCACCTTGCACCTATAGCTTCATGCATCTGCTTGGCTGTGAACAAGCTCCATGATATCATTTCTAATGTGGCACCAGCTATATAGGATATTCTCTTGTGTATCTCCTCTCCATTATAATCATGTTCGGCATGTTTACAACTCTTGGGATTATATTTTGTGGCGTCCATATGATTGTCCCTATTGTTGGATGTTGCTGCTCCTTCTTACCATATGATTACATATTACATGATTGCTACCTGTCATGCTTTGCTATCCTGTTTTGGCTGTTGGCTTTATTGTCAATTATTTGTTGTCCTACTATGTTTAAAACCTCTTGACAACTGTATCTATTTTTCTGAATGTACTCTTTGAGCTATACCTTTTGCATTTGTTCATTGTTACTGAGCTGGGCTCAACCCTTGTGGGAGCCACATTTCGTCCACTCATAACGTAACTGATATGTCAAATGGAAACACAATTGCATCTGTATCTGCACATGAAGCAAACTTGTTAGAAAATAAATGCATGCTTTCGGTTGATATTCCTAATTTGTCTTCTCAACAGCTTATGTGACGCTAACTGGTTTACTACAATCTGAAAACACAAATTGTATGTTTATAAAATGTATATCATATGATGTATGATGCCTCACCATTGCTCTAACATCATTTTCCAACATTTTATGTAGATGACGGGATAGCAAGGAGACAGCGGTTGGATGCAGGACATGCCAAACAAGATAGGAGACGCGACATGAAGGCTCGTCATTCAGGCAATGACAAGTCACCCTATCTCATATGTATATTCAGTTTTTTAGTTTATGTATAATTGTATAGTTTGTCTTTTCCTTTTGCATTGAACCAGTTAGTCTCACGGCTTGTGTGAGAACTTATACACTTATTTTTTCTTGTACAATCTCTTACGTTCTTTTGAAATGCATCTGAATGCAACAATACAGTTTTATCTCAATTGTATCAAATATGTACCTTTTTCTCTTTTAAAACTGGAAAGCTCTACCTGATTGAGCTAGTAGTGAAATCTAGGTAACAGTTCTACAAAGTCTTCGGCTTCAGCACTTGTCTTTTCTCCTTTGTCTAGCTTCCTTAACTCATAAGCATTTCTTGGGCTATTGCCATATACAATCTGGAATGGTGATTTACCAGTACTCCTATTAACAAAATTGTTGTAGCAAATTCTGCCTGTGGTGAAATCAAATCCCATCCCTTGGGCTTATCTCCTACTAAGCATCGTAGCAGGGTACCCAAACTCCTATTCACCACTTTCGTCTACCCATCAATCTATGGATGGTGTGCAAAACTGAAATTCAAATCTATCTTCAACTTCTTCCACAATGTCCTCTAGAAATAACAACCAAACTTGGTATCTCGATCTGAAACTATGCTCTTAGGTAGACCATGTAATCTCACCACCTCCCTGAAAAATAACTCAACAATATGAACAGCATCATCAGTCTTCTTGCAAGGAATGAAATGTGCCATCTTTGAGAATCTATCCATCACCACAAAAATGGAATCATGCCCTCTCTGTGTCCTTGGTAAACCAAGAACAAAATCCATACTAAGATCATCCCAAGACTTCTCCGGTACAGGTAATGGCTGATATAACCCTATATTCTTACTTGGTCCTTTTGCCATCTGACACACTCTGCAACTTTGCACAAATTTCCTCACATCTTGCTACAACTATGGCCAATAATAATTTTCACCAACAATAGCAATGGTCTTATCTTGACCAAAGTGTCCAGCCAATCCTCCACTATGCTTCTCCTTTATCAGGTTCTTTCTCATGGAACTCCTTGAAATGCACAATTGGCTTCCTCTAAACAACATGCCATCTTAGATTATGAAATCCAACCATTTTGTCCTATCCAAAGTAACATGTTCCAGACAAGCTTTCCAAGCCTCTACAAAATCTAGATCTTTAGGATACAAACTTTTGAGCTCATCAAACCCAACAACCTCTATCTTCATTTCTGTTAACAAATTTTGCCTTCTTCTCAAGGCATCTGCAACTCTATTGGACTTCCCACTCCTATGCTTCAAAACAAAAGTATAACTCTGCAAAAAATCAACCCATTTTAAGTGCCTTTGGTTCAACTTTCCTTGACTATTAAGATACTGCAAAGCCTGATGATCAATATATAAAACAAACTTTTTTGGCAACAAATAATGTCTCTATTCTTCAAATCCTTAACTATAGCATAAAATTCCTGATCATAAATAGAATACTTTTTCTTTGCATCATTAAGCTTCTCACTAAAATAGGTAATGGGCTTACCTTCTTGACTTAAAACAGCTCATATAGCACTACCACTAGCATCACAATCTACCTGAAATACCTTATTGAAATCTGGAAGTGCCAAAACAGGTTGCTCTGTGACTTTCTGCTTCAATGTATCAAAGCTTTTGTCTACTCCTTTAGTCCATTCAAACTCTTTTCTACCCCCTCTCATTGTCTCAATTAGGGGTGCACAAATGCTACTAAAATTCTTGATAAACTTTCTGTAAAAACTTGTCAAACCATGAAAAGATCTTACCTCTGTAGCACTCCTCGGTGTAGGCCATTCAATGATAGCCCTTACTTTTTCTAGGTCCATCTTAAGACCTTCCTCTAAGACAACAAATCCTAGGTATACCAACTCCTTCTTTGCAAAACTACATTTTTTCAAATTAATCAACAACTTCTCCTCTCTCAACTTCTCTAGAACTCTTCTAATATGCATCAAATGCTCATCCCAAGTCTTACTAAAAATCAAAATATCATCCAAATAAACAATAACAAAACTTCCCAAAAAAAAATTTAGTACCTCGTTCATGAGTCGCATGAATGTGCTCGGTGCATTGGTTAGCCCAAATGGCATGACTAACCACTCATACAAACCCTCCTTTGTCTTGAAGGTTGTCTTCAATTCATCTCCTTCTCTGATTCGGATCTGGTGATACCCACTCTTTAGGTCAATCTTCATGAAGTACTTGGCTCCACTCAAACAATCCATTATATCGTCCATTCTTGGCAATGGAAACTTGTACTTGATCGTGATCTTATTTATGCCTCGAGAATCTGTACACATTCTCCACTTTCCATCATTCTTTGGTGCTAGTAATGCAGGTACTGCACATGGACTCAAACTCTCCCTTATCAGTCCCTTCCTTAACAACTCGTGAACTTGTCTATTCAACTCTTCATTCTCTACTAGAGTCATTCTGTGGGCTGCCTTATTTGGCAAACTAGCTCCTGGTATCAAATCTATTTGATGACTTATCTTCCTCACTGGTGGTAAACCTTCTGGTACATTATCAAAGATAATGTCCTGAAATTCTTCCAACATTTCTAAAACTTCTGTTGGTACATCTTCACAAATCTCTTGACTAATCTTAGGAATCAATGCAAAGCAATGACGCTCATTCTTCATACCCTCCAAAAATTTCCTACCATCTACCAAGCAAATTTTGGCAGTACTACATTCCTTTTCCTCCACCTCCTTCAAGGGCTTCAACTTATGACAAACTCCATCCTTTGTTAGGGAATATGTGTTTGCATGACCATCATGGACAGCGCTCCTATCATACTGCCACAGCCTCCCCAAGAACATATGACATGCATCCATTGGTATGATATCACACAACACCTCATCATGGTAGTCCCCAATCTTGAACTTCACTAGACACTGCTCATTGACCAAAGCTCCGTTGTCCTTCTGCAACCATGCAATCCGATATGGATGTGGATGCTTTCTTCTTGTCAACTTTAACTTATCAACCATCTCCTCTGAAACAAGATTGTCAGTACTTCCACTATCAATAATAACATCACAACACTTACCTTCACATTTGCACCTTGTGCGGAATAAACTATTCCTCTGATTGGGTTCTTTCTCCTCATTCAACAAAGTTCTTCTGACAACTAGGGTTTCTCCCCTTTTAGCATCTTCAGAATGCTCAGATTGCACATCTTCATCTACATGTACAACTCATACATTACCTTCAGGTCTTCTATTTATCTTCCCTTGATGTTGTGGACACTCATATACTCGATGCACTTATTCTCCACATTGGAAACAGGTTCCTCTGAAACCTCCTCTTCTGGGTCCTTGCCCAGGTCGACCCCTTCCTCTTCCTCTTTGCTCGCCATTGTTCTAGTCACGAGGGCGATAGGCATTATCCCCTCTCTGATTTTGATTGGTGCTAGCTTCTTCACTTTTCTTTTGATCTTTATTACAGCCTCCATAGGGTCTTCCACCAGTCCTTCCGCCTTGACCTCTTCTCCTTTGCTTTCTATCAAATCTTTTATTTAGCTTATCTTCCATCTTTAGGGAAAACTGGTACGCATCTTCTATGGTGGAGTTCCTCTTGAATTCTTGGCCTCAACCCATTAATGTAATGAGGTGCCTTCTCCTTGTTGGCCTCTGCATTGCCTATCCTAATAGTAATCTTATAAAACTCTTCTGTATACTCCTTAACATACTTGTTACCTTGCTTCAGTCCTTGCATCTTCTTCAACAACTCCATCTCATAGTCCACAGGAATGAACTACTTCTTCAGTTTTACAATCATCCGATCCCATCTGGTGATCTTTCCTTTTCCTCTTATGTTCCTCTCTAATTGGACCTCCTTCCACTAAATATTGGTGTGGCCCTTCAACTTTGTTTTTGCAAACTTGACCTGATTTGGGTCCTTCACATCTTCATACTCGAAATACTCCTCCATGTCATTGATCCAATCAATAAGTTGTTCCGGATTCAAATCTCTAGAATATGTAGAAACTTTGATCCTGGGTCTCTTTCTGATCTTTGAAATGACCCTCAACAACCTAACTTCTGTAGGATCTCCTGCAGCTTCTTGTTCTTCCTCAGATATCTCTTATTCAGCTTCATCCTCGCTTTCTTCTCTTGTTCTCGGATCAAACCCTCTTCGTAGCTCCTCTTGCAATGCATCGATTTGCCTTTGCAGGGCTCTAAAACCCTCTTCCATCAAAGCATTCCTCCCAATACGATTTCTTCATGGAGGCATCTTGATCTCCGCAGCAAACCCACAACCTCAAGTCCTAGTACAAATTGCCTCATGGTCAGCGATCTGTCTACACACTCAGGAACCCTTGCTCTGATACCACTTGAAGAAGGGGGTAAATCATAAAACACGCAACAACAAAAATGGCACATAGAAAATAGAATATTTCTTTATTGATTTGGACAACTTATTATATTACAAAAGCTCAATTACAATCAGAGGGATCAATCCTCCTTAGGCTGCAACACACTACAACTACACATCACCAGGCTCTGGAATCTTTTGCCTTCTGTAACCCCAAATCAACTATGGTTTATGTTTTCCCACCTATTCTTGACTCTACACTTTCCCCCTTCACTCTACTACCGCCCAAGGTTCCCAAAATAGTCATAACTAGCACTTTTTGGTGGCCTCCAGCTATATTTCAAAATTTGTAACTCCCTCCAAAAGTAGGTTAACTTCTGGGAAGCATAACTTTTGATCCGGGTGTCTGATTGACGAACTGTTTTAAGTGCTGGAAAGATCGCAATGTCAACTATCACTCCAAAAATATGTAAATGAATTTTTGTCAACTTTTTGGGACGTTATGGGATGTTTTAGTGCCTCATATCTAGTTTCAGAAATTTTCAGGGGCTTTTTGGAAAACAAAAACTTTAATATCTTTTAGCTCACAAATGATCTTTGCCTAATTCCTTCACCAAAGGTCTTATATTTCCATCTATAAGTTTTTGCTTCAATCCATGCCCAAATGCAAACTTTCCTAAAATAGTAGGTAAACTTTCCAAAACTGGCAGTTTGCTATTTTTAGTAGTTTTGGAAAAACTGAAACTAAATCATTATTCAAGAGATTATGGAACCAAAAATACTAATTATGGAAAGAAATGAAAACAACTGTAATTATTTTGAAGCAACATCTTTTTGGGTGATGCAAGATTACCCTTACACCACTGGATGCTCTTGCATCATATCTTCAATAGTGGAGAAGTGTGGAGCAATATTCTATCCCTTTGTGACTACAACTACCTTGTTTCATCATTACCTTCATAGAGCTACCGACTCTAAAACACTTTGTGGTAGATTTCATGATTTCAAATTTGAACCATACATGCTTGAGAGTAGTTACAAGTTATCTTATCCATCCACAAGCTCATATCTTCATCTACAATAGAATGCAGTACATTCTTTTGAGTCTGTGACACCTTTCCTAACTGAACAAACACTTAGATAATTTTTCTTCAAAATTTTGCAAATTTCTTCATCAAGTACCAAACACCATGAGTTCATATCACCAAAAGACAACATATGCAACCAACATAACTTTCATGACATTCATTATCCACACATCAAAGATATTGGTAACATACACTTATCATGAACTTACACATGAACTTTAGAAGATAAGGTATGATTGTGTATAGATGATACTTGTGATAGGTGAAAATCATTTATGCAAACATAAACCAAAGACAATTGAAACCAATACAATTTTACCTTCTTTGCACAAATGAAGTCCCTACACCGATCAAATGAATTGAAATGCACCCTATTCCAATTGATTACTCTTTGCTACTTTGAGATGTGGATTGCTCTAAAATTATAATGGAACTTTAATATCCCAAGGAATAATTACGACAATATAAGTTTACTTGAATGAGAGATGAGATAAAATGGAGAAAGAGGCTTCTTTTATAGACATGTGAGATAATAGATCTATGATTGAGGATGATCAGAGAGAACAATGATTGAGGAAGGTTGAGAGAATGTGTGCGAATCAGAAGAGGACAAGTGTCATGCCCCTCTCATGCATCAAAAGAGTTAACAAAATAGATTGAGGAGTTGACTAAGATGATTGATCAATTAAGTGAATTGATTGATTAGTTGACTGAGTTGATCGTGAAAGGAAGCTAGGTGTGCAGAAATCGCTTCCTACACTAATCTAATGAGAGGAGGAGAGTGCAAATTCAATTTTATCTTTACAATTACAGATTATGTTAACCCACTAACAAAGATATTGCAGCAAACACATACACAAGAATGTAAGATAGAAGAAGAGAGACACAAGATATACGTGGGGAAAACCCTTAACGAGTGAAAAACCCCACACTCCAAAACATAGCTCAAATGTATTCTATAAATAATGAAGATTACAATACAGTTTCAGAGCCAATGCTCTTGCAGGAGTCTTTGATACTTGTATCTAGAGATGATCCGACAGTATAACAGTACTTGTCAATCACATAATGCATCACCTCTCCAAAGCACATGTTTATAAAGCAAATACAAGGCAAAAATGACTCCACATTGAGATGGGCGTCCAACATGGCCTCATGGCCCAAAACCACACCTATGGACATGTGTCCAACACTATAGGATGTTCCTAACACTTGTCAAGTCACCCCATCACAAGGAGGTCGCCTATTTCCAAAATGGGCTATGACAGATGCTCTTACGACCGTCATAGAATCTCTCATAGCTATCATAACTTACAGCTATAAGAGAATCTGTCATACATAGGATATAAATAGAAAATTCTCTTACAACATGTCATAGTCCACCTTGGGGTGCCCAAAGATGCATTTTTCAAATATGCTCTTTAACACATATCTTCACCTGTCATAGAATCTTCCATTTCTGACTCTTACATGTCATAACTTTGTCATAGGAATATGTCATAACCGTTTCGGTCAATATTCCCTTACACACATTCCAAGATGCCAACACATGGCAAAATATTCCTACCACTAAGTGGGATGCCTATCTCCTAATGTGAGGACAAATTTACAACTTGTCATCTTCCATGTAGGATGACACATCACCGTGCCAACTCCCACAAGATGACAACATAGGATTTGCATCCTAATTACACAATAGGAAATAAATAAATAAATACAATGTAATAATACAAAGAATTTACCAAGGTTGAGACACCTTAATTCCCAACATTCTCCCACTTGTCGAACACCTTGTAAGAGCCAATGGAAATTACAGGATTTAACTAGTATAGGTCGAAAGGCCCATAGACTCTGAACACCATCTAAACTTCTCTATGCTTACTGGTTTCGTCAATGCATCTACAACATTCTTCAAAGTATCTACCTTCTCTAAATTTACCTTCCCATCCTCTACCATGTCTTGCACGAAGTGAAACTGCACATCAATATGCTTTGTTCTGGCATGGAAAGTTGGATTCTTCGCAAGGCAAATCACACTCTGACTGTCACAACAAATCGTAATTTGTCCTGCATCAACACCAATATCTAAACATAATCTCTTAAGCCAAATGGCTTCCTTGCAAGCATGAGTTTCTTCCATGTACTCAGCTTCTGTCATGGACAAAGCAACCACAGGTTGTCACTTACTCATCCAACTAATTGCATCACCAAACATAGTGAACACATAGGCACTGGTGGATCACTTGCTATCAATGTCACCTACCTAATCAGAATCCACAAATACAAACTGAATGCGAAGGTCCTATAACATTGCCATGATAACATATGGAATACTTGGAAGTACCCCTCAAATATATGAACACTCGCTTAACTGCATCCCAATGTACCCGTCCAAAATTAGCCATAAATCGACTAAGGACTCCCACTGCTTGGGCAATGTCTGGTCTTGTGCAGACCATAGCATACATCAAACTACCAATAGCACTAGCATAAGGTACTCTGCTCATGTCCTCCACCTCACTAGGAGATTTTGGACAATCATTAATAGACAACTTTGTCCCTAATGAAACAGGAACACACAATGGTCTACAATCTGCCATGCTGAACCTATCCAACACAATCTTCACATACTTACTCTGGCTTAACCAAAGTTTTTTGTTAGCTCTGTCTCTTCTAATTTCCATTCCTAGAATGTACCTGGATGCCCCTAAATCTTTCATTTTAAACTGTGCTGACAACTGAGACTTAAAATTAGAAATCATATTCTTACCCTTCCCAATTAGCAACATGTCATCAACATATACTGTAGGAATGAGAATATGATCATTGTCAAACTTGTAGTACACATAATGATCTAATTTTGATCTCAGATATCCAATTGACAACACAAAGGCATCAAATTTCAAGTACCACATCCTAGGAGATTGTTTCAAACCATACAAAGACTTTTTCAACTTGCAAACCAAATTTTCTTTACCTTTCTCTATGTAATGCTCTGGCTGTGACATGTAAATATCTTCCTCCAAATCACTATGAAGGAAAGTTGTCTTCACATCCATCAGTTCTACCTCTAAGTCATAAGTAGCTACAAGAGATAATAGGAATAGAATGGATGTCATATTTGCAACGGGAGAGAAAATTTCACCATAATCAATTCCCTCCACTTGTGAATACCCCTTCACAAACAATCTGGCCTTGTACTTTTCAACACTACCATCTACACCAAATTTCTTCTTGAACACCCATTTGCATCCAACAGGTTTCCATCCTTCAAGCAAAGGCACCAAGTCCCATGTTTTATTCTTCTCCAAAGAAGTCATTTCATCCTCCATGGCCTCCTTCCAGGAACCTGCATCTTTCATGCCCATAGCCTCTTTCACAATTATAGGCTCATTAGTGTTAGTAAGTAAAGCAAAAGCATAACTAGAATCAAGTAATGAATAACCAAACCTATTAGGTTGCTTTCTCATTCATGTAGACCTCCTCAATGGCTAAGGTTGAGGTTATGCTTCTTCTTCTGAGCTTTCAGAGCTACTAGAGCTCTACTCATCATCAGGTCTCACAGTGTCTGTCTGTTCAGTTTTCTCAGGGGTAGAGGGAAACTGAACCGCATCCTCTTTCTTTTTTATCTATTCTGGATGTAAAACAACAGAAGAAGGTGTTAGCTCTCTGAAGATAACACTTCTGCTATACAACACTTTTTTAGCCACAGGTTCCCAAAGCTTGTATCCTTTCACATTGACACCATAGCCAATGAAGATACACTTAACAGCCTTGTTCTCCAATTTAGAACATTTCTCCCTAGGCACATGTGCATATGCCTCACAACCAAAAATATGAAGATGTCTAACTAAAGGCTTCTTTCCAGACCACACCTCCATAGGTGTCTTACCAACAAGAGCTAATGTAGGAGATCTGTTTACTAGATAGCAAGCAGTGGCTATAGCTTCAACCCAAAACTTTTGTTTGAGGCTTTCTCTACTAAGCATACTTGTAGTCTTCTCCATCAGTGTCATGTTCATGCTCTCCACAACTCCATTTTGATGTGGGGTGTATGGAGTTGTCTTATGTCTTTCAATCCCTTGCTCTTTACAGAACTTATCGAACTCTGTCAAACAAAACTTACCGCCGTTGTCAGTTCTCAAACACTTAATCCTTTTACTAGTTTGATTTTCAACAAAGGCTTTAAACTCCTTAAACCGACTAAAGACTTTGGTCTTGCTTCTGATAAAATAAACCCATGTCCTACTGTAATCATCTATAGAAGATACAAAATATATAGATTTAGAAATTGAAGGAACACTAACAGGACCAAACACATCAGAGTGAATAAGATCCAATACACCAGAAGACTTGTGAGAACTAGAGTAAAATTAAACACGGTTTTGCTTTCCATGTATGCAATGTTCACAAAAGTCAAACTCGAGATTACAATCATTGAACCCCTCAACGAGGTTTTTATTTTTCAGGGTTCTAAGACCCTTCTCACCAATGTGGCCATATCTCAAATGCCATAACATAGTCTTTTCAGTAGGAAGCTTAGCTTCCAAAGCATGTGCACTACCATTAGAACTAGTTACAATAGATTTCTTCACTGCTCATTCAGATGGTGGGGATGAAGTGACTACAGCTCTTTTCTTCGAGTCAGAAGAACTATTGCACTATGAAGTGCATGCCTCCAGCTGAAACAGAGTACCTCTCTGAGTACCCTTCGCAAGCACCATAGATCCTCTAGTCATCTTGCATCCATCCTTCAAAAAGATAACCTACACACCTATATCATTTAACATACTTACATAAAGCAGGTTCTGTGCAAGGCTTGGGATGTGCATAACCCCAGTGATCCCCCTCACTCATCCATTAGGGAATCAGATTGAGACTCTTCCATGACTAACAATCTTCAAATGAGAATCATCACCTAGGTACACTCTTCCACCATTGAACTCTTCATACTTCATAAACTAGTCTCGATGCGAGGTCATGTGGAATGATGCACCAGAATCAATCAACCACACATCATTAGATGCATGGGTGGCCAGGGCTACGATGAAGGCATCACCATCATCTTGTGACTAGTCAAAGTATTTTTCTTCTTCTTTTTCTTCTCCTTTTTGTATTTCTTTTGGAAATACCCAGTTTTTCCACAATCCCAACAGAGAGCCTTGGACTTTCCAGGAGATTTGGATCTCCCACAAGATTTAGATTTGCCCTTTTTACCTTTCTTGTCCTTCTTTTTCTCTTTGGGTCTTCCACGAACTGCAAGAGCCTCTTTGGCTGCCTTAGAATACTTTCTCCGCATCCCTTCAGATAACAGCGAAGACACCACATCTTCCATCTTGAAGGTGGTAGTGGTGCTTCCGATAGCCATGACAAGATGATCCCACAAATTGGGCAAAGAACAAAGCAGGGTCATACACCGATCCTCCTCCATTTTCACACCCACAGATGTCAACTGTGCAACAATCATGTTGAAAGCATTCATATGGTCTGCAACAGATCCTCCATCTTCCATCTTTAGAGCAAACAACTTCTTTTTTAGAAAAAGCTTGTTCACCAAGGACTTGGCCTGATAAACATCACTCAGCTTCTTCCAAAGGTCTTTCGTGTTCTTCTCCTCATGGACATTCAACAAGATAGAGTTAGCTAGAGAGAGTCTTATGAGACCCTTAGCCTTCTGATCTTTGAGGTCCCAATTAGCTTGTGACATTAATGTAGGTTTTACACCGGATACAGTTTCCCATAGGTCATGATCAACAAGTAGGTCTTCCATCTTGAGTTTCCACAACTCAAAATTAGTGCCATTAAATTTCTCCACCTCTAATCTTCTAGATGTGCTTGCCATCTCCTTCCTGCAACAAGATACAGAATACTCTACACAAACTCCCACTCAACCTAAGATTTGCTCAAAAAATGCCTACCCAGCAGCTAGAACCAAAACTGGCCAGGCTCTGATACCAACTGAAAGGAAGCTAGGTGTGCAGAAATCACTTCCTACACTAATCTAATGAGAGGAGGAGAGTGCAAATTCAATTTTATCTTTACAATTACAGATTATGTTAACCCACTAATAGAGATATTGTAGCAAACACACACAAGAATGTAAGACAGAAGAAGAGAGACACAAGATATATGTGGGGAAAACCCTTATCGAGTGAAAAACCCCACACTCCAAAACACAACTCAAATGTATTCCGTAAATAATGAAGGTTACAATACAGTTTTAGAGCCAATGCTCTTGTAGGAGTCTTCAACACTCGTATCTAGAGATGATTCGGCAGCATAACAGTACCTGTCAATCACATAATGCATCACCTCTCCAAAGCACCTGTTTATAAAGAAAATACAAGGCAAAAATGACTCCACATTGAGATGGGCATCCAACATGGCCTCATGGATGAAAACCACGCCTATGGACATGTGTCCAAAGTTGTAGGATGTTCCTAACACTTGTCAAGTCACCCCATCCCAAGGAGGTCACCTATTTCCAAAATGGGCTATGACAGATGCTCTTACGATTCTTACGACCGTTATAGAATCTGTCATAACTTACAACTATAAGAGAATCTATCATACACAAGCTATAAATAGCAAATTCTCTTACAATATGTCATAGTCCACCTTGGGGTGCCCAAAGATGCCTTTTTCAAAGATGCACTCTGATCATAGAATTTTCTATTTCTAACTCTTACATGTCATAACTTCATCATAGGAATATGTCATAACCGTTTCGGTCAATATTCCCTTACACACATTCCAAGATGCTGACACATGGCAAAATATTCCTACCACTAAGTGGGACGCCTGTCTCCTCATGTGAGGAAAAATTTACAACTTGTCATCTTCCATGTAGGATGATACATCACCGTGCCAACTCTCACAAGATGACAACATAGGATTTGCATCCTAATTACACAATAGGCAATAAATAAATAAATACAATGTAATAATACAAGGAATTTACCAAGGTTGAGACACCTTAATTCCTAACATATTACTCAGTGAACTGAATTGATTGATTAGTTGACTAAGTTGATTGATCAGTGAACTTAATTGACTAATTAGTTAACTAATTTGATTGATGAGTCGGCTCTTTTGATTGACTGTTAACTGATTTTGATTGGCGGAATTTATGGTGGGTGAAGATAAATGGGAAATTAAATAAATAATTATTTAATTTCATGTGCACATGGGATAATTGAATTAAATATTAATTTTAATTCAATTTGGAGGAAAAAGATTATTTAACTAAATATTTTTGAATTTATTTAAAGTGGAGTTAAATTTGAATATTTAAATAAACAATTTTGATTTTATTTATTTAAATTGGACAAATAATGATTTAATTAAATAACTTAAATTATTTAATTAATTTAGAAGAATAAAGTGGATTAATTAAACAATCAAGGTTTATTTAATTAACATAGAGGAATAAATTGGATTAATTAAACAATCAAGGATTATTTAATTATCATGGAGGAATAAAGTAACGTGATCAATAGATGAACTTAATCAAATAATTAAGAATTATTTAATTTATAAAGTATGGTAGATGAAAGCCTGATCTGGGAACAGGTCTATTTTAGGTGTCTACAATACTGATTTCTTATCTTCCACCATTACTGCTCCTCTGGTTTGTTGGTACAACTATGTACAGATGATGCCAATCATCATCTCTCCTTTGATTTGCTCCTTTGACATCACCACTCAGTTGACATCAATGACAACATATCCAATAGTACCCAACAAGAATATCCATATAATATGAGCTCTTAGATGTGCAAGACTTTGGTGCAGTCTTTCCAATGCTCAAACTGAACTACATCCTCCCACAAATATTTGGAAAACTAGTCAAATGTAGTTTTGTCCATCTTCCTTCCTAGCATCTTGGAAAATCTTAAAGTAGTGAAATTGAGTTGAGTGACATCGATGGAACAATCACAAAGGTATAACCAACTTATCCATTCTATTAATTTATATGTAGTATGTCTCCATTTATTTTCCATCAGTAGCCTTCCTTTCACAACTTTCCTTTCTAGTTATGTATAGGCATTAGCATGTGACAAGTCAAACCTGAAACTCCTACAACTTCTCCCAATGATATAAATCTGATTTTTGCTACTTGTAGAACTGATACAAGAGTTAATGCACTCCTCATTACAAAAAATATGAAATTTGAAAATAGTTGCTTCTCTTACCTCCAAAGTACTGAAATATACATTGCAAGAATGCACAACAATAAGCCCATACTTTACCTTAACTTGGGAGGTGTTGCTTTCAAATTCATGGACTAATTTATAACAACAAGTGCTTAGTAGAGGAGCAACAAGTATCATCATATAACAACAACATATACACCACACCATCAAAAAGTGAATCTACAAACAACAACTCATCTAAATAGAAGATGATGTCCTTCTTGAGACCATCTACAAGCACAAACTTGTCACCCCATTTCTTTGACTCATCACTCTAAATTTTTTCCAAAGAATACCATACATGTTTAGATATACACATGTAAGAAACATGTTATAATACCCATAACATATAAATCCCATAATTGTCAAATAGAATAACCCATGCCAATGATTATGATTATATTCTTGAGCTCCAATGGGTCTCATAATGTTACCATGAATTAGACTCTCAAAATCATGTCACAAATCAACTTGCAAGTAAGCTGAAAACAAAACATTACAGTCACAAACCTCCTTGAATCTCCTCCTGGCAATTAGTGTTATTATGGATGTAATAATTATCACCAATAGTGGAGACCTTCTGCTAACATCACAAAGCAAGGAAGCTTCCTCCAAATGCACCAATCTAAATTTTTTCATGACTGAAATCATCAAAATCAAAAACATATAAATGATGTAACAATTATAAAAATGACAGACCTGTGCAAGAATCATCCATCTGATCAAAGTAACATTAGTGGGAAACCATGTAAGAACTGAAAACTCCCCATTACTAGTCACAAATTGGAAGATACTCTTTCCAATTATTTGAATTCCCACTATACCATAGACTACAATACTCATGAATGTGTATCGATCATCTCATATGTAAGTGTGCATGATTGCAATCAACCATTCAAAGTAAGGAAACATTAAAATCAGAAATGTCAAAAGGGTGGAACAATAGTAAATCAACAATGTCTACAATATGGAGGTAATTAGCCACACAATTATATAAAATCCCTCCACAAACATCTACACACTTCTGAAACCCTTCAAAAACAACAACCTAATCTTTCTCATTATAACTTGATCCAAGAAGGTGATGTTGATCTCCCCTATAGATACTTTGGCAATAAGATCATGTTGTTGAAATACACTCCTAACTGTATCCAAATGCTCCCAAATAATTTTCTGTTTTGTTGGAGATCAAAATATCATCATCATAAACACAATCAAAATTTCTTACCTCCTCTTCCTTGGGATGAGACCAAGGCATGCTCAAAATTTGGCTCCTCTCTCCAAGATTGTATTCATGATAAATACTTTATATTCCAAGGACTCTTACCATGTTGTCCAGAGCTCTACCACTTGAAAGATGGTTCAAATCAGATTGTATGTGGGCTAGAAGGTAGCTATAATAGTCATAGTTAGCTTGAAATTTCCTTTCAAATAACAATATATTAGCTAGAATATTGGCACTTAGTATCCCCAAAGGATGAAACTTCTTACACACAACATGAGGCAAAAAGATCTTCCCAAAACCATGGTTGTAGCACTGCATTCTTTTACCAAAAATCAGAAATGTAATATTTAGAAACCACCTTGTATTAGTTGTAAATACCTCAACAATGGAAATGGGTTGGAAACTCCTCCACTTTGTGATTGAAAACTCTTCTTGGGCCTGCGAAAGGGTCATGAATGTCTCCCATTTATATTCCATCTGTTGAAATGAACCAAACAATTAATAGGAGGGTGAATTAGTTGTCTCAAATCTTTAACTAATTCTGCACCTTAAAACATTAAACACTTGTCCACTATTTGTTATGAAAGCATAAACTCATAAACATAAACACAATTGCAAGATCATACACAAGAGACACCAGATTTTTACGTGGAAAACCATGTTAAGGGAAAAACCATGGTGGATGTTAGTCCACAAGATATATAAGTTATAACAATACCAAAAATCAGAGGCTCAATGCCATTAGGGCTCACTGCCCAAAAAAAGGCTCATTGCCAAAGGGTGGCTCACTACCAAAGGTTTTTAACTGAGATAATAGCATCTACTCCATGCCTAAATTTAGTTCCATTGAAGCGTAATACTCTTCCTCTGTTCTACTCTACCTTTTACACTTCTTCACTTAACTTCACATCTTCATACAAGGATGTCTTTCCCATGACCAAATTACAAGTATATATATCATTTATAAACCTTGGAATATACATCAAGGTCAGTATTACATTCATCAACCGTTGGAACAATCTCCAAGGTCAGCATTACAAACATTTACAAAATATGTCTTGACCCAATACAAAATTATACTAAGGAAACATAGTAAAGATGTATGCAGATCACACCACGCCTTAGTTGGAACTAAAACATGATCTTCCACGCCAGGACATACTTCTACAATCTTCAATAGATCTCTGCAATCATTGGAATTAACCCAGTCGGCTAAAACTAGTTACACACTATGTTATCTAGGAATAATTTTCAAACATGATCTCAATTCCTTAATGCAGACCAATGTAGAAGCAGAAACATGATCAAGAGGCATCCACAAGCATGTTGTAATCACTAGGAGCAACCACACAAACTCTAACCACTTTATCCATGAGATTCTTCACATCAGAGCACATGAACTTCACTATCTTCAACTGTCATAAAAGAAAGATAGCTTGCGGACCACAAAATCATGAACCATTGTAGTTGTATGCACTTATCATCATCCCAAACTTCTCTCTAGAACCATAGAGCAAAATACTTCAATGCAGAGGAATGTGGAGCAAAATACTTTCTCCTTGTCACCAATGAATAATCAAAAAAAGATGGTTTTACTCTGGTGAATGTAACTCACTCAATTCTTCATACCGTAGGCTCAAACTCGGGATGTAGCATCTTTAGACATGCCTCTAAATATCTTCCAATCTGTAGACCAAGATATTCAATCAACAAGAAATGTGGAGCAATCTTCTGCACTGTCTTTTGTCAGCAACACACTGTCTTCTCTACAATTTACTGCAACTCACTGTTTCTTCTGGAGGGGCAAATTTTCTCAATATCATCAACATATAAATCTTCTAAACAAATAACAAAATAGGATACATTTGACACCAATGACAACAAATATATGTTGACATCAATGACAACACCGATTAGGCACATACTTGCAACAATCTCCCCCTTTGTCATTGATGGCAACATATGATGTGAAAAACTGTAACTACCATCAAGACAAGATTCTCCCCCTTACTCTTCACACATCTGCATTCTTTCCTACCTGAGTTTTTCACATGAATTCTCTCCTCCTTTGACATCAATGGAAAAGGGCACATACTTGAATTTTGTCGCTTTGATAGAACTAACCTTTTCTCTTACCTTACTTTTCTTTATTACTCCCCCTATCAACAATACTGCAATATTTACTGATCTCATTAGCTACTCCCCCTGAGATGTAGCTACCAAATCATCAGTCTGGTTTAAAGAATGAAACTGTAAGCACCACTAGATTGATGCACTTCTGTGCATATTAGTTCAGAGTAGGAGGGGTGATGACCCCTAACTTTTCTCTGAGATACTCAAAAGTATCCTTAGGTAGAGGCTTAGTAAAGATGTTTGCAATTTGACTTTTTGTAGATACATACTCCAACTTGACTTCATTCTCTGTCACCTTTTCCCTTGAGAAATGATATCTTATGGATATGTGTTTTGTCCTTGAGTACATCACTGGATTCTTGGATATATTTATGGCACTTGTATTGTCACAAAAGATTGTAATTGGATATTCATACACAACTCTAAAGTCCTTTAATGTCTGCTCCATCCATAACACTTGAGGGCAACTACATGCTACTGCAATGTACTCTTCTTCTGAAGTGGACAAGGAGATTGAGTCTTGCTTCTTGCTTAGCCAGGATACCAACCTTTTTCCTAAGAAAAATGCACCTCCACCTATACTTTTCCTATCATCCACATCTCTGGCCCAATCTGCATCAGTGTATGCTTTGAGAGTGAAATCATTGTCTTTTGGATACCACAAGCCATAATCCATTGTACCTTTCAAATATCTTAATATTCTCTTCACTACCATCACATGTGACTCTTTAGATTCTGCTAGAAATCTTGCCACAAGACAAACTGCATGCATTATGTCAGGTTTGGTTTGGGTCAGATAAAGTAATCCTCCAATCATAGATCTATACCTTTTCTGATATGCTATAGACGAGTCATCATTTTTGCTCAACTTACAACTAGTTACCATGGGAGTGCTTACCGGTTTAGAGTCTTCCATCATGTTACCTCGAGTTCTATTTTTGTCTACCCCTTGTAGTTTTCATAGAACTTATCTATCTTTCCTCCCTCGGGTAAATTTTACTTAGTCATTTTCACAAGTCGACGATCCTTTGTATCTTTGAAGCTAGTCGGCGGTTTCACAGGTTTGTGAAATGCACGACATGCTGACTTACCTTGGATTCCCAATACTCTGAGTCTATTTTGAGTCTCTATAAAGGTTTCTTTCCCTTTGTAGTCGAGGAGTCAGAGATTCTTTGAAGCTTTGAATCTTCGACTCCTAGTTCAAAAGTTCACATTCTACCCAACTTGCCGACTTCGCTTGGCACTTTTTCCTAAGAAGCTCTGGCTGCACCGACATGTTGTGCAGAGGAATGACACCTGTCATTGTGCATTCAATTTGGGGTACGTGCGGACATAGTGGCACATTTATCGGAGGGAAAATCAAGGCATGCATTTATGATCTCTAATGATAAACTCGCCGCCAACATTTAATGAGAAGTGACTTTGAAGGCTAAGTAAGGTATTATTATGAGCTGAAGGATGTGTTGTAGAAGGATGAATAGCTAGCTCACTGTGTGTGGAATTTCAACTCAATTATACTCTCACAGGTTAGTAAAGCCAGTAGCTTTCCCTCCTCTATAAAGATCTCATATCTTCTCGGAGAAGTTATACATTTCTGTTTCCCATGAATATACATAAGGAATTCTCTGTAAGTGCTTGGCCCCATTCTCTGTTGTCTGCATGTATCTCTGAGCCTCTCATCTACTGGTTTTTGGAGAGTTAAAAAATGAAATTTAAGTTTCAAGGAGCTCTTGTAGCATCTATTATAAAGAATGGCCTGGCGGGAGTGAAAGATACGAATTTGGGCCATATTGATTTAAATGACTTTTGGGAAAGGATTCAATCTGAGAAAAGAACCCCTTTAGCAGGAAAAATTATTAGCAATGGTCTGCACAAGGCAAGCGGCTTTCCTCTTGCCATGCCTTGTCCTGAGTTAATGGTTGCATGTACAAACAGTTATTTTCCAGACTCTCAGGAGATAAACACTCCCAATGGTACTGTGGTGGCTAGAATTGATTCTAAGTCTATTGCTCTAGCTTTTGATTTAGAAGAGTACGAAGGTGATGATGATGTTTCTGTGTCCTCATCCTAGAATTTTTACAATGAAAAGAAAGACTAGTGTCGCACCTGTGTGGCCAAGCATTGGTTAGAGGAAGTGAAGATCGGAAAGTCTCGGCTACCCGCAAACTTGAAAAGAAGTCATTTCAAAGAGGAAATCTCAGATATGATAACCTTGCTGAACAGGGTAATTGGAAGTCCTGAATCAAATGTTTTTGAATTCTGGATGTGCAATTTTATCCTATTAATTTGTGGAGATCACCAAATTGATTGGCCAAAGATCATTAGTAGTTGTCTGCATAAACAGTTAATGAACTTCACATGAAGTACAAAATTTCATATGTGTTCTCAACTGGTTTACATTTTGGCTCGGAGAGAGGTTGCTTGGCCTGGTTTAAGGATCTAGAGGAGTTCTTCGGTGAGCACACCTGTGTATCAAATCTTCCTCAATTGCAAAGAAATGAAGGTATGAAAGATTTCTGTCATGTGAATGACGCATTTTTCATGATGTTAGCTAAAAGAATTGATGGCTCAATAGAAAGAAGATTTTTCGTCGAAGCCTTTTCTTTGGTCACAAAATTTGGGAGTGTCTATGATCAGTTTGGCCATTTCTCTTATTTGAGAATTGGGGGTTATGAAGATGCCCCGTTGAAATTGCCTCGGTATCCCTCCAACTATTTGGTGTTACTGGAAGTTTGTCGCCAGATAGCTGTAGTTAATGTCAAGTATCAAATGATAAAAAAGAAAGGATATTCATTTCCCGTGTCTTTATCTTTTTACTCCTGTAAGAATAATGAAAGTGCTCGAAATGTGGAAAAATTGTTGTATGAATTTAGCCTCCATAGTTTGTCTCCTCGCGCAGCGTTTGACAGTAAGAATTTTATAAAAGAACATATGCATGGAGGGGGTTCTTATTTACACATTCCTCAACTTGAAGATTTCTGGGAAGATTGTGTAGACAAAAGGGAGGTTCAGAAAAGGAAGTTAATGAGATTGACTGTCGATCAGGTCCGTGCCTTCAAGATGAACATTCAGGTTCTAGATATGGTTGATGATTTTTTAGATCTTCTAAGTGAAGAGTACAGTAAAGTGTCTGAGGCTCCCTTACCTCCGCTAGATTGGTCGATGAGGGAAGTCACAAATATCATGGTACTATCCTTCCATGTTTTAAAAAGAACTGAAAAGTGGTTGCAGGAAAAGTCCAAAGAGTGTGCTGGCTCATCTACACCTAAAGAGTCAGCCTCTCAAAATCAATCTAGGTCCCAGACTGCCACCTCACACAGAAGAACACGCAGTCAGACCCGACTTTAAAAAGAGTTGGTTTGCAACCCAATGGTGATGGCGAAAGTCCGCCTGAGGAGCTCGGTAAATTGAAAATTGTCTGTGAACAAGATGTTCAAGTCACAAAAAGAAATACCAGATTGGCAGCCTTATCATCTAAGGCTAGCCATGTGCCTTTATCAAGCAATCAGGCAAGTGATTCTGATTCCCTTATCTTCTCACAATTGGGAGATAATTTATTGCATTCATTACTTAGTCTGCCTAATTCACGACAACAAAAGGAGATGTCTATGTAAAACCCTCATCCTACGCAAATGGTGACAACTACCGATGTTATCAACACACCAGTCACATCCCCCAACTGGTTGAAGAAGGCAGTTCAAAAGAAGAAAAGATGTACTGTCCCACCGGATGATGGTATTGATACTATTGCTAGTCTGTTGCAAATGGTTCCAAAACCTAAACGTGCGAAAAGAATGTCCAGAATGGTGATTGATGCTACCTCAGGTAATCAATTTTTGGAAATTGCAGACCCATTAGTAGAGAAGAATGAAGATGAGATAACTGAGGTTGAATTTAGAGTAAGTCAGGTGGATCTAGGGCCATCAACTACCGAAGGCAACCTATATCATATGCACTATTCAGTAGGCAACATTTCCAAAAGAGTGAAAGATTTGCAAGATGAAAATTCAAAGTTGTTGTCACATGTGAGTTCTTTGTCTTCCTTCACCAATTCAATTTCTGAAATTGTCACCCCTTCCGTTGGAACTTCTTCTGATGTTAAGATTCCTACTCTCGACCCAAATCTACTCCAACAAATTAAAACTTCTTTATCTATGAGGCAAGCTATGGAACAGTGGGCTGAAAAGATCATATTTGATGGTCTTATATTTATTAAAGAAATGGTGAAGTTATTTGATTCTATTCATGCTAAGAGAGAGGTTTTAATAGTGGAATTTGAGAAAGTCTGAAGCGATCACCATACTTTGAATATACTCTCCAAGGAGGTACGGTAAATTGCCAATATGGACCCTGGCATCCTAATGGCTGAGGAGATCATAGCTGATCTCAAAAAATTAGATACTGATGTGTGGACTGATGTTTTGGAATGGAAGATTTATGTGTTCACTACAGCTGAAGAAGAAATAGGAAAGGCAGTGGCAATTTATTATAAGGAAATGATGAGAATCAAAAGGGACTTTGTTGCTCTAGATCTAGAAGCTAACTGGTCTGATGATGAAAAGTTGCTAGACATCAAGGTAATCAAACAGAATTTTAAGAAGGTGGCGAAAGAAGATACAGTAAACTATGATACTATTACAGGGGAATCATTGGGCAGACTTTCTAAAATGACAACCTACATTAACACTTGCAAAAATGGCATTGAGGAGATACATCGAAAGGTGACTGACCTTGACAGGACCATTATGAAGAAGAAGCATCAAATTAGCATGATTGGATCTCCACCTAGCATGGAACTAACGCCAATTATCAACAATTATAGGACATATAAATCCAGGTTATGAGCACAGGTACCTCAGGCGGCACAAAGTGTCAACAAGGAAGCCGAGCGGTCAAGAGAAGACAAAGAGATAGATGAAGTGGATGACGGCGTCATGGACTTGCAAATCTTGAATTAGCTTAGTGTTTTATTTATTTGCAAGTTATCTTTTATTTTCTCAAAAACTATTGGCTCTGGAGGGCCCTCTTTATTATTGTTTAAAACAATCTTTAATTGGTTGTTTTCAAGAAGCCGTTATGGTTCTTCTGGACAGTTATAGTTGGCTTAGCTATATATTTTGGATGGCTAGTCAAACTAAGGACTCTTCTTTTTTGGAAAAAAAATTGTTTTTTTGGGGAAGGGTGATAACAATATTCTATTTTTGATTTCTATGATATATGAAATATAGTTAATACAGTGGAGTTTGGGGTGATTATGGACTTTGTGCTGTGATTATTTTGAAATGGTGTTCTTCCTATGTTGAATATCATTCTGTTGATGTTGATGGTGTTCATATATTATAGTAGTTGGATGTTATTGATTCCTGCTCACTGCTTCGAATAATTTATCTGTTGGTATCTTATTTCAAGACGGTGATTTTATTTGTATGTATGGTATTTTAAAATATTTTGTTGTGGTTGGAAGTCTGTGAACTTCTTATGTTAGAATTAGAATTACAGATTATCCTTTTATAGCTTTCTGGTCAAAAGCTCTGCCTTTATTTTTGCTTTCTGGTTAAAAGCAATCTTAAGTTTACATTCCTTAGAAAATCTGTAGAAGGTAGTTGCGCCTTGTTAAATAAGCAGAGAGCCCATATAAAATATTAATATATCAGGTTCAACTATTGATTACATTTGTCACTTGTCCGGGCATGAGTATATAGAGTTAGGTGACAAATCTGTTAACCAACAGATTTTTGGTGACTCTACTGGGGATTCTAATTCAGAGTTTTGTATATCATTTTTGTGAGTTGCTACAAATTGGATTTTATGGTTCTTCGTGGAAGACGTGCACCAGTTTTGCAGCCTAACATTGATTGGCTGGTAGGAGACCAAGAAGACATTGTTATTGGCCTTAGGCTCATCACCTAGCAAACCAGAAGAACTAATTAGCAATATCACCAAGTTAATGAGATACTAGAAGAAGAGGAAGAACTTGGTGAAATTATAGAAGAAAACGCACGTCGTTTCGCTGACGCTCAAGAGTTGATTTTCATCAGATTGGTTGTTCCTGCACCAAGGAGAGTGGAACCTCAACAAGTTAGAGTGGTTCCACAAATAGACTAAGAAATCTTGCTACCATGCCAGGGAATCAAAATCCTACTGGACCGGTTCCTCCTCACAATAACCAGTAAGTGATTTGGCGACTCTACTTAATTGTTTTACATATCTATAGAAGTGGGACATGAAAAGATATACACGAGGGAATAGAAAAAAGGGCATAGCTAATACTAATTTTGATTTGCTCCAATCTTTGAACTTTGCTCCTTATCCTCCTACAAGAAAAGTCAAATCTTTGAGTAGGCCATCTCCTCCTCCACCCACAAGAAGTGTCATTGGTTCATCTTGCCAAAGCTTAACCTTACACGGTAATGTCTTACCCTTACAAATAAATTTCCTTCCTCTGAATATGGCTCATACACAACCTCCACCTATCCCATGGGGCGTAGCCATTGGACCCCTTAACCTTGGTGCTAACTTGCATGATCTTCCAAGAGGGTCTAGTAAAATCTTGCCTAAGTTCAAAGGTGATGGCAAGGTTACTCCCGAAGAGCATATTAATGCCTTCTTTGCTGCATGTTCCATTCTGGGGGTCCAACATGAAGACATATCTATGAGGCTATTTGTCAAATCTCTCACTGACTCAGTTGCTGAATGGTTTTACCACCTTTCTAATGCTTCTATTAATGACTGCGCTACAAAGAGATAAAGGTTTGAAGAATGATTTAAAACTACCGATAATGAACATACACTGGTAGCCCAATTATCCACTATGAAGAAAGAGATTCAAGAGCATATTAGAGAATATGTATCTAAGTTCAACAGACTAGCCAACAGAATCCCTGCAAATGTTAGACCTAGAGATGGATTAATGATGTGTTTCTTTATCAATTCACTGCCACCGGATGTCAGTTATGCCATTAAAAGGCAAGGAGTTCCTAACTTGGTTGCTGCACAATCATTAGCTGTAACTGTGGAAGATGATTTGATTACTACAGGAAAATGGAAGAGGGAGTTACAAACTGGCAAGGCTACAATATCAAATCATATAGATCCTGTCATTCAGAGAATGGTCAATGATATTATCATTCTGAAATGTCAAATGCCTAAAGGTCCCATGCAAAATCCTCAAGGAGGCTATAATAGAACGTTACAATTGTTCGACCCTAGTCAGAAGTTAGCTATTGAAGGACCTTCTGCCAGTAAAAGTAATCATATGGTATGCAATTTTCACCTCACATCTGACCATGATGGAGCCTTCTATCTTGAGATGATGCAGTTTATGCAAATGTTGTCCATGAATAAACATGCTGAAGAACCGTTAGTGGAAGAACCTCCCACACTTGGTGATGCTGGTGTAAATTTCTGAGTATGAATCGGATGAAGAGAACGGATAGGATATGTATACCAAAGTGGACAATTCTAACTATGTAGTGTTTACTCGAGGCTAGTAGACACAGAGAAGTTAGAACACTCCATGACAATCTAGCAATTCGACTTCTGCTCCTAAGTATATCTTGACAAGACAAAACAATGCCAAGAAGACTGAGGAGGTGTCTACCAAAAATGCAGCCACTAAGGTACCATCTGCTTCACCTCCTAAAACTCATGTCTCAAGTTCATTTGATATTGTAGAATCATGCAAGAACACTAAAGTTAAAATTTTCCAAGTTGAGTATTTGAGGCTTAACCCATCGGAACTTGATAGACTGGTTAGATACATCAGACAGGACCCTTCCCCTTCTCCTTGTAATGCTCAAAAATCCAATAATTCTGAGGTACATGTGAAAAACCAAAACTGTTCAAACTCTAGCACTCAAGATATTGGTTCTCAAAATCCTTTTAACAAGCCAGAGCTCTTTTATATCTCCCTCTATATTGTTGGTTTTAAACTCAGTGTGTTATTGATTTTGGGGCCTCAGAGAATGTTATGCCTGCACAAGTTGCCAAAGCTTTGGGTTTGTCTTATACATCATCACATGGCAAATGTTTTTCAATGGATGGTTCCCCGGTGCCTATCTTGGGTCAGATTAAGGATGGCCAAACTATTTTGGATGCCTTCCCAAAGAAAAGATTGAAATTAACTATCCTCGTGGCTAACATACTCGCTAGTTATGGGATGCTCTTAAGTCGTAGCTTCTGTAAAGACCTAGGAGGAGAAATTCAAATGGATTGGTCACATGCTCTGATACCCGTGGATGGGAAGAAAGTTTGCCTCAATCCTAAACCTAAAGCTAAGTTCACTGTGCTCAAATCTCGGGATCCTAGAGCGGACATTCTGTTTGTAGAAACTGGACCAGGCACTTACATGTGTACATCTGCAAAAGATGAGAGTATGAATCTAATCAATCCCGATCTGATTGATGAGTTATGGACTACGGAGTTTGATGGTAGTTGTTCTACCGCAGGATCTAGGGCAGGGGTTGTTTTGATTTCACCTGATGGTTACTCCTTCCCTTTTGCTTTCAAACTACAATTTGAGAATACAAATAACACCACTAAATATGAAGCCTTCTTATTGGGTCTTGAATTGGCCAAGGAAAAAGGTATAAAACAATTGAAAGTTAAAGGAGATGCTAAACTGATTGTTAAGCAGGTAAGGAAGTTGTACACAGTCAAAAATAATAGATTGAGGCACTATCGTAATAGGGTATGGGATTGTATTGGAGAATTTGATGCTTTTTCTAGAGGCAATACCTAGAGAACTAAATTCTAGGGTTGACTCTTTAGCTGTTTTGGCATCCCTTTTTCTGCCGCATCTAGACTTTAAAGATAAACCATATAGGATTGAAGTGGTGTACAGACCCAATGTCCCTGATAATGTTAATCACTGGCAAGTTTTTAATTCTAATCAGCAAATTATTGCATTTCTTGAAAAGGTTGAATCTTTTGCCAATATGTTCTTCGAAGGCAGTAATGATGTCCTAGAGGAAGAGGTGAAAACCCCTGACAGGTCAAGCTTAGAAATGATTCAACTAAAAGGAAATAAGATCCCTAAAGGACTAGTTTCTCTAGAACACCTTTTTAACATGCATGATCAGTACCTCAAAAGGAAGAATAAAATTTTAATAACAACTTCAACTGATTATGATAAGGTGAATATTGGTACAGAAGCTGACCCAAAGATTGTCTATATTGGTAAGTGTTGTTCTAAAGAGGAAAAAGAATGTTTAATATCCTTGCTTATTAGATATAAGGATGTCTTTGCTTGGTGTTACGTTGATCTTAAGAGATTTAGGAATGGAGAAATGCAGCATCATATCCCCTTGAAACCTGGCACTGTACCTTTTAGGCAAAAACAGAGGACTTATAATCCAAAAATAGCTGAAGCTATCTTCAATGAAATCGATAAAATGTTGAAAGCAAAAATTATCTACCCTATTCACCACTCTACCTAGGTGGCAAATATAGTGCCTGTTAGAAAGAAGAATGGGGAGATTCGGATTTGTGTAGATTTCAGGAATTTGAACCAAGCCTCCCTAAAGGATAATTATCCTTTGTCAGTTATGGATCATATTTTGCAGACTGTGTCCGGTTCAGAGATGATGTCTATGCTTGATGGATTTTCTAGATACAACCAAATTGAGGTAGCCTGAGAGGATTAGCATAAGATAGCTTTCACTACCCCCATTGGTGTGTTTGCATATAACAGGATGCCTTTTGGTCTCATAAATGCTGGGCCACATTTCAGAGAGCAATGGATTTAACTTTTGGTGATTTGAAAAATAAAATCATTGTAGTGTATCTTGATGATCTGACAGTTTTCTCTAAAAAGAGGTCTAATAACTTGCATGACTTAGAAGTGGTTTTACAGTGGTGCAGAGATGATGGTATCTCCCTAAATCCTAAGAAGTCAATCTTTGCAGTCACTGAAGGGAAGTTATTGGGCCATATTGTCTCAAAGGATGGGATAAAGATCGGTCTAGAAAGACTCAAGGCTATTCAGCAACTAAGCCTACCTACAACTAAGAATAACACGAGGTCCTTTTTCGGTCAGGTAAATTTTCTGAGAAGATTCATTCCTGATTTTGCTGAGTTGACCAGACACATCATATAGATGATGAAAAATAAACCCATCTTTAGTTGGAATGCTGAAGGAAAGAAGGTGTTTGAAGAGATTAAAGGAGCCATTGCTAATGCACCCACACTTGTGCACCCCAACTTCCAAAAAGATTTTATTATCTACTGCTATGCTTTTGAACACTCTATCGGCTATCTTATTACAGAAGAATGAACAAGGAATTGAAGCTCCTATTGCTTTCATGAGTGTGCCATTGAAGAACTATGAACTTAAATATTCTACCTTGGAAAAGCATGCATACACGGTGGTGAAGGCACTAAAGAGTTTTAGGTTTTATATCTTACATTCACATATTGTGGTGTATCTTCTAGAATTTGCAATTAAAAGTATGCTAACTCAGCAAGAGATTGGGTGTAACAAAAGGGGAAATTGGATTGCTAAAGTGCAAGAGTACAATGTTGAAATCAAACCTACTAACCTAGTCAGGGGTAAAGGATTGTGTAAAATGATCATTGAAAATAAGGAGGAAGGTAAAGAAGAAATACCCCTGGTCCTTTTTACTAGTACCACTAATGAATGGTTCTCTAATGTTTCTTACTTCCTAACCTATGGTGACAGCCCATCCCACCTCTCGGCAAAAGGGAAGAGAAATCTAAAACTCAAGGCACATAAGTATGTTATTTGGGAAGGTAATTTGTATAAGAGAGGAATTGATGGGACTTTCCTAAGGTGTGTAGACAAGGATCAACAGAGGAAGCTACTGGAAGCTTTCCATAATGAAGCTTGTGGAGGACATTATTCTACATTAGTAGCAACTTTCAAAATATTAAGACAATGTTTCTACTGGCCTGAGATATTTAAAGATGCTTATGAATGGGTATCAAAGTGTGAAAAATGTTCAAAATTTACAGGTCAACCACAGTTAGCCGCATTGCCTTTGAAGCCAGTAGTTATAGATGAACCTTTCCAGCAATGGGGTTTAGATTTCATTGGACCGATTAATCCCAACTCAAGTGCCAAACATACTCACATTTTGACTGCAATGGATTATTTCACTAAATGGGTAGAAGCTATACCTATTAAAAGTACTACCTCTGAAGTGGTTTGTGCTTTCCTTAAGGAAAACATTATAGTCAAATTTGGTGTGCCTAAGAAGCTGGTGACTAATAATGCTTCGATCTTTTCCTCTACAGAAATCACTCTCTTCTGTTATGATTTTGGTATCATCTTATCCCATTCATCTGATTATTACCCACAAGGTAATGGTCAAGTGGAATCTAGCAATAAAAACCTCATCTCTATTGTTAAAAAGCTAGTTGAAGAAAATCAGAAAGGATGGCATAAGCATTTATATGATGCTCTTTGGGCTGATAGGATAACATATAAAAGAGCGATTGGCATGTCTCCTTTCCAGCTTGTCTATGGTACTGACAGTGCAATTCCTATTCCCTTGGAGTTGTCTACATTAAATCTGCAAAAGGTAATCAAAGATGAACAATTTTAGTCGGCCCTAGAAAAGAGGATCTTGTACTTACAACAGCTAGAGGAGCAGAGAGAAGTTACTATGGATAGGATTGCCAAACATCAGCAAACTGTAAAAAAGATTTTTGACAAAAGGGCTAAGCAAAGGACTTTTGCAGTGGGAGATTCTGTAATCTTATGGGATCGTAGAAGAGAGCCAAAAGGTGCACACAAGAAATTTGATTCTTTATGGAAAGGCCCCTTCAAAATCAGAGAAGTTGTGGGAGAAAATGCTTTTCTATTGGCATATCCTGATGGAACACCATTGTCTCTTGCCTATAATGGGCAGGATTTGAAATTATGCAATTGGTAGGGTTTCTGAGTCTGGTCCTGTACTATAGTTTCTTTCCTCTTTCTCCCTTTTTGTTTGTGTGTTGTTTCATTTTTGGTGTGACTCTATCACCCTTGGAATAAGGCTTGTTGGCCATGTTTCATCTAAGTTCTCTGCATCCTTCCGAGTCCTTGTCCCCAATTAGAGCCAGTTGTTACCCCGAGTTCTATCTTTGTCTACCCCTTGTAGTTTTCATAGAACTTATCTATCTATCTTTCCTCCCTCAGGTCAATTTTACTTAGTCATTTTCACAAGTTGGCGATCCTTTGTATCTTTGAAGTTAGTCAATGGTTTCACAGGTTCGTGAAACGCCCGACATGCTGACTTACCTTGGATTCCCAATACACCGAGTTTGTTTTGAGTCTCTGTAAAGGTAGCTTTCCCTTTGTAGTTGGAGAGTCAGAGATTCTTTAAAGCTTCAAATCTTCGACTCCTAGTTCAAAAGTTCACATTCTACCCGACTTGCCGACTTCGCTTGGCACTTTTTCCTAAGAAGCTTTGGCTGCACCGGCATGTTGTGTGGAGGAATGACACCTATCATCGTGCATTCAATTTCGAGTACGTACAGACATAGTGGCACATTTTTCGGAGGGAAAGTCGAGGCATGCATTTACAATTTCTAATGATAAACTTACCACCAACATTTAATGAGAAGTTTATGAGAAATGACTTGAAGGCTGAGTAAGGTGTTATTATGAACTAAAGGATGTGTTGTAGAGGGATGAACAACTAGCTCGCTGCGTGTGGAATTTCAACTCAATTATACTCTCACAGGTTAGTAAAGTCGGTAGCTTTCCCTCCTATATAAAGATCTCATATCTTCTCAGAGAAGTTATACATTTCTATTTCCCATGAATATACATAAGGAATTCTCTGTAAGTACTTGGCCCCTTTCTCTGTTGTCCGCATATATCTCTGAGTCTCTCATCTACTGGCTTTTGGAGAGTATAAAAATGAAATTTAAGTTTCAAGGAGCTCATGTAGCCTCTATTATAGAGAATGGCCAGGTGGCGGGAGTGAAAGATATGAATTTGGGCCATATTGATTTAAATGACTTTTGGAAAAGGATACAATCTGAGAAAAGAACCCCTTTAGCAGGAAAAATCATCAGCAGTGGTTTGCACAAGGCAGGCGGCTTTCCTCTTGCCATGCCTTGTCTTGAGTTAATGGTTGCATGTGCAAATAGTTATTTTCCAGACTTTCAGGAGATAAAAACTCCCAATGGTACTGTGGTGGCTAGAATTGATTCCGAGTCTATTGCTCTAGCTTTTGATTTAGAAGAGTACGAAGGTGATGATGATGTTTCTGTGTCCTCAGCTTGGAATTTTTATAATGAAAAGAAAGATTGGTGTCCACCTGTGTGGCCAAGCATTGGTTAGAGGAAGTGAAGACCAAAATGTCTCGACTACCTGCAACTTGAAAAGAAGCCATTTCAAAGAGGAAATCTTAGATATGATAACCTTGTTGAACAGGGTAATTGGCAGTCCTGAGTCAGATTTTTTTGAATTCTGGATGTGCAGTTTTATCCTGTTAATTTGTG
Organism: Cunninghamia lanceolata; assembly: GCA_027924645.1. Lineage (NCBI taxonomy): Eukaryota > Viridiplantae > Streptophyta > Pinopsida > Cupressales > Cupressaceae > Cunninghamia > Cunninghamia lanceolata. The sequence goes on along the minus strand of BSBN01000290.1, from coordinate 12,898,049 downwards.
GAGATCACCAAATTGATTGGCCAAAGATCATCAGTAGTTGTCTGCATGAATAGCTAATGAACTTCACACGAAGCACAAAATTTCATGTGTTCTCAGTTGGTTTACATTTTGGCTCAAAGAGAGGTTGCTTGGCTTGGTTTAAGGATCTAGAGGAGTTCTTCAGTGAGCACACCTGTGTATCAAATCTTCCTCAGTTGCAAAGAAATGAAGGTATGAAAGATTTCCATCATGTGAAAGATGCATTTTTCATGATGTTAGCTAAAAGAATTGATGGCTCAATATAAAGGAGATTTTCCGTAGAAGCCTTTTCTTTGGTCACAAAATTTGGGAGTGTCTATGTTCAGTTTGACCGTTTCTCTTATTTCAGAATTGGGGGTTATGAAGATGCCCCGTTGAAATTGCCTCGGTATCCCTCCAACTATTTGGTGTTACTGGAAGTTTGTCGCCAGATAGCTGTAGTTAATGTCAAGTATCAGATGATGAAAAACAAAGGGTATTCATTTCTCATGTCTTTATCTTTTTATTCGTGCAAGAATAATGAAGGTGCTCGGAATGTGGAAAAATTGTTGTCTGAATTTAGCCTCCATAGTTTGTCTCCTCGCGCAGCGTTTGACGGTAAGAATTTTATAAAAGTGCATATGCATGGAGGGGGTTCTTATTTACACATTCCTCAACTTGAAGATTTATGAGAAGATTGTGTAGATGAAAGGGAGGTTCAGAAAAGGAAGTTGATGAGATTGACTGTCGATCAGGTCTGTGCCTTCAAGTTGAACATTCAAGTTCCAGATATGGTTGATGATTTTTTAGATCTTCTGAGTGAAGAGTACGATAAAGTGTCTGAGGCTCCCTTGCCTCCACTAGATTGGTCAGTGAGGGAAGTCATAGACATCATGCTACTGTCATTCCATGTTTTAAAAAGAAATAAAATGTGGTCGCAGGCAAATTCCAAAGAGTGTGTTGGCTCATCTACACCTAAAGACTCAGCCTCTCAAAATCAAGCTAGGTCCCAGACTAGTTCAGACCTAACTTTGCAAAGAGTTGGTTCGCAACCCAATGGTGATGGCGAAGGTCTGCCTGAGGAGCTCAGCAAATTGAAAAATGCCTATGAACAGGATGTTAAAGTCACAAAAAGAAATACCAGATTGGCAGCCTTATCATCTAAGGCTCACCATGTGCCTTTATCAAGCAATCAGGCAAGTGATTCTGATTCCCTTATCTTCTCACAATTGGGAGATAATTTATTGCATTCATTACTTAGTTTGCCTAATTCACCACAACAAAAGGAGATGTCTGTGCAAAACCCTCATCCTGCGCGAATGGTGACAACTACCGATGTCGTCAACACACCAGTCTCATCCTCCAACTGGTTGAAGAAGGTAGTTCAAAAGAAGAAAAGATGTATTGTCTGACCAGATGATGGTATTGATACTGTTGTTAGTCTGTTGCAAATGGTTCCAAAACCTAAACATACGAAAAGAATGTCCAAAATGGTGATTGATGCTACCTCAGGTAATCAATTTTTGGAAATTGCAGACCCGTTAGTAGAGAAGAATGAAGATGAGATAATTGAGGCTGAATTTAGAGTAAGTCAAGTGGATCTGGGGCCATCAACCACTGAAGGCGACCTATATTATATGCACTATTCAGTAGGCAACATTTCCAAAAGAGTGAAAGATTTACAGGATGAAAATTCAAAGTTGTTGGCACATGTGAGTTCTTTATCTTCCTTCACCAATTCAATTTCTGAAATTGTCACCCCTTCCGTTGGAACTTCTTCTGATGCTAAGATTCCTACTCTTGACCCAAATCTACTCCAACAAATTAAAACTTCTTTATCTCTGAGGCAAGCTATGGAACAGTGGGCTGAAAAGATCATATTTGATGGTCTTATATTTATTGAAGTAGTGAATTTATTTGATTCTATTCATGCTAAGAGAGAGGTTTTAATAGTGGAATTTGAGAAAGTTTGAAGCGATCACCATACTTTGAATATACTCTCCAAGGAGGTACAGGAAATTGCCAATATGGACCCTGGCATCCTAATGGCTGAGGAGATCATAGCTGATCTCAAAGAATTAGATATCGATGTGTGGACTGATGTTTTTGAATGGAAGATTTGTGTGTTTGCAGCAGCTTAAGAATAAATAGGAAAGGCAGTGGCAATTTATTATAAGGAAATGATGAGAATCAAAAGGGACTTTGCTGCTCTAGATGTAGAAGCTAATGGGTCTGATGATGAAAAGCTGCTAGACATCAAGGTAATCAAACAGAATTTCAAGAAGGTGGTGAAAGAAGATATAGTAAACTATGATACTATTATAGGGGAATCATTGGGTAGACTTTCTAAAATGGCAGCCTACATTAACACTTGCAAAAATGGCATTGAGGAGATACGTCGAAAGGTGACTGACCTTGACAGGACCATTATGAAGAAGAAGTGGCAAATTAGCATGACTAGATCTCCACCTGGCATGGAACTAATGCCAGTTATCAACAAATACAGGACATATAAAGCCAGGTTATGAGCACAGGTACCTTAGGCGGCACAAAGTGTCAACAAGGAAGTCAGGCGGTCAAGGGAAGATGAAGAGATGGATGAAGTGGATGACGGCGATGTGGACTTGCAAATCTTGAATTAGCTTAGTGTTTTATTTATTTGCAAGTTATCTTTTATTTGCTCAAAAACTATTGGCTCTGGAGGGCACTCTTTATTATTGTTTAAAACAATCTTTAATCGGTTGTTTTCAAGAAGCCGTTATGGTTCTTCTAGACAGTTATAGTTGGCTTAGCTATATATTTAGGATGGCTAGTCAAACTAAGGACTCTTCTTTTTTGGCAAAAATTTTGGTTTTTCAGGGAAGGGTGATAACAATATTCTGTTTCTGATTTCTATGATATATGAAATATAGTTAATACATTGGAGTTTGGGGTGATTATGGACTTTGTGCTGTGATTATTTTGAAATGGCATTATTCCTATGTTGAATATCATTCTGCTGATGTTGATGGTGTTCATTTATTATAGTAGTTCGATGTTATTAATTCTTGCTCACTGCTTCGAATAATTTATCTGTTGGTATCTTATTTCAAGACGGTGATTTCATTTGTATGTATGGTATTTTAAAATATTTTGTTGTGGTTGGAAGTCTATGAACTTCTTATGTTAGAATTAGAATTACAGATTATCCTTTATAGCTTTCTGGTCAAAAGCTCTGCCTTTATTTTTGCTTTCTGGGTAAAAGCAATCTTAAGTTTACATTCCTCAAAAAATCTATAGACGGTAGCTGAGCCTTGTTAAATAAGCAGAGAGCCCATATAAAATATTAATATATCAGGTTCAACTGTTGATTACATTTGTCACTTGTCCGGGCGTGAGTATATAGAGTTAGGTGACAAATCTGTTAACCAACACATCCCAAAGTTTTTTTAGTAACTCTTTCACATACTTAGACTAAGAAATGAAGATACCTTTATCTGATTGATTAATTTGTAGACCTAAAAAGAAATTCATCTCACCAAACATTGACATTTCAAATTCACTTTGCATATCACCAGCAAACTTCATGCACATACCTTCATTGCCTCCAAAGATAATGTCATCAACAAAGACTACAACAATTAGGATTTGTTCATCATTGATTTTGAAATAAAGCTTGTTATTAGGAGTACCTTTACTGAATCCCAGTTGTAACAAATGCTTATATAACCTTGCATACCAGGCTCTAGGAGCTTGTTTAAATCCATACAATGCTTTTTTCAATTTGCACACCATGTCATCCTAATCTGATGATTGAAATCCTTCTAGTTGTTCAATATAAACCTCTTCATCCAATTCTCAATTCAAGAATGTTGACTTGACATCCATCTAATATACCTTGAAATCCTTATAGGCTACAAATTCTAAGAACATTCTAATTGCTTTAATCCTTGCCACAGGTGCAAAAGTTTCCTCAAAATCTATTCCTTCAATCTAAGAGTATCCCTTGCATACCAATCTTGCTTTGTTTCTTACCACTTCACCATTCTCATTTGTTTTGTTCTTAAAGACCCATTTGGTACCAATTACATTCTTATCTGCCGGTCTAGGGACAAGATCCCAAGTCTGATTCTTTTCTATCTGCATCAACTCTTCTTTCATAGCATTTACCCAGTTTTCATCATTACATGCTTCCTTTACATTTTTAGGTTTCACTTGAGAAATCAAACAATAATTAACCTGTTCATCAGTAGCCCTTCTTCTAGTATGAACTCCCTTACTCTTATCTCCTATGATTTGATATTCAGAGTGATTTAACTTCACATACCTGGGTGTCTTAGTAATGATTTCTGGAGCTTGTTCTTCTTCTTCCTCTAAGTTTTCTTTTTGTTGTACTACTACTTGGCTTGCAGGGACATCCCGTTCATCAAATTCATATCCACTTGACACCTTTCCCTTGCTTTCATTAAATTTGACATTTTCACTTTCAATGATCTTCAACCTGTTATTGTAACACTAGTAGGCCTTGCTCTTGGTGGAGTATCCAAGGAAGATACCTTCATCACATCTTGCATCAAACTTACGTGGATCTTCATCTCTTCTGATATAAGACTTACTACCAAAAACTTTGAAATATTTCACAGTAGGAACTTTACCGTACCATAATTCATAAGGAGTCTTAGAACTGTTACCTTTGATTTGGACTCTATTTAGGATATATACAGTAGTGTGAATTGCCTCTCTCTAATATACTTCTGGTAGGTCAACCTCCTCCATCATTGGTCGAGCAGCCTCTTGAACTATTTTGTTTTTCCTTTCAACTACTCCATTTTGTTGTGGAGTCCTAGGTGCAGATAATTGTCTCTTTATCCTTTGTTCTTCACACAAGAAGTTAAACTCATTTGATGTGAACTCTCCACCTCTATCAGACCTCAAGCACTTTATCTTCAAATCTAGCTCATTCTCAACCATTGCCTTGAATACTTAACTTTTCTAGGGCTTCTACCTTTTCTTTCAAGAAAGTAACCCAAGTCATTCTAGAATAATCATCAATCAACAACATGAAATACCTGTCTCCTTGTAGATTTCTTGCTCTAGTAGGTCCACATAGATCTGTATGTGCTAATTTTAGTAGTCCATCAACAGATTGGTCTTTTCTCTTGAAACTCATTTTTGTTTGTTTTCCAAATTGGCAGTCTTTGCACAAGTATCAACAGGCTTCATAAGCTTGGGTAGATATCTTACAACCTGAGAGGAGCTTATCTTCATAATGTTGTCAAAATTGATATGACACAACCTTCTATGCCGTAACCAACTTTCATCATTCTGAGCCAACAAACAATATTCATTAGTCCCTTTTAAGTGATAAATGTTACCTCTTGTCTTCTTACCAGTTGCAATCACTGTTCTAGAGCTTTCCAAGATCTTGCATTCATTGTCCTTAAATCTAAGATCATATCCTTTGCCACACATCTGACCAACACTCAAGATATTGTGCTTTAATCCCTTCACATATAAGACATCATCAGTGTTATGCTTACCATCAAAAGAAATAGATCCTTTTCCACAAATCTTACCAATTGTATCATCACCAAACCTAACCAGTCCTCCATCATAACTTTCCAAACTTATGAACTTACTTTTGTCACCAATCATGTGATGAGAGCATCCACTATCAATAACCCATTCATCTTTGTCTTCAACAACTTGAGCATCCAAGGCACTTTCCACTAGTTTTTCTTCCTTCACACAGCTAGCAGGATTAGTAGACACAGGTTCTTCTTTAATAGCAATAAACATTCATTACTAGAGGTATTAGCATTATTTGGTTCACCATCTGATACTCCATCATCATCAAGATCTTCAACATAATAACATTTCTTTGGGATCCTAGGTCTATCAAGTCTTGGCTTAGGAACTCTTATGGGGCATCTAGAAGCATAATGACCAACTTTACCACAACTGAAACATTTGAAAGGTAATTTACCTTTGAACTTACTAGTACCTCTGGGCAGACTGTTAACAAAGTTGGCTTCAAGTTCTTCAAGCTCATAATCTGGTTCCACCTTGTATTTGCCAGATCTAGGGGTTCTTTCTGAAGTGTTGGTCTTTAAAGCAGTGTCTGTCTTCGGAAGTGAATCACCAAGTTCTCTCATTTCAAAGGCTGTTAGTTTCCCAAGCAGTTGATCTTTTGTAATCTTTGTCACTATCATTATTTCTTCAATTGCGGCCACCTTGTGACTATATGATTTAGGCAGTGATCTAAGAATTTTGTTCACAACTTCAATATCCTCAATTTTTCCTCCCACACTTCTAATGCTACTCACAAGTTTGTCAATCTTTTGCATGAAGGATGTTATGTTGTCATCTTCAAACATTCATATTTTACCTTCAAACTCTACAACTTGGTGCTCTTCACAGATTCATCTCCTTCATATAGATTCTTCAGCTTATCCCAGATTTCATAAGCAGTTTCTAGCTCCATGATCTTTGTTACTTTAGTGTTGGATAAGGTGCTTGCCAAGGTATCTTTGGCTTTTATGTTCAACTCAAATTGCTTGATCTCATCTTCAATTTGTGGACCATTCTTCAGTATTTCATACTTATCTTTGGTTATTTTCCAAACACTATAACCCAAGAAGAGGAGATGGGTTTTCATGTGGATCTTCCAAATGGAGTAGTTTGTTCCATCAAACCACAGACTTTACATCTTATATGACATCCTGGATCATCCTCAAGCAGTCAAGCTTTCTTCCAAGGAACTTGGCACTGATACCAATTGTTGAAATGAACCAGACAACTAAGAGGGGGGTTAAATAAGTTGTCTCAAATCTTTAACTAATTCTGCACCTTAAAACATTAAACACTTGTCCACTGTTTGTTATGAAAGTACTCAGAAACATAAGCACAATTGCAAGATCATACACAAGAGACACCATATTTTTACGTGGAAAACCCTGTTAAGGGAAAAACCATGGTGGATGTTAGTCCACAAGATATATAAGTTATAACAATACCAAAAATTAGAGGCTCATTGCCATTAGGGCTCACTGTCCAGAAAAAGGCTCACTACCAAAGGGTGGCTCACTGCCAAGGGATGGCTTGCTGCCAAAGGTTTTGAACTGAGATAATAGCATCTACTCCATGCCCAAATTCAATTCCATTGAAGCGCAATATTTTTCCTCTATTTTTCTCTGTCTTTTGCACTTCTTCACTTAACTTCACATCTTCATACAAGGATGTCTTTCCCATGACCAAATTACAAGTATATATATCATTCATCAACCTTGGAATGTACATCAAGGTCGGTATTACATTCATCAACGGTTGGAACAATCTCCAAGGTCGGCATTACAAACATTTACAAAATAGGTCTTGACCTAATACAAAATTATGCTAAGGAAACATAGTAAAGATGTATGTGGATCACACCACGCCTTAGCTGGGACTAAAACATGATCTTCCATGCCATGACATGCTTCTACAATCTTTAATAGATCTTCGCAATCACAGGAATTAACCAAGTCGGCAAAAACTGGTTACATGTTATGTTATCTGGGAATAATCTTCAAACACGATCTCAATTCCTTAATGCGGACCAATGTAGAGGCAGGAACACAATCAAGAGGCATCCACAAGCATGTTGTAATCACCAGGAGCAACTGCACAAATTCTAACCACTTTATCCATGAGATTCTTCACACCGGAGCACATGAATTTCACTGTCTTCAACTGTCATAAAATAAAGATAGCTTGTGGACAGCCAAATCATGAACCATTGTAGTTGTAGGCACTTATCATCATCCCAGACCTCCCTCTAGAATCGCAGAGCAAAATACTTCAATGCGGAGGAATGCGGGGCAAAATACTTTCTCCCTGTCACCAGTGAATAATCAGAAAAAGTAGGTTTTACTCTGGTGAATGTAACTCACTCAATTCTTCATATCGGAGGCTCAAACTTAGAATGTAGCATCTTCAGACATGCCTCTAAATATCTTCCAATCTACAGACCAAGATATTCGATCAATAAGAAATGTAGAGCAATCTTCTACACTGTTCTTTTGTCAGCAACACACTATCTTCTCTACAATTTACTGCAACTCACTATTTCTTCTGGAGGGGCAAATGTTCTCAATATCCTCAACATATAAAGCTTCTAAACAAATAACAAAATAAGATACAGTTGACACCAATGACAACAAAGATATGTCGATATCAATGACAATACCGATTAGGCACATACTTGCAACACCATCCAGATAATTATGGCACCTTTTGGAGCTCCATCTTCAATTCCTTGAAGCTCTACCTCCCTTCTCTTGGATTCTAACTCCATAGTGAACTTCCCCATTGAATGCACCCATTGTGAGCTCCATGTTCTGTTGATACCTCTAAGACCCATGATATAAAAGTCTTTGCATATCTCTTGTTCACCCAATAAGATGACCAGTTGCTTTGTCTTAATTCTACTAGGAATTTGTAGTGTCTCCTTCTTCACGAGTCCTTCAACTTGCTTGTAGCTTAATACCCAAAGCACCATAACAAACTTAGTAACAAAATCTTGAACATAAAAAAGACAATTATTTTGCTTGCCCATATCTAACATCAAGCTTCCCAAAGGGACTATCTCCATTTGGCTATCACTCATGAGCTTGTATTCAATTTTGGTACTTGGCTCCCACAAGTGATCTATAAATTGTGAACATTGGTGCTTCACAATGTGGTTAGAAAGCACAACAAATCCTATGTGATTTCTCGTAAACCTCCTTTCATTCCAAATGCAAGAGATGAAGAACTCAATAGTAACATCAAATCCTCTACTTGTTTTAACCCTCAAGTGATTTCTCAGATCCCTTATGCAAAAATAATTTTGAACTTGAAAAAAATAGTCCACGTGCCCTATACTGCAAGTTGTATCCCTTACTCTATCACCCATTTTTGCATGCTTTCCATGATGAATTTTTTTTGTAGTGACATAGGAAGCAACAAATCTAAAATATTTTCATACCTTTGGCTATGAATTAAATGCTCATCCTCATTTTCCAAAAGAGAGTTTGCTAAGATATCTTCAACACCTCCATTTTTCTAACTCAAAACCCCTAAATTAGGGTAAACTAAAATGCTCTTCTCAAATGCATATCTATCCATAATGCTTATGTGTAAATCAAACAATGGCTCACCATTTGAAAGTTTGAAAGATAGTGCATGTATTGGTGCATCCTCTTTCAACTTGTGCCCTTTGCAGCTAACAAGTGATGTCTTTTCCTCTTTGAATTCATTAACATTTCCCTAACATATGCAATCATTAAAAGTCAATAAAACATCTTTGATTACCGAAAATGTTTTACCTTCAACCTCTATGGCTTGGAGTGTCCCTATTTCATCTCTTTCTTCCTTCTAGAAGAAAATTTTCTTTGGTCCATGTTTGATGATTTGATCCATGATAACTTTTTGTGCCTCAAGTGTATCTACCACTATTAATGGAAATATTGTCAACAGTATTAAACTACTAATAATCCAATAATCTCAATGAAATATGAAGCAAATCAAATAAACAAAGCAATATTACCTTGAAGACCAATTTACCTCGAAACTTCCATTGTCGCCTATCTTGTATTGATCTTAATGAATAGAGCTCTCAGAAGTGTACTTCCTCACTGTCTAAAGATGACAATACTTGAATGGTAGTATGTTGGACAAATTCAATGGAGATTTCCTACAATGCAACTATTATGAAGATGGGAGATAAATGATTGAAGCCATGATTGTATGGATGTGAGGATAATGGATATAATGCAATGAGCAATCTGGATGCTTTGCCAAAGGCATGTTGGGATTTCTGCAGAGTAACTTTTCTATAGCTTGTGGATTGTTGAAATGAGGGAATGAGCTTCCTTTTATAGGCCAAGGAGGGGCCAAATCCATGTGTCACAAAATCAATGGTGGAGACTTACTCTTGAGAGGGGTACTGTGAGGATTGAGTTGGTTGAGATGAGGGAGAGAAAGGGGGGAGATGTTCCTCTCATCTTGACATGGAGGAGAGAAATGAGTGACATGAGTCCACATGTCACAAGGCTCACAATGACCCAAGAGAGAAGTTCAAACAAGGAGACATGATTATAGGGAGGTTGGAAAGATTCTAGGGACTATGGAACAAGTGTCACAAAGTGTCCCTTTGACCATGATGACATGGAGGGACCATGCCCTTTGGAATAGGGATGGTTGGAGAGATAATAGGCCATGTGGGTGAGGGAAAATAGATTAATTAAATATTGATATATTTAATTACATGTGCAACAAGGTGAGGTGGATGTGTGAGGTGGAAAGGTGACGTAGAATTAGGGACTTAGGACTTTGGAATAGGATGATTTGGGAATTACATAATTTGATTACTATTTAATTGAGGGATGACATTAGAAGAATAGGTTTAATTGACTTAATCAAATAAATTGATATTTATTTAATATTTAGAATAATAAATGATGAACGTGACTAAAATAGATAAATTGATGAATTTATTTAAATGATAGAAGAATGGGAATTAAATAAATAATAAATATTTATTTAATTTGTCTTTGCCATTTTTAGGCGTATACATTTTGCCCCTCTTTGAGACAATGTGTTTTAACATGTTTCAAAGAAAAAAAAATTTGCGATTGACACATGCCCCAGTTTGCCCCTGGTATAGGTTATTGACGATAGGATGCCCCCTGAAGAGATTGGACGGGAAGAAATTGACAACAGGATGACGAATAATCTCACGATGAGATAGGTTGACTAACAAGTTGATCAGATAGATAGGTGAATAAATTGGTTGACCCAGAAGAAAAAGTAGGTGAAAATCATGCCCCGTCATGGACAAGGTCAAGCACCTCTCACTAGGGTTCCATGCGCTATATATAGGAGTGTAGGGTCACATGCCTAGTCATTTGCACACTTGTCATTGAGAGAGAGATTTTAGGAGATCAGAGCCTCTTGAGCACAGAGTAGCTAGTGAAGATGCAACAGTTTCCTATTGAGTCTCATCGATTCGAGCAGATCTGACAGTTCAATGGTCCAGCAGAGTATGTTCCACCGGTAAGTACCCCTTCATTCCTAGGTTAGGTGCATTTATGATTGCATTAAATGCTAGGCAAAGTTGTAGGTTTCATATGCGTTGAAAGGTGAAACTGTGCATATGACGTGCGGAACCATGCATATGACGTTGGAATCAGCACATATGTGTGTTTTTCAAATTTAAAGTGTCTTTCTACACATGTAAAATCCTGTTACACATTTAATGAGGCACCCTACGCATTTGATTTTCACTGCACATTCAATTTTAAGCTGCACATACAAGTTTATGTTGTGCATACAAGGAGCAGCATTACACATACAACATAAAGTTGCACATTTAAGATGGCATTGTGCATATGATGCAAAACTGTGCATCTAACAGGCAAAATTACGCATCTGACAGGCAGAACTACGCATATAAGTTTAGTTGATCAAATCGCTTAGAAATTTGATCAAGTTGACTATGCGATGGATGCTTGTCAATTGATAGGTCATCTCTAAGATTGATAGAATCTCTGGAGAGATGATAGGATTGCTTTCCTATTGAAATAACTAAGTTTTTGATGTGGGATAAATAGACTTGCAGTTCAGTCAATTTTGATTGATTAATGCACGCTTTCTTGGTTGTAGGAGGAGTTAGATGATGTTCTCATGTTGAGAGAGCACTATCCAGTGACACAGATGCTAAGACCTTACTTGACAAAGCTTGATTGTCTGGTTCTGGGATCGGCAAGGTTATCATACATTCGCTTCTTGCCCAAGATTAGGGCCAATCTCAGCATGCTGATTGCTCTAGTTGAGAGATTTCATAGTGAGGATGGGACTTTTCATCTTCCCACTAGGGAGATTATAGTGACCCAAGAGGATATTCATAGGATTTTGCATGTACCTATTGATGGAGAGCTCGTGGAGTACGAGTCACAGACTAGGGCAGGATTAGATGACTACAGATGAGTCTTTGATGATGATGAGATTGAGGGCATCGAGATCAGCTGGGCTGACATGTTGGCATACTATGAGTCGCTTCCTTCAGTTGTGGCTAGGTTGATTGGAGGTATTATGTGCTCTGACAGATAGTCTCGTGGCTTTACTATTGGATGGGGGCGAGTACTAGAGCAGATTACTATGGATGGTACTAGTTATGCTTGGGGAGTCTGCATCCTAGCACATTTATACCATGATCTACACCAGTTCGTATATGATGGGTCTTCTAGTTTGGTATGCGGGGTTTCACTATTGTAGATATGGGCATGGACACACATAGCCATTACTCATCCCATTGGCATTGGTACTCGAGGTAGGGGTCAGCCCTACTCCTATATGTTTCAGGAGAGCCTTTCCCAGCCCAAGCTGGGAAAGTTAGAGTATTGGAGACATGCCTTCGACAATGTAGACAGAGTCGAGTGGCGACCATACCTAGATTACGAGGTATGGTATGATGATGCATCTAAGCTTCCTTTCTGTTTCCAGACCAGATGGCTTATAGGGAGGACACCCTATATTTTGGAGCGACACATTGTTTCATGTGTGTACAAGTAGTTTGGCAGAATCTAGGGGATGCCCCAGGGTAATGCCATATTTGCCCATATGCACAAGGAGAGGCCATGATGGGGACCTAGTCCATCTTATGAGATAACGCGAGATGAGTTCTTGCACATTCCATATCATCCATGGCCGATGCATAGGGAAGTAGCAGATGTAGGTATGACCCAAGATTTCTCTAATTGGTTTACTGCACATCTATTTCCCTGCTACTCTAGACTAGGAGAGCGAGCCTCAATTCTGGATGATCAGGAGAATGACGATGAGGGTCCTCAGAGGTGACCTATAAGGAGACGAGGATGAGGAGGTAGAGGTGGCTGAGGTGGGGATGATGGTGGTGGAGGAGGAGGAGGAGGAGGAGGTCATGATGGTGGTGGTGGAGGAGGTCATGATGGTGGTCACGATGGCAGTGATGGAGATTGGAGGAGGGTTCTCCAGTGGATTGATCTCACCCAGCATGCTCAGCTACTCCTACAGGCTCAGGTGTAGCCTCCAGTGTAGCCATAGAGGTAGGGACTAGATGATGGGGTTATATCAAGATTACGAGCCTAGTTGGCTCAGGCACAGTCGATGCTACAGCAGTAGCAGGGATAGATAGGGCAAATGTAGGCCCAAATTACATGACTGTAGGGTGACCTCTAGACTACACGATTAGAGAGAGACATCGCCATCTAGAGGTATGGCAGAGCAGAGGCACTCTTGGAGTAGGTGCAGTAGACTACAGCACGGGGTGCCACTGGCCAGATGGTTGTAGAGATGGTCAAGGTAGGTCAAGAAATCTTCTACTGGCAGTCTCTGTACAAGCAGGTGGTGCCTCTAGAGCATAGAGCAGGTAGTTATAGACCTAGTTACTGTAGTAGGTCATAGAGGGCACCCGCTGAGAGTGGCGGGGTGATGGGACCTATGGGTCCACCGCAGGGACCATTAAGAGGAGGAGGAGGACTAGGGACAGGGCCAGCAGGTGGAGGAGGAGCACCAAGGATAGGGCTAGCAGGTGGAGGAGGAGGAGGAGTAGGAGGGATCATACCACCATAGCCAACACCATCATGGGGGAGCCACTCCTAGTTGCTTCTCGATATGTATCAGATTCTTGTACCTTTTATTTGGACATGTATACACCACTTTGGTTTAGACATTTCAAGATGTATTATTATTTTGACATCATTATATACTTGGATATTCTTATTATTTTTTGATGATGATGACACAATATCATGACTTTGAAAAACTATGCTATGATCTATTATGATGGACATGATTTATGCTATGATGCTATGATGTTATGATTTGTTATGCTTATAGATGATCTAGATGGTTTATGATTTTTTATAAACATGTTTATGTTTTATGTGATGGACCTGATGCTCTATATGATGACCTGTATGATGATTATGTTGATGCTTCTATAGATTTTGATTTAGACCTGATGCCTCTACATGCTTATGATGTCCTAACCTAATGCTATATGTGATGATTTATCTATATGCAATGGTTGTTTTTTCATGTTTTGATTTGTACAAAGTTAAATGACATGAACAATGTATGCATGCACTAAGATGGTTTAACTGATGATCATGTTATCTATGTTTTTGTACTTTAATTGTTTTCTATCATGATATACATGTGAAACTAAAATGAATGGACGTTGTGAACATGTGACTCTTACTATGGGTAACTTATGATGTACTTGTGTCTTATGCCTCCTAATGAACAAAATGATATGCATCTATGATGATAAATCTAATGACACACTATGATTTATTTTTGTTAATGCCAAGTATACTCAATCTTAATAACAATACAGTTTTCAGAAGAAATTGTTAGAAAAAGAATTGGATAATGAATGGATATGGTAATGAAAGATAAGAAATGGAATAATGAAAGATAAGAAAATGGATAAACACCTGATCACTAAGACACATGGATTTTGGTAAAATGAGAAAATGCTTATAATGAAATGGAATGCAACAGGATAAGTGTGTTTATGAATTCTTGTCATCTTCAATTGTGTGAGTATTTGAAGTACTTTATTTCATCATTAAGCTTTTAAAATTTTGTAAGAAAATACAAGCATGTAGGTATAATTAAACCATGATGACCTGAGTATTACTTACATGGATTTTGATTTAGCAAGTTAATACAAGCATCTAAGTATAATTGAACCAAGATGACCTGAGTATTGCTTGTGTATCAACAGACAAGGATTAAACATGTTTCATGTTTAGACCTTTGATGTCCTCGATGATGTCTTTAGACAAAGCTCTCACATTATTAAAGATAAAACCCACAAACAATAGACAAATAGAATGATTATGCCCCCATCATAGCTTCTCTAGTTTGAAACATCCTTGAGTAGTGTAGAAAGACATAATAACAAAAATCATGATATAAGACTTTTTAAACAACCATTGAAAAAGTTTCTTGCCCAAAAACATGTTTTCTTGCAATAACTTGATAGAATCAGCTTGATGTCTTAGGCCAAAAGGGATTTGTCAAGTGTAGTTTTGTTGTCTTTTATGTCAAGATGATGTTGAAAACTGGCTTGTCATGCCACTTGTTGTCTAGTGATAAAACCGTGATCCGATTGTTTTACCCTCTGAACTTATAGCATTCAAGAACCCTATTCTCTGACTAGGTCGAGGATCTACTCCCATTCAAGTAGAGGATTGATTTATTATGGATGAACTGATGAAGAACAATGTGATGGGTCCTAAGGGACTGACCTAGTGCCCAGGGGCTCATTGCTAAATGGCCTTGCCTACATGACGATGTAGAGGTAGCATAGTTTGAGGTGGACCTATGTGGACCTAAAAGACCTAGGCAATGAGAAATGATGCAGATTCGAATGGACAAAAGTATGGATGACAGGGGGTGGAATGGATGGAAAAGGAGCCTCGGGGGCGCATCGATGATGGCCTTACCTATGTGATAACTCAGAGGCGATGTAGTTCAGAATGGGACAGACACTGGAAATGTACTTGAAATAGGATAAATGATAGGGTAATGTGATGGGATGACCCTACTGGATAAAGTGATAGGGATGACAAAACACCAAGCTATGGTAGGTCATTGCTAGGTAGATGCAAAATGGATGCGGTTGTTTGGATAAGTACAATAGAAAGGATGAATGCGTGTTTTGAGTTGTACTAATAGATGGAGGTAGCGGTTAATCACAAACATCACCTATTTCTAGGTTTTCACCACTTGCTTTTACTTGTACCATTTTTTTTGTATCCCTTACATTAGGGTTTATTAGGTATAGAATCTTCGAAGATGCATACTATTGATGGGATCATCAAACAGTTCACCTTCTGATGTGGGGAGTTGGTAAGCACCTGATCCATAGGCCATGATTATGACATAGGGACCCAACCAGTTTGTTTCAAACTTCCCCTTCTTCTCTCTATCCTCTTGATTGCATGGATTTTCTCTTAGGACCAGATCACCTACTTGACAAACCCATGACTTAACCTTGTGATTGTAGCTCCTTGACATTCTCTGTTGGTATGCCTTAAGATGGTTGAAGGCATGTTGTCTTTGTTCTTCTAGCAGTTCTAGTTCTTGAAGCCTTGATACTCTATACTCCTCATCACTTATGAGTCCTTTTAACGACACCCTGAGGGAAGGGATTTCAACTTCGATAGGCAATATGGCTTCAGAGCCATAGACAAGGGCGTAAGGTGTCACACTTGTGGGTGTGCATATGCTGGTTCTGCAGGCCCACAGAGTGGGGTTCAATTGCACATGCTAGTCCTATCCAGCATCATCGACAGTCTTCTTAAGTATCTTCAGAATGGTTTTAAACTACTAAACTACTAATAATCCAATAATCTCAATGAAATATGATGCAAATAAAAAAAACAAAGCAATATTACCTTGAAGACCAATTTACCTCAAAACTTCCATTGTCGCCTATCTTGTATTGATCTTGATGAATAGAGCTCTCAGAAGTGTACTTCCTCGCTGTTTAAAGATGACAATACTTGAATGGTAGTATGTTGGACAAATGCAATGGAGATTTCCTACAATGCAACTATTATGAAGATGGGAGATGAATGATTAAAGCCATGATTGTATGGATGTGAGGATAATGGATATAATGTAATGAGTAATATGGATGCTTTGCCAAAGGCACACTGGGATTTCTGCAGAGTAACTTTGCTATAGCTTGTGGATTGTTGAAATGAGGGAATGAGCTTCCTTTTATAGGCCAAGGAGGGGTCAAATCCATGTGTCACAAGATCAATGGTGGAGAAGAAATCTTGAGAAGTGTACAGTGAGGATTGAGTTGGTTGAGATGAGGGAGAGAAAGAGGGAAGATGTTCCTCTCACCTTGACACGGAGGAGAGAAAGGTGTGACATGAGTCCACATGTCACAAGGCTCACAATGACCCAAGAAAGAAGGTCAAACAAGGAGACATGATTATAGGGAGGTTGGATAGATTCTAGGGACTATGGAACAAGTATCACAAAGTATCCCTTTGACCATGGTGACATGGAGAGACCACATCCATGTGAACAGGGATGGTTGGAGGAAGAATAGGCCATTTGGGTGAGGGAAAATAGATTAATTAAATATTAATATATTTAATTACATGTGCAATAAGGTGAGGTGGAAAGGTGAGGTGGATTTATGAATGAAGACTTTGGAATAGGATGATTTGTGATTAAATAATTTGATTATTATTTAATTGAGGGATGACATTAGAAAAATAAGTTTAATGGACTTAATTAAATAAATTAATAATTATTTAATATTTGGAGTAATTAATGATGAACATGAATCAAATAGATAAATTGATGAATTTATTAAATGATAGAAGAATGAGAATTAAATAAATAATAAATATTTATTTAATTTGTCTTTGCCATTTTTAGGTGTATACAACCACTATCTCTGATTCTATTATCTCCTTCTCTGGCACTTCATCTAACTTTCATTCAACATTCACTGATTTTTTCTTCAAAAACATTTTCTTTGTCTTTGGATCCTTCATCTATTCTAGTGGGTCCTCCTAATGTTTTTGAAATTCTTGAAACATTTCCATCATAGATTTTTCAAATATCTTCATCTTTTGCATTAAAATTAACTTTCTACCCTACATGATAACAAGATATTTGCTCTGGTACCGCTATAATGTTCCAAAATAAAATTATATAAATAAAATCATATTTGAAAATGATTTTAATAAACTCCACCAAAAATACATCAAATTCACTAAGACTAGTCGACTAGTCATACATAGAAACAACATAAATTAAGCTTTAAACTCCACAAAATGTATTTATTGAGTTTTCTAATATAAATAACATATAATCAGGTTTGTTACACTGATAATAATAGCAACAAACTTCTACAACACAAATTTACAAGATCCACAACAAACTACACCAAACAATGCTAAAAACACATTGTGTAAATCATCGAAGACTATCAAAATCACCACAACACCTTCCAAACATCCAAGGACTGATCTTTGGCACCTGGAATAGATGGAAAATATAAAACACATATAAACATACATGAAACACAATAGCAGCACCAAACAACACCTCTGGAAACACCAAAACTGTAACAAACACAACCTATAAGCCTAAAAACTGTCAAAATTTGCCAACACCTCCAGTTCCAATGCAATCCATGGATAGAATTGCTCTCTATGAGAAAATGTTTTTCATTCTCTATCCACCTGCAACTCATGGGTTTTCATCCACAAGACTGCATCTCTAATGGGCTTTCGTCCACTGAAGAAGAATCAAGCACAAGTGCTTAAATTCAGAAAACTTAGTTGTAAAATGATCCAAAAGTCCTTCTGAAAGAAAATACTTGCATATTTATAATAGCTCTAATTCCAAGCACCCCTCTCTTGGAAAATAAATTAAAATAATTTAATTTCCAACAAATTCCCTCCAAATGTGCTTACCAAAATAGCCCATGCAAGATTCTTGCCGAAAAATAGAAAACAACTCCCACTATGACAACCTATCACAGATGTTGTCATAGAGTCTTGTCATAACTGTCTGTTGGCCTCATTTCTAATCCCCAAATTTTAAACTTTTGTGTCAAGAGTCCAATGCCTAGTTTCCCTAGTCACAAAGTCTCCTGAAGTGTGCCGCAAGTATTCTGTTGAACAAAGATGCCCAAGGGCATATTTCTCTTAAAGTGATGATTATCCAAATAAGAGTTCAAACTTAACAAGGGAAAAAAAAAAAGTTCAAGTATATGTATGAGGACATGAAGTATTCCATAAACAACACTATGGAGAGGGGTACCGTTCCTAGAGACAAATGCAATTAATGCACTTCCACTATACAACTGGCCTAACTATGGTGTAAATGTCAAGTTATTGGTTTAAGTTTAATGCTTGGGAATTCAGAGGGGCTTATATCTACATATTTAAAGATGTTGCATTGCTGACTGAGGACTCTGAGCTTCTATCATACACGGCAGCAGTGTTC
Source organism: Cunninghamia lanceolata (assembly GCA_027924645.1). Taxonomy (NCBI): domain Eukaryota; kingdom Viridiplantae; phylum Streptophyta; class Pinopsida; order Cupressales; family Cupressaceae; genus Cunninghamia; species Cunninghamia lanceolata. Next base: position 12,879,017 of record BSBN01000290.1, on the reverse strand, counting down.
ATCTCTACCTTTCAACACCAATATGATGTTTATCAATATAGAACTCACAAAAAGATGCTGGCATCTATATCAACTTTTATTGGTGCATTCTCCCAAGAACTACGAGTGAAGAGTTCCACCTGGGAAGCTATACCTAGCGAATCAGGATAGTGCCAAACTAAGAAACATATCAAAGGGAGTTAGAGTTAATGATAGACAAACCTTGTCTACACTTACTTCCCAGAACTAGGTATCAGAAGATTTAAAGCAAATACAATGGCCGAGCGCAAAACCAATAGTTGTATTATCTACACCAGCACCTCTAAAAGCATGATAGAAGCGGACTTGTTGAGGGCTTATTCAAAGCATATAAACTACTTGACAAAATCCCTCAAAAATGGTTGTTGAATATTCATATAATGGTATTTGCTGAAAAGGCTTTAGAAACTTTCAAGAAATGCTATGATTGCAACTTCCCTAACAGACGCATATGCACATTGTGGAAACATAGACAAGCCACTTGAATCACGGATATGAAACAAGCTAAGCTAATACACAATTGCATTTACACCATTGGTGAGAATCACAAGTTTCAAAAAGGTTTGAAATGACTATCAAGTTGTGGAGTCGACCTAGAGAACCGAAGATTTAAGGAAATCACTTGTGTCGAAGATGTTAGGAGGTTTTAAAACAACTTTAAAAAGCTGATATGTGAGGACGTGATATGCATCGGCAAAGGCATGAGGTTTCCAAAGTAATTCTAAAAGGCTGATTAAATTGTGAAGACACTGATAGCACTTATCAAAACGTAATAAAACGTCGAAAAGAGAAAGCTTTAAAGTTTTATTTTTTGGCAATGTCATGTGGTTTTGAAAGCAGCTTTGGCCACCAATGAAGTTTGGAGAGACATTTAAAAGGGCGATGGAGAGAAGAAGGTAGTTATAATAACTACCTAAAGTAAAATCAAGAACCAAACCATTTTAGAGAATCCCCGAAAGAAAGGTGCTCTCATGAATTGTGATAATGGCGTTGAAAACTTTCAATCAAATGCAACTGTCAAGCAAAAAGTCAGACTCCACAATGTTTGCCAGTATCCTCTTAGCCCGTGCAAAAATGAGAGCTTTTGATTAAGGTATGGATGTCTAGAAAAGCATAATGGAAGGATGATTTTTGTCAAATATTATAGTTTGAAATGCCTTGGTCTGCAAACGTGAAAGCACAGACTCAAATTCAACTCCGTCACCTTCACCAGTATCCACACGGCTTGCAAGGTATCGACATCCATCAAAACATGATTGAAACTGAATTCTTGTCCAATATTACAGGTGCAAGTGTCATTGTATACAAATATGCAAAGTGAGAGCATATGTAATGCACAAGAACATGGCAGATTACAATGATTGTAGGATATACATGAATGCAGTTCTATTAAAAAGGCTTTAGAAACTTTAAAAGAAAATGCAACTTACTGGTGCAGGGTTGAACTTCCCAAACACCAACGTTCCCCTCCCAATGGACAATGATCATGTAAATTGCTTCGATAGACATGTTTGCAAAACATGGAATCATAGACAAAGCACACGCACGATTTGGCAAAACTGCCTCAAAGAGATGTCATCTCATGGAATACAATGAGTGTAGGATATGCACAAAATGGATGTGTTGAAGAGACTTTAGAAACTTTCAAGTAGATGCAGTTTGTGGGTAAAAAGCTAAACTACACAACCTTTGTGAGTATCCTCCTTCCCCGACGCAACAAATGGGAGCCGCCAAATAGGCTTAAACATTCATCAAGGTGTAATGGAGAGAAATTTATGTCAAATATTATGCAAATTTTCTAGTAGATATACCCGCAATATGGTATGCGCAAAATGTATTTATTGAAATCAGTTTGGAAACTTTGAAGCAAATGTCAATGGCAGGTGAAAATTCAAATTCCATGACCTTTTCAATATCCTCGTGGCCTATGACAAAATGAAAGCTTTGAACTGAGTATGGACATTCATCATAAAATAAATGTAGCTCAGGACTTTGTTAGTGTATATGCTTTGGCAAACTACATTGCAGACATGGAAGCTCTGCAGTTGGGAGTAGACATCCATCAAATCACAACGGAATGTGGATTTTTGTCAGATATTATAGTGCAAAATGTTCTGGTAAACCAGCATTAAAATGTGAATGCATTGACAAAGTGTCTTAATTGTTTAACAAAATGCCTCAAAGAAATGTGGTTTTATCCAGCGCAATAATGGCATGGTTTTGTTGAAAAGGTTTTAGAAATGTTCAAGAAAATCTAATTGGCTTAACTGAAGTCAAACGACTCAACCTTTGTCAGCATCCTCTCGGCTTGTGCTTGAGCCAGAGATTTAGCACGAAGTATGGGTGCTCATCAAAGCTGAAGGAGGAGGATTTGTGTTAGATATTGCAGTTGCACCCACCCTAGATGACATGTACACTAATGTGGAAGCCAATACAAGAAATGTAAACTATTTGACAGAATACCTTAAATAAACGTCACTTCACGTTATGTAATGATTGCAGCATATGCATAAAATGCATTTGTCAAAAAGGCTTCACAAAACTTCAAAAACATTTGAATGGTTTCAAAACCAATGCCCATATGGGAAGATTACATTGATGAATCATAGGATTACAACATCAATGGGATCTCTGCATCATTTAATTGGAGAGCTAAATCAATGCCCAGGAGAGTAACTCCACAAGATGCAACTCGTAGATGGTGTTTCATGTTTTGGTGTTGGAAGGTGGTCTAAAATTTGGTAGCTTGTATTTTCCTCCTCTGGTTATTGTACCTCAGTTCGAGACCTAAAAGAAAGTGGAGAAAACTTTCATTGATAAAGAAGTTAAATCTTCATTGCAAAGAGGATTTGTCACAAGGGGAGAGGCATGAGTACCTTGGTGAGTATACCAATGAATTGATTTCACATGGAGGAGTTAAAAAACAAAGAAAATTTATGATGAAGAAAATTCTTTATTTCTCTTTGACTTGAATAAAGAGTTTTGTGGGTGTTGGATTGGTAGCAAAATGAAGTTCTCAAATTATTCAAGCATGCCTAATCTCTATGCAAAAGTGATAATGGCTTGTGGTGATCATAGAATCGATATTTTTGCAAAGGAGAATATTCAGGTCTCCTACAAAATTTGAATGAGGTCCATGGAGGAGAAAGATGCCCGAAAGATGCAATTGGAGTGCATGTCCTTAAAAGACCAAGTTGCTATCAAATGGATGATTCATGGACTGGGAAAAGACACAATGTCCGCTACAACTATTCTTCACACACATTTAACAGGAGTTAGAGCTATGAGAGAGGATTTTTCTAAGTAGCCAAATGTGTGAGAATTCTCAAAAGGTATCAATGAACGATTATTCAAATTCAATGGTTGCCTGTCAAAAGGAGGTTTTTGGCATAGAGGGATTGAGTGAAAAATCTTAGCTTGGGAGATGATGGCATTTTATGATTGTAATGGGAACAATAAAATGTGGAGTGTTATTCAATCTACCTCTTCATGATGATGTTTCTAGTGGAAGATATACAATTTTCACAGTCCATATTTTATATGCGAGAACACAAGAGTCTAAGATTCAAGTATCAAGAGGAGTTGAGCAACATCTACAGCAACCTAAAGACCTGGAAGATGAGGATGGCTAACATACTAATTCCTAAGGGGAAATCTGTTACTCCAGCTATCAAACTTTTCAAAATGTTCAAAGAAAAAGGATCCAGTCAACAGAATCGGTCTCCAGAATCAGCAACTCCATCAACGGCACCTTCGACAAGCATGGAATAAATGCAAGTTTGCATATTTTATAGTTCTCATTTTTTATGTGTTTATGTGTGGCTCAAGTCATGATTTTGGCTTGTTTTGTAAATAATTTTCATGATTGAGTTTCTCCTGTTTGAGTCTAGTTTTCTATCTTTAATTGTAAAGTTAGGTTCATCTTAACTCTTTCTTACAAAGTAGTTATTTTAAGTGCCTAAGTTAGGTAGTTACTCTAAGTGACTATCTTCACAAAAGAGAGTTAGTTATTCAAAGTTAGTGCACTTATGAAGGTAGTTATACAAAGTAGTTACAAAAAGTGGTTAAGGTAGTTACCCTAAGTGGTTACTAACCTCACCTTTAAATACAACATTGTAATTCAATCAAAGGGTTCCACTTTTTTGCAAGGCATTGTATGAAAGACTCCAATAGTACTATTCAAGAAAGAAAGCAATAGAGAAATGTTTTGGATGTGTGTTCAATTCAATCTCATGTGTTGTTGTTAATATTCTTATGTCTCATTGATGATAACCATTTGCTTTCCTTTAAACATTGTATGTGGAAAAGATTATCATATCAAGTTTTGGTATCTTAACTTGAATATGTGGAATTTGAATTGATAAGATTATTTCTCATTTCTTCATTAGTTTTTGTTATTCGATTTGTTTTGTTCTTATAACCCCAGAAAATCCATATACCCCCATCATATGAGGGAGCTGCCCCTCTCAAACGCAGAGAAGAAACGACATTGTTCTGTGATTCTTCAACTGTTGTGAACAGTTTGTTGCTAATCCAAGGGTGAAACAGAGTTACTCAAGAAGATTACTTAAGAGCAACAAATCTGTTGACCAACACTGTCATAAAATCTTCTAAAAATAGTTTATGGTTGTTACAACAACATCTTATCCATATTCCATGCCCCCACTTGTGCAAATAAATGATAGTATTTAATATTTTATTGTTTTCCATTAATATTATGTCCATAATTTCTGGATGCACGATAAAATATTGAATCAAGTATCTTCCCTCATTAAATATATTAGTCCATGAGAAAATAGGAATGGACTAATAATCTTACCAATTTAATTTTCCTATAAAGGGGACATGACAATTGTGCAGGTATCCTGGGTCTGCATGGATATGGAAATTTTTATTTTTGTGACTTTCAGGATGCCAACGCTTAGCACAGACGTCCTCATGGCACACTATCATCTAGGGCAGTGAGCTCCTCTTTTTGGTGGCAAGTTCCTTTTCTAGTCCTCTTTTTATTTCTGTAACTCGTTTTTCAAAATTATGTATATAGCAGTATGTTTTCTAGTATTTATCAGTTTCATTCTTTCTTGTGAGCATCTAGTTTAGTTACTTTATTTCCATTAGAACATAGAGTGGTTCTATAAAACCTAGAGTAGGTTTTAAACATCAAACAAAACAGATCTTGAGTGTAATGTTAGTTGTTAGGATTAAGGTGCCATCAACCTTGTAAATCCTATTTAATTAATTACTCCTAGTATTGTTTGTAAATCACCCATAAGGGATGAAAGGTTTCACTAGTAGCAGTCTTGTTTCAGCTAGATGTTTATATCCATTCCTCGACACTAACTCTCCTGCGACGAGGGTTCAAGGGCAACACCCCTGAAACCACATTTTATTTTATATTTTATTATTGTAAATCTGAACTGTTCATCATTAGGTCACAGATCCAATGGTTGATATTATGTCGGTTATCTTGCCCTAGAAGGCAACCCCCTTTTATAAGGATATTTGTACTACATTTTTATCATAGTTGAAAGTAACAGGCAGCGCTAGATTGAAGAATGGAGAAGAGAGGAAGTGCATGTATTGTAATCTCATATTTGAAGATAGTACAACTTGGAGCCTCTTTTCTTGGTGGAGTTTTTTACCTGAAAAGGTTTTCTCCATGTTACATACTGTGTTATGTGTTTTGTTCTTGATGCATGTTATTTCTATATAATGGATTTTAATTTTTGTTGCAATCTCCATTGATTCTACATTGTTTAAAGCACATAAATAAGGTTTGAATTAGATTTTTGTTGTGTGGTTTACACCTTCATTTCTAACATTTGGTATCAGAGCCTGGCCAGTTTTGATTCTTGGGTGGTAGTGTGAAGGTTTTTTAGCTACAGTGGGAGATTTAGTTGTTGTTTGTTTGCATATCTGTGTAGATATCATGGCTTCATCCACTGTTGCTTCTACCTCTCGGTTGGACATTGAAAAGTTCAATGGTACAGGGTACGAATTATGGAAGCTAAAAATGGAGGATTTGCTGGAAGAAAGAAACCTATGGTTGGTTGTTCAGAAAGAGAAGAAATCCGATGATGTTGCTCCTGATGAGTGGGAAAGACTGGATAAAAAGGCATGAGGTACAATCTGGTTGTGTCCTGCATATTCTGTTCTATTGAATGTTGTGAGTGAGAAGTCCACACATAACTTGTGGAAACATCTGGGTGAGATCTACCAAGCCAAGAGTATGGTAAATAAGATTTATTTGAAGTGTAAGTTATTTTCCATGAAAATGAATGAGGGTGAATCGATTACAGAGCATTTAAATTCATTTAATTTGTTATTGAGTCAACTAGAATCTGTAGAAGTTAAGGTGAATGAGGAAGATAAATGTATATTACTTCTTTGTTCTTTGCCTAAGTCATGGGAGAATGTTATTTTGCCTATCACTGTTAACCTCATAGATCTGAAGTTGGATGCTCTTGTTTCAGTTTTATTGTCACATGAATTGGGGAAGAAAAGTTTGGATAGTTCATGGGATGCTCTCAGTGTCAAGGGAAGGTCTATGGAAAGAGGGCTAAAAGGAGATCAGAAAGGGGCTAAGGACAATTCTAAGGGCTGATCTAAGACTCCTAGGAAGAAGAACAGAGTTAAGTGTTGGAACTGCAGTAAAAGGGGACATGTGAAGGAGTGCAAAAACCCAAAGAAATAGTGGGAGAATGCTTTTGATAAGTCCTCGAATGTAGGTGAAGATATTTTACTTTCTACTTGCAATACTATTTCTAATGATTACTGGTTGGTTGACTTAGGATGCTCATTCCATATGACCCTGCATAAGGAATTATTCTCCACATATGAAGAATATAATGGTGGTAATGTGTACCTTAGGGACAACTCTACATATCCGATAGTTGGGAAAGGCAAGGTACTATTGTGTTTCAATTATGGGAGGATTAAAACTCTCCTTAGTGTTTATCATGTTCCTAGATTAGCTAGAAATTTGATTTCTATTTTAAAGCTGAATGATTTGGGAATGCATGTGACTTTTGACAAGCATGGTTGCCGATTGGTGAGAGGGAACTTGGTGGTAGCAAAGGGGAAGAGATTGGGAAACCTGTTCAATCTTGAAGCCACTATAGTTTGTAATGCCACCTATGTATCTGAGGCCAGTATTGAAAATTCATTTATGTTGTGGCACCATAGATTGGTTCACACAAGCAATAATATACTAGAAACTATTAAGAATAAAAATTTGTTGGACGGTTTCTCTTATTCAAATGAGCACTTTGATTTCTGTGAGCATTGTGTATTTGGTAAATAGAACAAAAAATCATTTCCTTTTAGGAAGCAATAGAGCAAAAGAGAAGTTAGAAATTATTCATACGGATGTGTTTGGGCCTGTGGATAATGAATCTATCAAAAAATCTCCCTATTTTGTCACCTTCATTGATGATGTATCCAGATTTACTTGGATTTATTTTATGAAACACAAATCTAAAGTTTTCACTAAGTTTAAGGATTTCAAAGTCTTCGTAGAGAACCAATCAAGTTTGAAGATAAAAATATTAAGATCTAAAAATGGAGGTGAATATTGCTCTAAGGAATTTGATGAGTTTTGCAAGCATGCAGGTATTATCAGACAAAAAACAACTCTGTATACACCATAGCGGAATGGTGTTGTAGAAAGGATGAACCGAACAATCATGGAAAGGGCTAGAAGTATGTTGAGTGATGCATAGCTGGATAAATGCTTTTGGGCAGAGGATGTGTGTACTGCTTGCTACTTGATTAACATATCTCCTTGTAAGGCTCTTGATTCAACACCTTATGAAGTGTGGACAGGTAAGAAACCTTCTGTTTCATATTTAAGGGTTTTTGGTTATGAGGCTTTTGTTCATGTGCCTAAGGAAAAGGGATCTAAATTGGATCCAAAAGTTGAGAAGTGTACATTCATTGGATATGGTGATAATGTCAAAGGTTATAAGCTTTGGAATCCACTAACCTATAAAGTTATCTATTCTAGAGATGTAATTTTTAGGGAACTTAGAGTTATTTCTTAACTTGAGCAGGCAAAAGAAAAAGAAGAAAAGATAAAGAGAGTGCACTTTGATTTAGAGTAGCAAGATATGCCTTAGGAAGAACACAATGATGGATTGGGGGTGAAGAAGAAGAAGAAAATTCAAGTAGTTATGATGAAGATGAATCTAGTGTTACAGAAGAAGTTGGTGCAGATGATAATACAGAAGAACAAGTAGAATCTCTTACTCCAACCTTGAGGAGATCCACAAGACAACGAAACCTAGTTGACAGGTATAGCCCACCAGATTTCTATTGTGTATTTTCTTTATTGAGTACTATTGGGAATTAAGGTGTCTCAAACTTGGTAATTCCTTGCATTATTTATGATTGTATTTATTTATTCATTGCCTATGTTGTAAATTAATTGTAAATTCCATATTGTCATTTTGTGGGATGTGGCACAATGATGTGTCATCCTACATGGAAGATGACAAGTTGTAATTTTGTCCTCACATGAGGAGATAGGCGTCCCACTTTATGGTAGGAGAATTTTTCCATGTGTCGGCATCTTGGATGTTGTGTAAGGGAATGTTGACCGAAACGGTTATGACAGATTCCTATGATGAAGTTATGACATGTAAGAGTCAGATATAGAAGCTTGTAAGACAGGTGAAGATGTGTGTCATGAAGCATCTTTGAAAAAGACATATTTGGGTGCCCCAAGGTGGACTATGACATGATGTAAGAGAATATGCTATTTATCGCATGTGTATGACAGATTCTCTTACAACTGTAAGTTGTAACTGCTATGACAGATTCTATGACGGTTGTAAGAGTAGTAAGAGCATCTGTCATAGCCCATTTTGGAAATAGGTGACCTCTTTGGGATGGGAGCCGTGGACAAGTGTCAAGAACATTCTGCAATGTTGACCAAGTCTCCTTAGGTGTGGGTTTTGGTCCATGAGGCCAAGTTGGATGCCCATTCCAAGATAGGACCAATTTTGCCTTGTATATTCTATATAAACAGGTGCTTGGAGGAGGAGATGTATTGTGTGATTGACAGGTACTGATATGCTACCAAATTGACTCAACACACGAGTGTCGAAGACTATTGAAGCTTGCATTGCAAGTGTATTTTAAACAATATTCAGTTTTGTTAATACATTATGCAGGTTTCTGAGTGTGGGGTTTTTCACCCGATAAGGGTTTTCCCCACTGTATATCTTGTCTCTCTTCTTCTATCTTCTTTCTAGATCTATGTGTATTGCTACTATATCTTAGGTTAATGGTTTAATGTTGATGTAATTGTAAGGATTAAATTGAATTTGTATAGTTCTCCCCTTGTTAGATTAGTGTAGGAAGCGATTTTCGCACACCTAGCTTCCTTTCAAGTACTAGCGATGGGCCTAGATCCTACAGGGAATCTATTCTTGCAGATGATAGTGACTCTTGGCAGTTAGCCATGTAGGAGGAGATGATGGCTTTAGAATCTTGTAACACTTGGGATCTTGTTCGTTTTCCCAAAGAAAGAAAGGCCATAGGTTGTAAGTGGGTCTTCAAGAAGAAGTTTGGAGCAGATGGTTCATTAGAGAAGTACAAGGCTAGACTAGTAGCCAAGGGCTACTCCCAGAGAGAGGGAGTTGATTTTGGTGAGATATTCTCTCCTGTTGCTAAATTAACTTCTTTTAGACTTTTTTATCCATTATTGCAGCTTATGATTGGGAGATTGAGCAAATGGATGTTAAGATTGTGTTCTTGCATGGAGATCTTGAAGAAGAAATTTATATGCAACATCCTACAGGTTTTGAGGTAAAAGGGAAAGAGAATTGGGTTTGCAAGTTAAAGAGGTCTCTCTATGGTTTGAAATAGTCCCCCAAAATGTGGTATCAAAAGTTTAATTCATTTGTGTTGAAATTGGGTTTTGTTAGAAGCGAGGAGGATCACTATGTTTACATTTATTGTGTTGATGATTCTATACTGATCATTGCATTGTATGTTGATGATATGTTATTTTTTAGCAATACTAAGGGTATGATCAGTGAGATGAAAGCTCAACTTTTAGGTGCATTTGATATGAAAGATCTTGGAGCTACTAGGTATATTTTGGGTATGGAGATAAGGAGGGACAGAGGTAACAGAAAGCTTTAGTTGTCTCAAAGTAAGTATGTGAATACCATTTGCAGAGATTTAGTATGTAGGACTGTAACCCAGTTAGATTTCATTTACCCATTGGTACTAAGATTTCATTAGATATGTGTCCAAAGAATGAAGATCATTTTAAGGATATGTCTAATGTACCATATGCTAGTGTTGTAGGGAGTTTGATGTATGCAATGGTTTGCACTAGGCTAGATATTGCCCAAGTAGTGGGAGTTTTGAGCATATTTATGTCTAACCCTGGTAGACAGCATTGGAATTATGCAAAGAGGGTGCTTAAATATCTTGCAGGTACTCCTAATTATTGTTTGGTCTATTCTAGTACTAATAGTGTTGATAAATTTTTGGATATACAGGGTTTTGTTGATGCAGATTAGGTAGGTGACTTGGATAGTCGAAGGTCCACTAGTGGCTATGTATTTACTCTGTTTGGAGGAGTAGTGAGTTGGATGAGTAAGAGGCATCCCACAGTTGCTTTGTCCACCACAGAAGTAGAGTATATGGTTGCTACTCATGTCTCTAAGGAGGCAATTTGGTTGAAGAGATTGCGTACATGTATTGGTTTTGATTGCAGGAACATTCAGATTGGTTGTGATAGCTAGAGTGCTATTTGTTTGGCCAATAATCCTATGTATCATACTCAGACTAAGCATGTTGATGTACAATATCACTTTGTTTGAGAAATGGTTGCAAGTGGACAGATTGAGCTAAAGAAGGTAGACATTCAGGAGAACATTGCAGATGCTTTGACCAAGCCTGTGAGCACAGAGAAATTTGTTTGGTGCAGAGAGGCCATGGGCCTTGCTTCTAGTGCCTAATTATTTTATGGTTTTCCTATGGGTATTTACAATGTATGATGTTGAGTGGGAGAATGTTAGGATTATGGTGTCATCAACCTTGTAAATCCTATGTAATTAATTACTCTTAGTATTGTTTGTAAATCACCCATAAGGGATGAAAGGTTTCACTAGCAGTGGTCTTGTTTTAGCTAGATGTTTATATCTATTCCTTGACGCTAACTCGCCCGCGACGGGGGTTTGGGGGTAATGCCCCCAAAACCACATTTTATTTTATATTTTATCATTGTAAATTTAGACTGTTCGTCATTAGGTCACAGATCCGATGGTTGATATTATGTCGGTTATCTTACCCTAGAAGGCAACCCCATTTTATAAGGATATTTGTACTACATTTTTATCATAGTTTAGAGTAATAGGCAGCGCTGGATTGAAGACTAGAGAGGAGAGGAAGTGCCTGTATTGTAAACTCATATTTGAAGATAATACAACTTGGAGCCTCTTTTCTTAGTGAAGTTTTTTTACCCGAAAGGGTTTTCTCCACGTTACATACTATGTTATGTGTTTGGTTCTTGATGCATGTTATTTCTGTGTAATGAATTTTAATTTCTGTTTCAATCTCCATTGATTTTACATTGTTTAAAGCACATAAATAAGGTTTGAATTAGTTTTCTATTGTGTGGTTTGCACCTTCATTTCTAACATTAGTGAAAAGCTCCCTTGATTGATACTCAGTTGAGGAGTAGTTTTTCCTACCTTACAATTTCAAAGAAAGAATTGAATTCACTTTAACTTTTTTCTACTAACATAAAATAATGAAATAAACTTTTATGCTAAGGTGAAATTAATCCTTTTTTGACTAAATCATTAAAATATTTTAAAAACACAAAAAAAAACACTTTTTGAGATAAATTAAAATATAATGCAAAAAGCTAAAGGAAACACACACAAAGGACTCAAACACAACTTTATAAGTTTTCCACAACATGTGGACTCTAGAATCAGCACAGATTCGGATCCAAGTTAACACAAGGATTCAAAGGACTTATATCAAACTCAAATCAAGTGAGATAGAGGTTAACACATGTTTTACCCAAAGACAACCATCTCTAATTTATAATCTCCATTGACATGCAAAATTAGGTCAAATATTAGGCGTACATGCTCCACATATAATAGCTGAAGCAACATAATCCACCCAACATGGACTAAATCATAACATGTTATAATAACATCACATCTACTATAAATCATCTACGACTAGCATGATCTAGGAACATGGTGCATAATGAACAATATTTCACATTGCTAAAACAATATAATAATCACAACTATAACATATATAGTGAAAATAGTGAGACTAAAACACTACAATGATCTAACATACACAAGCACCACATAAGCATCCCATGATGCATAGTTGGAATCCAAAGCCAATACAAAACCCCATTAGAAACACCTCAATGATCATGCAAAACATATATAGAAAGGCATCTCGAATACACCATTAGAACCCCTCATGGCACAATAGCTCTCATTGGCAAGTATGTTGCAACAACTCATAACACAAGAATCACATAATTCATTAGTAAATGTATACACCTAAAAATGACACAACTCTATCTAAATAAATATTTTAATATTTATTTCATTCTAATTCCTCTATTAGTAAATAAATCAATTTATTTATTTGATTCACATTCCTCCACAAAATTAAATAAAATCATTTATTTAATTGAAATCTTCCAAATTCTTCTAAAGTCATTCTAAATTAAATAATGTCCAATTATTTAATTAAATTCTTCTAATCTCAAATCGTCTTCTATATTTAAATAAATCCAAATATTTATTTAAATTATCTATTTCCTCCAAAATTGAAATAAATATAAAAAATAATTCAATTAGTACATGTGCACACTTAATTAAATATTTTAATATTTAATTATTTGTTTCTCTCACCCACATGTCCTTTTTATCGTCCAGTTCAAATTAGTTAACTCATAAATCAAATTAGTTAACTAGTTAGTCAATTATGATAACTCCCTAATCAATTCTGTTAACTGATCAATCAATTTAGTTAACTCTTCAATCTATTCTATTAACTCCCCTTGTTGCATGAAGGAACAGGACATTTGCCCTCTTCTGATTTGCGCACATCCTCTCAAGTTTCTTCAACCGTTGATCTTCTTGTTCATTCTATACCATTGATCTTCTCTCTCACAAATCTATAAGTACAACCCTTTTCCTCTATTTCAATCATCCAAGCTTTTAGTAAACTTACTCTGCAGGAATCACAGCGCGCCTTTGGCACCAAACCATTCCATAGCTTGCAATCACCATTTTTATTGTATTGAAGATCCTCTTCATTACAAGAACTATCATAGTTGTTCTCTATTGTCATCTTAAACAAAAAAGCAAGGAAGTGCACTTTCTGAGGGCTTCATTCATAACGAAAGATCAATTTGAGATTAAGCGACCAAAGTAATAAGGTTTGCAAGGTGTTTGCTTTGTGTTTGAATCTTGATTATTGCAATTTCTATTTAGTTATTGGGTTATTATTAATTATTGATATTATATCCACATTTTTTCGTAACATTTCTAGTGCCCACCGTGGGGCCCTGCCCCAGTTTAACCTCAAAATTGAGTTTTTGTGAATTAGGTTTCATACACAGGACATTTATGTGCATCTACTCATTAAAACCACGCATCTGATCTATGTTTCGATGCATCTATCTGAGTTGCGAATTTACTCTCTGTTTCAATGCATTTGATCTCTAATTCGGTGCATCTGACAGTTCAGTGCATTTACTCTTTGTTACAATGCATTTAATCTCTGTTATTGCACATTTACCAGATCTGTGCATCTGTGTTTTCTTTCTGCGCATATACTCTCGGTAACTGCACATTTAACAAATCTACGCATCTGTGTTCTGTTTCGATGCATTTACTCTGCTAGGTTTTCTTGAGTCATTTTCTTGAAAAATCTCTAACACTAACACCTTTTTGTAGGAATATTCTCAAATCTATCTGCAGGTTAAGAGTTGGTTAGTCATATAGCTGCACTATTAACCCACATTTAGATCTAACTAGAAATGGAAGTAAATTGATCTTGTTCATGCAAAAATCTCATCTAGATCTAAATAGGAGGGAAGTAACTTGATCTTGTTGCATCAACAACTTGAACATAGTACCAAACTAGGAAGGTTAAAATTGAACAAGTGCTTCTTGCTTTCAAAGTTAATAAATCTTGTGTGTGCCCAAATAGCATAACTCATTTAATTTTTTTCTTTTAAATAGGAAGAAAGAACCATTGTTTTTCATGTTTTCAAAATGATAATAGGCCTATGATCTCCCCTTTCTTGGGTGACCAGAATGCCAAACCTATCATTTTGCATGTTTAACCTTTAGAGAGGCTTGCCCTTGGATATCCTTCTGTCCAAGTGGGAACAACCTTAAGTGGTAACAAGCTAAAGCCAAGCTCTGCCTAGCCACTATAAATAAATTGTGTTTGAGGTGAAAGCTTCAAACAATGAGTGTTGATTAGTTATACCAACAGCCAACCTCCCCCAAAACCTTGTAGGGCGCAACCCTTGCAGGCTGGGAGACTCCATAACGGAGAGTAGCATTGTCGCACGTATAACCACTCGAACGGTTTCCCTTGTGACTTATCCATTGTATTAGAAGCCAAATCCCCTATTCGATGACATAGGATGAAAACATTCTCTAGAGCCATCCAACGTAATACACTCATTTAGTGTAGAGACAGAAAAGTTCAACTCTTCGAAGGAACTATAACTTGGTATGCGTGAGAAGTGTGTGCCGTGGAGGGGAGCCGGTGCTACCAAGTTATTAGTTGTCTGCCTTTATGCAAGTGGCTGGTGTAAAAACTAAGTTGGAATTCATTGAATATTGCCCTTACCATCCTAGGATTTGTACCTATTTTTAGTAAAAAAAAGGTCAAAAATCTAAAAAAATCAACAATCATGAAAATTTCTTTGTGTGTGATGTCTTTTTGCCATAATTGAAGAAACCAATCAGACGAAGCAACATTCAAAGCAAAGAAAACCAAAAACATTGAGAAACGTGCCAAACTTAGTCAAAACAAGCAAAGATACCAGATCTACCCATTTGCTCCATCCTGTGGCACATCTGCATTTTGCTATGCATTTGCTCAATCTTGCTGCGCATATGTTTTTCACCAGTCCTGCGCATTTGTTGCCTGTAGCTGCGCATCTGTCCTCTATTCTGGCGCATCTGTGTTTCACTAGACCTGTGCATTTGCTTCCTATTCTTGTGCATTTGCACTCTGTTCCTGCACATCTGTTCTTGCACATCTGTTCCTACACATCTGTCACAGAGAGCTATTCCATACACTTTTTGAAAAATTTTGACCAGTTCAAGATACCCATTGTCTCATAGACCTTGTTTTTTATCTCAGAAAAACCATACCAGTCAGTTTCATATCCATTTTGCAAACCATTCTTGTTTACCATATCATAGTGAAAACATCAAAGCAAACCAACTGAGTTTCCTACTAAGGTGTCTTTGAAACCTTCCAAAACTCAATACAAAAATCTAGTTGGTTTTGTACCAGGATATATCATCCTTCAACTTGGAACTTCACTAGTGTTATCTTGATAAAAGCAGTCCATATCAATAGAGGTGATTAACTCTCCCTATTTTGACTATCTTTTCCCTCAAGAGCATGTTTGTTTGAGCAAACAGTAGATCAAAAACCTTAGGAAAGATCTTGTCTCAACCACACCAAAAACATCCCTTCACATGCATTTTTCATCCAACATTCACCCTCGTCAAACAATTTGTATGGTTGCCACTAGATCAAAATCCAAAGAAATTCAAGACATGGATTGTTTGAACAAAGATATTCTGGACCTCCACCTCACCATGAGGAGGATGAGGAAATCCTGCATGAGGAAGTAATTGGTGCCTCAAAAAATGCAAAATTTCTAGATATGATGGACAAAGTCCTAACCATGAACCCCCAAAAGAACTTCCTTATGCTAGCTCAACAAGGAGCTAAGTTGCCCTCTAACTTTGATCTCTCCGATCTAAGAGAGAATAATGTGTCCAATGAAGTTAAGTCATCGAAAGACGGCTCCCAACGAGATAAAGATACTCCCAAAATTGATCTTAATCCTACTAATCTGGAGAAGACACCGGATAACATAAACCCTCTTAGCTTATTGACTCAACAAATCCAAGCCTTGCAGCAACAGCTCGCAAACATTCAAACCAGAGCATCAACAAAAAACTATTCTCCAGAGGATATTTCACCAGATCCTTTTGACAAAACCTTGATCATGATACCTTTCCCCTAAAAATTTGGGGTACCAAAATTTGACAAATATCGCAGAAAGGGTGATCCATGAGATCATATCAGAGAATTTAGTGCAGCATGCCTTAAAGTCTCCCACAATGACACCTATCTCATGTGACTATTCCCAAGGAGCTTGGGAGGACAAGCTATGGAGTGGTTCTCTTGACTACCTCCCGGCATTCGAACCTTCAACAAACTAGTGGATAAGTTTGTCACACACTTCTCCTACAACATTGAGCATTACATCTCACTGTTAGATCTTTGTAACACTAAACAAAAGGGTGGAGAATCCTTCGCCTCTTTCTTACAAAGATGGAGACAATTGGCAAGCAAATGTCCACATCAAATACCAGAAAAACAAATGCTTGAAATGTTTGTCCACAACCTACATGCTGACCTAAGCTACCAAATTCAAATCCAATGCCCTACTTCTTTTAGTAAGGTCATTGAGACGGGTTTACTCATTGAAAAGGCCTTGATAGCAAAAGGTCAAATCAAACTTTACAAGGACACTCCTAGTGTAAATGTCAACATAGATAAACCACGATTTTGGACCAAGAATAAGAAAATCATGAATGATGGGGTGGTTGATGCCAAAAATGTGGTGCCAAAGCAACCAATTTTCAACTTATCAAGCCCACAAAACAAACCACGAAACACTGAATCACGGTCTACAAACTATCCTCCTCAGAGAAAATTCACACCTCTAGGAGAAACATTGGAAGTCACCCTATGGAAGCTAATATCAAATAAACTCATAACACTTCCAACGGTGTAGGATTATGAACCAAAATTCAAACCTCCTTGGTGGAATGACAGTGACTTCTGTGAATATCACTGAAACAAGGGACACAAAACCAATGACTATCAAGCACTCAAACACACCATTCAAGACTTGTTGGACCAAAAAAAGGTATCACTTGAGGGGCATGCTTCTAATGATGATCACTTAGCATTCAAGAATCCACTTCCCAACTATGAGCAGGGAGGGCCTTCAAATCGAAACAACAAAGGAACTAACAATGCTAATTATACAAACATATCATTTGACTATGTTGTTCACCAAATTTCAGAAAGTGATTCACATATCGATGTAATCACTATAAATAAAACCCCTGATTGTAATGTGACCACTCGTGGTGGAAAGGTTACTCTTAAAGGAGTCCCATCCAAGCCACCCTCTCCATCCAACCAGTACAATGTCCTGGACCAACTTCACAAGACACCCGCACACATCTCCATCTTGGAACTTCTGCATTTGTCCCCATCTCATAGAGCCATAATTGACCAAACTCTTTCAGCAGCCACCGTTCCAACAAACCTCGTGTTGGAACTGAAAAATTTTACATTATTCATCTACTAAGAATTCACCAAGTCTCCACATAGTGTAAATAATGTCCCCCATTTTCAAAACCAACCACCAAAAATTTGTGTGACAAGATCCATTTCAGAATCTGCACATAGACAATCTCATGAATATACCTAGCTCTCTGACCACAGCCTAATTCTAATGCTAATTTATCTATATCGACAAGACCTTAAGTAACTCACCCCGAACAACAAAATACATTTTTGAAGTATAATGTGAAAATCAGTAAGAGATGATTGATGTCTGAACGATCAAAA
Source organism: Cunninghamia lanceolata (assembly GCA_027924645.1). Classification (NCBI taxonomy): domain Eukaryota; kingdom Viridiplantae; phylum Streptophyta; class Pinopsida; order Cupressales; family Cupressaceae; genus Cunninghamia; species Cunninghamia lanceolata. Next base: position 12,861,080 of record BSBN01000290.1, on the reverse strand, counting down.
TTTCATATATCGGGGAGACATTATGTATGTATCACCGATGCACACTTATCAGTGTGAGTAGAACAATCGAAGTGAAATCCTAAGGTTATACCGAGCCTCTAAGTCACACTGACCAATGGTCCATTACCAAGAAGCAAACAATCTCCCCCCGACGCATAATATTAAGACCATCGACATGACATATACAGTCCGAATGAGATCTTTAAGCTTCCCCGACCATGAGAGTCACCCCGACATGAGAGACAAAAGCTTTTGGTAAGAGTCTCGTCTATATGTTCTAATAAAAACGAGCGATGGAGATAAGACTATCGAGAAGACATAACCCGTCGAGAGACTATCATATTCTCTTGACAATGGAGATTGTCATGTCGACAAAGATAAGGTAATCCCTATATGTCAAAGAAACACTCATTGATACCAAGAAGAATGTTCACCAAGCCTAATCAATATGACATCAGGATGAAAATTGCAATATCTCCCTGAAATGACAATAAAAGGCTCATAACTCTATGAAAATTCAAAAGAGTACTTCATGGAGACACCAACACACCCTTGGCGACCAACCAGAAACATATGAAAGAAAATGGCGCTAAAACAATATGATGATCGACAAAAGAATAAAATGGTCTCACCGATATGATAAAAAGGGCATCGCCCTAACATTTTGAAATTCGTGAATTCTCTACATTCAATTATGATGGCGACCATTAATGGTTGATTGAACATAATGCTGCATTAGCTATTATGAATCCCACTAAAACCAAAAACAAGGGTTGCAGAGGAAGAAGGAATTCATCAGGGACCAGGAGATTTGTGCAGAGCATATACAGGTAAGTCCCTGAACTTTCTTTAATACAGTCAACTTCTGGTAGTTACCATAAAATGGAAGGCTCCTCTAAAACAAAGAAAAGGCAACACACTGAAAAAAGCCAAACCAAGGGCAAAAAATAGAAAATTGAAATAGAGAAGGGAGAAAAAACACTAGAAAGGAAACTGAACCAAGATCTTGCGGACCAATTGCCTGGTTCTGGACCCAAGGCCAGAAGAACTACACAATTGAGGGCAAATGTGGAAAAACTAGAAGATAAATACAAATATGTCAGAAATGTATGGACTCCTATCCGAGGATATGAATTATTCATGTTCCATTATCACAGGAGACATGGGATGGAACCTATCTGCAACCCTTGGCAACTCAATTTAGGGAAATTAATAGTCATAGATGTTTTTGTCAATATAGACCTTTTGAAACTGCTAGCATATCATTATGATCCTGACCAAAAGGCCATATGCAATCTACAAGAGAAACCCTTTATTCATATATCCAAGAATACAGTCTATGAAGTTTTTGATTTAAATGACACATATAACACCCCTATCATACATGAAGACCCAAAAAAGGAATATTTTAGATTGGATACCACATATAAGGGCTAAAGACTGCCATTACATAGACCACAGGATGAGGGGAATTTAGTGCCATTTGAAGAAGGGGATGAATCACCATTCCATGTCAAATTGTTCAAACCTTACCTAAGATACACATATTACTCAGTAGGGCAGGTATTGGGAACTGAAGTTCCAGAGTTCATGTCTATAGTGCCCATGGTCATCTCTACGGATATCAAGTGCCATCATGCAAGGACATTTGACTATGCTTCTTTTATTTTTAAGGAAATAGACTCAGGTCTGAAGGCCTTAAAGAGTAGTTCCCCTACAGTAAGCTTCAGACATTATTCTATTCTCATGCATATGGTTTTGTACAAGAATTAAATCTATGGCCAGAGCAGTTGAAAGTTTCATAAATTGATAAAGATGGTCAACCACTGCCCTACAATTATGGACCTTTATATGGGACAGTAGGTTTGGAAATTCGAGTTATGTTTATTTTGAAGAATTATTTGTGAAAACCCTGTACAGATGTTATGGCTACACATGCAGTTACACTTTGTTAGAAGAAATTAAAAAGTTTTTTAGACCCAAGGATTTTCATGGGCCACTATTGGTGGAGATGTGGATTGTCAATCGCACACCAACAACAACACGAACAAAAGTCACACAACAACCCTTGTTTATCCTAAAAGATACGATGAATTCAAGGAATTCATGATCCCAAGTCCCCGGTGATTAGTTCATAATCTACTGGTGTTATTCAGTGGTTGATGTGTATTGTTGTTTTCCATTTTGAGGTCTTACGTAGATCGGTAGATTCTGCCTCTGCAACAATGCTATACAGGGAAGCTACTCAACACAGCAGATATCTCTAGATGATGTGTATAAGTTGATATTTGCATGAGTTCTACCCTTATCAGTGACTTTCTGCATGATATTTTCAATGGTACATGCATCAAGCTTAGGATATGCTAATGATGTTCAGTTACCTATGGGATATCAGCATATTCTTTTGTTCTGCTTAATATTTATCATGATATGCAGTTATGAAAGTGGTTTCTATAAAATTAAAATGAGAAAAAAGGGTTAGAAAGATGGAATTCCTAAAATTACTTGACTAAGATCATTGATCCACATACATGTTCCCATACAACAATGAAGAGAAGAAAACTAAAATCATACTTCACCAGGATATTCCACAAATTAGCATGATCCAATGCAAATCTTCAGGGGTAGAGTTGACAACAACATGTAATGAAATGAAAGCACTTCTATAGAACACAGTGATCACCAGTACATATCCAGAAATCAACTTGAAGATTACTTAAGGTTTACAATTAAGATGTAATCTGAAGCTTCATCTTCATATAGTGTGTTCATAAAATAGGTACATTTACAATGATCATGAGGAAAGAACCTTGAATGTTTCAACAATTCAATCCTCACTAGTCTCAATAATTTCCTCTACATAAAATTGCTACAGGTCTGATATTGTCTGATTGACCTCCCTCCCTCTTTTCTCTGTCCTCCTCTCTTTTGCACAAAGTGTAGGGGCTGGATATATGTATCTGTCTCACCCTCTAGCACAGTGCCCAAGAAACCCTAATGAATCAATGGTTAGCATCTTCAGATGCAGCATCAAACGGTGGGAAATGGATCCCGCCAAAAATCTCGAGCAGCGAACCCAGACAGGGCGTCGCTCGCTCAGTAATGTCTTCTACCTACACTCCTCTGCATTGAAAGCATTGTCTCCTTTCGGTGCATTTTTGGCCTCTCGGGATCTGGTCCGCCGCTTGGGTTGTCCCCCGCCATTAAAGCTCCACCGTATCTCCACCTACATGCCGTCGGGCCCTGGAATGAATTTAAAATCCACCTACCTAGCTTTTCCAGCCAAGAATCGTGAACTGCACGTCATCCTGATCATCGGCACCTGTGGTCAGCATATAGAAGTTTAGGCATCATCACTTAAACAACCAGCAGAAGGATAAAATTATATTAAATCAGGCACTGAACAGTGCAAACACATATATCGGGCTCCAGGACAATTTCAAAAATCACCCTACCTTACCTTCCCGACATTTTCATTTGAATATCGGGCTACATCAGGAGATAACGTATGTCAAAAATAAACAAGCATAAGATGCACCCGGCGGATTTAAAAGATTATGCATTGTAACTTTGAAACTCTTCATTGGTCGGGATATGATGATGACATCATCATCATGGACAAGCCTCGCTAAAGTGTGAAAGGATGACGTCATGGTCATGTCGAGTTTAAGTACGTCGGGTCATATTTTAAGATCAAGATGATGTTCAGGATATGACCCCTCAAATGAAATGGCTTTCCTTTCGAAAGATCAGGGTGACGTCAACAGGTTGATGACTTCGCTTGAACATTGCATTAAAATGATGTCACTGTCATGTCATTGAAAAAGGGATCACCGGAACATACCTCCACGGAGTAAAGGATGATGATGTCACCATCATGGTGATATCTAGCTTTTGCATATTGGGTCATATTTTAAGGTCAAGATGATATTCAAAAGATGACCCCCATGAGAAAATGACCCCCCTCGGGAAAGGTTCGGATGACATCATCAGGTCGATGACTCGATTTTATCACTGAAGTTACCATGACATCATCATCATGTTATCAGATGGGGTGATGTTGGACACATACCTTCGCGAGGCAAAAAGGGATGATGATGTCATCGTCATGGTGATCCCCTTCGCTCATCGGGCTTAGATGACATCATCAGGATGTTGGCAGCAGGGTGATATTTGCAAGGGGGGTGATCTTTGAAAGATCGGGTGATAAACGAAATATTAGGTGATATTTTTAATATGACCCCCCCCACAAAACATATGCAGCTATTTGACAGGCAGATATAGTTACCACCTAAATTTGACGTCCGGATGTTTGTGCACAAGGTGATTGTCAGGTGATAAATCGATATTGGGGTGATCTAACACAAGATGACGGATATTTGAAATATGACCCCCCCCGGGAATATCAGGTTTGACCAAAACTTTGACCTGCCATAACTTTCTTACTTGGCTGAATTTCAGGGTGATGCAAAAGGCAAACTTGCTTAGAATTTTACACTCTATCACATGGCAAGCTTCCTGAGGCAAGATTCAAACTTTGAATTTTGGGTTCATACATGAGGATCACAAATGCACCTAACATGATGCACATACATACTGATTGAAGCTGCTTTTTACCATTACCGCCTAGAGCACAAAAATAAAGGAGCAAGCCATAGCAGGGGTCCTCATTTTGCTAAGGAGCAAAAAGGGGCGTGTTGTGAACATCACAACAACTAGCAACCAAACAAAACAAACAAAAATTAAAACCATTAAGGAAAACTGAAAGAAATGAATGCATAACTTCCAACTATCTTTCTTGCACATCATCATCTGACTTGAGACTCAATGTATTCAATAAGGTGCATGAATTTTCCTTTCAGTTTAAGTGGGTGCTTGTGATTAATCATCCTCATCTTGAAGATCAGTTGAATAAGCCAGTGACTGACATTAGCCTACGTAGGTGAGGATGTTCCCTCATAGCCGACCAGATAGAGCCTTGCTGCCAGTAGGCGTCCATAGCCCCGGTAAGGTTATCATTACAATTCTCCTAAGTAGAGCCCCACTGCCAGCGAGCGTCTATAGCCCCGGTAGAGTTACTTAGATGGATTAACTTGGATTTTCAGTAAAATCTATTTTATTACTTTATATTTTTATGTATTTGATAGAACTTCATAAGATATTGCATTTATACTTTATCATGATGATGCAAGGAGTGGTCACTTGCTGAAATTAAGCTGCGAAATGTAATGGTAGCAAGGGTGACCTCTAATTTTTCACCTAATATCTACACTGGCAAGTTCAACAAACCCAAGGATTTTAGGTGTGTCATTGTGAGAAACATTCCTTGAATACACAACCCCTTCTTATTGAATACAAAATTTCACAAGTCAAACAACTCTCTACATTCACGATAATCACAAGTTATGTATAAATTTCAAACAATTAATCCTGAATGATCTGAATTTTCAATTATTTTCTGTGGTTGTTAATCTGCTCCTTCATATTCTAAATCAAAAGAAAAGATCCCCGCTGAGGAAACAAAGCAACCAAACAAAACAAAAGACACTATACAAACAACTATACAACAAATGTACATTATGATACACATGACTATCATGGTGCTACTTCAGGCCTGAAAATAGTGTTTGAGGAATTGTCCATTGACTGGCAATGGAACATCCTCACCGGTTAAGGACTTGAGCCTGTAGGTGCTGTCTCCTAAGATTTCAAAAATTTGAAAGGGGCCTATCCAGAGCTTGTCAAACTTACCATGATCACCTTTCTTTTCATGTGCTTTGTCCCACATCAGGACTAGATCTGAGATCCTGAAAGCCTTAATTTTAGCTCTTTTGTCAAACCAATGCTTGACAACAGCTTGATGTTTAGCAAACTGGTTAATGGCTTCACTTCTCTTCTCATCTAGGTGCATCAGTTGCAGCAACCTAACTTCCTATTTATTATCTATGCCTAGGTATTCTTGTGCAAACTGCAGTGTAGGAATCTTTAAGTTAATAGGGAGGATGGGATCCACCCCATATACTAGGTGAAAAGGTGAGTTTCCTAATGCAACCTTATTTCTGGTTCTATCTACCCACAAGGCATATTTCAACAGAGTGTCCCATTCCCTTGGGTTTTTATCTATCAGCTTTTTTATGATGTTTAATAGGTTCTTGTTTGTGGATTCTACTAATCCATTCCCTTGGGGATAGTAATTGGAGGAGAACTTTGAGATGACCCCATGATCAAAGGCCCAACCTGATAATTTCATTGAAGCAAAAGCAGATCCATTATCACATACTAAAGCATATGGAACTCCATACCTGGTCACTATGTTACCTTCCAGAAACTTAATGACATCCTCAGCATTACAAGTTTTACTAGTGACAGCCTCAGTCCACCTGCTACAATAGTTAGTAATAGTTAAGACATACCTATGGCCTGAGGATGATGGAGGATTGATAGGTCCTATGAAGTCCATTCCCCATTGAGCAAATGGGTGCGTCTCCATCACTGGCTGCAAAGGTTGAGCGGCATATTTTCCTCTACTTGTAGCAACTTGACACACATGACAGTATTTGATGTGTTCAGCAGTGTCTTAAAAAATTGTGGGCCAATAATACCCTACTTTGAGGATAGCATGAGTCATGGCCAAGGATGACCCATGTGCAGTCCCAAATTTATCATGCAGTTCTGCTAGCACCTTGTTTGTTTCTGGCCTTTCCAGGCACCTTAGGTATACCCCCTCATTGTTTTTCTTGAAAAGGACTCCCCCTTTCATCATGTATTTCTTTGTTCTTATCTTCAGGGCTCTCCTCTGTGAGGCTTGCAGTCTTGAGGGACATCTCCCAGTGATCAGGATGTGTCTAATGTCAGAGTACCATTCTCCATCATCTTTTGCATTCACAACATACTACTGGCTCAGGATGTTAGGATCAATCTCTGATATCATTTGGCTCCATGCCTGTCCTCTTACCAACTTCATGGGTGTGATATCCATGTCATACTCCTGGAGGATAGTGATCTATTTAGCCCTTTTCTCACCTGGTTCACTCTGCATCAGCAGCATCTTTACTGCTACATCAGGTACCACAGCAATCACCCTGCTTCTCAAGATGCAATGCTTGAATTTCTTGACTGCTCAAACCAGACCAAGTGCCTGCCTTTCTACATCCATGTACCTGAGCTCCGCATCTTTGAAAGGCAGCTCATGAAGGTGATAGGTTTCTCCTGCTTTTCTTCATTTCTTTGTGTCAACACTGCTGCAGAGGTATGCCCTGAAGCAAATGAGTAGATGTAGAAGTCCCTGGTGTAATCTAGACTAATCAAGACTAGAGCATCTGATATGGCCCTCTTGATGTCTTCAAAAGCTGCTCTAGCTTCCGGCATCCATTCAATCTTGGCGTCCTTCTTGAGCATGGCGTTCAGGGGCCTGACTATCTCTGCAAAGCTGGTGATAAACTTCCTAACAAAATTAATCTTACCAAAGTAAGATTTGAGCTCTGTCTTGCTCCTAGGCAGTTGTATTTTCATGATGGATTCTACTCTGTCAGGATCAATGATGATCCCATTCTTAGTTATCAGGTGACCTAGCAATTTCCCTGTGGTCATCCCGAATATGCACTTCTTGGGATTCAAGGATATCCCATATTGCTCGCACTTCTTCAGCACCTTTCTCAGGTCCTCCACATGGTTTCCTCTATCTTTGGAAAACACTGTCAGGACGTCCATGTATATTACTATGCACTTAGCAATTAAGCCTCTGAAGGCTATGTCCATTGCTCGATGGAACGTGGCTCCAGCATTTATCAACCCAAACGGCATGCGCCTATAGGCGAAGATCCCCCATTTTGTGGTGAATGCAATTTTCAATCTGTCAATTCTATCCACCATTATCTAGTTGTAGCCAGAGAAATCATCCAAGAAGGACATCATCTTGGTGCCATTCACAATTTGTAGGACTTCATCCAAAGAAGGCAAAGGATAGTTATCCTTTTCAGAAGATCTATTCAAGTTCCTGAAGTCCACGCACAGTCTGATGTCGCCGTTCTTCTTCCTCACGGGTACCAGGTTCGCCAACCACATAGAGTGTCTAACAAGAAATATGATCCTGGCATCAAGCAGTCTTTTAACCTCTTCAAAGATGATGGGCTCCAGCAAGGCGTTGACAGGTCTCTGTTTCTGCCTAAAAGGCTTGGCATCTGGCTTCAAAGGGATTGTGTGGGTGATGACAGATGTGTCATAATTTTTTAGCTCATCATATGTCCAAGCAATGACATGGACGTAATCTTTGAGGGCCTAGGTTATCCCTTTCAATTCTTCCTCTGTGCAGACCTTGCCAATCAGAACATTTCTCCTTTTATCACCTTGCCCAATGTCAACCTGGGAGTACTGTCCCTCATCAGCGTTTGGAAGATCCTTCTGTTTTAGCATGCTGTCCAAATCAAATGCTCTTTCTAGCTCTATCATTCCCTTAGGGATCTTGTTGCTAGGCAACTCTAGGATTTCTCCTTCTTCCCAGGCATGATCTTCCATGTTTATTTCATCTATGATCTGTTACTCAAAAACATCTCTATTGGAAATAAAATCTAATATATGCTGATCATCATCAAATACTTGAAGATTAGTTACATTATCAGGTATCGAAGGCACTGATACTAATTCAACTGAGAATCTTTTTAAACCTGATATAGACAGAGGTTCTAAAGTATTGGAAGCCTGTGCCAAAGCATCTACTCTGTGGTTTTGCTCTCTAGGTACATGGGTGATATTGAAGGCATTAAAATCTTCTATTAAGTTCCACACCCTATGTCTGTAGTTGGATAGTCTTTTGTATTTGCAAGAGTATATACCTCTTACCTGTCTGACAACTAATTCTGAGTCTCCATAGACATGCAGAATTCTCACCTTCTTGCTAAGTGCAAAGAACATCCCATGAATTAGAGCTTCATATTTTGCTACATTGTTTGTACATGGGAACTACAACCTGTATGCTGCTAAGTAGGACTTTCCTGATGGATTGATGAGGTCTACTTCTACTCTAGCTCCTTGTTTGGACTTGGATCCATCAAACTTGAGGATCCATGGCTTATCTTCATCTAAAATCTTGTCTGGGGCTTCTTTCTTCCTTTTGGCTCTGGCAGCTGCACCACCAGATATCCACTTCAACTCCAGTATCTTAGCTTTCTTAGACACCACCTCATCTGCCTTGTGGGAAGCCGACATTTCTTCTTTTCTCTTATTATTAGGGGGGACATCCTCTGGACTAAGTGATGTCTGCCTTCTCAGAATATGTAGGCACAATGAACAAGATGTCTCTGAATGAGGTGCCTCATGTAACCTGCACCAGCCTTCAACCAAGACATCTTGAGGAGGTCTTTGCTACCACATCATCTTTTAGATTTCTTTCGACGGGAACTCATCAAATTTGGACAAATTGTTGCCCCTGTCTTCGTCAGATAACTCATAATCTAACTCCATAAAACAATCACTCCCAGGGGTGATTTCTCTCTTGTTCTTAGCATTACTCCTGTTGCATACTAGTATCTCTTTCGTCACCTGAACAAAATCATCATCATGATGTGTGCATCCTCCTATTCCTGCAGAAGACAAACAAAAATTAGCATTATTACCGTTACCTGTAGCACTCACTGCGGATGATAACGAAGATGCATTGTATGCTTGTTCCAGCACCAACATGTCTAGGTAGGCCTCACAAGTCTTTTCAGAATGAGCTTCATCATGCAACCTGCACCATACACTAATTAAAATATCGTGAACGGGCACACTTAACAACTGACAAGGTTTCACCTCTTTAAACAAATGCATCTCGAAACTCTTAAAGTGATCTATCTCTAATTCATTTCCAAGATTACAATTAGGTTCTGAATATACTTCATCACCCTAAGGGTCATCATCATGATCATGTATGTCAAGCATTAGGATCTCCTCTATCCTAGCGGTCTGAGGTCTGATGGAGTAAACTCCAGGTTCCACATCCACATACATGATTTCATTAGTTTTGTTATATTCAGTAATCATGTGTTTCATGCGAGGTTCAGCTTCGATCCTTATCTGGTTTGGTATTCCCCTCCAGGGCAACCACATATGACTGAAGTCAGTAGACATATATCCATTAAGAGTCTTTGACCAGTCTTTGCTAAGAAACATTCCATATGTATCAGGTATATCGACTACCTGAATATCAATGTAGTGTTGGATTCTGGGATCTGATGCTAGTTGCATATGGATGTGAGTCAGTTCCCCTACCACACTTACCTCCAGGTTTGTCCAACTGTGTTACCTTATTTAATGATTTAGCAGGATGTAACCCTAAAGCATTGCATATGGATAGGGGCATCACATTGGTAGATGCTCCTGAGTCCACTAAACAGTTGTGCAAATTCTTACTGAACATCCTTACGGTCAAGAGGAAAGGAGGTGACTCACTCTTGTCTTTGTATAGTGTAATGTCCCTGATGTTGTTTGCAGATGGTTTAGCCTATTCCTGACCCTCGTAGGCTAATGCACATGGTTAGGGGGTCTTCTTCAGGCAGTCACCTGGTCGATGGTTGGTTTCCTGGATTCAGTTGGATGGGAAAAATAAGGGAGATAATAATTAAATTAATTATTTGTAAGGTTATTAAATAAATAAATATTATAAAGTGACCTTATATTTAATTAATTTAATAAAGTGACTTAAATAAATATTATTACATAAAGTCACTAAAATAAAATAATATTATTTTTTTAGAAGCTTCTTGAAGTGGGATTGAAAAAGTATAAAGGAAGGGGCAAGGCAAGCTTCCAGGCATCCGATTATTGACATTTGCATTTGATGAGTGTGGTGGAGCCAAGGCTTTCTGCATATTTGGTCTTTGGGAACGGAAACTCCCATAGATTAGCATAACTGAGGTGGTGAAATATCCTCCAAAGGGTTGCAAATTAGAAGGGATACTTCAGTCCTTTCATTTGTGCTTAAATCTGCAATATTAACTAAGGGTTTGAAGGTATCAATTTGCATATCAGAAGTTTCTATTGGCTGCTACAGTGTTTGCTACAGTGTTTTGCTACAGTACGCTACAGTGATTGCTACAGTGCCATGAACAGTGACGCTACAGTGCGCGCTACAGTGATTTGCTACAGTGCTCGCTACCGTGCTTTGCTACAGTGTTTTGCTACGGTGTTGTGAATAGTAACGCTGCAGTACGGGGTAGCTAGGAGAGGGTTTCAATTTGGGTTTGGAAGGGACTCCTTTCCTTGGTTGATGAGAAGGCTGGGTGCTACACTTGAGAGGCACGATTGGGACTTGAGAGGGATGTTTATGAGCTGCCATTCCTTCATCTTCGTCATCGATTCACAGCAACTTATATTTCCAGGTTCTTTCATGAGTTAGCATATTTATATCAGCATTGTTGCATAGTTATCATTTTAGGAGTTGTATAAAATTGTAGAGCCAAGAGTCTTGGCCATTCATATCAGCATTGTATCAGACAATATATCTCAATAAAGGAGTGATAAGTTGTAGGCCATCTATTTGATGTAATGTGCACATTAATATCCTTCATGATCAGCATAATAGTTTGCATGCCAAGTGTTTGACAAAATATCAATTGGCTGTAGGAGTTGATTTACACTTGCATTAGTCATCTATTGCATTTGGAAAATGCTAAGACACTTGCATTTCATGCTATACTTGTAGTTTAGTCATTTAGCATTTATTTCAAGGCTTTTACATCATCTTATCTTCCAATTTCATCAAGCAAAGCAAACTGAAACTCAGAAACAGCAAGAACATACTTTGCATACGAAGTGTTTGATAATATTCCTTGAGGTTCAAATCAGCAATATAAGGAGCCGAAATAGCAAGGGATATTACAGTGGTATCAGAGCTTTTGTCCTACCATCCTGTTGGGTAGATTGGACATTGAATCAGCTAGTTAATCATGGTTACTTCAAGTACTCAGAAGCAGTGGGACAGGAATATGGAGAAGCTTAAACAAAGTTTGAATAAGTTGGATGAAAATCAGAAGAGGATGAATGAATTGTTTTCACACCCTGCAAACATAGACAAAGCAGCTCGGTTTATGGCATCCATTTTTAAGGGGTGTACATCACAAAACAAAAAGGAGAAACAAAAGGTCTCTACAGGTGAAGTATCTAGAAACCTCTACAATGAATTTTCAGCAGTTAGTGACCAGCATTCAGCTGATCCTATGGAGAACAAAATGGACAAAGGTGATGAGCAAGAGATGCCTTCTTTTGGGTTACAGGTTCCATCTTCTCTTCAGGAGGATAGCAATGGTATGGATTATTTTAATGATTCCTTTGGGGCTGATGTTAAATGCACTCACGAAAATTCAGCGAGAAAAGTAACAGGTGAAGTGTGGACCAGTAGTATTGAGCTCGGGTCTATTTCAGTTGATCTTCACCCAGTTGATGTTATAGAAGGTAGAGAGGAAGAAACAGTGGATCCTACAGGACAGGGTTGCATGAGTCTCCTAGTTGGTGACATGGAGGTTATGATTGGGGACTCTTTCAATAGTCCTAAGAGTGATCTTACCTCTCTGCATGAGGTTAGTGATTCATCATCCATTGAGTCTATTTTTTGGAGGGATGATGAGGAGTTTGGGTTGGGAACTACTACTGCTCTAGTTCCAAACCAGCATGAGGACACTTCAGAAGAATATTTTGATGAGAGTCAAGCTCTCCATTGGCAGCCCACAACTTCAACTAATGAATTTTCCTTGGTCCCTAAGTCTGATTTGGAGAACCAACTAAAGGTTGGTGAAGATAAGATTGTTACAGCGCTGTCCCATTTTGATCATTCCCACAAGATGGTGGAAATTTATCTATGGAAGGTCCAACTAGAGGGGAGACATAGAGGTGTTGAAGAGGCTTCATCAATCTCTGATTTGCAAGCGTTTAAGGCAGCCATGGAGATTATGAAAAATAACTATTTAACTCTTCTTTCCGATAGAGATCACCTACTTGAATTAGGTGTCATATATTCATATGCATTGAAGAGGAAAGAGGAAGAGGTTGATAAACTCACCACGGAGCTAGTGAAGACTAGAAAATCTTTGGAAGACTCTCAAATGGCTCTCCTTATGGCAGAAAATCAGATTGAGGAGTTGAATGTGGAGTTGAGTTTGGCTCATGCTTCACCAAAGAAATCAGAAAATCATTCTTCTATTACAGCCTCTTTGGATGGGCAAGAATCTTGTGTTGTGCATGTGATTGAGGGACAAGGAAATGAGGGAAAAGAAGAGCAAGTGATGGGTGAAGACAAACTAGTTACATTAGAGCAGCTACATGAAGATAAGGTTTTTTATGATGCTTCATTAGGTGAGTCTAGCATTGCTTCATCCTATCGTGGTAAAGAATTAGATGGTGCTTCCATGAATGTTATTCGTACATATGAAAGTCCATTGAAGGTCCAAGATATTAAGATGGATGTGAAAGTTGATCCTTTGCTTAGTGGAGCAGCCACTAGTGTTTTGAATACACATGATGAAGAAGACATTTTACAATGGCATGATGTCATCACTGATTTGTTTGAGGACAGCAGCATTATGTCCCATCATTCTTGTGAGATAGGAGCTTGTGATCATGAGAAAGCCAATGATGTGATATCACCCATTGATGGCAGCCCTACACCATTTGGTAGACATGAAGATATCAAGGATAAGAGGACTGATTTTGTATATTTTGGCATCGAAGAGATAAAGAAGTCCAAAAAGATTAACGAAGAATGGTTGCAAAAAGCCAAAGAAGCTAGATTAGTGGCTGCCAATGCAAGACAGCATCTTCAAAAAGTGAAAGAAAAGATCAATCTCATCAACATAGCAAGACAAGAAAGGATAGATAACATTAGAAGACTCTTTATTCAAATGAAGGATGAATCTGAAAATGCACTTTATTCTAATGATGATGATGATGAGGTTGATAAGTTTGGTCAATTGAAGGACTTGGTAAAGATTCCCAACATGAGGAAACAAGAACAGATTGAGGTTTCTTCATGTAAGGCGGAAGTCGTTCATAACTTGGAGACTCAGTTGACAATGAAGGAGGATGAGATTATTGCAGCATTATCTCATCATGACAGGATGCACAAACTAATTGAGGATCATCTTTGGGTAGTTTAGTTAGAGAGAAGACAAAAGGGGATTGGAGCAGAGTCTTCTCATGATGACTTGCAAGGACAGCAGTCAATTATCCATCGTGCTATTATGTATCCGACAAGGTTTGCTACTTCTATGTCACAGAGATTTCACACGGATACATGGTTACAGTATGATTATGGGGACAGTAGGTATGATGGCTTGGTTAGTCACAACGTCCATAGGAATTGGGCAAAGGATAGAGGTTGTGCTTTCATGCTTGCTAGGTAGTTGTATGGTGCACTCGTGAGGGAAGAGGCACAGATATCCACTTCCGTTGATGCTGAGAGGGATCAACCCTCCACATTTGTATTGATTAGTGCAACTGGCTTTATGAGTTGGTGTCAGGAGCATTCTTCTTCTAGCTTTGGTAGTTGGAGTATTGTGGGGACACCACCATTTGCAGATGAGTTAGGAGATACTCATCTTTTCCGACAGTTGTTTGGGTCCATAACCCACAGGTCTCAGTATCAGGGAGTAGCCTCTTGGCATATTAGTGATCCAGTTGTAGATAGTATGGTGCAGCAAGTGCCACCAGTTGTTATTGGTAGTGGATTGCTGATTCTATTTTGGGATCCTGGTGGTGACGTGTTTGATTCATCACTCTATTGTGGTCCTGATGAGGTGTTCTACCACTCTTGGTGCTATGTCAGTGGTTTATGTAGAATGGTACAGTGGAAGTCAATAGGTGCGCTTTGTGACGGACTTCCAGTTTGGCACTGGGACCCAAGGATTGACATCAGAAGTGATATGTGTATTTCAGCTGTAGAATTGCACAGTTTGCTGAGTTTTGGCAGGTTCTATGGCTGCAGTTGTTTTCAGCGAGATTCTGATGCAGTTCCTTATAGATTCATTTGGGATCCGGGCATTAGTTGTGGGATACTCTCCAGTATGTTGAGGAATCCTTTGTGTGCATCAGGGTTCACTGTTGAGTTTTGCAGCATGTATATGAGGGTGATTACTTGCAGTTGCACTTTTGATCTTTATGGACATGATCTGTTTCAGACGCATAGCTCAGTTGCGTATATGCTAGATAGTGTGTATGACAGCTTAGCTTGCACAGTTATGGGAAGCAAACATTGTTAGTATTCAGAGTTGCTTCCACTTAATGCTTATGCTCTTGCAACATCTGGCATTGGGGTTGATTTGATTCAGTAGGTTCAGTCAGTTGTGCTAGTGCTGGTGTTACAGGAGCTCTTTAGTGATAGCAGGGACATTACACAGATCCTCCCTTGGGATCTAGGTGGGGAGAATTGTCTTTGTAGCCAAGATTGCTTGGGGACAAGCAATTTCAAGGAGGGCGGACTGTAATGTCCCCTTTTTGGCTAATGTTGTTTGCAGATGGTTTAGCCTATTCCTGACCCTCGTAGGCTAATGCACATGGTTAGGGGGTCTTCTTGAGGCAGTCACCTGGTCGATGGTTGGTTTCCTGGATTCAGTTGGATGGGAAAAATAAGGGAGATAATAATTAAATTAATTATTTGTAAGGTTATTAAATAAATAAATATTATAAAGTGACCTTATATTTAATTAATTTAATAAAGTGACTTAAATAAATATTATTACATAAAGTCACTAAAATAAAATAATATTATTTTTTTAGAAGCTTCTTGAAGTGGGATTGAAAAAGTATAAAGGAAGGGGCAAGGCAAGCTTCCAGGCATCCGATTATTGACATTTGCATTTGATGAGTGTGGTGGAGCCAAGGCTTTCTGCATATTTGGTCTTTGGGAACGAAAACTCCCATAGATTAGCATAACTGAGGTGGTGAAATATCCTCCGAAGGGTTGCAAATTGGAAGGGATACTTCAGTCCTTTCATTTGTGCTTAAATCTGCAATATTAACTAAGGGTTTGAAGGTATCAATTTGCATATCAGAAGTTTCTATTGGCTGCTACAGTGTTTGCTACAGTGTTTTGCTACAGTACGCTACAGTGATTGCTACAGTGCCATGAACAGTGACGCTACAGTGCGCGCTACAGTGACGCTACAGTGCGTGCTACAGTGATTTGCTACAGTGCTCGCTATAGTGATTTGCTACAGTGCGCTATAGTGTTTTCTACAGTGCTGTGAACAGTAACGCTACAGTACGGGGCAATTAGGAGAGGGTTTCAATTTGGGTTTGGAAGGGACTCATTTCCTTGGTTGATGAGAAGGCTGGGTGCTACACTTGAGAGGCACGATTGGGGCTTGAGAGGGATGTTTATGAGCTGCCATTCCTTCATCTTCATCATCGATTCACAGCAACTTACATTTCCAGGTTCTTTCATGAGTTAGCATATTTATATCAGCATTGTTGCATAGTTATCATTTTAGGAGTTGTATAAAATTGTAGAGCCAAGAGTCTTGGCCATTCATATAAGCATTGTATCAGACAATATATCTCAATAAAGGAGTGATAAGTTGTAGGCCATCTATTCGATGTAATGTGCATATTAATATCCTTCATGATCAGCATAATAGTTTGCATGCCAAGTGTTTGACAAAATATCAATTGGCTGTAGGAGTTGATTTACACTTGCATTAGTCATCTATTGCATTTGGAAAATGCTAAGACACTTGCATTTCATGCTATACTTGTAGTTTAGTCATTTAGCATTTATTTCAAGGCTTTTACATCATCTTATCTTCCAATTTCATCAAGCAAAGCAAACTGAAACTCAGAAATAGCAAGAACATACTTTGCATACGAAGTGTTTGATAATATTCCTTGAGGTTCAAATCAGTAATATAAGGAGCCGAAATAGCAAGGGATATTACATATAGGGTCATGTGGGAGGTCTCTGCAACTTGAACAGTAGCTGAGGTTTTAGGTTTAACATTGACATCCCTGGCAGCATGATCTTTATTTCCAAATTGGTCTAGGGTATGACTATCTTCCTTTTGAGCATAACCATCTAATGATTTCATGAAAGCATTCTTGATAGCGGGGGTCCTAAGCAGTTCTGACAATGGTAGGCTGATCTTAACCTTTTTTATTTCATCAGTCAGCTAAGAAACTAATTTGTCAGATCCAGGAGGTGGATTTGTATCTCTTGGTGTTGCATTCTTTGGTGTCAAGTACTGAGCATTGACTTTGGGAAGTCCAGGGTTATTAGTTGCTTGGGGATCAGGCGGAGTATTGAAGTTGTTTGGAGGCAATGAGGTGGTCAAAGGGTCAGTAGACTAATTTGATTTATTAATCAGGTTGTGGTTATGTCTACCCTGAGGTTGCTGTTAATAAGCATTAACCTCCTCATGCCCAACTGATGGCTCATTCTGATCCTCAAATGGAAAAATATAATTGGACTCAAGGGCCATGGCTGACTCTTCACATGCTAAGGTGCAATGCTGATGAGGATGATGCATGAAGCTTTCCAGCACTAAGGCAGTATCATACTCACAGGGGACAATCTCATTTCCCTCTACATAGGGTGGGTTTCCTGAAGTACTGGACACTTCAGCTTGGAAAATGCTGGCGGCAACCCTGAATTGAGGACAGTCTAGCTCTGCATGAGCGTTGGTGTTATGAATCCTGCACCAATTTGCAAGTGCTGCCTCTGTAAGGTTTACTCTGGTGGTCTACTTGGGTTCACCAGGAGGCTGATTATCCAGGAGTGATGGCAAGGAACCATTGTTTGGCCTAGTGTTCCACACTGTAGGCTGTCTAGGAGGATTGTTGTTGCCATTATTGTTATTGTAATTATTGTTGTACCCCCTGTCAGGATAATTTGGTCTGTCATTGGCATAGCCTCTGTTTTGATTAGGCTGAGAGTAGAAGTTCTGATTTCTCAGATGGGTGACCTCAGTGGTAAGTTTCCTTAATTGGGCTGATATTTCTTTGATTTCTTCTTTCTCATCTTGAGCCTTGGCCACTACATTTTTTGTCTGGGGATTGAAAAAGGAAGACCCATTGTTATTGTTAGACTATTCTACAACCTGAGGCACTTGTGTTTGATATGGTAACATCTGGTTATTCCCACTCAGTGGTGGCATGACACTGAGTGGAGGTATCTGCAAAGGAGCTAGCATCACAGCTGAAGGCATCATGACCCCATTGGTCTGTTGGTGGGTAGGATATGTTAGATAACCTGGAAGTGTAGGGAAGGCAACATTTGGTGTGGGAGCAGGAGCTAACTGTTGGCTGACCTTGATGGCTTCCTCAAAAGCTCCTACCAAGGTCATTACACTAGGATGTGTTCTCCTGATAAACATGGAAGTCAAAGGGTCTAAGGCTAAGTAATAAATGCTCCTAGCAGCCTCATCTATCACAACATAGGGAGTAGCTACCTTATATAACATCTTCTGGAATCTAGCATTGAAGTTTGCTATGGGTTCCCCTTCAAATCTTCTGATTGTGGAAAATAGATGTTAGTTCATTGAAGAATCTATAGGCACCTTGAACCTATCGGTGAAGGCCTTTTCCAAGAGGGCCCATGAACCGACTGAACCTTGTCCTAGACTGATGTACCAGTTATAGGCCTCTTCCCCTAAGGAAAATGGGAATAACCTGCATACCACATCCTCGTGTTCATATCCAACCCTACAACAGGCATCCTTGAACGTCCTGATATGATCATTAGCATCTTGGTATGGATGATACCTAGGACAGATTTTATCAGGATTCTTAGGCAAAGCGTGATATACATTAAAAGTTAGTGGTGACTCTGCAGCAAAAAATGACATTGGAACCAGTGGGGGTTAGATCTGAGGTATGACAGGTTGGGGTTGTCCCTGAGGTGTGATAGGTGGTCCTGTAGGTATGTGTAAGCCAATAGGAGTGACAGGAGCATGCCCTGGTGAAGCTCTGGGTGCACTAGGATCAGGGGAGTGATGAATGTCCACAGTCCTAGGCCTAAATTCCCTGACAGGTAGTTCTTCAAAAGGTCCACTAGATCTAGACTTGGTATTTGGCTTGGGAGCCAGGATTTTTCAAATTTTTAAGAAAGGTAGGCTGGTTTATGGTCAGATTTTGAAACTGACAGGATATTTAAGCAATGTTTGTAGGAATCTATAGTTTTCTTGTTGGCCCTCCTTCTAGCGCCATTTTCTATGTTGGTGGAGATGTGGATTGTCAGTCGCACACCAACAACAACATGAACAAAAGTCACACAACAACCCTTGTTTATCCTAAAAGATACAATGAATTCAAGGAATTCATGATCCCAAGTCCCCGGTGATTAGTTCATAATCTACTGGTGTTATTCAATGGTTGATGTGTATTGCTATTTTCTATTTTGAGGTCTTACGTGGATCAGTAGATTCTACCTCTGCAACAATGATATACAGGGAAGCTACTCAACACAACAGATATCTCCAGATGATGTGTATAAGCTGATATTTGCATGAGTTCTACCCTTATCAATGACTTTCTGCATGATATTTTCAATGGTACATGCATCTAGCTCAGGATATGCTAATGATGTTCAGTTACCTACGGGATATCAGCATGTTCTTCTGTTCTACTTAATATTTATCATGATATGCAGTTATGAAAGTGGTTTCTATAAAATTAAAATGAGAAAAAAGGGTTAGAAAGATGGAATTCCTAAAATTACTTGACTGAGATCATTGATCCACATACATGTTCACATACAACAATGAAGAGAAGAAAACTGAAATCATACTTCACCAGGATATTCCACAAATTAGCATGATCTAATGCAAATCTTCAGGGGTAGAGTTGACAACATGTAATGAAATGAAAGTGCTTCTATAGAACACGGCGATCACTAGTACATATCTAGAAATCAACTTGAAGATTACTTAAGGTTTACAATTAAGATGTAATCTGAAGCTTCATCTCCATACAGTATGTTCATAAAATAGGTACATTTACAATGATCATGAGGAAAGAACCTTGAATGTTTCAACAATTCAATCCTCACTAGTCTCAGTAATTTCCTCTACATAAAATTGCTACAGGTCTGATATTGTCTGATTGACCTCCCTCCCTCTTTTCTCTGTCCTCCTCTCTTTTGCATAGAGTGCAGGGGCTGGATATATGTCTCCGTCTTCACCCTCCAACACAGTGCCCAAGAAACCCTAATGAATCAATGGTCAGCATATTCAGATGCAGCATCAAACGGTGGGAAATAGATCCTGCCAAAAATCTCAAGTAGCGAACCCAGATAGGGCACCGCTCACTCAATAATGTCTTCTACCTGCACTCCTCTGCATTGAAAGCATTGTCTCCTTCTGGTGCATTTTTAGCCTCTTGGGATCTGATCTGCCACCTTGGTTGTCCCCTGCCATTAAAGCTCCGCCGTATCTCCACCTACATGTCGTCGAGCCCTGGAATGAATTTAAAATCCACCTACCTAGCTTTTCCTGCCAAGAATCGTGAACTACACATCATCCTAATCATCGGCACCTGCGGTCAGCATATAGAAGTTTAGGCATCATCACTTAAACAACCAGCAGAAGGATAAAATTATATTAAATTAGGCACTGAACAGTGCAAACACATATATCGGGCTCCAGGACAATTTGAAAAATCACCCTACCTTACCTTCCCGCCATTTTCATTTGAATATCAGGCTGCATCAGGAGATAACATATGTCAGATATAAACAAGCATAAGATGCACCCTGTGGATTTAAAAGATTATGCATTGTAACTTTGAAACTCTTCATTGGTTGGGATATGATGATGACATCATCGTCATGGATGAGCCTCGCTAAAGTGTGAAAGGATGATGTCATGGTCATGTCAAGTTTAAGTACGTCGGGTCATATTTTAAGATCAGGATGATGTTCAAGATATGACTCCTTAAATGAAATGGCTTCCCTTTCAAAAGATCGGGGTGACGTCAGCGTGTTGATGACTTCACTTGAACATTGCATTAAAATGACATCACTGTCATGTCATTGAAAAAGGGATCACTGGAACATACCTCCATGAGGTAAAGGATGATGATGTCACCATCATGGTGATATCCAGCGTTTGCATATCGGGTCATATTTTAAGGTCAGGATGATATTCGAAAGATGACCCCCATGAGAAAATGACCCCCCCTTGGGAAAGGTCTGAATGACGTCATCAGGTCGATGACTCAATTTTATCGCTGAAGTTACCATGACGTCATCGTCATGTTATTGGATGGGGTGATGTTGGACACATACCTTCGCGAGGCAAAAAGGGATGATGATGTCATTGTCATGGTGATCCCCTTCACTTGTCGGGCTTAGATGACATCATCAGGATGTTGGTAGCAGGGTGATATTTGCAAGGGGGGTGATCTTTGAAAGATAGGGTGATAAATGAAATATCAGGTGATATTTGAAATATGACCCCCCCGCAAAACATATGCAGCTATTTGACAGGCAAATATAGTTACCACCTAAATTTGATGTCCGGATGTTTGCGTACAAGGTGATTGTCGGGTGATAAATCGATATCAAGGTGATCTAACACAAGATGACGGATATTTGAAATATGAGCGCCCCCCCTCCCGGAATATCAGGTTTGACCAAAACTTTGACCTACCATAACTTTCTTACTTGGCCAAATTTCAGGGTGATGTAAAAGGCAAACTTGCTTAGAATTTTACACTCTATCACATGGCAAGCTTCCTGAGGCAAGATTCAGACTTTGAATTTTGGATTCATACATGAGAATCACAAATCCACCTGACATGATGCACATACATACTGACTGAAGCTGCTTTTTACCATTACCACCCAGAGCACAAAAACAAAGGAGCAAGCCACAGTAGGGGTCCTCATTTTGCTAAGGAGCAAAAAGGGGCATGTTGTGAACATCACAATAGCCACCCACTCTAAACCACAATTGGGGGGATTGGTATAGTTTTGTGATTCCACAATGATCAAAGTATATGGGTTTGAGGATACCCCTTTTTTGTTGCCAAAAACTATACCAGACAGGGTAGCATACTTGGAAATAGTCAGACAGCTTGACTACTCAAATGTGATGAATCTCAGTGCATATGATAAACAATCTTTTATGCCAAGCACCTTATGTTTTGGTGACTTTATTGTGTTAGCTAAAGAAGGTTATGATCTCATTTTGATAAATTGTCTCATTTTAATCTTAGGAAAGCAATACAAAGAAATTTTTTTGACCCGGAAGGCTTTATTGCTTATGCTAGAAAGAAGCAAAAACTGAGTGGATATTCTCATGTACCCTTCCCTCATGATAATGTAATCAGAAATTTGGAAGAAGCAAATGTTGAAGTAGCCATTGATGAATATAACCAGAAAGTGAGGGAAAGAAGAAGGGAAGCACAAGAAATTAAAGTGTTTTCCTCTGACAATGAAGGATCTATGGCATCTAAACCCCATGACTTTTCTGATACAATTTCAAAATGTAGAATTGAACCATATCAGCCCTCGGAAAGAGGATTGAAGATTGAAGAAACAGGTGATAATGATGCTAGACAGGTTGCATATAAATCTTTTATTTCGTATGATCAGTTTATTCATACCCCTGAGTTTAGATCCTTTTTGTACAAACACAAGGGGAAGGCTATCAGAGAATCAGTCTCAGATGTTACACCAGACAACAAGATGCAGTTAATGAATGCTTTAAAAGCATAAATTGAAAAGGAGGTGAAAGATATAACTCCTGAGAAAGGAAGGGAGTTACTCAAAGAATCTGGTGTAATGATCTTCCCGGGTCTTGATTTGAATTCAACACTTGTTTTTGACAGTTTTCTGCATAACAATGATACAAAACACAAGCTTAGTTCTGAAGGGGTTGTCGAAGTATATACTGGAACAAAATACAAACCGAATGAGAACTCCCTCATGATATGGGCTCTATACCCACTAAACAAAAAGCTTGTTGTTATTGACACTGAAAAAGCTTTTGGCCATGTTATGACATTAAGAGCTGGAGAAACTGATCCAGTCGTCACAATAGAACTTGGAGTAAATGTGGAAAAACTAAATAAAGCTCAGATTCAAATGTTGATAAAGGGGAGGGATACCTACAAAATGAGTTGGGAAAGGTTGAAAAAAGAAAATGATTTTTTAAAGGCTTCAGTCCCTCTTAAAATGATTACACAGGCAAAAAGCTCACGGCAGGTCCAACCACCTTTAAAAGATCAAATGGCATAGGTTAGAATAGATACACTCATTATAGTCTTGCTCATCTGATGCAATGGATGCATAAATTATGGGATATTTGCTCTGAAAATCAAAAGGTCACTCAAGAACATGAAAGACTAAATAACAGTGTACATGATAAGTTACATGAAATACAGGGTAAACACACCTCTGACAGTGCAAGCACATCCAATGCAAACAATCTTATTAAGCAACATAAGAAGTACCATGATAGGCTCCAAGATGAAGTGAAAGAATGCATGGAGACTTCTTAGATAGGTGTACCTATGTTACTCAAGAATGACAAAGATTTGAAGAGAAAGGATGAATGGGTCAAGGAGTGTCAGGGAATATTGGATGAGGCCCTAGAAAATATAAAACATGAAGATTCGGCATCCAAGGAAGCTTGCTCGCATCTAGAGAAGATGGTTTCAATAGAGGTGGACGTTAGGGATGCCATTGAGTATGCCAAGACACACTTGAGCAAGAAATATTTGGATCATCTTGCTCAAATCTACTTATGGCTTAGCAGGGCTTAGTATTAAATGCATTTGTTTATTTTCATCATAATTTTGTTAGTTCTCAAAAGATACTATGAAGAGTCATGATCTCTTCACTAATATTAATATAAAAAGTTAAAATATATGATGGTCATAGGATTATCGATTGACAGTCATCTCTCTTTACTTGAAGAAGACTATATATATTATTTATAGAAAGAAGATATATTGTCAGTTCTGTTTTAATTGAAGAATTTATGTTACACATGTTTACTTTCTGAAAAGCATAATGGAGCAGAATATTTTTACATGGTGATTTATTTTCAGTGTTCAACAGTTGTGTTAATTTTCATGATTATATGCTATTTGACTATCTCCAAAGTGGCCTTTCATGTTATTCAGATCCAGTGTGAAACACATTTGATTTGTCAATACACAATTGTTGTCATTGTGTGGTGCTATGATCAGTTTCCGTGTGATGAAGGATTAAATTACCTTTTAAGCAATCTTGTCTGATTGGTTCCAGTTGGATTAAAATGCTTTTAAATAAGTTGTTTTAATTGGTTTCTCTCACATCCGAATTAAAATCCTTTCACAACTTCATAGTAACATAAGGGGATATCATTGGGATAATTAAGAATAGTCTAAATAACATACATACTTGCACATCTGCATAAGGTGCAGATATTTAAAGGTGCCCAACTGTTAGAGTTAAGCTAGAAGGTAAGTTCACCAATCACATACATCTGTTTCCATTCACTGACTCAAATAGCCTAATAGATTTAGGCACTGGTCTTACTCATTTCATTAGTTGAAACATATTCATAAAGTTTGCCTTGATATTGCTTATACAATTTATACCAAATTAGAACCATACCATTTTCAATCACTGTTTAGACATTAGAAGTAAAAGTAGGCAGTAAGTAATCATCTATTCTACACCATTTGCCACTGTGTGTAGATTCATCACTCAGCCAAGATCACACATCCATTTAACATGCTTCATTTGTATTGTGCACCCGCCTAGGTCTAGTAGAACCTAAAGTGTAGGGAGTCATCAACCCTATAGGTTAACTTCGTTTCGTTAGTTCAAAAATGTTACAAATCTAAGCATAGAGCTTGGCATCTTCTTAGGATTTGTAACCTACATTTTTTAGACCTAACAGAATTGGTGACTCTACTGGGGAATCACTTAAAATTCTCTGGTTATAAAACCACATCCTTTGAACAAGAAGTTTTATCTAAACATCTGGTTAAAAGGACTCCAAAAAACATATAGATCTTCTTACATGAGGTGGTGACTCTATCCAAGAATACAAATCACCATTAACCTGGGATATTGTATTTACCTAACATGGATGGTAGAAGGTCCAAAATTGATGGAAAGAAACCACAGTCATCCCCACCTTTGAAAACCCCTTCAAAGAAAACTGGACCATCAAACCAATCGTAACAAAACCATAAGCAAGATTTTCAGGAGGATACTTTCGAACAACCTGTCATAATTCATAATAGTTTTACCCCTTTACATGAGTCAAATGGAAACTTGTCCCAAAATCATGACTCATCTTATGACATCCTCACCCAATATAGGCTTGATCCTCAGCAGCAACTTGAGTATGAGGCAAGAATTATGGAGATAGATCAAAGACAAGTTGAATATGAATATCAGATGTCATTACAATGAGTAGAAGGAATGCAACAAGAATTTCTAAATCAAGAGATAAATAACAGTCTAAAGGATGTAAGGGACAAGGATGAAATACAACAAAATGTGCTTAAACTGCAAGAGGAACTCTAATTGGTTAAGTTGAGAGAAGCTAAGACTTTATTAAAACAAGAAATTCAACAAACAAAGGATAGAACTAAAACATCCACTCCAAAATATGTACCTCCACAAAGATAAGGAGGATATCCACCAAGGAATGTACACCAGAACTTGCACCAAAATGCAGGAGGTTCCTCCAATTCACAAACATCATCTGGGGGTCATGTTCATCAAACTGTTCCACCAAGAAATCCTAGACCACTTGTCGCACATAGTACCTCTCAGCATGCAGGCAATCTGTACCCACCCCCTGGTCAACAATATCCCAGACCTCATAATCACCATACCAACCCCCATATAAACCCACCAGCAACATACTTACCATCAACCTCCATATGGGTATCATTATTACCCCACCCCACCACCCATGAACATGCCTCCACAAAACCTCATGAACATATGCAAGCAGTTTGATCTAAGAGGGTAGCAATTATATCCATACTCCATTGATAGTAGCTGGAGGAATATGGTCCCCAAGTTTACTGGGAATAATGCAATATCAATTGAGGACCATATCAGAAACTTTAATGCCATTGTACAAGATATCGGTGTGGAACATGAAGATGTTAAAATGAGGTTATTCATGATGTCTTTAACTGAGGATGCATGAGATTGGTTCAACAGCTTACCAGATGCCTCAATCAATTCCCTAACCGATTTCCATGATCAATTTAAGGAGCAATATGGTAATCAGTATGCCCCTAAGTTTGCCTTGCATGAGCTAATAAGCCTCCAGAAATACTAGAATGAATTAGTATATGACTTCAATCTAAGGTTCTCCAAATTACATAACAAAGTACCACACGGATCTAAGTTGACTGACCTAGCAGCTTTAAGCATTTATCTGAAAGTTTGATCCTAAAACAGGATATGAACTTAGAAATCGTTGCCCCATGAGTTTAGCTAAAGCACAGAAAATAGCACTAACTATTGAAAACAATAGAAAAGTTGTAAGGATGATTGACAAAAGAGACAATCTCAGGATTACTCAAAATCCTAATAATCACCAAAATAAGTAGGAGAATCAATACAGAAATGAAAGAGCTCAGTTGCATGACATGCCCTATAATACAAATTGGAAGGATGGAAGACCTGTTGAAAACAACAGAAGGCAAAATTATGGCAAGGATACTCCTGATCCTCTAAAAAGAAGTGGGGCACATATGGTAGAGGATAATCCATGGTGCTTGGTATGTAATTTGCCCCACTCACCTGAGTATTGTGTAGTGGCTAAATCAGTACACCAAGAAGAAGCATCTTGTGATTATGAAATAGATAGCCACACCATAAATATGATGGAAAATATACCATACCAGATACATGAAGAATATTCTTCTACAGAAGAAGATGGATATGAGTATGATGTGGGAAATCAAAAATATAATATCAATATGGGAAAACAAAAAGTATTTTCAGAACAAGAGGATAACTATACAGGGAATACTTATTATCCTAACATATCACCACACAATCAATGGAGAAAGCCCATTGAGAAGGAAAAGAAAGCTCTTACAATGGCTACAGTGGCACAAGCTAAAAATACTTATAATTTAAGAAACAAGATAGTAAATATAGACCAAGGAACATCTGGGAGTGTCTTTATAAAGGATCAAAGTTACAAAATAAACAACACAAAATCCTCACATAAAGAACCAGAAAGAATTGAACAAAACAAAACAAAAGATAAAATGCTAGTTCAAGAGAAAGAGCATATAAGAATAGAAAAAAAATGATCAAACAATAGCTCCTTCATTTGACATTGCCCACGCAATATCTCAGGTGAAGATATCAGTACCACTTTTTGAGATGATGAAGGTAGATAAATACAGGAGTACAATGGTTAAACTGATCTTAGATATTATGAATCAAGAACATGAGAGATCTAAAAATAAAGCAAACAATGTTCAGTAGGAAATTATTAAAGTCCCTGAAGTTTATCTGGGTGATACTTTAAAAAAAAATCCCTCACAAGTGGACCCTTTTTATACCACTTTGTTGATTAGAAATAAGCTGGTAAGAAATTGCATGATTGACTCAGGTGCAACAATGAATATTATGCTAGTAGCAGTCATGAAAGAATTGGGAATGTGGGTTGACACTACGTTTGGCAAGTGTTATGCAATGGACAATAGGTCTATTCCAGTTGTGGGCATTATGAAGGATGTGGAAATAAAATTGGTTGCTTACCTTGAAGCAACATATAATGTTGATATTATTGTGGTTGATATCCCACCATATTACGAGATGTTACTATCAAGACAATGGGCTGCAATGGCAGGGGGGAATGTTTAGTTAGATTTATCATATGCCACACTACCAGTGGGAGGCAAAGAAGTTAAGCTTTGCAAGGAGCTAAGATACTAGAATATCATAGAACGCATAGATCAAAACCAAATAAATTTATTCTGTGATACAGACTTGGGTACCTTCAAAATTGAAAAAGGTCAGCCAGAATTACAAAACACTAATCCAATGCATCTAGAAGCTCAAAAAGATGAATGCGATGTATGGAAAATGTGTTTTGATGGTGCATGCAGCAAAATGGGAAATGGGGTAGGAGTACTATTTATCTCACCAACTGTTAAAACCTTCAAATACTCGTTCTTGTTGATGTTTGAATGCACCAACAATGTGGCAAAATATGAGGCCCTAGTCATCGGTCTGAACATTGCAATAAAGCATAAGATAACAAACCTAGATGTATATGGGGACTCTAAATTAGTTACCTCTCAAGTAAGAGGGAAGTATTCATCTAAAAACAAAAGGTTGAAGCAATACAAAAATGTTGTTTGCGATGATGTTGAGTTATTTGATGCTTTCTCAATTAACTGGATAGATAGGTCAAAAAATATAATGGCAAATTTCCTAGCAAACATCGCATTGAAAAGGGATGATATCACATTGGCAGGCATCACTGAAGTAGAATTCAAAACTAGACCTACTATTCCAGATAACATCCATAATTGGCAAGTCTTTAGCGATGACACTGATCTAATCAAATTCTTACATTGTGTTGATTATTATGAAAATCAAGAAATTGATTTCAATGCGTTTGTGGAGGAACATGATGGAAAAGAAACCCTTTTTGGTCAGGAGATAGTTCAGCTAAGAACAAATAAAATACCTAAGGGACTCATAGCATTAGAGAAAGTATTTGATGGACATGACCGATTTAAAACAAAAAACATACCCATAATAGAATGATCTTGAAGAAATAAATCTAGGAACACAAACTGCCCCAAAGAATGTATACATTGGAAGAAAAAAAAACTAAATCCTAAAATCAAGAGCATGCTCATCAACTTGCTCAGAAAATATAGACATGTATTTGCATAGTCCTATGAGGACTTAAAAGCATATCGAGGAGATATTTTTTAACATGAGATACCACTGAAGCCAGATGCCAAACCTTTCAGGCAAAATCAGAGGCCTATCAATCCTACGGTGGCCCCTAAAATGCTTGAGGAACTCACAAAACTAAGGGATGGAGCTATTATCAAGCCCATTAGGCACTCTTCTTGGGTTTCTAACTTGGTGCCTGTCAAAAAGAAGAATGGTGATATTAGACTATGTGTGGATTTCAGAAATTTAAATAAATCCTCACTTAAGGATAATTACCCCCTTCCTAACATGGAAGCCGTACTACAAAAGGTCACGGGCTGTGAACTAGTGTCCATGATGGACGGTTTCTTAGGATATAATCAGGTGAAAGTCAAGGAATTAGAACAATATAAGACTACCTTCACCACACCGTGGGGAACATATGTTTATGTAAGAATGCCATTTGGGGTCACAAACACCAGAACAACATTCTAGAAGGTGATGGATGTGGCTTTTGCAGGACTAATTAATGAAATCATGGTGGTCTATCAAGACAACTTGACCATGTATTCCAAGAAGGCTAAGGAGCATTGTACGCACTTGGAAAGAATTTTTATTAGAGCCTTGGAATATGGAATCTTGTTGAATCCTAAGAAGTGCTAGTTCATAGTCACAGAGGGCAAACTACTTGGCCACATAGTTTCAAAGGATGGAATAAGAATAGATCCTGAAAGAGTAAAAGCCATTGACCAAATCCCCATCCCTAAAACTATGAAGGCTATACAATCCTTCTTTGGCCAAATCAACTTTGTTAGGAGATTCATACCAAATTTTGCAGAGATAGTTAATCCTATATCAAAAATGTTGAAGAAGAATGCGGAAATAAGTTGGACTGATGAAGCCTTAGAAGCATTTGCCACTATCAAGAAAGCAATCAAAGAGGCTCCAGTTTTAAAATCTCCTTATTTTGGTAAACCATTCTAGATTTTCTCATTTGCATCCTTTCACATAGTTGCAGCAGTTATGCTACAGAAAAATGATGAGGGATATGAGCAGCCCATTTCATTCTTCAGCAAATCCCTCCAATGTGTAGAATTAAATTATGATATCATAGAGAAATAGGCCTATGCATTGGTGAAAGCTGTCAAAGCATTCAGACCTTACTTGGTTGGGGCAAAAATAATAGCCTATGTACCAAACGCCGCAGTCAAGGATGTATTTGTGCAAAATGAGGTGACAAGAAAAAGGTGCAAATGAATTAACCGGATCTAGGAATTCGACATAGAAATTCAAATTACAAAACTTGTCAGAGGACAAGGACTAGGAAAGTTAATGACTGAAGTGAATTTGGAAGATGCCCAAGTATACAATATGAATGATGAAAAAGATATGGTCACAAGTATTGAAAAAACTCCATGGTATACTGATATTGTATACTATCTTAAACATTTAAAATATCCTGAAGGACTTGATGACAATAGAAGAAAGGACACTTAAGCTCCACGCCTCAAAATATGTGCTCGTAGAGGGTGACCTTTATTGGAAAAATAAGGATGGCATTCTACTATTATGCCTAGACAAAGATCAAGCAAGACATGCTTTGAAAGAGATGCATGAAGGAGTGTGTGGGGAGCATTTCTCAACAAAAACCACTGCACATAAAACATTGAGGGTAGGCTATTATTGGCCTACAGTGTTTAATGATGCTTATGACTATACCAAGAAATGTGAGGCATGTCAAAGGTTCTCTAGAAAATTGAAATATCAAGGAGCATTACCCTTAAGACCTATGCAGGTTGATGCCCCATTCTACCAGTGGGGAATTAATTTTATAGGAGAAATTGTAGAAAAATCTAGTGGGGGACACAAGTGGATATTGGTGGCCACGGACTACTTTACAAAATGGATAGAGGTTGTACCTACAAAACAAGCAACTAGTAGGGTTGTGACAAATTTTCTGATTGAAAATGTCATCACTAGATTTGGGGTACCAGTAAGAATCATAACTGACAATGGAATGTGCTTTAGCTCAGATGAATTTAAGGCATTTTGTAAATCTTATGGTATAACAATTTTGTATTCCTCGCCATATCATCCATAGGCTAATGGGCAGGCTGAGTCCAACAATAAAAGTATTTTGAAAATCACAAAAAGGATGTTGGACAACAATAGAAGGGCTTGGGATTCCAAATTGAAACTGGCATTGTAGGCAGACAGAATCACAATGAAAAAGGCTACTAGAAAGTCACCCTTTGAACTTTTGTATGGGACTCAAGCTAGGCTCCCTATGCAAAATCTATTACTAGTATATATATTCATCCTGCAAGAAAGTGGGGAAGTCCTTGAACCAATAGAAGAAAGAATGGAGCAATTGATGGAGCTGGATGAAATCAGAGATCAGGCACAATAGCAAAATAAAAAGTTGCAGCTACAGGCAAAATACCTTTTTGATAAGAAAGCCAAACAAAGAAAATTTAAGGAAAATGACATGGTCCTCATGTGGAATGCCAGAGCACAAGAAAAGGGTAAACATGGCAAATTTGAGGCACTGTGGGTACGACCATTTGTTATCACTGGCAAGGGAGGAGAAGATTCATATTATTTACAAAATATGTCATGAGAAAATCAGGAATTGTCAGTGCATGGATAGTTCCTAAAACTTTTCTTTTCTTAAAATTTCCATGCACAGTAGTTTAGGAAAAGGTAAAAGAATTGCCGGTGGATGAACAATTCTTGAAAATACCTTTTTGCAAACATATTTTCCATGCACAATAGTATAGGGTTTCAATCCATTTCCATCCATTCACATATACTTCCAAAATTCCATCAAATTGTCACCTCCAACAAATAAAATAGTTGGTCCGCTCTCCCAGAGATCTGAATTCTTGTCATACTCACAAAAGAGTATGCATCCCTAGAAAGAGCCGCTATTGGAACTGAAAAAATTTACATTATTCATCTGCTAAGAATTCACCAAGTCTCCACATAGTGTAAATAATGTCCCCCATTTTCAAAACCAACCACCAAAAATTTGTGTGACAAGATCCATTTTAGAATCTGCACATAGACAATCTCATGAATATACCTAGCTGTCTGACCACAACCTAATTCTGATGCTAATTTATCTATATCAGCAAGACCTTAAGTAACTCACCCGGAACAACAAAATACATTTTTAAAGTATAATGCGAAAATAGGTAAGAGATGATCGATGTCTGAACGATCAAAATTTCATATATCTGGAAGACATTATGTATGTATCACCGACACACACTTATCAGTGTGAGTAGAACAATCGGAGTGAAATCCTAAGGTTATATTGAGCCTCTAAGTCACACCGACCAATGGTCCATCACCAAGAAGCAATCTATCTCTCCCCAACGCATAATATTAAGACCATCAGCATGACATATATAGTCGGAATGAGATCTTTAAGCTTTCCCGACCATGAGAGTCACCCCGACATAAGAGACAAAAGCTTTTGATAAGACTCTCACTGAAATGTTCTAATAAAAATGAGCGATGGAGATAAGACTATCGAAAAGACATAACCCGTCAGGAGACTATCATATTCTCTTGACAATGGAGATTGTCATGCTGACAAAGATAAGGTAATCCCTGTCTGTCGGAGAAACACTCACTGATACCAAGAAGAACGTTCGCCAAGCCTGATCAATATGACATCGGGATGAAAATTGCAATATCTCCCTGAAATGACAATAAAAAGGCTCATAACTCTATGAAAATTCAAAAGAGTACTTCGTGGAGACACCAATGCACTCTTGGCGACCAACTAGAAACATACGAAAGAAAATAGTGCTAAAACAATATGATGACCAGCAAAAGAATAAAATGGTCTCACTGATATGATAAAAAGGGCATAGCCCTAACATTTTGAAATTCATGAATTCTCTGCATTCAATTTCGATGGTAGCCATTAATAGCTGATTGAACATAATGTTGCATAAGCTATTCTGACTCCCACTAAAACCAAAAATAAGGGTTGCAGACGAAGAAGAAGGAATTCATCAGGGACCAGGAGATTTGTGCAGAGCATATACAGGTAAGTCCCTGAACTTTCTTTGATATAGTCAAGTTCTAGTAGTTACCATAAAATGGAAGGCTCCTCTAAAACGAAGAAAAGGCAACATAGTGAAAAAAGCCAAACCAAGGGAAAAAAAAAAGAAAATTGAAACAGAGAAGGGAGAAAAAACACCAAAAAGGAAACAGAACCAAGATCTTGTGGACCAATTGCTTGGTTCTGGACCCAAGACTAGAAGAATTGCACAATTGAGGGCAAATATGGAAAAACTAGAAGATAAATACAAGTATGTCAGAAATGTATGGACTCCTATCCGAGGATATGAATTATTCATGTTCCATTATCACATGAGACATAGGATGGAACCTGTCTGCAACCCTTGGCAACTCAATTTAGGGAAATTAATAGTCACATATGTTTTTGTCAATATAGACATTTTGAAACTGCTAGCATATCATTATGATCCCGACCAAAAGGCCATATGCAATCTACAAGGGAAACCCTTTATTCATATATCCAAGA
This sequence comes from Cunninghamia lanceolata, assembly GCA_027924645.1. Classification (NCBI taxonomy): domain Eukaryota; kingdom Viridiplantae; phylum Streptophyta; class Pinopsida; order Cupressales; family Cupressaceae; genus Cunninghamia; species Cunninghamia lanceolata. The sequence continues at coordinate 12,827,679 of BSBN01000290.1, read as the reverse complement.
ATGCAGTCTATGAAGTTTTTGATTTAAATGACACATATAACACCCCTATCATACATGAAGACCTAGAAAAGGAATATTTCAGATTGGATACCACATATAAGGGTTGGAGACTTCCATTACATAGACCACAGAATGAGGGGAATTTAGTGTCATTTGAAGAAGGGGATGAACCACCATTCCATGTTGAATTGTTCAAACCTTACCTAAGATACACATATTACTCAGTAGGGCAGGTATTGGGAATTGAAGTTCCAGAGTTCATGTCTATAGTGCCCATGGTCATCTCTACGGATATCCAGTGCCATCACGCAAGGACATTTGACTATGCTGCTTTTATTTTTAAGGAAATAGACTTAGGTCTAAAGGCCTTAAAGAGCAGTTCCCCTACAGTAAGCTTCAGACACTATTCTATTCTCATGCATATGGTTTTGTACAAGAATTGAATCTATGGCCAGAGCAATGGAAAGTTTCACAAATTGATAAAGATTGTCAACTGCTGCCCCTACAATTATGGACCTCTATATGGGACAGTAGGTTTGGAAATTCCAGTTATGTTTATTTTGAAGAATTCTTTGTGAAAACCTTGTACAAATGTTATGGATACCCATGCAGTTACACTATGTCAAAAGAAATTAAAAGGTTTTTGAGACCCAAGGATTTTGATGGGCCACCCACTCTAAACCACAATTGGGGGGATTGGTATAGTTTTCGTGATTCCACAATGATCAGAGTATATGGGTTTGAGGATACCCCTTTTCTGTTGCCAAAAACTATACCAGACAGGGTGGCATACTTGGAAATAGTAAGACAACTTGACTACTCATATGTGATGAATCTCAGTGCATATGATAAACAATCTTTTATGCCAAGCACCTTATGTTTTGGTGACTTTACTGTGTTAGCTAAAGAAGGTTATGATCTCATTCTTGATAAATTGTCTCATTTTAATCTTAGGGAAGCAATACAAAGAAATTTTTTTGACCCGGAAGGCCTTATTGATTGTGCTAGAAAGAAGCAAAAATTGGGTGGATATGCTGATGTACCCTTCCCTCATGATGATGTAATAAAAAATTTGGAAGAAGTAGATGCTGAAGTAGCCATTGATCAATATAACCAGAAAGTGAGGGAAAGAAGGGAAGCACAAGAAATTGAAGTGTTTTCCTCTGACAGTGAAGGATCTATAGCATCTAAACTCCATGACTTTTTTGATACAATTTCAAAATATAGAATTGAACCATATCAGCCCCCGGAAAGAGGATTGGAGATTGAAGAAACAGGTGATAATGATGCTAGACAAGTTGCATATAAATCTTTTATTTCAGATGACCAGTTTATTCATACCCCTGAGTTCAAATCCTTTTTGTACAAATACAAGGGGAAGGCTATTAGAGAATCAGTCTCAAATGTTACACCAGACAACAAGATGTAGTTAATGAATGCTTTAAAAGCAAAAGTTGAAAAGGAGATGAAAGATATAACTCCTAAGAAAGGAAGGGAGTTACTCAAAGAATCTGGTGTAATGATCTTCTCGGGTCTTGATTTGAATTCGTCACTTGTTTTTGATAGTTTTCTCCATAACGATGATACAAAACACAAGCTTAGTTCTGAAGGGGTTGTCGAAGTATATACTGGAACAAAATACAATCCGGATGAGAACTCCCTCATGATATGGGCTCTATACCCACCAAACAAAAAGCTTGTTGTTATTGACACTGAAAAGCTTTTGGCCATGTTATGACATTGAGAGCTGGAGAAACTGATCCAGTCGTCACAGCAGAACTTGGAGTAAATGTGGCAAAACTAAATAAAGCTCAGATTTAGATGTTGATAAAGGCGAGGGATACCTACAAAATGAGATGGGAAAGGTTGAAAAAAGAAAATGATTTTTTAAAGGATTTAGTCCCTCTTAAAATGATTACACAGGCAGAAAGCTCACAATAGGGCCAACCACCTTTAAAAGATCAAATGGCATAGATCAGAATAGATACACTCACTTCAGTCCTGCAGAATAGGCATGCTCATCTGATGCAATGGATGCATAAATAATGGGATATTTTCTCTGAAAATCAAAAGGTCATTCAAGAATATGAAAGACTAAATAACATAGTACATGATAAGTTACATGAAATACAGGGTAAACACACCTCTGACAGTGCAAGCACATCCAATGCAAACAATCTTATTAAGCAACATAAGAAGTAGCATGATGGGCTCCAATATGAAGTGAAAGAATGCATGGTGACTTCTCAGATAGGTGTACCTATGTTACTCAATAATGACAAAGATTTGAAGAGCAAGGATGAATGAGTCAAGGAATGTCAAGAAATATTGGATGAGGCCCTAGAAAATATAAAACATGAAGATTCAGCATCCAAGGAAGCTTGCTCGCATCTGGAGAAGATGGTTTCAATAGAGGTGGACGTTAGGGATGCCATTGAGTATGCCGAGACACACCTAAGCCAGAAATATTTGGATCATCTTGCTCAAATCTACTTATGGCTCAGCAGGGCTTAGTATTAAATGCATTTGTTTATTTTCATCATAATTTTGTTAGTTCTCAAAAGATACTATGAAGAGACATGATCTCTTCACTAATATTGATATAAAAAGTTAAAACATATGATGGTCATAGGATCATCGATTAACATGCATGTCTCTTTACTTGAAGAAGACTATATATATTATATATAGAAAGAAGATATATTGTCAGTTTTGTTTTAATTGAAGAATTTCTGTTATACATGTTTACTTTCTGAAAAGCATAATGGAGCAGAATATTTTTACATGGTGATTTATTTTTAGTATTCAACAGTTGTGTTAATTTTCATGATTATATGTTATTTGACTGTCTCCAAAGTGGCCTTTCATGTTATTTAGATCCAGTGTGAAACACATTTGATTTGTCAACACACAATTGCTATCATTGTGTGGTGCTATGATCAGTTTCCATGTGACGAAGGATTAAATTACCTTTTTAAGCAATCTTGTCTGATTGGTTCCAGTTGGATTAAAATCCTTTTAAATAAGTTGTTTTAATTGGTTTCTCTCACATCCGAATTAAAATCTTTTCACAACTTCACAGTAACATAAGGGGATATCAATAATTAAGAATAGTCTAAATAACATACATACTTGCACGTTTGCATAAGGTGCAAATATTTAAAGGTGCCCAACTATTAGAGTTAAGATAGAAGGTAAGTTCACCAATCACATACATCTGTTTCCATTCACTGACTCAAATAGCCCAATAGATTTAGACACTGGTCTTACTCATTTCATTAGTTTAAACATATTCATAAACTTTGCCTTGATATTGCTTATACAATTTATACCAAATTAGAACCATACCATTTTCAACCACTGTTTAGATATTAGAAGTAAAAGTAGGCAGTAAGTAATCATCTATTCCACACCATTTGCCACTGTGGGTAGATTCATCACTCAACCAAGATCACACATCCATTTAACTTGCTTCATTAGTAAGGTGCACCCGCCTAGGTCTAGCAAAACCTAAAGTGTAGGGAGTCATCAACCCTATAGGTTAACTATGTTTTGTTAGTTCAAAAATGTTGCAAATCTAAGCATAGAGCCTTGCATCCTCTTAGGATTTGTAACTTGCATTTTTGAGACCTAAAACCTCGCCGAAGAGCAGTTTCAGACCATGGTAGGTCATATTACCACACCTCATTTCCTATCATTCACTAAAAAGGATGATATGTCCATCACTCAACCTCATAATGTCTCTCTCCACATAGAAGCCTTCATCCACAAGCACAAAATCAAAAGGGTTCTAATAGCTGGTTTAAATATTTGCACCTTAAAGCTAATCCTTGCCTTGGGGTTTTTAGAGACTGCTATCGATCCTAAAAAGAAAATCACCATCAAAGCTTATGAAAAGGAGGGAAGAACTTCGAAGGGAACTGTTGCTTTGCCTATCAAAGTGGGACCTATAGTAAAGAATGTAGTGTGCCAAGTCCTTGATATAGAGTTTGCCTATAACATTCTCCTGGGAGACCTTGGATACATGCTATGAAGGTAGTACCATCAATCTATCACCAGTGTATCAAATTCCCCCATGAAGGCCAATAAATCACCATCCAAGGTGATTCCAATCCATTTCAATATTGCAACTCCATTCAATCTAAACCTGACGATGTGATTCCCACTAACCGTGCATCTGCTTCATCTTCAGCCCTTGTTGATCCAACTTCACTCCCTTCTACATCAAAGGCACCCCAATCCAACCTCAAGCTCAAAGATAACGGTCTCGATGAATACACAATTGCACAATCCTTTTGCTTAGTACAACTCCCTCTCTCCCCTAGATCCTATGGAAAACCTTCCATGAGCAAACCCAAGGCATTAGAAACTACTAAAGGTTCATTTGTCAAATGGGGAAGCCTTGAAGATGAGAGCGATGAAAAAGATATCCTACAATGGTTATATAAGGATGAAGACAATCTATCCAAGCAAAAAGACCATCACTCCACAGTGCAAATTGGACAGTATGGTCAAGGATTCTCAATACTACAAAGAATGGGGTATGAAGGTCATGGGCCCATCAGATTGAGAAAAGAAGGTATCACTGAACCTATCCAACCTCATACATTAATAGCCCAAGACACTATAGGACTAGGCTACACCGACAAAGCAAAGACCAAAGGAACAAAAAAGCATAAATGCCAAGAAACATCTACTTCTAACCTAGTAGATCAAATTCACCGACTACAAGGATGGAGTGAGATTGACTCTAATGAATATGAATGGGATAGTCTCTCTGAACTATCTTATGATGAAAAAGATATTGATGTGGTCCATGAGTATGACCCTACCCATGCAACTAATGGGGGACAAAATCTAAGGGCTAGACCCCTAGAGTCTGACCCGCATAATAATGATAGTGAGATTCGTGAGGAAAGAATGATACCGCACTTGACAGATCAATTGGTGGAGAGTACCATCGCAGGCATTGTCAATGCTTATAATAACCACCTTAACTCCTCCATCTTGACCATCAATATCCTCAGACCAAACCAACCCAATGACTCGCTACCACTATTGCATCTAGAACTCATCGATTGGAACTTGCAAGACACTACCCTAAGCTAGATAACTTCCAAAACGATGGAGCCATCATAGACTATCTAGAGCTTAGGGACCATCTACCCGCAGGGGATCACAGGGCTGGCTATGCCATAAAACTCAATGACAGGGCTTATTTTGGAGAGAGTGCCAAGCCTTTCAGTCTCAAAATGTAAAAATTAAAGATAGATCTAATGGTGAAAACTGCTCTGCGGTAGTATTAGATCATGAAAATACTAAAAATATGAAAGACGTATCCAACGGTGAAAACCTCTTTGAGGCACCGAAGGATGAAAGGCTTGACCCTCTTCACAATCTAACACATCAGAAGAGATCCTCAATCTTGATGGAACCAGTAGAATAGATCAACGTCAGTACAAGTGACAATCCAGGGATGATCCACATGACACAATCTTTAACTGCACAAGAAAAGCTAGAGTTCACTGAATTCTTCAAAAGGAAACAAATCAACTTTTCTTGGTCATATGCAGATATGCTAGGGCTAGATCCAAATCTCATAATGCATCACTTGTCATTAGCCCCAGGAGCTAAGCCGGTTAAGCAAAACTCAGGAAGATGCACCAACATGTCGTCCTCATGGTAAAAGAAGAACTGAAGAAGCTGCTAGATGCCAAGTTTATTAGACCAATAGACTATCCTGAGTGGATTTCCAATATAGTGCCTGTCACCAAACCAGATGGAAGAGTTCGACTATGCAATGACTTCAGGGACCTAAATAAAGCTTGTCCAAAAGATGATTTCCCTTTACCAAACATTGACATTATTATGGATCTCACGGCAGGGCACACCGTGCTGTCGCTAATGGATGGTTTCTCTAGATACAACCGTATCAAAATTGCACCTGAGGATCAACACAAGACTGCATTCACATGTCCATGGGGCACCTATTGTTGGAGTGGCACGCCATTTGGATTGAAAAATGCAGGGGCAACATATCAGAGAGCCATGACCACAATCTTCCACGACATGATGCACACCATAATGGAAGATTATGTAGATTACATCTTAGCGAAATCACTCACAAGAGAAGGACACATGGTAGTATTAGACAAAATCTTCACATAAGCAAGATACCTTTCACCAGACATAAGCAAGCGCAATAGAGCCCACTTTCAAGCAAAAGTTTTGACACACTACATCAACCTATCCAAAGAAAAACAAACAAAAGACTAAACACTCTAACATGATTTCATCTAAATTATGGCAAGAAGATACATCTAATGCAAGAAAGTTTTGTTTAGATTGGTTGTGCCTTAAGGTTTTAACTTTTGTTATCATGTTTTCCTACGCTACTCAAGGATGCCTAAAAACTAGAGATGCTATGATGGGGGCATGATTATTTTCTTTATTTGTTGCTTGCGGGTTTATCTTTAGTAATGTGAAGCCTCATCTAAAGACATGATCGAACATAATGATTATTGAGGACATCAAAGGTCTACCATGAAATAGGTAATCCTTGTCTGTTGATACGTAATAAATACTCAGGTCATCTTGATTCAATTATACTTAGATTCTTGTATTAACTTGCTAAATCAAAATCCATGTAAGCAATACTTAGGTCATCTCGGTTTAATTATACCTAGATGCTTGTATTTTCTTACAACATTTAAAAACACAAAAATAACAAAAGAAATTGCCCAATGATGAATCAAGCACTTCAAAATACTTGCAATATCAAGATGACACGTATCCGCATCCATAGCATGTCCGTTTACATTCCATATACCGTCCATAAATAAAGATTTTGTTCGCAATATTAATGTTTACAAAAAACTTGTGATTCCTTCATTTGCATTTCTTCTAATCAATTCTTCCATCAATTCATTCAAACCATTCTCCAACCAATCCAAGCAATGATCCAAATGCAAGTCCATCCTTAATCCGTACCAATCAAGTTAATCAATCTTGTCAAATTATCCAATCGCAATCAATGGTCTTGGTCCTAATCTCGTCGTAAACCAAATTAGTCAATCATCATTGACAGTGGGATATATCTTTTCCACATCTCTGTGTTGATCTAGGGATATATTGTTCCTCGCAATGACAACACTATCGTCGTCAATCATTATCGATCTACCATCGGTTTATGGCTAGACAGGGGCAATCCCTTGTTTGTTCTTGTATCATTTGTGCATACTTGCTTGCTTGCTTGTGTGTGTTATCAATTATCACATGTCATTTAGCTCTTTCATCCATCCCTTATCTTACATCAACCATTTTCTTCACCCTAACCTGTCATTCGTACCTATCTCATCGTGAGATTGTCCGTCTCACGTCCTTCTACATTTTCTTCCCATCCAGTCTCCCGAGGGGGCATCCTAGCATCATAAACCTATACCAGGGACAAACTGGGGCATGTATCATTATCAAAAATTCTTTTTCTTTGAAATAACGTGATAAAACACATTGCATCAAAGAGGGGCAAAATTTATACACCTAAAAATGACACAACTCTATCTAAATAAATATTTTAATATTTATTTCATTCTAATTCCTCTATCAATAAATAAATAAATCAATTTATTTATCTGATTCACATTCTTCCACAAAATTAAATAAAATCATTTATTTAATTGAAATCTTCCAAATTCTTCTAGAGTCATTCTAAATTAAATAATGTCCAATTATTTAATTAAATTCTTCTAAACTCAAATCATCCTCTATATTTAAATAAATCCAAATATTTATTTAAATTATCTATTTCCTCCAAAATTGAATTAAATACCAAAAATAATTCAATTAGTCCATGTGCACACTTAATTAAATATTTTAATATTTAATTATTTGTTTCCCTCACCCACATGTCCTTTTTATCCTCTAGTTCAAATTAGTTAACTCATAAATGAAATCAGTTAACTAGTTAGTCAATTCTGTTAACTCCCCAATCAATTTTGTTAACTGATCAATCAATTCAGTTAACTCTTCAATCTATTTTGTTAACTCCCCTGGTTGCATGAAGGAACATGACACTTGTCTTCTGATTCATGCACATCCTCTCAAGTTTCCTCAGCCGTTGATCTTCTTGTTCATTCTATACCATTGATCTTCTCTCTCACAAATCTATAAGTACAACCCTTTTCCTCCATTTCAATCATCCAAGCTTTTAGTAAACTTACTCTGCAGGAATCACAGTGCGCCTTTGGCACTAAACCATTCCATAGCTTGCAATCACCATTTTATTGTATTGAAGATCCTCTTCACTACAAGAACTATCATAGCTGTTCTATATTGTCATCTTGAAGAAAAAAGCAAGGAAGTGCGCTTTTTGAGGGCTTCATTCATAATGAAAGATCAATTTGAGATTAGGCGACCAATGGAAGCCACGAAGTAATAAGGTTTGCAAGGTGTTTTCTTTGTGTTTGATTCTTGATTATTGCAATTTTTATTGAGTTAGTGGATTATTAATTATTGATATTATATCCACATTTTCCCATAACAGTAAATACTCAATACAACATATAACATATGAATCAAAAAGCACACCAAGGAAACACAAGGGCGGGCATTATAGTAAGAGTTCTTTAGTAAGGCTTATAATGTCTTCATGTAATGTACAATAAGGTAATGAAGTAGTAATAAAGGACACATGCTAAGTTAATAGATTATCGTCAATGTGTAAGTTATTATCACGTGAGGTAGAAGTATTGAAATGTTATCATAAGTATCCATAGATTTAATATGAGATGTAAAAAAATGGTCATCATTATGTTCATTATCATGTATGAAAGGAGTGTTGATGGTGTTTTTAGCACACAACAATGTAGGTTAAACAACAAGGATTTCACCTCTTGAAAAGTATCTTACCCTAGGTAAGACTACTCCAAGGATAATTCAGCTAGGTCTTAGCGTGCTTGGAATCCCTCAGTTTGTATGTCTAGTTGTTCCTACAAGGGGTCTTACATGCAGTTTGACAGATTTGGACAGTTTGGACAGCAATTTATGCAAACCCTTCACAATTTCAGCTGATAAGGCTATGTAAAATGCTGCTAGAAACCTAAACTAATAGTTGATTGAAAGAAAATATAAAAGGGAATAAGGTTTAGAAAATTTCTAAGTGACATTCACAATGTGAAGATTGTTGCAGGTAGACAAATGTTCTGAAATCTAAACCAATTTTCTGAGTAACCAAGCTAACTAGTTTTTATAGCACTATAGAAAATGATGCTATCTTCAGAGGAAATTAAAGATTTTCATATCACATCCATTCATCAAATACCCAAGTAATGGTGCGATTTAACTCATGAGATGCAATTGAACTTAGCACAAAATAATCAGTCTAGGCTAACTTTACACATCCACTTACAGTTAGCAAGCAACTAAAAGTATGGACTTAAAACATTCATCAAATACCTTTCAACAAACCATTAACATTGCAAAAGCACAAGTAACCAATGCAGATCATGAAGCGAACCATGAAACCATATAAGCAACACAATAAACAAATCCTCAAGAAAATTGTAGAAACTTGCTTTATATTAGCTTCAAATGGCAGAGCATCAACAATTCGGCATCAAAAGTCTTAAAAATGAGAAGGTTGGCAACCCTTTATATAGGAGAGGCGCCATACTAAGTTTTTGAATGAATGATGGAGATTAACTCGACACCGATGGCCCAGACTTATCAATATCAAATGCATTTACAACAGCACTTGGCATTCCCATATTACAATTTGTCTCTTAGGAAAAAGACAAAAAATGACCTTCAAATACATTGAACCTGGACAAACTGACTACCCATTTGAATATACATATAGAAAAGACAAATTTCAAGGCACAATAAGGACAAAATAGCATCACACGACCTTCCAAATATAGCAATACATATTGGTGAAGGGAATACATTACAAATTTTTTCAAAAATATACTATTGTTCTTCCTCTAAATCTATTTTGTCTTCCTCTACCTTTTTGTTGCAGTACTTCACCCATGCTAATAGTGTTGGATTTATATCGACGGGGTCTGGGTTCCTAAGATGGTCAACTCTATATCTAAAGACCTCTAGCTCTTGACTGTATTGGATATACATTTTTTCAACTTCCTTTCTTACTTTATGAAATGTAATGAAGTCAGTCCGGAGATCATTGACTTTATCCAATTTGCCCACGACATCCAATTCAGTCCCCTCAAAGATTATTTTATGTAGCTTATCTTTACAACCTTGCACATCGTATGGAGCCAAATCATCACAACCCATCACAAGGTAGTCCTTCAATGAGTCATTTATTTCATAGACAAAAGATAATATATTATTATCTGCCACCTTAAAAGCTTCCCAAACATTATCAAAAACTTCTTTCCTTAATTTTATCTGCTGGTACCATTTCACTGCCTTATGTAGTCTATCTATTGCCAGGATATTTTTAGATATTAGTGTTTGAGCAAACAGATCTCTGATTGCTTGCACCCGAGGAAACACCTGAGAATAATAGTCATCAAAAGGGTCACATTCCTCGTGCAATTCCTTCCAATGGTCCTGTAATCTGCATAAGGTTTTATGAAGTTTAGCTACAAAGTCAATGGCCTCACATCCTTCCTGATATACCTTGATCATCCATTTTTGAGTTCCAGTAGCCATAGTCCTGACTTCATCGAGCTTTGTCACTTCGTCCTTTGACAGCAGAGTAGGGACTCTCCTAGGCTCACCTTCAGAATCCAAGGGTTTTATTAAGAACTGCAAGCATGCTTTGAATTCTTCATTTTGTTGCTTCAGTTCCTTCTTGGTGAGTTCATCCTTGTCTAACTGTTCTAAGATGGAAGAGATGGAGCCTTTGAATTCATCAACCTTTTGACTTCTCGTAGTAGGTCCCAAATTAACAGTCGTTATGGTTTAGTCTTCAACTCTGACCTGTTCTTTGTCTGCATCAGCCAGTGGGACATCTACTTTTGCTATTTAGTTTTTTGTCGCATCTTTATAGATTCTGGACTGTACCTTAGCCTTTTTCTATTTCCTTGGCTTCTCTGCCTGTGCTAGAATGGCACTTAGATCCAATTTCATGATTTCAACTTGAGGCTCTGGATAGGCAATCCTACTTTGTAGCCAATCAGGTGTTGTGGAGGACTCAAACTCTTTAGAAAGATCATGATTTTCATTATTTTTGTTGGGTGGCCCCTCGAGCAAATTCTACTCTTGCTCAATTTCCTTGTCTGTATTCTCTTCTTTTTCTTCAATATTTTTTCAGGTTTTCTAACACTTCTTCTTGAGCAATTTCCAAGATTATTTATGTTGTGTTCTTCTCTAGAGGGTTGTCAGAAACTTCTCACTTCTGTATTCACCACTTCAGAAAGAGGCTCTTCAAATGTATCCTTCTTAGGTTCCTATTCTTGAAGGCCTAACTCTGCACACACTTTATCTATCCCTGGCAATAGTGGTATAGACAGAGGAGTTGAATCTTGTGTTATTGCAGCTAGGGAAATAGGAGCAAAAGATGATGGGATTGTTGCAAATGAAGACAGACTAACTTGTGTCAAGTTGGCAAAAGAGGTAAATCCCAAGGTAGGTGGAACGGGTGAGGTTGGTATGATAGAGGAAATGACAATAGCTGAGGTAATGGAAAAGGAGGGCATGAAAAAAGATGGCGAGAGAATGGAGGAAATAGGTGGTAAGGAAGAGGAGGTGGAAAGCGATACAGAGGATATGGAAGGAACAGACATGGTGGAAATGGAAGAGAGTGAAGAGGTAGCAATGGAAGAAATGGGACTACTTGGGGTGTTTAAATCTATTGTCAATGGACATGAGGCAATTGAGATAGTAATTGCTGGCGAGGAAGCAACAGAGGTATCTTCTTGGATGATTATAGCAAGGGCAACAGGAGTAGTAGTTGAAATAGCAGGAGAAGATGTAGCAGTACTCACAATTGGGGTAATAGGGGGTGGAGAGGCTACTAACGAGTTTGTGTTGTTAGGAGTTACAGTGGTGGAAGCTTCTATAGTTATGCCAGTGGTCTTCACTTTAGTTTTCTTTGTCTTTGACCCTTCTCCTGGTCCACTAGGCATGTCCCTCTTTTTAGATGCCCTTGTTCTTGTCGCGAGTGACATATCTTTCTTCTATGATTTTGGGGCAACCTTCTTTACCTTTTTCCCTTTTCCTTTCTCCGCCAAAGGGATATATTCTTCACTATCTGACTTCTTGGCAGGTTCTTGAACTGGTTCTGCTTCATCTGTTATCTCTATCGGTACATCTTCTTCACCTCCAGACTCCTTCTCAGATTCAAGTTCAGTGTATGTAAGCTGCACTCCATGTTTTTCCAAAACAACAACTTGGCTTCTAACCTAGGCCTTTCTTAATCTTATTGGTTCTTTCATCACTACATCCAAGGAACTTTCTTCGGCATTAGCCCAATTTGGCATAGGAATTGGTTGATGATATTGAGCTTCCCAAGGTCCCCTGTGCATTACATTCTCATCATCTTCTAGTTGATCTGGGACTGCTATGATGTGGAACTTCCTTATAAATCCCAATGATAATCTTGAATGGGCCCTCTTCATTACTTCATAGTCATCTACATAGTTAGCCCAAAAATCCTCTAGGTGTACTTTGTTGAACAACTTTTTACTCACATATCTCTCCATCACTTTGTTTGGATCGAAGTGGTTTCTCTTAGTGTGTAAATGGATATTAAGCAATTGAAGCTCTGTATCTGAGTGTTCAGCTACCACTAGGGAAACACATGCATAGTTACCTTTGCCTAACAGGATGGGAAATTGAATATATGTTCTATGTAGATGTTTCAAATTTTCTGCACAAGTTATTAACTGCCTTGATAGCTCCAAGAGGACTACTTTGTCAGTGGGGTAACAATGTAGTCTGTAGGCTAGCCCAGTGAAGCCTTGAATCCTTAGATAAGTGAATTTCTCAAATTGTATATACTACCTTCCATATTTTGTAACTTCATACACAATAGATATTCTAAGGGCTCTGTTTCCTTGCAGCAGCCTACTTATGCACATGGTAAAGGCATCATTTACTCTTTTGAAGTGAATGAGAGATTAGGATAATGCCAATTGGGTATAGCAAATTCATAAACTTTGACTTGATGTTGCTCATCATTTCCATCTTCTCCCACCTTTGACAATCCAGCATATTCGTTTCTCCTTGCCAACGCATACACCACATAGGAGGTCCATCTAAAAAAATGCTTGTCTCTAAAGTTCCTGAATGCCTCATGCATGTTGTCACTTAGTATCTAAGCCCAGTGGAATTTGGTGTCTTTAGTTATTATCTCTTCTATTACTAGAAACATCCACCCTTCAAAAGTTGATGCTGTGGGCAGCCCATATATTCTACTAAGTAGGGTTACCAAATCCCCTATCTCATCGTGAAAGTCACTTCTATACAAGACCTAAGGAAGTTTGATAAGAGTAGATCTTTTGTTTTTCATCCATTGTTCATTTATATGTTTCTTACACATGTCTGGATATCTTTCTTGTATGTTGCTTTCGCACCTGTTTTATCCGGCATAGTCATTGTTGGGTACCATGGGATCCCAAACATTTCTACCAATGAAGGTGGGCTAAGGTCTGCAAGTACTTCTCTAGTAGGGGTTTGTAATGTCTTGGTCATTGTGTCATATCTTTCTGCATAGGCAACTATCAACTTTGCACATTGGTTTGAAGTAGAGAAGGTAGCAGCCTCTGCAATCCCACTATCTTTGAACTTTCTTAGCTCTTGGTGTTGCACTTGGTCCAAATATCTGGGTTCTAAAATCATCTAAGTCAATATGACCCAGATCAGTATCTCCTACATTCTTCCACCCAGAGGTGATCTTGGTTTCTGGAGGAATGCCGTTGAATTCGTATCTCATGGCTTGGGCTCTTGTAGTCATTTAACCTGCATGATTAGACCTTATAAGTCCTGATGCATTTGAAAGGTTTCTTAATTTCTAAGTTTGAAATGTATGGTTACCAAGATAACTGCTACATCACTAAATCATGTTATGTTAAATGAGATCAATATCTATCCAACTAAGTGATAAATGCATGCCTATGAAATGCAAAATTACACAAGTCTGGAAATTGATTGCACTTATTACATGATCAACTGATAAGACATAGCAATTCATATCAATGCATGTAATAAATGCTTTAAACATTGCAAAATTTGAATCAAAAGATGTAAAACAACCTAATTCCATTAATGCAGCATTCATTTCAATCTAACAGATCATTTACCCTTTGGAATTTCCATCAGAACAATCATTTTGCAAGTTCTACGCTAATTTTGTGGTCTATCGACCTGTTAGGAGTGAAGCGCTAGATTGGAGGTCTACTGACCTTGTGCACGATTTGGGGTCATCTGACTAAAGGGCATGTTGCAGTTCAGTTACTTGGTCATTTTGAGGCTTAGCGCGATTTCTAATGTTGTCCGACTTTGCACGAGATTTGAGCATGATCGACTCAAATGAGTTCCAGAAGTCAGTAGACTAGTTTTGTAGCGCAAGTCAGACAAGATGGTTTTTAGTGCTGGATTGTTCCTTTGTATCTTGCATGGATTTGAAGACTGACGAACTTTGTGCGATTTCGAGGGATGACCGACTAAGTCAGTGAGGAGGTTTTTTAAGCGCATATCGGACAAAGCATTTTTTGGCGCAAGTCACACAAAATGTTTTGGTGCAGCTTCAGAAGCTCACTGATTTGGTGGGTTTTCTGGTTGTGTCCGATCTAGTCAGAGAAGGCAAAGTTTAGTGCCAAGTCGGATAAGGCGATTTTGAGCACAAAGTGAGTACTGAGGTTCTGCGGGGTTTTGAGTGCCATTCGACCAAGTCAGTTAAGGCAGAAATTAGTGCTAGGTTAGAAGATAATGTTTTTGGCACCGACTGGATTCGAGATTTTGACAGAGTTTTTCAAAGTGGCCAACTGACTAGAATTGATTACGAAACTTCACAAGTTGGTCAGATCAAATTTTGATGCTAAATCAATGAGTTCTATTTCTGGCGCAATACAACCGTATGAATTGATAAGTCTCAAATTTACTTAGAAATTCATTGCCATGGATCTAAAGGAGGGTTTTATCATGATTTTATAAACATTGTTTCTGTTTCGACCCACATGAAGTTTTTGAGTTGCATCTAACTGTTAGCCTCCCAGCTCTATTTTTTAAACCAGGGTTTTCAAAACCAACTTGTTCAAAGAAATTTGAAATTTGATGCGACACAAAACCCATGTTTTACTAATTGCAAACCCTAACTTGTAAACAAAATCCTAGGCTTGGGAATGAACACTTACTCGATTTGCAGAGATGAAGTGTAATGAGAATACGTGGGCAAGAAAGCTTTTGGGTCAAATTTGCCGGTTCTTTGTAGAAGATCGATCAACACCATTCACAAAACTCTCCAGTCGATTTTGAAATGAAAAAAATGAGCTCACATGGGTCAAAAACATATTTACCTTCCCCTATTCAATTGCCATCAATGCAAGGGTACGGAGTGATGTCACGGTGTGCGACAGAGTTTTAGGGTTTTGCGCGAAAACTTGGGACTATCGACCTTGCGCGACTTATGAGGGTCACCGACTTAGTTGATTGTTGTGACTTTCAGCGCAAGATCATGTGAAAGCTCCTTCAGCATTTTGTGCTAGTTTCAAGGTCGTTGGACTGGGCGTGAATTTTGCTATGGTTTGACTTAGTCAGAGGATGCACTTTTTAGTGCAAAGACAGATGATTACAATTTTAGCACTTGATCGGATGATAAAGATTTTAGCGTAAAAATCAGTTAATGAAGATTTTGGCGCTTAGGCAGTTGGTGGTGAAAACAACGCTAAGTCGGATGACTTGAAATTCAGCGCAAAAGTTAGATGAAGGGGTTTTTAGTGCAAAAGACACTCATACTTGATTTTAATGAAGGCAAACATTTGAACTCAATAGATTTTTGGATGGCTTGATGACACTAACCTTTTATCATGACAAAAAATGCAGTTGACTACCTTTTGACACCTTAGGAATCGGATGAACCGAGTAGACACTCTAAACCAAAACTTGAAAGAGGGGGTTCCCTATTTCGCAAAATGGGGCGTGTGTGCAAGGCACAACAAGGAGGCAATTCATTTGAAGTGCATAAATTAATGGATATAGGACTATTATGGCATGTGAGAAATGTATCACTGCTAGGTATGCTAATGTCATGTATATGTGAATCAAATGTATGCTCATCATTGTCATAAGGTATGGGATCATGAAATCTATGAACTAAGCATCTATAATAAAATAGGGTTTGCATTGGCCAATTGTATGAAAGAGGAAAGAGATATGACATGGCAAAACAAGACTTTTGTAGAAAACAAACTCCTACCTGTAACATAGAAAGTCATAAGTATATCAAGGATAGATATGCTATGTGATATGAAAGATAGAAACATGTCAAAATTAGAAACAAGTGCATGTAATCCAGCCATTGAACAAACCCCAAAGGAGCCACAGTGATGGATAACCAAGGGTGGGAGGGTCAGATAAAGATTTGTATCACTATGCAATACCCAAACCCTAATTAAAATGAAGCAAATGTATATCAAACCCTTAGAAACCTTAGAAAAAAGGTAAGTTGTGTAAGATTGATCAGGTTCACCAAAATGTAAAGAAAAATAAGCTTTCCTTAAGCTTAATCTAGGCCAATCCACTCAAATGCATACAAATAAGCACACATTAACCTAGACTAATAAATACATATATTGCAAGCTAAAGTAATGAAATAATAATACTAAATTATTGAAAGTTAATGTGATAAAATAAAGGTACTTAGCTCTACATCCTAGGGAGAAGAATAATTTTGTTAATGCATTGAATTATGAATGTCTTAGGATAAAAAATGGATATGATAGTCAATGTCTCGCCTCAAAATCTAGATAATAGATTTACTATGTGTGGGTTGAGTTTGCGGACTAACTTGTAGAAATGTTGTGCACCTATCAAAATGATTTGACAATTTGCACACTTTGCTTGTTGTTTCTCTTGTTCAGCCTCTATTTCTTCTACCTTTGGAGGACTATTAATATGTTGCAAGGGGACATGTTCTAATAGGTCAACCCCAGGAAACTTAGGTAAAAGATCGAGGATAACGAGTCTCTGCCATTCACATGCTCCCAAGATGAATGTGTAGATATAGATTTGTTTAGTGCACCAAATTGAAGTATTCTTTCCTGGAATGTAAATGATATTCGAATAAGACACTCATATGATAAATAAATGCAATTCAATGCCTTTAAATACAAGGACATAGCAATAAATCATACAAACTTGTGTTTAATAGGGCCGCGAGAAAAGAATGGGTAGGAGTTGACCAAAATTTGAATTTGAATTTTCAAATTTTAGGGGCCAAATTTGTGTTTGCGGGGTCAACCTTGCGTTTGTGGAAATGATGTGGGACATGGAAAAGGTCAAATCTAATGGATAACAAAATATATAGAGACAGGTGCATGAATAGACACGATTAATACACAATTTAGGTGGATATATAGAATGTGTATGTATGAGTAAAGTGGAAGTATATAGGAATGTTTTGTAAATGGATAAGGATCATAGGAAAAGGAACCCAACTTCACATAAAATTACCCCAATGTCAATATATAAATATATTAAAACATTCTTTAAAAATATACACAAAACTAAATGGAAAATGCCATGGATATGGCAAATTTCACCCTTACAAAGCTTTCCCCATTTTATGGTTAAGAGACCCAACATTAAAACAGAATTCCTATTTAAAAGCCTTATGGCAGATGTTAGGGTAAGGTTTATCTAAAACCCTAAAAGTCACAGAAAAAATAAATAAATCTGTAAGATGATTGTTCGTAGAGAAAAGACTGCTAGCATTGTAGCTACTGTTTGAAAATTTCTTTTAAATAAATTTCTAACATAAATAATCGAAGCGATTACTTTGAGCTGCATGAGAAAAAACAATATCAGATAGCTGCTGAAGTAGAAAGATTTTGCAGACGCTGCAGCCGAAAAAATGGTCATTTTTCTCTTTTTGATTCTATTACTCCAGTTAAATTTTTGGTTGATTAGGGTTTATTTGTTTTCTTGGCTAAATCCACACTAAGATTAGATTTTCTCGTGGGGGTTTATTGTTTTAGTTCAGTTGCATTTTCCTTTGATTAAGGTTTTAAGTTTGTGATTATTTCTCGTTTGCAGGCGCAGACGCTTTATCTGTTGTTTGAATTTGCATCTGGGTATGGGCTTTTTGAGGCGTATGGAATAGATGAAATTGGGCAAAACACGGATGCCGTTCAGGCCTCTGTTGTCGACTTAAATAGATTTGGCAAAGTTGTGAAATTGGTGGCCATTCAGCCGTTTGGCTCTGCATCAGATGCACTCAACCAATGCAACGCGGTTTCTGAGGGTTAGTTTATTTTTCCTATTATTATTATTATAGTCTATGTTTTATTGTTTTCGTTGTTTGCTCAATTCCTGAATACTTTAAAATATGTTTTTTCCTTTGTTTTTGACCCTAAAGTATTGTTTTTTTCTTTTTTCCTCTTTTCTCCGACTTTATAAGACCTGAAAACCATAAACCCTAAAAACCTTAAACCCTAAAAACCTTGAACCCCCAAAACCTTAACCTTAAACTCTAAAGACTTTTAAAGAGAATACACAGATACTGTGACCATTGGCATTTAGAGAAGTGGACTATTGCGTTCCAAAAAAAGAAATACTACAGAAGGCATTTTGGGCAAGTGATTTTTTTCTTTTTTCTTTGTTTACTCAAAACCCAAAAACCCTAGAGATGCAGTCAAGGAAGGGGTTCCAATCAAGGACCGCCTAATCCTTGCAGCTTAACTAAACACTCTTAGAAAAAGTAAAACACACGAGTTCAACATATTAAATTCTGATCTATTATATTTAACCCACTCTACACCAGTATCCATAAAAATCCTTCACTCAAGCACTCCAAATGATAGCCATGCATTTTGTTTTGAAGAGATTAATAATTAATTACACTACCAGAATAGAGTTCCAAAGACACAGGCTCTAAAGCCGTGCTGCTTGATCAAAGTGCACAGAAACAATACTCAATGATTTTTTTTCTTTATTTATCAACAAACAGAGATGACATAATGTTACCATCATTATTTTTTTAAGAAGTCAGTTTACTATATTAGGCTTTAGATAGCTCTGCACTCACCACAACAGGGGCATTGCCAAACGATCTTTTCACAGACTGATTAACATGGTAACCTCTACCTGGTATATTGATTTCAGGGGCTTCTCAACATTTCAATCAGCTGCTGTTCAATTTTTGAGTGTAGTTTCTTTTCTCCTCCCCCATATATTTGTTTTGCCATTCTTCCTCCCATAATTTTTTTTAAAAATAAAATGAGGTAGAGACCAATGTTGTCAACCTCTTCATTGATTCTCCCCTCTAATGCGTAAACATGGGTAGTATTCAATAGAGATCTCATTTCCCATGATGAGCATAGTAGGTAAAATGCAGAAGGCGTGAATCAACTGCAATACCTTGGATGCGCTCTAGGAATCACCATCCGAAAAAGGAGTCTGATGCTGCTTGCCAGCCTGACATGTTTTGCATGCTTCACGAATCTGAGTCTGAATCTCAGGAAGACCACTAACTAGACCCTCCCGAGCTAACTGAGAGAGATAGTGCATGTTCAGGTGCCCATAATGCTATTGTCAGAGTTTGCTGATGGAAGTAGGCTGCCATGGCATGCTCTTGAGAATCGTTAGAATCAATGAGTCTATACAGACTATGATCCTCAAATCCCTGGGCAACGGTGGTGCGTCTCTCGATCAACTATGTTGGATGTATGCATGCTGAAAACAACATCCAACTGAGGAGAGTGTCGCATAATCTGACTTATTGAGAAGGTTCAGCTCCATGCCAGGTACAAAGTATACATTGAGAAATATTAAATTTCTCCCTCCAGATTGAATCTGCACGTTGCCCTTGTTGACAACAGTATACTCTTTGCCTCCTCCAAAGATGACAAAATCTCTGAACGGTGTGTACTGAATGAACCAATCTCGCCGATGTGTGAAATGTTGAGAAGCCCCTGAATCAATATACCAGGTAGAGGATTTGACATGATATGCAGGTCTCTTGGCCATAAAGGCATAGAACACAAACTCCTCCTGCTCAGTGTGCTCTACGACATGGGTTTTTGATTTGGACTCTCCTTGCTTAGACAATGATGCCATCTTCACGCTTTTTGAGGCACGAAAAATGAGATATCGGAGGATGGACAAAAACAAACGGTACAAATCCAGAGGTTGGCACAGGCAAATGATGTGCTGGTCATAGGAATCATGAAATTCTAGGCACCAAAAAAATTGCCGTTCAAGAGCTCGCGGAGAGCACAGAACCCGCCAAAGGTTTACTAAAAATAGCGATTGCCTTAAAAGAGGCCTCAAGTAGATGATCACGGCCAACATCATACGCGAACCTCTGAAGAAATCTTTAACCCGTTAAAGGCGCTAGGGTTAGGCGCTAGTGTGAAAGGCGCTATAAGTGCTAGTGGTTTAGAGACCACCTCTAATTCACACTAATCATACACCGCCCAGATCAAAGCCAACGATGCTTGCATGTTATCAGACAACGATGAAGTCGAAAAAGAAGCCACGGGTCAAGAAAACCAGAAAACGCGACCAAAGGCAGAGAAATGGCATCAAAAGACGACGCGATTAGAGAGACGGTGACCAAAGAACTACCACAAATCCCGACTGATATGAAAGCGCCTTTTTACACAGCGTCCGAAAAAAGACACCATGTGAGGAATCACGAGCAAGTCCAAAATCGCAATCAGCAACAAGGAGGACGCAACGACAAATACAAAACGTGATCTCCAAACACCTCCGTCTTTAAACAAAAAAATCCCAATTGGAAGGAAAACACGATCTCAGATGAAAGAAACTACGACCCTTAGACAAAAACGACCTCCAGAAAATCAAACACGACTTCCACGAAGGGCACCAATAATAGGGAAATCGCGACTAGGAGGAAAAACGCAATTAAGAGGAAAACAATGTCGAAGCTAAAATCCCTCAGCAAAATTGCGACCCTCTTGAAAGAAATTGCCGATCTCCAGGCAAAAACGCCAACCAAAACAAAATCTCTGAGAAAAATCATGAACCAGGAAGCCAAAAAATGACGTCCGTACGCCGTATGGAAAAAATAGAGCGCCAAAAAGGAAAAAAAATTCAAAAATTGATTTTTTTGTTTGCCTGGGCTCTAATACCATGTAAAAGTAAACAAAATGGTAAAAACTGAATTGATGTTATTTACAAAGAAGGGCAAAGCTCTTATAGAGATACAAAGATGAAGTTTCTAAATAATACAAAGAATAGATGTTTCTAAAATAGATTACATCTAATCTAAACAATAGAATAGAAACAATCTAAAATACAAAAAATATAAACTATCTAATACAATACAATATTGACCATTAATAAATATACTAAATATTATTTTAATATGGCAGGGTGAAATGACATGTTTAGCAGCATTAAATACAGTCATATCTCACCCATAATTGTTGATGTGCAAGATCTGAAGGTGGATCCTATATCTATACAAAAAACCTACAAAAAATATGCCTTTTGTCTGTTATGTCTTCAAGTATGCTCAACAGACGTTGAGGAGGATTAATGGAACTCTTTTGATTCCCAAAAATTGTTGTTAAAGCTTCCAGGAATCGTGGAAAACAGTTGATCCAGCTTTGAATGTGTGGGAAAGCATCCAATGTGATAGGACTTATGTAAAATTTTGTGGTCTTTGGTTTTAAATCCCCCATTTCTCAGCCTTTGTTTTATCAATGTAGCCTAGGGTTTTCATCTATGAGGTGTTTAGGGTTTATCCGGGCTTGTGAAACTTGTTTGAAGCCTTTCTTTGGTCACAAAATCAATTTGTTCTATTCTTTCGTTAACTGGTTGAGCTTGTTTTCCCGATGGTTTAGTTATGACTTGTGCCTGTCATTTCATGTGTTGACCAGCCCTCTTTGCCTAGTGCCATCGCCTGATCCCTTACCGAGATAATTCTTTCAAATAATTTGACTCATTGAAATGTATGTTTTATCCTAATGTTGAATCATTGGCATGTTTTAAATGAAGTCCCCCTGTGTATCATACCTAGCGAGTCCCCCTTTTTAAAACAACTTTTGATGCATGTGCGCAAATGTTCCCACTTAAGTCCTTCGCGCCTATCCTTCATGTCGCATTTGTGTTTTTAGCGTCCCATGAAGAAATGTGATGTGCAATGATGAGTTTTTGGTACAAGTGTCCTCCCTATTGAATAGCGGGGGGGCCTTCACATCATAGTTTGATCTCATTAAGGATGAGGAGAGGCGCGACATGCGCCAGTGATAAGATTTCCGCCATGTGTCTTCATCCTCATCGCAGCGTGTCTTTGAATTGCAAGTTACTTGAAAGGAAAATATGATAAAAGGCAATGTGCAATGAACATATAAAGGTATAAATTAAGAATATTCCTGCCAGGTGTCAAGGGCAGCGGCTTGTCGCAACAATTCTTCACATTGCAATTTCTATTTGTCGGAGATCGGCTGAAGTGCGATGTGCGATGGCCGCAAAAGATAAGATGATGGAGGGGATTTAATGTGTAAAGTGATTGTCAAGTGAAAATGTGACATCTGTTATGTGTAAATGGCCCGATGCTTGTAGCTCCCTTGTGTTAAAAAAGGGATTTTCAAGGCCATTTATAGAGGGTTGGTTGGGTCTTTGGTTGATCTCTTGGAGATTTTGTAGTAAGAAGCAGAGAACAGAAATTGAGTTTTGTTCTAGGATCTTGAATATGAGCTGCATGCATTTGTAAATTTGTTTTAATGGTACCAGCATCTAAATGAATACGAATGATAGATTTCTGAAGCTAGTTGTCTCCTATATGTGGTTTACACTGATTATGAATGAATAAGTCAAGGACTGTTCTATTTGTCTCCATGAAATTTCTTGTGGATGTATCTTTCTATTTAAGACTCTTATTCAAAGAATGAGTTAAATCATAAATGCTTTAATAGAAATATAAATTTGTGTGAATGTATACGATGATATTGTAAGTATGATTGGTTAAGAATCCTGAGTATAATATTGTAAGGCAATATTATTGAGCTCTTCGATGCTTAGGTGAAATGCTGTTAATGAGTTTCAGCTGCATGTAGTTTTGACTCTGTATCCCTAGGTTAAGGCACCGGTTTTCTGCATTTGTATATGACCTTCGAAGCCAGGATCAAACAATCCCAAACACCTTTGAAAAATCTTTATTTTTCAGTTGGAAATGTTTGTTAAGTTGATGTTTTACCTTGTTCTATGGTTTTGAGAAATGTTAAAAGCTTGAATGATTTAAGCCAGATCCTCATATTTTTCATAATCCTCAAGCAAATTTGCATAGAACAAATTTGCTATTCACACTATTTGCAAATAGTTGACACATGATATTAATAAATATTGTTTAGGGATCACCCTCCCAGGTTTTGCAGAGCCTGAAGTGCAGAGGGAAAGTTATTTTAACTTTCACCTATTGGTTGGCCAACCCCTCATGATAACTAAGTATTGAAAATGGCTAAATCATAGGTTATCTTGTGAGACCAGGTTGGGAATTAAAAAAACACCAACACAATGTTGACAACAAACTGTTTGTCAAAATGCCAAAACCTAAAACAGAACTACAAATGATTAGAAATAAAAGAAAGTTATTTTTATTTCCCCCTTTTTTGGGCAATCCAAATTACAGTCAACCAAGGATGCTCTTGCATCACTGAGAGAGAGTGTTTTTTCCTTCTTTTATACAAGCCCTTACTTCGTTTTTTGCAAATTCTGAAAACTTTTAAAGCATAAAAATCCTAAGTGCTTGACTTCAATGCTTATAGAGTGAACATATAGACATTGTATGTATTTTTCACTGCTGGCATTTAGGGAATTGGGCTTGCAGTTTTTGGAAAACCTGATTGCTAAGGGTATTTGTGGAAATGACTATACTATTGTTGGAAAACTGGATTACTAATGGTATTTACTGTATGAAGATTATTATATACCAAATATAATGGAACATGTATTTTGGTGTGTCAATTTGAGACCCCATACTCAAGGAGCTCTTCCTATAGTGACTTTGGGATGGAAATTCTCGTAAGTTGAAAACTCTGAGAGATATCAGACAATGTCTTTTGTATTTGTGCTGCAGGGATACTGACAGATGAGTTGAGAAACTTCTTAGAGCTTAACTTGCCAAAAGTGAAGGAAGGGAAGAAAGCAAAATTTAGCCTGGGAGTGTCAGAACCCAAGTTAGGCTCCCAGATTCTTGAAGATTTGAAGATTCCTTGTCAGAGTAATGATTTTGTGCTGGAGCTTCTTCGAGGAGTCCGCTTGCATTTGCATACATTCATCAAAGATCTTAAGGTTTGTATTACAGTCAGATGCCTGTTGTTATATGAACAATTACATGTTTTAACTTTTAGTTATGGTGAATCTGCAATTGGTTTTTATAATGATGTCATTCGTTTTTCAGGAAACGGACTTAGAAAAAGCCCAATTGGGCCTTGGGCACAGTTACAGCAGAGCCAAAGTTAAGTTCAATGTCAATAGGGTGGATAACATGATTATTCAGGCTATTAGTCTTCTTGACACATTGGACAAAGACATAAACACATTCTGCATGCGTGTGAGGTATGTTTAATTTGACATATTATTCTATTAAATTACTTGTCTTTTCTGAAGGAAACAGATTATGATACATGGCAGTCATTTTTAGAAATGTGAGTGTTTGTTTTAGAATTTTAAATGGGTCTAGTTTTATTTCAAGAAGGAAAATCTTCTGTATTCTTCCCACTTAAAGTCTGGTGATTTGCATCCAGTATATTATAAGAAGTGCTTCTTAGTTCCTTTATTTTTTAAAATTTGATTCACATGGCCCAAACTTTATTGAAAATGGCAATTGCAGATTTGATGAATAATTGCATCTTTTTATCCATTCAAATTAATTTTTAATAAGATAAAAATTCGCCAAAAAAATTGTGTTCAAAACTTCAAACAGGATGTGTCTCCTACCCTATGTGGCCGTTATGGATGTTTTGGGAATGCAGAGGACATTTTCCTGATTTTTGGGGGTGTACTTGGGGAAACCCTGATATCTTTGGGACATTGAGGGATATCCCTAATCTGTTGAAAATGTCCTGGGGATGTCTTAATGTCCCCCATGTCAACAATTTTATAAAAAACAAAAAGGTGGGCATTTTTAAACAGTTATTTTTGTGATCATTGATGATATAAAATTTAGATGTTCTTGCTTATAATTTTGTATTTTTATTTCAGTGTTCAATTCCTATCAAACAAATTCCTTGTCTCAGAACTGTGAGCTTTTGTATAAACTGTGTGTTGCTTTTTTTTATTTTCATTCTTCATTCTTTTCTTTCTGATGATGGATCACGGAGTGTGATCCGAAACGTCGATGCAAAAAAAGCAACACATTTTATCCAAAAGCTCACAATTCTGATATCATGGACTGTGGAAATATCATGTCTACAAATTCCTTGTCTATTTAATATATTATTTGTTGTCCTCTTTTCCATTCACGAATTCTGTGAAATCTTATTGTCTCTAAACCATGCATTTGTCTCACCATCTTGTTAGCTCGGAGAAACATAGCAATTTTCTTTTTCTTTTGAAAAATCATAAATGCATATATATGGACACAGAGACACATATATTCACCACCACTATGATTTTGGTAGGGAGTCTTGTATTTATTAATTATTTTCAGATTTATCTAAATTCATGTTTCCAAGGCAGCCCATAACCTCACCCATTGTTTGCCAAGCAAAAAGACTGATATTTTATGCTATAAAATTAACTTCTTTCAGTTTCTTTCTCATTTTCAAATAAAATCCCGATTTACTTATTTTGTGTGTTTGCTATGTTCTTTTGCTATGAGTCTTTTTGGTCCCTTGCTACTTTTCTGCTATAAATTTTAGGTCATGTTGTCCTGGCTGACGGTTTTCATTAAAAGCTGCTGCTTAGATAATAATAAGAGAATGGAATTAGGAAGGGCTTTCTCTGTCCCCACCACTAAAATGTACAAAACTGTACCCCCATGCTTTATGTGGATGTAACAGACCTAGTAGTAAGCACTAAAGATTTTAAGTTTTAACTACATTGTGGTTCCACCTAGAATGCAACTTGTAATAAGCTTAATGTCCTCGGTGTCTTGGGTTTTATCCCAAGATTATGGCTATTTTACACATAAGCAGGTTTTCAAGCGTAGTTTACAACAGTTAAGACTTGATAGGTCTATTAATAAGTAAACATTGAGTAAATAGTAAAAATACATTATAATCAGGTAAATCATGAAAATACTATAGGAAATCCATGTCAGGATTTGGTCTTTCTGTTCTAAAAATCTGATATGCACATTGTGTAAGCACGTTATTTTAGGCAGAAACTTTTATATTTCTTGGTTTCAGGTTTTCAATGAAGATTTATCAGAATGCATTGAAAAATTATTATTCTTGTTCAAAACTGCAAGTTGTTTTATTCTACAATTTTGAGAGCAGTATTTGTACATAGTCATTTATTGCCTCAAAGTTCCCGGTGATTGGCAGTTTGGTTTTAGAAATTTATGATTAAGACAGAAGCATGTCTAATGTTAAACTGGTTTCGTGTTGCTTTTACACTTATTTCCTTCATGGTAGGATACAGGAATGTTGCTCTGTTCATGTATTGATAGAAATGCAGCTGGTCATTCTATAATTCTGTTGCACAGTCTGTTTCATGACACCCATACCTTGGACATTAATTAGTTGTTGATGAATAGGGAGTGGTACTCATGGCATTTTCCGGAGTTAGCAAAGATTGTTAATGACAACTATATATATGCAAGACTTGCAAAATTTGTGAAAGACAAATCTACTTTATCAGATGACGCCTTAACTGAGTTGGCTGATATAACTGGAGATGAAGACAAAGCTAAAGATATAATAGAGGCTGCAAAGGCTTCCATGGGTACATATATTCCAATTAGATGACTACTTTTCATGATTGTTATGTGCAGTGGACTGATTTGATTGATTTTTTTCATAACAAGTAACGATTGGGTTTAATGATGCCAGGGCAAGACATTTCACCTATTGATTTGATAAACATTGAACAGTTTGCACAAAGGGTTATAGAACTTTCAGAGTACCGGAAGCAACTTCATTCTTACCTTGTGTCAAAGATGCAGGATGTAGCTCCAAATCTTGCGTCTTTGATTGGTGAAATGGTAGGTGCTAGACTCATCTCACATGCTGGGAGTCTTACAAATCTTGCAAAATGTCCAGCATCAACTCTTCAGATTCTTGGTGCTGAGAAGGCTCTTTTCAGGTTACCATACAATTTCATTTCTCTTTCTGTTAAGTTTAGTTGCTGTCATTTTTCTTGGCATGAGAGACTGAAGGCAAATCACTGTAAATGTCAGGGCTCTTAAAACTCGTGGAAACACTCCAAAGTATGGCCTTATTTTCCATTCCTCTTTTATTGGAAAAGCATCTGCTCGGAATAAAGGCCGTATATCTCGCTACCTGGCTAATAAATGTTCCATAGCTTCTCGTATTGATTGTTTCTCTGGTAAGTCTACTCTCTTCATTGTGTTCACCATGCTAATTTAATAATCTGGTTTATTTATTTGTCATAGACTTAATTAGCTTTGAATTCTTGTTTTTTTCAGAGACGAATACAAACATTTTTGGTGAGAAACTTCGAGAACAGGTTGAGGAAAGATTAGACTTCTACGATAAGGGGGTTGCTCCTAGGAAGAATATTGATGTAATGAAAGAAGCTATTCAGGATGCAGTGCATGAAAATGGCGATGCACCTATAGTTGAATGTAAGTTGTCTTGTATGTTTACTGATTCAGAGATTTAACTGTAGTTTCCCTCTTGCTGCTACCAAAAATATATGTTTTAATCTGATGTTGTTCACATCCCATTCCACCATAAATGTTTTCACTTGTTTCTGTTAGTGTGTTAAGTTTTTCACTTAGGGTAATTACTCCGGGTGGTTTTTTCCCGTAGAGTAGTTTTCTTACCCGTCAGCATTCTCATGGCTTTAAAAGCCTGTACAATATGTAATTTATGTATCTCAATATTATTCACTCTTGTTTTGGTGAAATAGCCTGTGTGCTTCTCTCGTTTCCTGTGAAGGTTTTCTGTTGCAGATGGTGCTCCTGGGAGGTGGATGACACCAACAATTTCCAATCCTTTCTGATTGAGCTAAATATCAAAGATCCACTAATATGGCTTTTAAACTTACCGAACAAAATGTCCACAAAGCCTAGTTCTATCCATTTAGGTTTAGATTTAGGAAACTGCTACAAATGTTATGCCTCGCAAGAACTTTTCAGGGCTCACAGGCATCAAGAGCTTTTAGGATCCATTTCACAGCCAATGAAATGCCTTGAATATACAAGTTTTAAAGGCCCATTTGAAATGTCCCTTTCTCAAAATATGTCGTTGCTAAAGAGATATTCCATGGACATTACAAGCAGCATAAATAAATCCAAATACCAATAAGTCCTGCAAATGGTTGGATCCACTCACAGGGATAATTCTATACTGCAGCTGCCTACAAGTTGTCAAAGATCAATGTTATCATCAAACATCAATGACAATAGATAGCCATAGAGTGAACAACAAACAGCAAGTGGACTGATAATATTTATGCATTATCACGCTGTCTCAAACACTGAACCTGCACCCACAGTTATGAAGGAGTGACTGCTTTGAAGACTCCATTTGACCTGTTGCCGTCAGTACATAAAACAAGCTGGGTGGAATGATTAGAATGTTTTGTTTATGATTTTGCTTCATATACAACAAACATCTAAATTGCATGACAGGGTACGATCAGACCAGCGATTAATAAGAAGTGACACTAGGAGTTTAAATAAAGCATAGTCTAAAGGCAGCGGTTGTTTGGGAGTGGTTAAGTTAAATCAAACTTAAATTATAGTTATCCAAAAGGCAGCGGCTGTTAAGGGATATGTCTCCTTCAAAGGGGCGGACATCATGAAAGGGTGTGTCTCCCTCAAAAACAAGGAAGAAGCTCATTCACTCTAACATATCATTCATTCATGGAAGCAGAAATTTAGGGGCAATGCCACCTTACCATCCCTTTTGGGGAAATGCTCCAAGAGACCAGTGAATGCCCAGGCTCAAGGAAAGAAAACAGGCAAGACAAAAATAACCATAAAACAAAAACAAAAACCCTATTATACTCCACCAAATAAAACATACTAAAACATAAAAGACAAACAATGCTAAAACCATCAACACCAAGGACACCAAGCTAAGAAGAAGAAAAAAGCATGGCAATGGAGGGTAACTTTTCGTCTCCCACAGCACCAGCTCTTTCCTTTTCCACACAATCCTAGATTCTTCTCTGGATCTTGAATTTAAAATTGTTGAAATTTAAAACATGATGTTGTCAAATTGTTGAAGTAACACCATAGATATGTTTTATCTTAAATCAGGTTATTGAAGTTTTTGGAATAACATGATAATGTCAAATTTAAAAACTCACATCGTTGCATCCAGAAGCAGTCTTGATTTTATTAACATGAACTGTGGAAATATGATGTCTCTTACTAACGTGGGTTTTACCTTATGATCTTTGGTATTTTGTTTTTGAAATTAATATTTATGTTTTGTGTGTGGGACATTTGCCTGCAGGCTGACATGCAATATCCAGGAAGGAATGTTCTTCTTTTGCCATCACAATTGTTTTTATAGTATGTTGTGTCTTTTTCGGTGCTTGCTTGCTATGTGTTTAATCACTGTTCTATTGAAGTGAAGACTTGAACTTCTATATATGCTTGTAGAATTAACAACAGCAGGTGTTGATTTATCAAATTTACTGTGGTTTGCCACATTATACTAAAGAAGTAACATACAATGCAAACATTACCTTTAGGATAATAATTTACATGGTTGGATGTCACTTTTGACGAGATTAGTCACATGGTCATATCCTAGGTAGCGTCTGAAAGGCCAGTTCAACAGTTGCTATCATAATTCCTGTCTTCCCTTTTTACGTTTCATACATTCTCCAGCTAATTCACAAGATTTTCACCTGTAGGCTGACATTGGATGTATTTTATCTATTTTGATTGTTTATTTGTAATGCAGCTGAGAAGAAAAAGAAGAAAAAGAAGCAGCACACGGATCAAATGGAGGTTGATGCTCATGAAGAGATAGTGGCTAGTGAAGCAGAAGAGAAAGGTACTAAACAAAATAAGTGAAAATTATGAAGTGAGCTGTAGGAAACTGGTTTCAGCATTAAGAAAACAAAAGCAGATAAAAAAAATATTTTCTATAATCAAGTTACATTTAATGGTCTTCTGTTAACAGTGTGCCTAAAATGAATGTGTGTTGGCAGTTGAAAAGAAGAAAAAGAAAAAAAAGAAGGATGAAACAGGAGTTGACGTGTTGAACCACGCACCTGCAGCTGAAACAGAGAAGCAAAGTAAGAAAGAAAAGAAACTGGCTAAAGACACAATGGAAATTTTCAAACAAAATGGTGTCACAAATGAAGAGCTGGTGGTATCTGAAAAGAAAAAGAAAAAGAAAAAGAAAGCTGGCAGTGACATGGATATTGATTCTGGAAAAGAGAATGCTGGAAATGGGGCACATATTCCTGAAGAGGGAAAACCAAAGAAGAAGAAGAAGCAGAAAGTAGATCATGACATGGACTAGCATTGTAATTCAAATATGTATTTATTTGTAGCACTGTATTAATTGCTTGAGTTAGTCTGACTTCAAATCATAGCAACAATTAACAGTTCTTTGTTAAGATTTTTGGTGTGTTTCGATTTTGGAGCATTTTTGAATTGGAGAACTGCCCCAGTCTTCACAGCTCTTGAATGCCAACATTAGTTGATGTTGGTGTGAGGTCTTGCTGGATTTTGAATTTCCTAGCAAGGGTATAAATCTACCTGTTAGTATTTCTTCTTAATCACTAGAGTTACATATCTTTTTAAGTAAAATGATTTTACCTATTTTCTCCATTGTTGATCATACTGAGATCTTCCTATCGTCCTTATATCTATTTTTATTAATAGGCCTTTCTGCCAATTTGATGATAGCCAAAATGCCAGAGTTTGCTTGTTCTAGATGGTGTATTTTCAAGCTTTATTGAACTGTACATTTAAGGGAAAATCAAAGTAAAAAATTGATCAATTTGCTATATTTTCTTTCATTTCAAAGAAAACAACTCTAATAAGAAAATTGGCTACAGCATCTACTAAAAGCAGCTGATTGTGGGTTTTCAATCTATTTTACTTTTAAACACTTACACGTAGATTATTCCCTTGACAATGAAAGATATTCGCTGTATTAGTTTATCTATGTGCCATGTGCCCTGCTCCACTCTTTAATTGTAGTATGGCCGGTTAAACTCTCGTGCATGGAGAGCTTAATATTTGCTTCACCCTAGACTTCAATGCAAGACAAAGTGTTCGTGCCTTGTCTAAAGACTTTGGTTAACCACCCCTAGTGAAGAGTGAGTCTTGGACTTGGATCCAATCTAAAGGGCATGTTGATCTAGTTAGAGTAGAAGCTTTTGGGCAACTAGGACGAGAAGATAATGGCCTTGAGTATGTTAAATTCTATTAAAAATTCACATTGCAGGGAACCAAAGACTTTATCAAGCAAGGACAACGTTATGGATCTATTGAGGCAGAAGTTGTTTGTTGGTTATTTGATGCTAGAGTAGGCGAAGGTGAGTTGTTCATAATAAAAGGTGAGTTGTTCATAATAGTTATGTTGTTGTGTAATGGTGATGGGGAATTCTCATAGTCACCTTACCTTGAAATACCTTCATCTTAATTTCATTGATCTTTAGACACAAGTTGGCTGTTATAGAATTATTGAGCAATTGAGGTTCATTACTAACGTGAATCCTATCATTACTCCTTAGTAAGAAGTTTAGTTTACATTATTTGTAAAATTGGATAGGTGATTATAGACATGGAAGTGACGCTGCAAGCTTCATCATGTTGTGACCCTTGTGACTATGGTGTTACCTATGCATTGTGCAAACTTTTGGTGTTGGTCAATTGGAGGGGAAGTGACACAAGCTCCCTTGAGTAGACTAGGGCACTCTAATTATGCAATTACTTTTGAGCAAATGCTTAGGTAGGTAGAGAAAACCCTTTGCTAGTTACAAATAAGTGGCAAAATTTAGATTTTGTCATTTGTAGGTAGAAATGTAGCAACAATTTCTAGAAAAGACTCCCAATTCTCATGTGTGTTGGAGCAATTCTTCAGGATGATAGGATCACATTCATTTTGAATGCGATTGGTTGTGGTACATATTGGTGGTGGTGAGTTGTATGAGGTCAATGAGCCTCCCTATAGGTTAAGGTTTGAACTTGCCCTATTGTTTGAGGTTGAAACTTGGATGATGTTGAGAATCAAAATCAATTTACCATTCAAAGTATTGGTTTACATAAAAATTAAAATGTGATTATACCAAAATTAGTTTGCTTTAATTAATATATATTTTTTGTCATACTATCACCAACATTACATTTTATGATATCTTTAAGTTAAATCTGGGTCATCTCAATGGCAATTGCTTCACATTATCATTTGGTTGGGATTGTTAACCAAGATATTATTGAAGGACCAAACTTTTTATAGATAAATTAAGAATAGAAAATGTCAATATCTCAAATTATAGTTCAAAATAATATATTGTATGTTGTATAACAACCAAAACAAGAAAGAAACAACTCATTACCATGCAAACCAAAAGTTTGCACCAAATAAAAAATTGAAAAGTACACAATACTAAGTATTGTTTCTATCACTAACATTGTATTTTATGGTACGCCTAGGTTGAAACTAACTACTACAATGCAATTCAATCCACAAGGAAAGCAACAAGAGCAAGCTTTTGCTTCTACTTGAACACCTATAGGAGCTCATTCCTTGGTGGACTTCATATGCATATAGAAACATTGTAGCTTGGAATAACTTAAAGGAACAATTGAAACGTAAGGATAGGAAATGCATATCACAATAATCTTTACACAACATAACTATTATATTAGTAAAAGAAAAAAAACAAAACAAAAAATAATAAGGAAATATAAGTAATAACATGTAATCAATCATATGAGCATTGAACAACACTTGAAGATGGTAGGGATCGACTTCAACAACGAAGATGGTAGGGATCGGACTTTGGAGGATTTCTCCTGGAACATCGAGGGAGAGCATGTCTATGTTCAAAAATGGGTGGCAAATTTTAATCCTAAAGATATGTGCCTGGCGGAGGGTCCGATCTGGATCCGCTTATATAACTTGCCTCTGGAGTACTAGTCGGGCGATTGCCTATAACAAGATAGGTGATAGTATGGGAAGAGTTGTGGATGTCGATTTGGGGGAAGAGGCGTTGGTCTTTTATGCCAGGATAAAATTACTGGCAATCAAAAACATCCCGTCGTGCATTTGTCTGAGATCTGCGGTAGGGGATTGGAGTAAGAGGTGGAGATTGAGGAGCCCAAATTTTGCTATTCTAGATGCGGTAGAGAAAATCACAATGTAGACAAGTGCCCCAGACCCCCTAATTGGTGTTGGACTCCTAGGAAAGCAAGGGTAACACCTTACGCCCTCGAGCGTTCAGGTGAATAATGGTCCAGAAACTAATGAAAAGAGCAATGGTGTCGAAACAAAGAATGGGTGGCTTGGGGAAAGTTCAACTATGGCTTCCGATGATCCTCTGACCCCTATTGCTTTGGGACTAGTGAAAAGGTTTGTGAATCGGTCGTGGAGGAACCAAGTTCAATAGGGTTGGTGGAGAAGATGGAAGGGATGGAGATAGTCTCCCGACCTGATAATGGTTATCAGTGGATGGAGTGGTGGAGGAAGGGGAGATTGGGCATTCAGACTTTGAAAGAGATGGTTCAGGCAAAGACGAATTGGGCATTATTGATCCTCGAAGTATCAGTCAGTCGGCTTCGAGGTTGTTGGAAAGCGGAAGGAAGGGTGCCAAAAGGACAGGTATGAAATCTGTTGTGAAATGAGGTGTCTCAATCTTGCATATTTCTTATAATAGTTATTTTTCATTTAATATTTTCCTACAGCGGTTACACATTGTGGGTGCTTTGAAAATTGGTTTATTAGGTGTCAAAAGATGCCCACATGGTTGCATATCATGGAAGGACTATTTTTAGAGGTATTATGACGAATTCTATAACAACTGTAAAGGTCAAAAATAGGGATTTCATTTTGGACGTGAGAGCTTATTTTTGACTAGAATTTTGGCTGAGAAGTTTCACACATGGTTTTGTAAAACCACAGATGGTTTCTTGTATAGCCAGAAGTCTATAAATTGGAGGCTTGAGGAGTAGTTTGTATGTGTGAGTTTGCGGGTACTGTGATGTTGCCAGAATTCTTTCAGAGTTGTTTACTGGTGATACTCCTGTAATAAACTTGCTCTGCAAGTGTATGTAATTTTGTTGGATTTGGAATACATTGAGCAGGCTTTTGGAGTGTGAG
The DNA here is from genome assembly GCA_027924645.1 of Cunninghamia lanceolata. Taxonomy (NCBI): domain Eukaryota; kingdom Viridiplantae; phylum Streptophyta; class Pinopsida; order Cupressales; family Cupressaceae; genus Cunninghamia; species Cunninghamia lanceolata. The sequence goes on along the minus strand of BSBN01000290.1, from coordinate 12,793,096 downwards.
TTTTTTCACCCGAAAGGGTTTTCCCCACGTATATTTGGTGTTTTGTGTTTCATTGTTTATTTCATATTTTGAATGTGCTTCTGGAATTTCTGTAACTGTTAGATCAGTTTTTATAAAGTTTTGCATAATGTTTATCCTCAAGATTGGTGTAGGAAGTTGTTTCCGTTACTTTAACTTCCTTATAAGTGGTATTAGAGCCTGATCACCTTTGGTTTCAGTTGTGGGTTGTTGGATTTTTTGTGCTAATCAATGTTTGAGTGGGAGCTTGTGCAAATGATACTTTGTGATCTTGTTGCAGATATTTTTCAGATGTCAAGCACATCTGGGAGAATTGAGATAGAGAAGTTTTCTGGCACGAACTTTGAAATATGGACGCTGAAGATGGAAGATCTGTTGATTGATCAGGATCTATGGGATGCGGTGGATGAAAATGTCCAAAGGCCTACGGATCCAACTTTGGCTGCAAAATATGATGTAATGGATAGAAAAGCTAAAGGTCTCATAAGACTGTCTTGCAAGCTCGATTCTGATAAATGTCCACGAAGAATCCACTTCAAAAATTCTTTAGAAGAAGTTGGGTGAGATATACCAAGCCAAATCTCTGGTAAATAAGGCTTTCTTGAGGAAGAAGTTGTATTCCTTGAGAATGGAAGAAGGTGGACGAATTTATGAGCATATGGAAACATTCAATATGTTGGTGACTTAGTTGATCTCGGTTGGGGTTAAGATGGACGAAGAAGATAGGTGCCAAGCTTTGCTGTGTTTGTTGCCATACTCATGGGACAGCCTGGTCATGGCCATTGGGAGCATTTCAGTCACTCTAAAGATGGAGGATGTTGTTGGTTCTCTACTCTCTGAAGAAATGAGAAGGAAGGTCTCTCTGAATGCCAAAGAGGCTTTGAGTGTTTGAGGAAGACAAAAAGAACGAGGCAAAGATGAGAAGCAGTGTGGCCGTTCCAAGTCCAAGAATAAGGGGAGATTAAAATCTCCTGGTAAGTCCAAAGAAATATGATGGAACTGTGGCAAATCTGGACACTTCCGAAAGGAATGTAAAGAAGAGAAGAAAAAGAAGAAGAATAAAGATTCTAATTCTGAGTCCAAAAAGGAAGATGTAGACGCCTTTATTGTAGCCTCAACCACTCATATAGGTGATAATACATGGTTGAGAGACTCAGGTGCATCTTTCCACATGACTCCTAACAGAAACTGGTTTAGTAAGTATGAAAACTATGATGGTGGTAAAGTGTATTTAGGTGATAATTCTTTCCTTGAAATTGTTGGCCGTGGTAGTATTCATGTGAAATTTTTCTAATGGTAGAGTTAGATGATTTGATGGTGTCTTGCATATCCAGAACTAGCAAGAAATTTATTATATGTTAACAAGCTAATAGATGCAGGTGTGCATGTACAATTTTCTGAAACATGTGTGAAAATGGTGAGAGGTGCTATGGTGATAGCAAGAGGAAGTAGATTGGGTACATTGTACCAGCTTGATGCATGCACGGTTGAGTGCAATAGAACTTCTAATAAAACTAAGCTAGAAACTACTTCACTAAAAAAGAGATGGTTTCCTCTTCTACAAATGGTCGTGGCTTCTGGGTACCCAAGGGTGATCTGTCTATCGAATCAAAGTTGCCTGTAGAGAAGACCATGTTATGGCATAAAAGACTTGGCCACATTGGAGAGAAAGGTTTAAAAGCCTTGAAAAATAAGAACCTTGTTGAGGGGTTGAATGATTGCAATCTAGAGTTTGATTTTTGTGAACATTGTATCTATCATATATATTAGATCTAATCCATTCAGATGTATTTGGTCCTGTTGATGTTGCTTCTATTGGTAAATCAGTTTATTATGTTACTTTCATTGATTATTTCAATAGAACATGGGTATATTTTTAAAGAGTAAATTTGAAGTTTTTAGTTGTTTTAAGGAGTTCAAAGCTATGGTAGAAACTTCAACTGGAAAGAAAATTAAATGTTTGAGGACTGACAATGGCGGTGAGTACTGTTCCATAGATTTTGATAGATTCTGTACAGATTGCGGGATTAAAAGACAAAAGACAACTCCATATTCTCCATAGCAGAATGGAGTTGCAGAAAGAATGAACAGAACGTTGATGGAGAAGGCTAGGAGCATGTTGAGTGGAGCTGGTCTAGACAAAAGTTTTGGGATGAAGCTATTGCCACTACTTGTTATTTGATCAATAGATCTCCTACATCAACACTTGTTGATAAAACACCAATGGAGGCGTGGTCGGGGAAAAAGCCTTCACTTAAAAATCTGAGAGTTTTGGTTGAGGCATATGCACATGTGCCTAAGGAGAAGAGAACAAAGTTGGTTTTTAACGCTGTCAAATGTATTTTCATCAGCTACAGCTAAAGGATACAAGCTTTGGGACCCTGTTGCACATAAGGTAATTTATTCCAGAAGTGTTATTTTTAGAGAGACTAAATCTTCTCTTGTTACTTTTCTGCCAAAATAGCATAAAGAAATTGAACATAAAAAGGATGTGATTTAACTTCCTTCTACGCTTGACAAAGTTGAACCGAGGCCCCAAGATAGACAAGAAGTTGAGGAGAGCTCATCGAGCTCTAAATCTTTAGAAGAGGAGGAAGAAGTGGAAGAACCTCCACCTTAGCTTGTTCGAAAGTCTACAAGGCATAGGCAACTACCTAAAAGGTACAGGTATTCACTTGATGATTGGAAGTGTATATTTGCTTTGAGTACTAATATTGATGAACCGAGATCTGTGCAAGAGGCTTTAGGTATGAATAATGTAGAAACCTAGAAAATAGCCATGGATGAAGAGATGATAGCCCTTGAAATAAATGATACATGGGACTTAGTACCATTGCTTGAAGGATGAAAACCTGTTGGATGTAAATAGGTGTTTAAAAAAAAGATTGGTTCAGATGGAAATGTTGAAGAGTATAAGGCACAGTTGGTTGCAAAGGGATACTCTCAGGTTGATGGTATTGATTACGGTGAGATCTTTTCTCCTGTTGCTAAAATAACATCCATTCAGTTTTTATTATCTATTGCAGCAGCTTATGAACTAGAGGTCGAACAAATGGATGTGAAAATTATTTTCCTTCATAGTGATTTAGAGGAAGAAATCTATATGACACGGCCAAAGCACCACATGGTGAAAGGTAAAAGCAAGTTGGTTTGTAAGTTAAAGAAATTTCTGTATGGACTTAAACAAAGTCCTAGGATGTGGTACCAGAAGTTTGATACTAATGTGTTGAGTTTGGGATTTGTGCAGTCTAAATCTGATCAATGTGTATATTCTAAATCTGATGGTGATTGTTTCCTAGTAATTGCTTTATATGTTGATGACATGTTTATTGGGAAATGCAAAGCTTTGATTACATAATTGAAATCTTAGCTCTCTGCGAAATTTGAAATGAAAGATCTTGGTGCAACAAAACACATACTTGGGATGGAGATCAGAAGAGATTGTGAGAACAGAAAGCTATGGCTTGGCCATAGTAAGTATGTTTGTTCAGTTTTGTAAAGGTTTACCATGCAGGATTGTAAACCACTTTGTGTTCTTATTACATTGGGAATGAAGCTTTCTATTTCACAATGTCCTACATTCCTATCAAAGATGGAAGACATGAGTAGAGTACCTTACCAGAGTGCAGTTGGAAGCTTAATGTATGCTATGGTATGTACAAGACCAAACATGCCCAAGCAGTGGGCGTTCTTTCTCGTTTTATGTTTAATCCTGGAAGAGTGCATTGGGATGCAGTTAAGAGGGTCTTCAGATATTTGTGGTGTACAACAGAGTACTCTATATGTTTTCATGGTACATGAGATCAACATTCCTTGAGTATTCACAGTTTTGTGGATTCAGACTAGGCTGGTGATGTCAATAGTAGAAGGTCCACCAGTACATATGTTTTTACTCTTAATGGTGGTGTAATCAGTTGGGTGAGCAAGAGACAGGCTGTGGTCACTTTGTCCACTATAGAGGCAGAGTATATGGCAGCTACTCATGCCTGTAAAGAAGCCATTTGGCTGAAGTGTTTGTGTTCAGATATTGGATTGAAACAGGGTGTATTTACATTTTATTATCACAGTCAGAGTGCAATCTGCCTTGCGAAGAACCTGACTTTTCATGCCAGGACCAAACACATTGATGTTCAATATCACTTCGTGAGAGATATAGTCAAGGATGGTAGGGTGAAGTTGGAAAAGGTAGAGACTATGGCGAATGTTGTCGATGCATTAACTAAGCCCGTGAGCACAACAAAATTCAGGTGGTGTGAACTGAGTCTATGGGCCTTTTGGCCCCTAGCAATTGATCCATGATGGCGTTTCCCCTAGCTCTTGCAAGGTATTCGACAAGTGGGAGAATGTTGGGAAATGAGGTGTCTCAACCTTGCATATTTCCCATAATAGTTATTTTTCATTTAATATTTTCCGACAACTGTTACACATTGTTGGTGCTTTGAAAATTGGTTTATTAGGTGTCAAAAGATGCCCACATGGTAGTATATCATGGAAGGACTATTTTTAGAGATATTATGACAAATTCTATGACAACTGTACGGGTCAAAAATAGGGGATTTTATTTAAGACGTGAGAGCTTATTTTTATACTGGAATCTTGGCTGAGAAGTTTCGCATATGGTTTTATAAAACCACAGATGGTTTCTTGTATAGCTAGAAGTCTATAAATTGGAGGCTTGAGGAGTAATTTGTATGTGTGAATTTGTAGGTACTATTATGTTGCCACAATTCTTCCAGAGTTGTTTAATGGTGATACTCCTATAATAAACTTGCTCTGCAAGTGTATGTAATCTTGTTGTTGGATTTGGAATATATTGAGCAGGCTTTTGGAGTGTGGGGTTTTTTACCCAAAAGGGTTTTCCCCACGTATATCTGGTGTTTTGTGTTTCATTATTTATTTCATGTTTTGTGTTTCATTGTTTCATTGTGTTTTGAATGTGCTTCTGTAATTTTTGTAACTGTTAGATCAATTTTTAAAATTTCTTGCATAATGTTTCTCCTCAAGATTGGCATAGGAACTTGTTTCCGCTACTTTAGCTTCCTTACAAAATCTAATAGGCAAAAGAGGGAAGAGGAGGCCTTCGAAAATAAGTACCCTAGCATCAAATCCTACATTACTCAATCCAAGGGAGCATGCAACTCCCTTGGAGGCCAATGAAGATCACAACTTGGAATGTCAGGGGCTTAAATGCCCCTGACAAGAGGCATCTGGTTAGGCGTCACCTAGAAATCATGAAAGAAGACATTGTATTACTTCAAGAAACTAAAATTGGTTCAGAGGAAGGTGGCATGTTTTTGAAATATTATAGGTTTTGGGAAGGTTGTTTTTAGGATGCCCTCGGTTCGGATGGGGGCCTAGGGATTTTTTGGAACCCTAGAAGAGTGGTTCTTAAGGTTCTAAAGAAGGAGAATGCTTGTATGGTTTGTGAAGTGGAGCGCTTCAATTTAAGTTTCAAATTTTATCTATTTAATGTGTACGACCCAACCAAGACGGAGGAGAAGAAGACTCTTTGGACAAACTTAATCAATGAAATTAAAGCGAAGGGAGCGGTTAAAACTCTCCTCGAGGGAGATTTCAATGCCATATTGGGGCTTGGTGAGAAGAGCAGAGGCTTGAATAGGATCAACAGGGCGATCCTGAACTTTAGGGAGTTCTTGGAGGATGTAGGCCTGTGTGACTGCCCTTTACAGAATGGCATGTACACTTGGACAAATAGGTGGGCTGGATTTACTTCAATTTCTGAAAGGATCCATCAATTTCTTGTTTCTTTCAATTGGCTATAGTTTAACAACAATCTGGAATCAAAGGTGGCACCAATCTCGGCATCTGATCATTTCCCAGTCACAATGGATATATCTTCTACAACTCTAACCAAGAGTTACTTCAAAATTGAGAGTATGTGGTTTAGAGATTCAACTTTGTTGGGGTTGTTGGAAGGATAGTGGCTTGAGTGCAGAGGCATTAGAGGGACTATGAGCTACAAATTTGTAAAGAAACTCCAATTTCTTAAGGAGAAGTTAAAGGATTGGAACGCTAGGAGCTTTAAGAATATTTTTAAAGAGGAGGAAAGTGTAGAGAGCAAATTGGAGGAGCTTAATGAGGAAGATATCAGATATGGGATGTTTGGTGATGATTTTGAATTGGAAAAGAAGCTGAAATTGGAGCATTTGGAACTTTTAGCTCACGAGAAAGCCTTTTAGCGCGACAAAGCTAGAGAAACTTGGCTCTCTACTCATGACCGAAATATCAAATTTTTCATGCATCGATGAAGGCGAAGAGGAGATTTAATCATGTGAAGGATATTGAGAGGGAGGATGGAAGGGTGACTTGTAATGCTGAGGAAGTGGAGGAGGAAGTGATTAGGTTCTTCAAGTCCCTTCTGGATCTTGATGGGGCCTCGAAGGCAATCGAAATGGAGGGAATTCTGAACTCCATCCCTAATTGTGTTTCGATAGAGGATAATAGAATGCTGACTAGTCCGACCACTTTAGAAGAGATTCAGAAAGCGGTATTTCAATTGCATATGGACAAGGCTCCTGGCTTGGATGGTTTCACTGCACTCTTTCTCTAAAAATGCTGGTACTTCTTGGGGAAGGAGGTATGGGAACTTGTGGAGGATTTCAAGAAAAAGAAAAGATTTGTCATAGACATTAACAATACAATTATCGCCCTTATTCTAAAAAGGGATAATTGTAGGACCTTTGCTGATTACCACCCTATTTCTCTGTGCAATACTATTTATAAAGATCTGGCCAAAGTCCTTTCGAATCGCCTAAATTTGGTGTTGCCCTCAATTATCCTGGAGGAACATAATGGCTTCACACATAATGCTTGCTAAAGAAACTATTCATTCAATTACTAATCACAAGCTGGGGGCTATGTTAATTAAGCTGGATGTGAATAAAGCATATGACATAGTAAGGTGGCATTTTCTTATGCAAATAAAGAAGAGGTTTGATTTTGATGACTTTTGGCTTGATTGGATGTTTTTTTATGTCTGGTTCTCCATCTCGATGAATGGATCTTTGTGTGATTTTTTTGAATCGTCTAATGGTCTTCGTTAGGGGGATCCTTTATCCCTGGCTTTGTTTGTGATTATGACCAAATCCATGGACATAGCATTTAGAAGGTGGCAATTGTTGAATAGGTGGAATAGGGTTCAGGTTGCTGAAGGCATTGAGAAGCTCACTCACTCACATCCAATTCGCCAATGACATGACATTGCTTGGGGTGGTGACGATGAAAGAGGCATAAGGAATTAAGAAAGTTTTGGATCGTTATATTCGAGTCTCTAGAAAGAGTTTGAATATAGATAAATCTAAAATTTACTTTTTCAACTCTAAACAGGTTGTTCAAAAATACATCATTGGCTACTTAGGCTTCAATATTGGTTCTTTGCCCTCCAAATAACTTGGCACTCCCTTGTTTTGTGGTATGCATCATTATTAGCTTTGGGAGTAGGTGGTCACAAAATTTCAAGAGCGGGATTCTACTTGGAAGATGAGATGGCTTACTCTAGTTGGGAGAATCACCACGATCAAGTCAGTCCTTGCTGCCATTCTAGTTTTCATAATGTCTTGTTTTCAGTTAACAAATAAGGCTATGTGTTCATTGGAACGTCAATTGAAAAAATTCCTATGGGAGGGTGCAAAGGATGTGAGGAAGATCCCTCTAATCAGTCGGGATAAAGCTTTCACATCAAAGGAGGAGGGTGGCGCGAGCTTGAGGAAATTGAGGAAGCAAAATTTGGCTCTAGGGGTGAAATTAATATGGAAAATGTACAAAGAATCACAGAGGCTATGGTGTAGGATCCTACAAATTAAATACTTGGATGATAATGATCCAATCAAGATTCTGACGATTGCGAATATTGGTGGGGGCTTTGCAGTTTAGAGGTTTATGTGGGACTGTAGGCCAATCAAATTACATAGCATCTGTCATAGAAGGTCAACAATGGGAGTCTGGCTAACTTTTGGGAGGACTCATGGGATAGATTTTCTCCCATGAAGGAGGTGGTTGGATTAGACAAGCGTGCGAAGATTTTGAAGGCAAGATTTGGAACAAAAGTTGCAGACTACACTATCCATGCTCCATGTTTGGGGGAAGCTTTTGCATGGGTAAACATTAGCGATCTTCCTTTATCTTCAGAGTTTAAATCTGTTTTCCAGGCTGAAATGAAAAATAGAAGGTTAATGCTTAATTCAGAACCAGACTACGTCTTCCGGTGCGGCTCCAAGTCGAGCAAATACTCAGTGAATCTGGGTTACCAAATTCAACAAGCTTTGTCGGGGGTCCCAAATTGGCCTAGTTGGGCATGTTGGCATCAAGAGGTTCTTTCAAAGGTGGGCTCTTTTCTCTGGAAGAAGTTACATAAGTGTATTTTGATCAGGGATCGCTTGAGGGCACTAGGGATACCTAGCTCGAGTAGATGCTTTTTATGTAAAGCGGATGAGGAAATGGTGAATCACATGCTTGTGGGTTGTCCATTTTCTTTGTAGTGTCGAGATTGGATTCATGAAAGGCTAGGTTGGTCGGGTCCAAGACCACTGGATATTTTGGATTTGACAAACTGTTGGCCATGGTTGAATATGAACTCTTTATGGGTAGATATGTGGATCTTGATGCCTTCAATAGTGCATGGCATATTTGGAAGGAGTGCAACAGAAGGGCCTTTTGCAATGAGGAGAGAGGAGTTGAATTTTTTATTCAAAAGATTGAAGATGGTACAAGAGAAATAATGAATGCCAGGACTAAGCTGAGTACCAGGGGAGAATTCACTTCATGGTATAATAACATGCTCAAAGTGTAGCCACGTTTATCTGTCCCCAAGGAGGTGTCGCAACATAACCGGAAGAAGGATCAAAGGAAGGTCAAGTGCCTGGCACCTCCTTCTGGGAGACTACTTTGGATTGGCCCTCGGATGCATTCCAACCTTTTTCAGGTTCTTGGGATTATGTTGCATGTATAGTTTTCATTATGTGAAACATGAAAGGTAGTTGTTTCTTATTTCATTGCTCTTGGGATTGTGAGTCTTGATGATCAGGTTGGAGTTAAGGCTTTAAATCTTGCCTTGAAGTGGTTTGCTTTGTTATGGTGAACATGAAGCATTTTGATGTTAGCTTTAGCTACAAAGAGGAGATGATTGACCAACAACTATGCAGATTGTTCAAGGCCGAGGAGGAGGTGACAAGGAAGGTGATTAGATAGATATTTGGTCACTGGTTTTATGCTTCACATGACTATATTAGCTCATCATTTGGTTAAAAAGGAGATTGTGCATGAGGTGAATTTAAACACTCCCATCAAAGTAGTGCCTCAGAGTGATTTATTGTTGGCATCTTTGACATGGAAGTTGTTAAGAAGAAACAAAAGGTGGCTCAAGTGTTGGATCTCTTTAGAGAAGGCTTCGAGAAAAGTGATCTATCTCCCTTTGCTAGTTTTATAAGTGTCTTTAGTGTTCTATTTTTCTCTCAACAGGTTGAGAGGGTCTATGAACTCGCAGATGGAATGATGTCCATTTCGCTCAATGTACTGTAATTTTTCCTTTGAATCAGTAAAGGGAACTACCCCCTTTGGTAGTGCTTATGTAAAAAAAACATGTAATCAACCATATGGATGGTAATAACTACAAGTATAACATCATCTATTAATGATTGAAGATGTTACCAAATTGTTTATAAAATACTTTACATAGAATAACTTTTCAGTTTCCTGTCCATATTTTTATAATCTAATGTAGATTGATACATATTTTCATTTCTTACATGTTGGCTCATTCATCTTCCTTTTTCCATTTCTTTCTATTATTAAATGTCCTATTGCTTTGGCATATACACCTATCTTTTTCTTAAATTAAACATATTACTATAAATATCAATACTAAATATATTTATTTAAAAGATATTGAAGACGAGGAAAACTTCAAAGTTAGAAAACATAAATGAAATGCATAAAACAAACCATTTATACCTTGAAACCTTCCCTCTCCTTGATAAGGTTGAGAAGAGTGCACCCAAGAGCTCTCCTAGCTTTACCCAATGTTGAATGTAGTAGAATGTGGATTGCTCCTTGTTCTTCAATACAATATGATAAGGGACTTGATGATAGATTTGATAAAGAATTTGATAGAGATGAGGATTGGATTTGGCTATGGATGAATGAGATAGGAGGGTTGGATAAGAGAGATCAAAGGCTAAGATTTGGTCAATAAGATTGGATGGCTCCCATTATTTGTGAATTTTAAATTCACATTGGAAAAGATGAAGAATGAATAAAAAATTCATTTCTATGGGAGAGTGTGAGGATGGGAATAAAAGTGAATTTTTAATTCACATGGGGAAGAGTTCCATTAATGGAGACTAGGACAAGTTAGATGGAGGGAATAAAATGTGAATTTTTAATTCACATGGGGAAGAGTTCCATGGGAAGAATTCCATTAATGGAGACTAGGACAAGTTAGGATAAAAGTTAATTTTTTATTTGTGGGGTGTGGGAATGAGTGTTAAATGGGGTTTGACCAAGCTAATCAAGGGGATTACCTTAATTAATATGGCTGGAGAAAATTAGTAAATGGGTTAATGGAGGGTTAAAATTAGTTAAATAAGGGGTATTTAATTAATTTAGGTCTAGGGGTCATGTAGGTTAGGGTAGCTAATTAAATAATTGCTATTTATTCAACTAGGATAGGTTTAGGTTGATTAATATGGTAGATTAATCAAATAAGTATGATTTATCTAATATTAGGATTAGGAGATGGAGAAATTAACTAAATAAATATTGCGAGTATTTATTTAATCAATGAGAATATAGTTATAAGGTATAATGATAAATTAAATGAATTAATTGATCACAAAGGATAGCTAAATGGCTAAGGGTAGATGATTAGGGATAAATTAATTAAATAAAATAAATTTATTTAACTAATTGAAAGGGATAGTTAATGGTATGAATGATGTTGAAGGAAGGGTTAAGACATTTTTAGGTGTCTACATTTGCTCCTCTTTGAAATGATATTGTGGCTAAGTAACATTATTTCAAATAAGTTTAAAATATAGAGTTGGATTAGATAGAAAAAGGTTTTGGCTTAGAACAATAAGATAAGGTTTAGGGATGATTGGTAAGGGTGATGCCCCCTTGAGAGGATAGGCGGGTTGCAAGAACATGGGTGTGCTCTTGAAATAGATGAAATGAATTGGTTGAAGTGGTTGGAGGATAAGGGGTGAGATGAAAGATTGATGATTTATGGGAGATTGGTTGATGGATGATCATTGTGCTGAAAATGATTTAGAGCAATCCTAGGTTTGTTATAGCAAAGTGGATATTTTCACCAAGGTATAGAAGACTAGGGTGATGATGTTTATCCAACATTTGCATGGACTAAACACACAAACAAGAGGGTGATCCCATGCATGCCCAAGTTAGTACAACCTTGTCTAGATGAGGGAAGGGGACTCATAGCATAAGCTCTTAATACACAAAAGGTATGGAGAACCTTAGATGTGAATACTAGCTTGGAGTAATGAGACCAACCAACAAGCACAACATACAAAAGCAAGACTATGCCCCATTCTAGATGTTTTCACCAAATACCATGATATAGTGAGATCAAGGTAGTTTTTGATGTGATCTTCAAATAGGACAAAAGATAAAAATCAAGAACCAAAAGACCAACGAACCAAAAAAATAGCCATTGTATCTCTTGCCAAGATCAATGATGATAGGATAGATTCTGCCTATTGTTGGAATGGTATATCCGTTAAGGCAGGAATCGATGGATGATTGGATCATGCCCATTGTAGGAACGATATATCCTAGGGCATGGTTTTGCTAGTTGATGTTGTAAGATTGGCGCAAGATATGATGGTTACAAGTTGTGGTTGATGTTGATTTGATAGTTGATGGTTTTTGTTAAGGGATGATGCTTTGATAGGTGATGCAATGCTTTGGATATTATGTTTGGATCTAGTGTAAGCTCAGGGGATAGGGACTATCCAAGTGGGTTGGATGGGTGCATATTATGTGCCTGAGTACTAGAAACTTCCTTCATATTCTAGACTGTCTACATACCCTGTATCCACGAGATCAAGGCACATTAAGATGCAGGTGGTGATGATATGTAGTTCTGATTTGTGATGATGATGTGGGATGATTGATTGGTGATAATATGTTTAGGTTGGTGATGATATGTTGATAGAATGATGTTGATTTTGAGATGGATATTTTTGGGATTTTGTGGATATTTTGATTTTTTTGGATTTTGTGATTTTGGATAGGGAATGGTTTATTATGAGATGGTTGTATTGGATTTCATTTGGATAGCCTTTGCACTAGATACCAATGACAAGGGAACACCAAGTCTAGAGGTGAAGGTGATGGGGTGATAAGATTAGATTGGACTGGTGATGAAGGGATAATGGATAGGATATTTGAGATAGATGGATAGAAAATGGAGATATGGGATAGGATGGGGTGATGGTCAATTTGTCATTGATGTCAAAAAGGGTGAGGCCCTGAATGTTGATGATAGTCATGTACTTCAAGTAGTGATTGAGAAGTTCATAGAGTTTATAAGGAGTTGGATTCAAAGTCATATATGTTGTTATGGAATAGTCAGTAGTTATAGTCTTCATCTTGGGTTCATGGATAGTCTTCATCTTGGTTAAATTGAATGATTCATGATAATCAGTGTGAAGTCTTCTTCAGGATGTCATCATACTTTGTTTATGATAATGTTGTCTTCAATCAAAGTTTTCAGAGGTACATGATCATGTAGAGTAGAGAGACTTTATTTAGAGTACATAGTTGATTGTCATATTTCATACTTAAAGATTCTTTTATGGTAAGACAAGCAATGATGATGCAGGACATCAAGATCATCCTATGTAATGGATGCTTTCAGTTTCAAGCACAAGTTTATGTTTATGATGTGTGTCTTGATGTCATAATCAGGAGTTATGAGGAGTGATGTTGGTTTATGTTTATTCTTGCATAATGAGGTATTTCATGATAAAATCATCATCATGAGTTGATTGATCATCATTTTATGTCCACAAGACTTGTTTGATCAGTTTGATCACATCAATTGTTGATGCTCACAAAGTTCATATTGTTCAATGTTCAAGACTTGTTTGATCAATATGTTCAAGATGAATATAATAAAGTTGATATCAAATGTCATAAAGTGCACAGTAATGGTACAAGGTTGGACCAAGAAGGTTTGAGGTTTGTTGATGATATGACTTGATTGGTTTTATTAGTTCATGCACTTTAGTTCATGTTCATGTTCAGAACTGATAGAATGTCAATACAAATCATGGTGAGTTTGGTGTTAAGGAGGTGTTTTATTTTAAGATCATCATTGAATTTTGTTTAAGGGGTCTAGGTTCATTAAAAGTTATAAGATCATCATTCTCTGCCTGTATATAACTGTTTCACTTTATGTTATATTGGTTTAGTGACTTGTTATCGTAGGTCATGTCACTTAAATGTGACCTACTAGAGGGTTTTGGGATCGTGAGGGACCGGCCCTCTTTACATCTCCAATCGACGGGTTCGGTCTTGTCGTTGAGTGTTTGGGTGCTGAAACAAAATCAATGGCTATATTTAAAACTGTGGTGAGCACGAAATGAAATATCAAGAGATGACATTTAAATCCCAACTACCTTCTATGAAATCACACATTGATGTGCATCTGGCCGTTTATAGCTTAAGTCTGCAGTAAACAAAGGTTTTAAAGGCTATTTTTTAGCCTTCCAAAAAGGGGAAATTTTTATTGATTTTAAAAGATTAGGTTCTTTAGAAGATTTTATTCTAATTTTAAAACTCTTCCTTGTGGCAAATGAAGATAAAGAAGGAAGTTCTTTTGTTTTTCTTAAAATAAGTGAAGAGATGATTTCTTCTTTTTCTCCTCATAAAGATGAGTGAGTATCTCCGAAGAAAGAAAGTTTTTATTTTATTTTTTGAGGGGCAGATTCATTTATTTTTGAAGATACAGAGAAGATGAATTGATTGAAGATTTTGTGTAAAGGATATCATTTATGATATTTTATTTTGGAGAAGATGAAAAGATTGATGAGGTTGAAAATGTATATGTAGGGTCATTAAATTTTTTGATTACAAGTGAATGATTTTTTATGCAGAGGAGATGAAGAGTTTGAAGAAGAGGAAAGGAATATATCAAAAGATTAATTTTTGTAGATTGAAGTTTTGGGAAAAGGAATATGTATGGTTATGAAGATGATTTATTGGTGAAGATGAATATACAGAGAGAGAGGAAAGGGAATGGTCTTGCAAAGATTGATTTTATTTTTCTTGTAGGATGGAAATGTTTATGCAGAAGAAGAATATGAATGGTCATCTCATATATATTGGTTTTGCAGGTGCATTATATGATAGAGTTGTTGTGAGAATCAAAATGCAGTGGTGAAGACATTTCTGAAAAAATATTTTTGAAGAGAAAAATACAGATGAATTAGATGATTTGTGAGATCATGTTTTTGCACACAGGTTGAAGACATTATGCAACAAACTTACAGACTGAACCAAGTCAAGGTTGAAGACAATATGCAATTGATTATGCATAAGGTGAATTGAGTGTGCAGAGTTAAAATTAGGTGAATTGATTGTGCAGATTGAACTAAGTATGATTGCAAAGAAATATGCAGATTGAATTGAGAGTTGCAAATTTAGGGAATTGTATTGAAATAGAGAAACCCTCTGTATTGCTTGTATTGTTTTGAGATTGCTTTTTGATGCCAGTGAGGCTTTGTATGTCAGTGAGGCTTTGCATGGTCAGTGAGACCTTAGTGTATGCCAGTGAGGCATTTTGTAAAGCAAGTGAAACTTCCTTGGTCAGTGAGACCTATTTGTAACCAGTGAAGTTTTTAATAAGCCAGTGAGGCAATTTGGAGAGGTTTTTCTACCCCATGAGGGTTTTCCTCTCATATGATCTTTTGTGTCTTGGTCTCATATATTGTTTTATTTCATACTTGTACATTTGTGTTTAACAAATTATTGATGTCCTCATCTCTTTGTCTTGTAATTTAAAAGGTGCAAATATTTGTAAAAGTTTACACAACATTGATTCACCTCCCCTCTTAGTGTTGTCCTAGACTCTAACATGGGGGGTACATGATAGATGAATGGAAGATGGAGATAAGGATTTTCTCCAAGGGCTAGGTTGCAAGGAATCATATGCCCCATGCATGATGGACTTATGTTTCGATGGATGGACTTTGTAGTAGATACATGGATGGAGGATATGCTTGGAAAGGGATGTATGCTGAGAGGTGTCCAAAGCATGTTTTACCCCTTGTCTTTATCAAGATCTAAGGAGGAAGATAGTTAAATGAAGATATAATGGATATGATGGATGAAGATGGCGGATTGGAATATGATAGGATAAAGATAGTGAATAAGGATATGATAGGATAAAGATAGATAATGGATAAGATGTGCAAAGGATGAAGGATATGATTTTGCCCCCAAGTACAAGGTACAAATGGATGGGAAAGGGATTACACATGACGCCCACAAAGGGGTTTTCATCATGGTACTTGCCCAAGTTGCCACAAGGACTGGTTTTCACCATTGGACGAATTTTTTCTCTTTACTATTTTCTTGATTTTTTGATGGAATGGGGACTCTAGTGTCTGTTTCCATAGCAAGTGGAATATGGTCCCATGTTGGATAGCATTATGGATGACAATTGTGTGGATATGGGTAGATGGAAATAGCATTATGTGCATGGATGTTGGTATATAGAAGGAGATGTAATGGTTGGTGGATAATTGATTACGACGTGGATTATGTGGATTATGATGGAAGATTTATGCAAAAGCATGGACCATAGGGATGTGATGGGGGAGATATGTAGGATAGTGGATGAAAGATGGAGAGATGGGGGTATGTGGGAATGCCATGTGGTGGAGGGGAACCAAGACCAATGGTTGCACACACCATTTTGGATTTTGAAGCTTATATTTTAGATGAGGGGTGGGTAGTAATGGGGATTGGGATAGGGAATTTTTGGATGGTCGATTTGAGGTTTTAGGGACCCAAATAGACTTAGGATTTGTGGGATTTTTAGATGGGGAGCATGATGTTTGGGATTTTTGAGATTTTGAGGTGGATACCTCATTTGGATTATTTGCTTTGTGCTTAGGGACCCATACCATTTTTGTTTTTGCTTTTTCTTGTGATGGTGTGGGCTTTGGTAGCCTTTTGGATTTTTGATTTTGCTTGGGATGGATAACATCTTTAGGCTTTTGTGCTTTATGAGTCGAGGCATTCAAATTATTACTTTTGAATCCCATGGATTTGGTGGAAACTTCATAATTGGATGATGTGTGCTTTTGTTGGTCTTGATTGGGGATTTTAGGGGATTTATGGGTGGAGGGGTTAAAAGTGGATTTATGGATAAATGGATAAGGGGATTTGAGGATAGGGGTATTAAGAGTTGGGAGGATAGGAGGATAAGGGGGTTTGATTTTAGGAGTTGGAAGGATGGGAGGTGATGAGCCTAATTTATGACTCAATTTTGTTAAACTTTATTATCCACTTGTTGTAGTTATCTTGGGCTTTGGTACTTTGATCCTGATCTTTTTATGACATTTCCTCAAAACTATAAGATGTTGGGCATAGGTTATTTCCTATAATCTTTTATGACAATGGCATGTTATATGAACTATCTATGTTAATTTTACATATGGTTAATGAATGTTACTCTAAGGTAGTTACAAATGTTCAATCATTGTGTGTACTAATATTGTTATGCAGATATAATTAACAACCATAAAGTCGAGGAAGATTCTGCTGGTTGGTTACTCGCCATCAAAGTCAAACATGGTGATCATTCAAATGTCAAATGGAGGGAAGATATCAGCCTTGTAACTGGTCTTAATTACTTGTTGAGCAAATTTAGGAGTTACTGCTAGATCTGCATTGAAGCAACTTGCTTGACCAGATTCCACACATGTGTAACCTCCTCTCCACTTTCTATGCTTTCCCTAAAGTAGCATCCTCCTATTCTATTGGAGTTGACTGCCTTGTTAAGTAGTTGGTTTTGTAGTTTTCCTTCTATAAATAAGACTCTGATGCTCCTTCTGAGGGGTTGATTAATCAGAGATTGTACTTGCATTATCTAGTTTTCAGTAATACAATCACGTTGTTCATTTGTACTCATGTTTTCCAATGAATAAAATAAAGTTATAAGTTCACATTTCTGAGTTTACATTTGTCTTAGGGAATACTCATCCAAGGGGGCCCACTTGGTGAGAATTCCATCCTTTAGTTTAGTTGTATTTTTTGTTAAGTAATTAGTTAAATCTAGCATTGAATGTTCCTGTAGCCACTAGAATTCTATTCTGTGTCTGTTCTTGCAGCCAAAGCAGACAGAGTAGTTTCCTGCTTGTTTGCCCAGACTTTATTTTTTGTCATGCACTTGAGCTTAGAATAGCTGTTGGTTGATGTTCAACATTCATGTTATCTCTTTCCTAGCAGTTTATTTTCAGCATTATGTCTTTCTTAGCTATAGAATGAATGTGGCTACTTTGGAAGTTCTTAGTGCACATACTATGCTGACACATTTCAAGTTCACATCCCTAGGTTGACAAGTGAAATGCATCTCCATAGTGATTAAGACAACTATTTAGGTTAGATGTCCAATCTCTGAGTCACAACTTTATGACCTTAATTGTTAAATCATTGTAGGAGACCAACATTTTTGGCGCCATTGCCAGGGATGGTGTCAAACTAGGAAGATCTTTGGAGTCATCTTTAGTATTATTTCTTGCAGTTTTTTTTTTCTTAAAAAATGTGCTCTTAGTTAGGAAGTAACCATCTCCAATCCATTCACAACATTTTTTTTGTGAGAGGTGGCTGATATTGAGTATAATGCATGCATAGAGGCAGGAGAAGAGATGCTTTAGGGAGATTCCTTCATAATGATTCAAATTACCCAGTAGAAGAAGCATAAGTGAATCCTTTTCTTGATGCATTCCTTGAATTGAATAGTTCTGAAACATCCTATGAAGAACAAGCTGCCTAAAACCTGGTTGATAATCCATTTGCTTGATAATAAGCCAAGCAATTATGGCTGTCGAAAATGTACCCAATCAACCAACCTTTCCATTTCTGATTGCTCATCAAAATGAAGTGGATAATCTGAAAAACATCCCTGCTTCAGCTCTCCCCAAGTTCTATGGACTTGTAATAGAGGATCCAGACACCTTCTTGTTTGAATTTGATATCCTCTGTAGAAGCTATGACTACACTACCGATGCTCATAGGCTTACACTATTTCCTACTACCATGAAAGATGCTGCATTAAGGCCGTTTATGGGTCTAGGATGATATTGTCAATACTTGGGATGAGATGAAAGAGAAATTTCTTGAGAAGTATAAAGACTACTGTAGGGGTGGAGATATGAGAGGAAATGATATTTTTAGAATGCAGCAGAAAGAAGATGAAAGTTTGGAGGATTACATCTCAAGGTTCCTGTTTTGTTTACAAAAATCTCCCCATCATGCACTCAATGAGGAGTCTCAGAAACTACTCTTCCTTAGGGGAATAAGTGAGCATTGTACAGATGCCTTGGATTTAATGGGAGGAGGAGATATTACCCAAGTGTCTTGGGAGGATATTAAGAAGTTGTGTTAGAATTATTCTAGAGCAGCCATGAAGAAAGAAAGAGGTTACCATTCCCTTATGGGAAAAACCTCTACCAATAGAGTTTCAAGGATGGAGATAAGTCACTTGCTATATGATTTTAAGCAAGATATTATAAATAATATGGCCACCCAATTGGACACACTTCATGCAAAGGAGAAGCATGAAGAGGCTGAGGTAATGTTGGCAGAATATTGTCCTCATTGCAGACAAAAGAAGAGGGACTGCAGATACAAAACGGTAGCTAACATTGACAGTAAGCAGATTCCACCTGAGTTCAAGCTAATACAAGTTGAAGAAGATCAAGTCTTCTATGTTGCACAAAGGAGGCCATGGGCTCCAAGACAAGGTATGTCACCAGATCCATTATCATTTGCTGGACCATATTTTAATACTTATGCATCTGGTAACCAATGGCAACAACCATTTCCATCTAACTATGGAGGATATCCACCTCAGCCTTGGAATAACCCTCAAAATACTTGGCAAAATTACCAAAACCCTGCACCTCAGTGGCAACAACCTCATGGGAATTGGCAGTCACCTCCAGGAAACTGGGAGAAAACATCTCAATGGAGAGGAGGACAACAATGGCCAAATCATACCACTAATTACATGCAGTCACCTTCTCAGCCCCAACAGCCTACTATAATGCCTCCACCTGCTATCTCCAATTCAAATACACCTAAACCTACTCAGTTACCAGCTCAACCCTCACCTAACCCAAATAATAGACCACAACATCAGCCAGTATATTCTATTGATCCAAATCAATTCCCTGCATATGCTGTAAATGTAAGTGATATCCACCTGCATTCAGGAGCTACCTTGGCAGCTCCTTCCAGATCCGTCATTACTGAGCTTTCTGAGGAAGAAGAGGAACCTATAAAACCTTCCATTCAACCAAATGCACCTGGAAATCTTGAACTAGTACCAGTCAAGCAAACTGCCCAAGAACCACCATTTCCACAAAGGTTGGAAACTGTGAAACAAAAGGTAGAGGAAGAGGAACCCAACTTTGACATTCTAGAGCAGTTGAAACATGTATGTGTCAAAATCCCTCTATTTTAGGCCATAAAAGATGTTCCTATATATGGAAAAGTAATCAAGGAAGCATTCCTTAAGAATCCAATCAAAAAAAGGAAAGACCCCACTATGGTTCATGTGGTGGGACAGTTGGCTGACATCATGCTTGGGAGAGTGACTGTTCCCAAATATAATGATCTAGGAAGTCCTGTGGTAGGAGTTGTTATAAATGGGATCCAAATTAGAAATGCTCTGATTGATCTAGGAGCAGCCATAAATGTAATGACCAAGGATATCCTACAGCAACTAAATGTTGCAACCACGAGACCTACTCCTACTATCTTGCAGCTTGCTGATAGTTCTACTGTTAAACCTGATGGGATAGTCAAGGACCTTGTGGTATCCCTGGACTCGTGGGAATATCTAGCTGATTTCATGATACTTTCTCCTAAAGCTACATTGGGAGGATACCCCATCATTCTAGGAAGGCCGTGGTTAGCCACAATAAATGCTTATATTGGATTCCCATCAGGAGACATGACCATCTCTGATGGGAGAAGCACTAAAAAACTTGTTCTTTACCCACCTGCACAGCCATTGCATGATATGGATAATCCTATTTGGCCTCATGTTGGTGAAGAGGTAGAGGAAGCTAATTTTGTGGAGCAACTTATGATGTTAGGCAGAAGTTCTTTCCTGCAGCTTCAAGGAGAGGAGGAGGTGTTGTCTAACATAATTCAAAATCATTGTGAAGTAGAGGAAGCATCATCCTCTGATTCTGCTGATCTAGTGAAGATACTTATTCCCACTTTTCCTGCAGCACCAGGTATGTTGCATACATTGCTTCCACAAGAAATTAAGGTACCAAGCATTCATGAAGTAACTATGGTAGACTTAACAACTCAAGTGGAGATTTCAGAAGAAAGATATCTGAATATTAACAGCAAATTGACTCAAGCACAACAACTGTCTTTGACAAATTTGTTAAAGAAACATAAGAATGCCTTTGCATGGGATTATCATGACATGAAAGGACTAGATCCTACATTATGCACCATAAGGATTTACATAAAGGAAGATTGTACACCAGTAAGACTGCCACAAAGGAGAATCAACCCTGCACTAAGAGAAATTGTCAAAGAGGAATTACATAAGCTATTAGATGTAGGATTTATCTACCCAATCTCAGATAGCCAGTGGGTGTCTCCTCTGGTTCTTGTGCCCCAAAAGGGAGGGAAATGGAGAGTCTGTATTGATTATAGAGAATTAAACTCTGCCACCAAAAATGATCATTTTCCCCTTCCTTTTATAGACCAAGTATTGGACTCACTTGCAAGAAAGCAATACTTTTCCTTTTTGGATGGGTTCAACGGTTACAATCAAATACAAATTACACCTGAAGATCAAAAGAAAAAAACATTTACCTATCCTTGGGGGACATATGCCTACTCAGTGCTCCCATTTGGCTTATGCAATGTACCTACAACTTTCTAAAAGGTAGTCATTAGCATATTTTCAGATATCTCACATGATTGCATGGAAATCTATATGGACGATTTCAGTACTTATGGTGCTACTTTTGAAGAGGCACTAGCAAACTTAGGGAAGGTGTTGGAGAGATGTGAAGACCACAATCTATCCTTGAACAGTGTAAAGTGCTTCATGATGATGCTTGAAGGAGTAGTACTTGGCCACTATGTTTCTCCAAAAGGAATCCAGGTAGACCCAACAAAGATTGAAGTCATCATCAATCTGCCCATTCCTGCAAAGAAAAAAGATGTCAGAAGCTTCTTAGGTCATGCGGGGTACTATAGATGTTTCATCAAAGATTTCAGCAAAATGGCATCCCCATTGTATACTCTTCTCATGAAGGATGTTGAATTTTAGTGGAATGAAGACTGTAACAAAGCATTTTCTGATTTAAAGGTAGCATTAGCCCATGATCCTGTACTTAAAGGGCCCAATTGGGAACTTCCTTTCCACATTCATATTGATGCATTAGATTATACCATAGGAGCAGTCTTAGGCCAGAAAGGAGTCATTGAGCATGCTATTTATTTTGTCAACAAAAACTTACAGGGCGCTGAGTTCAATTATATAATAACAGAGAAGGAAATGCTAGTAGTCATCTATGCACTCAACAAATTCAGGCACTACATAACAGGCTATCAAATCTTTGTGCACACATATCATGCAACCATTAGGTATCTTATGAACAAACCTCTAATATCAGGCCGATTAGCAAGATGGGTGTTGCTAATGCAGGAATTTGACATCACTATTGTGGATAAGCCAGGGAAGGCCAATGTTGTTGCAGACTTTCTTTTAAGACTAACTACATCAGAGGACAACCAAGTCATTGATGACTATTTTCCTGATGACCATTTATTTTCACTCACTGTGCAAACACCCTGGTATGCTGACACGACCAATTATCTGGTCACAGGAAGAGTCCCTCCTCATTTCTCTCCAAAGGAGAGAAGGGTACTCATTGAAAAGTCTTTTCCTTTTTCATGGATTGCTGGATGTTTGTTCTACACTGGACTAGATAATGTCATGAGGAGATGTGTGAGAGAAGATGAAACATATGACATTTTGCATGCATGCCACAATGAAGCATGTGGAGGACATTTTGCAGCAAAGCGGACAACAATGAAGATTTTGAATGAAGGTTATTACTGGCCTACACTCCACAAGGATGCAGGAAGATATACAAAGAAATGTGACAGATGTTAGAGGATGGGATGACCAACCAAATCTAATGAGATGCCCCTTTACCCTCAGCTTGTGATTACTCCATTTGATAAGTGGGGATTAGATTTTGTAGGACCCATTGATCCTCCATCCAATGGTAAATCCTATATCTTAGTATGCACTGATTATGCAACTAAATGGGTAGAAGTTAAGGCCATGAAATATGCAAGAGATAGTAAGGTTGTAGAATTTCTCTATGAGGAAATTTTCACACGATATGGAGTCCCCAGAGAGTTAGTGACTGATCAAGGAGCTCAATTCACCTCAACCCTAGTTGCAACCCTAGTAAATGAGTACAATATAAGGCACAAGAAATCCACTCCTTATCACCCTTAGGCTAATGGCCAAGTTGAGGTGACTAACAGAGAAATTGAAGCCATTCTGACCAAAAATGTGACTGTCCATAGGAAGGATTGGGCCAACAGGCTGCTAGAAACTGTCTGGGCCTATAGGACAACCTAGAAAACAACTACAGGTTTCACCCCTTTTGAGTTACTATATGGAAAAACAACCATGATGCCTATTGAATTTGAAGATAAGACTCTTCGGATTGTACTTGACTTAGGGATGGATCTCTCTAAGGCACAAAAGGAAAGAGTCATGCAGCTCAATGCTTTGGATGAGATGAGGAAAGTAGCCTTACATCACACAGAGGTGGTGCAGAATTAAAGAATAAAGTGGCATGACAAATACATCAAAGATAAGAAATTCCAACCTGGTGACTGGGCTTTTCTTTATGACTCAAGGTATCAGGATAATGCAGGGAAACTGCAGACAAGGTGGCTAGGACCATATGAGGTTGCTAAAGCTTTTTCCAATGGTGTTGTTCAACTTACCACCATTGACCCTATCAGATTTAAGCTGTTAGTCAATGGCCATTGCCTCAAGTTGTATCACAAGACAACTTCAAAAGAAGAATTCTTGCAACAATTCAGTCAGCATGCAACTCTTGCACTTCATGCAGCCGAAGGTAGTGGACCTAGTGTCCCTCCCTCTGGCTAACCATGGTACGACACTTGTCATAATAAAGACTTCCACATTTGTGGGAGTCCTCTTCTTCGCCCATCCACCCACCCATATCCATTATTCTCTCTTCCATCATGTTTCTTGATTACACTTCATCCCACCTCACTTTCTTCCACTCCACTCTCATTCATTGCTCAGTCAATTCTTAAAAAGTGACTGGTACTTTCTCCATGATTTTTGCAACTGATCTTCCACACATCAAGGTACACATGCTTTAATAGTTCTATCTTAATTATCTTTTGGTACATTCATTTAATTATTGTAAATTAATATTGATGTTCTCTATAGCATGTCATTTTTCCCTTCCTTGTCCAATCACGCATCACCATTCCGCATGTGTGGACACATGCTCAAATTTAGGTTGGGGAGGGAGTGTGAATATTATGTCCACGTGTCAGTCCATATGCTTTATGCCAGCATGTCAGCAAAGTTTAAAATTGAATGATTTGAATTGTGAGTGAGATGACGGCTCGCAAGTGTGAGATGATATCCTTCATCGATTATTCATTACTACCTATACTACCCTTGTCATAATCTTGTGTTCCCAAAAAAGGAAAATTTAGATGACATGAGTAATTGAAAATTTAATAGGGTTGCAGGAAGGTGAAGTTAGTTTTTAAACTTTTTGTAGAAGATTTTTTTTTTGCAGTGCGATTGTTTTCAGACAGCTAAGTCAATGGGAGGTGGATTAATTCGAAATGAACCCACGGTTCATGACGTATTATTGCAAGATGCACCCAGCCAGGCTGAGTTTAGAAATTGTGGGTGGTTAGACTATTTCTTGAAGCTGAATGGTTTTGATGAAAATTTTGCATTAGAATTTGCCCAAACATTGTCTGAAGGTAAATCCATGGTAAAAGGCTTGGAGGTGTTGGCTACTGAGGAAAGAATTACAGAAGTTACAAGGCTTCCTGTCGATGGTGAGAATTAACCTGTTACCAGAGATGCCAAGTTAGCTAGGGCCAAATTTTTAGAACCTGGTGATCCTCCATTGACTGTAGACAAACAGGGAGCCAAAAGAACCTCTTTGCCTGAGCCATGGAAACAGGTAGCTGTTCAAGTTGTGAGGTACATTACTTGTGAAGGTCATCAGTTGAATCTTCATTTTGTGCATTTCAAACTGTTGAATCATATGAGGCATGGGAGAAGAATGAATGTGCCAAACGTGCTATACCACCTTCTCTCAATCATGGCCGCCAAGACCTAAAAGGTAGGGCTAATTCTGTTTCCCACCATTGTTTGATCAAATTGCTAGTTGAAAAGTCTCTGCATGATGTGTCTGATATGACTTGGGAGGAATTTTTAAATATTGATTAAATAAGACCAAGCCATTTGCAACCTGCGGTTGTGCCTCAACCTCGTAGAACTAGGAGAAGAGTGTGTTTTGTTGAAGCTACTCTGAGAACCTCAACTTCTAGTGCAAACCCTCCTGCAACAAAACAAGCTATTGAGATTAGTTCTTCTGAAGCAAAGCATGTAGGCAAAGAAAGTTCTTCAGATTCTGATGATGATGTTCCTCTTAGAAATTTAATTCAAACTAGGGCACATAAGAGAAGGACATAAATAAAGAAGGGTAAAATTAAAAAGCAAACCGCAGGAAGGAAGGTGCTGTGCTCTAGGAAATGGAAGGATGACACTGTTCTTCCTACAGTCGAAGAGAAACACGAGAGTCCTTCTAGTAAATCAAGACCTGCTAAGCCGCCCTCCGGTGCGCCTCCACAGACAAGCCCTAGGGTTGAAGAAATGACAGATGAGGATATAGAGGCCCCAATGGGGCATGTGAATGTTGTAGAAAAAGACAAAATTGAGGAAGCAAGAAATGTGACTTTGGCAGACCTTGCTGCCACTGCTGAACATATTGAGAGCCAGGGACATGAAGATAAACATGAGTTCCTATAGCAAGATGCCTTGCAGTTGGAATTGGCTGAACAATCAGAAACCCTGCAGCTTGTGCTATATGAAGATCAACCATCTGTGCTAGGAAAGCCTTTGGTAGGAATACACAGACCTAATTTTTTGATGCATATGGTAGCCATGAATTTGTGGAATGAGATGCAGAGGAGAGAAGAAGAATGGAAGAAGGAGAAACACAGATTGAAGGATGAAATTCAAAAGAAAGATGAAGAGATTAAAGACAAGAATGCAGAAATTGTGACTTTCAAAGAGAGAGTGGATATTATGGCAGCTTTAGTGCCTCAGGTATTAGAGTGCAGGACTCCCCAAAAAGTCTATGCTCTGCATTTAAAGGAAAGGTACCTCTCTTTTAAGTTAGCAAGGATTATTTCAGGTTTGAATTCTTCCATTGAGTCTCCTCTTGAATTTTTCAATGCTTATTGGATTGCTCCTCCTGAAATAAAGAATTTGTTGTGTGAATTCTATTTACATAATTATGCTATGTCCCAAGACCATGAGTGGAACCCCTTGTTGTACGTTGGGGATGTTCAATTGAGGGCATTTATGTCCTAGATACAAAATAAGATTAGTTGGGGATAACAGTTCAGGGCTTATAAGCAACTAGAATTCAACACTCCCCTGCCCATCAGAGCTGAATCTGGAAATCCAGGAAGCATTTTCAATGATTGGAACATAATGCTTTATAGGCCAAGCTATGGTAACAGAATCCTTCCTGAGAGAGAAGCAGCTTATAGAGAATATGAGAAGATTGCAAACACTATTGGAGAATCTGTAAAGGGACATTTGACACAAAGGTGGAACAGTTTGTCTAATGAGCTAGAACAAGCAGAGCCTCACTCTCTGCAGAACTATGCTGCAACATGTAAAAAAGTGGATAGACATATACAGATCGGTAGGACAAAGGGGTAATTCTGGCTTCCCTTAATATTTCAACCACCTATCCTATTGTGGCCTGTGCCAAATTATAGATTTTACCAGTATGATATTGCTAAAGAGAGGCAGAGATGGAACATATTGGATAGGCAGCAAGGGTTCTATTGGGATCCTAACTCACGCACCAGAGAAATTGATATAGGACAGCTGGCAATTGCTAATTTCAAGGCATTAACCAAACAAAAGAACAACCCTTCCTCTGCTGGAGGACCAGCAAAGTCTTAGGTTGGGGAGAGTGATGAGTCTAGTTTATGACTCAATTTTGTTAAACTTTATTATCCACTTGCTGTAGTTATCTTGGGCTTTGGTACTTTGATCTTGATCTTTTTATGACATTTCCTCAAAACTATAAGATGTTGGGCATAGGTTATTTCCTATAATCTTTTATGACAATGGCATGTTATATGAACTATCTATGTTAATTTTACATATGGTTAATGAATGTTACTCTAAGGTAGTTACAAATGTGCAATTATTGTGTGTACTAATATTGTTATGCGGATATAATTAGCAACCATAAAGTCGAGGAACATTCTGCCAGTTGGTTACTCGCCATCAAAGTCAAACATGGTGATCATTCAAATGTCAAATGGAGGGAAGAAAACCACCTTGTAACTGGTCTTAATTACTTGTTGAGCAAATTTAGGAGTTATTGTTGTGCTAGATCTGTAGTGAAGCAACTTGCTTGACCAGATTCCACACATGCGTAACCTCCTCTCCACTTTCTATGCTTTCCCTAAAGTAGCATCCTCCTATTCTGTTGGAGTTGACCACCTTGTTAGGTAGTTGGTTTTGTAGTTTTCCTTCTATGAATAAGACTCTGATGCTCCTTCTGAGGGGTTGATTAATCAGAGATTGTACTTGCATTATCTAGTTTTCAGTAATACAATCATGTTGTTCATTTGTACTCATATTTTCCAATGAATAAAATAAAGTTATAAGTTCGCATTTCTAAGTTTACATTTGTCTTAGGGAATACTCATCCAAGGGGGCCCACTTGGTGAGCATTCCATCCTTTAGTTTAGTTGTATTTTCTGTTAAGTAATTAGTTAAATCTGGCATTGAATGTTCCTGCAGCCACTGGAATTCTATTCTGTGTCTGTTCCTGCAACCAAAGCAAACATAGTAGTTTCCTGTTTGTTTGCCCAGACTTTTATTTTTTGTCATGCACTTGAGCTTAGAATAGCTGTTGGTTGATGTTCAACATTCATGTTATCTCTTTCCTAGCAATTTATTTTCAGCATTATGTCTTTCTTAGATATAGAATGAATGTGGCTACTTTGGAAGTTCTTAGTGCACATACTATGCTGACCCATTTCAAGTTCACGTCCCTGGTTTGACAAGTGAAATGCATCTCCATAGTGATTAAGATAGCTATTCAAGTTAGATGTCCGATCTCTGAGTCACAACTTTATGACCTTAGTTGTTAAATCATTGTAGGAGACCAACAGGAGGATAATGGGATTTGAGGATGGGGATGTTAGGAGTTGGAAGTAGTGGAGGTAAATTTGATGGAGGAAGATGGATGGTCGCATGCTTTTGTAAATGACATGATGAAGGAGGGGGAATGGCAACATATGATTTGGAGGTGTGATGACGTGCACCATGTTTGGGATTAGATGAATGGATTTTGGAAGATGGGTGGGTGGTACCAACATGTTGAGATTGTTTTCCTTGGGATGTATAGCCAAGGACATGCGAGGATGGATGTAATGTGGTGTGATGGGCTCCAAGATGACTTGTTCGTGAATGCCTATGCCTTTTCCTTAATAGTTCATATGTTGGAGTATGCGACATGCAATGGGATGTTTAGTGCTTTAGAAACAAGACGCGAGTCCATTATTTGTTGGAAGAGGATAGGTGGTGGATGGAAGTTGTTCACCTCCTACGAGGGAGCCACCTCGGATGAAAGTAGTTTTTTCAAGTGGATCAGAGGATGGATTTGGGATGGGATTGGTAGATGGTGTGAGAGGATCAACAGGGGGTTGTTGTGGTAGAAGTGATAGGGTTGATGTGGATAGGGTGATCATTAGATGGGAGGGGATCAGGGATGGTATTAGATGGGATGCTTAGATCTTGATTAGGATAGGGGGTTGATGCTTCAACATGCTTTGGATTTGACTCTTGACATAGCTCATGTGTTTGGGTAGAAGTGGAAGTGACTTGGATAGATGTGGTGGGTGCTTGGATGGATGTGATAGGTGCTTGACTTATGGGTTCTTGAACATGGCTACATGATGGTTCTTGACTTAAGATAAGAGATTATTTAAGAGGTTTGGTGGGTGTTGGATTGCATGAGGGTGTTTGATTCCTTACCAACAACCAATGGATGACATCCTTCATGAGTGTATGGGTTGAAGAACAATATAATAGATGGATAATAAGGGTGATGGTGTAGTATTAGGATTGGGATTGGATAGGTGGGTGATGGGATTAGGTAGTGATGGTTGTTGGATGGGTTCAAGGATAGGCATTGGATTAGATGGTAGTGACAGAGGGGTGGGGGATTTGGAGGACTCCCTAGCTTCTCTTTTTCTGCAGAGAAAATCCATCAAGGATTCATTGGATGTTCTTGGCTTAAGATTTGGAAGGTTTGATGGTGGATGGGTGATAGGGATTGATGGATTGGGAGATACATGGGATGATGGATTGAGGTTGATAAGGTTGGGGATATATTGCGGTGTGGGGATTGAGGTTGATGGATTGGAATATGGGGGATTCACATGGGGAAACGGTTGTTGATATAAGCTTTGAATTTTGGCCATGAGGTGTGCTAGATTAGTGTTCCCTTGATCAAAATTAGCAAGAAAAAGGTTGGGGGATGGATAAGTTGGAGGTATTGATTGGTTGGATAGGTATGATGGCATGGATGTTTAAGGGGATGAAGATTGATATGAAGGTAAAGGTTGATATGATGAAGTTTGATATGAGGTTGATGGGGTGGATATGTAAGATGTTGAAGGTTGATATAAGGTTGATGGGGTAGGGACTTGGGATTCTCCAATGATGAGGTGTCCTAAGGGGATATCCTTAATGATGTTTTTGCATTTTTCCTTAATGATAAGATCAAAATCCTCATAGGCATATTTAACTCTTTGTAAATGTTGCATTGCCACATAAGGATCCATGTTATTGGAGAAATATGAGACGAAATGGATAGTGGATGATTGTGATGTTGGGGATCAAATTTCAAGACCCTAGGATGATTTTATTTGATTTATTTTGATGGATAATTGATGATTCTTCTATGCTTAAGGTAGACTAATGAAACTTAAACAATAGAGTTGATTGGGTTGTTTGTTGATTTTGATGACTTACTTAAGATAGACTAATGATCTCAAGCAAGTTTGGATAAAGGTTGATAATGATCAATTAAGGTCTTGATTTTTGATAGGGTTGATTTGATTTTGGATTGATGTTATGATTTTGACTAAATGGATGAAGGAATGGGATTAAGATGATGATAATGAATTCGATTAGGGATGATGAGGATGATTAGGATGGTTGAGATGAAAGAGGTATGATGGGATGAGTGATTAGGAGGATAATATGGGATTAAGCTCAAATGATGGGATTTGATAAATGCAGGGGGTGGTTTAGTGGTGTTGGGAAGCAAAACCTAGCCCAACGTGAGGGGGGTGCCAGGGGGTGAATGCGACCCCCCACTGATAGGGGTTCGGGGGTGTAGCCCCCAACTAGATTTTTTTTGAAAATGGGCCTATAAAATTGATGTTTTTGATGGGAAAATTTGATATTTGGACACGGAGGAAAATGACACTAAAATAGATGCAGAAGGTGCTAAGATAGAGGGAAATGGCACTGAAAGATGAACAAATGGCGCTAAACATAGGATTGGAGGTGCTAAAACAAAGAGAAATGACACTGAAAGATGAACAAATCGTGCTAAAACAGTGGGTTATGGCGATGAAAGATGAATAGATGGTGCTAAAGGATGGCTAGATGGCACTAAAACAATGGATTATGGCGCCACAGAAGATGGCACCATAGAAGATGGTGCCATAGGAGAATTTTAAGGCACCAAACAGAGAGGTTATGGTGCCAAAATGAGACAGTGTCTTGGATTTTGTCTAGGTATTTATCAAATTTTAGCAAATTTTTGGATTTTGGTCTCAAGCTTTTGGATTTTGAAGGTCAAATGATGGGCTCAGTGATGCCAAATGTTTCAATGGTTTAATGATGTAGGCAGTTTTGGATAATGTCAATGATAGTTTCTTGGCAAACAATGCAAACACTCCAAACAAGAGAATACAATGGCTAAGGTTTAACACAAAGTGTAATCGTAATGTGTATGTTTGAAGAAGCCCCTCAAGGCTCAAATTTCCATTGGTATAACACAATCAAAAACACTTTAAAGACAATGCTTATTTCTAACTAAGGTCAAGGTGAGTGGTGACTTGTCAAGCCCACAACTTGGAATCTCCAACTTAAATGTAAACATGCTAACTAATAGGCATGTCCCATTATATTGTCTTCTCGAGAGAGGATGGATAGAAGCCTCTTGTACTGGAAGGATGATGCAACCACCCTTTCCCTAGAAAGCTACATATAGCTTATGCTAAGTCGAGGATTTCTATCTCATTTCAAGGGAGCCATATGGTGAGAATCTTGGGGGGAAACCGGCTATGCCCTTGTCTTGAACAAGACGCCAAAAGGCCAAAAATGGGCAGGCTTCTAACCAGAGGTGTTTAGTGGGGGATATTTGGGGGACCAACATGTGACGAGCATCCAGCAAGCCACTTAAGGCTTTAACTAGTCTTATTAGGAGTCTAATATACACAAGGTATGCCTCCTTTCAAACTAGCACTATATGGTAAGCATTGATACTAGTTAGACTTGGATTTTGCCTTATCCTATTTTATATAGTGGACCAAACGAAAGTACCACTTGACGTCATTCCCTTGGGGTGAGTATCTCTTTTCCCACCAAGGTATCCCTCTCCAAGAAAATGAAAAAGAAGAGAATAGAACCATTTCTCTTCACCCAAGATCCTTATAAAGGTGAGGGGAGAGGATACTTTGATTCTATCCCTTGGGTTTTACTAACACAAATGTGCAAGTGTACCAAACACTTCAAGAAAGATCTATGTTCTTTTTAATGGGCCAAATTGAAGTGTTCCTATGTTTGTTTGCAAACAAGGTTTATTTTAAGTGCACCAAATTGAAGTGTTTTCTAGGCTAATAGATGCAAACACACATTAAGAGAGGTTCCTGCAAGGAAAATGGTCATTAGTTTGATGCTTAGGCTTGGACAATTGTTCTTTTTCCCTGTAAAATATGTTAACAACTTACACAAATCCCAAGAAGTTGTTATGAAAATGGCACCAAAACAAAGATAAATGGTGTTAAAATAGAAGATGGTGCCAAAAAATTGGAAAATGGCGCCAAAACAAAAGATGGCGCCAAAGATTTGGAAAATGGCACCAAAATAGAGGATGGCACCATAGATTTGGAAAATGGTGCCAAAACAGAGGATGGCACCAAAAGAGAAGATGGTGCCAAACCAAAAGATAGCACCAACAAAATAGAATATAGTGCCAAAATAGAAGATGGTGCCAAAGGATGGATGGATATTGCTAAATTGTGGTTTTACCTATTTTACCTTCTGTCTCCTAGTTCAGATGGTGTCAAACTAGAGGATGAAGCCAAACTGTGTGTATATGGCGGCAAAATGGCATATTGCTTCAAAACCTACTTAAAAACACATTAGCTTGAAAAATATCCACTCAAACATGTCAGAAATCACTTCTCCCTGCCAAGCAATTGTCAAAGGACCAGATTAGAGCTGAAAGATAAGGTAAAACCAAATAAAATAAATTAGGGTTAGACAAAAAATTATTGTATGTATTCCTAGACAAATTTTGACACTGTAACGCCTTGTTTCTGTGTTTTTCTTGTCAAAACAGAGAGAAAGATTTACTAGAATTTCCTAAAAGTCTCAAAAAACACTTTGAAATATTTTTTATGAAGATGGAACTTAAGAAAATGTCATGAGAAAAATGGTGCCAAAACAGAAAGAGATGGCACCAAAATAGAGCAAAATGGCACCATAGATCAGAGAAATGGCGCCAATCCGGAAGCAAATAGAGACAAACCGAGAGGTTTTAGTGCTAGAACCCTACAAAACACATTTTTCTTGTAAAAACTCAAGCAAAGAAGATTAGATAGGGACCATGGGGTCCCACCAAGCGTGCCAAATGAAGATGAGGAAAACTGTAAAGGTAGAAAACACAAATGAAATGCATAAAACAAACCATTTATACCTTGAAATCTTCCCTCTCCTTCATAAGGTTGAGAAGAGTGCACCCAAGAGCTCTCCTAGCTTTACCCAATGTTGAATGTAGTAGAATGTGGATTGCTCCTTGTTCTTCAACACAATATGATAAGGGATTTGATGATATATTTGATAAAGGATTTGATAGAGATGAGGATTGGATTTGGCTATGGATGAATGAGATAGGAGGCTAGATGGATTTTGGCATTATGATGGTAAGATGGAGAGATTTTGGAGGAATTTGGGCATGGTAAGGATGCTATGAAGAAGTTATTAAAATGGCTTAGACGAGGGCTCTATTTATAGATTTTTGGTAAAATGATAGAGGGTGAGGATTGAAAGTTTTGATCAATGGCTAGGAATGCTTGAGAATTAGGGTTTGGATTGGAGTTGTAGTCTTGTGACAAGTGTCACAAGAGGGTTGGATAAGAGAAATCAAAGGCCAAGATTTGGTCAATAAGATTGGATGGCTCCCATTATTTGTGAATTTTAAATTCACATTGAGAAGGATGAATAATGAATAAAAAATTTATTTCTATGGGAGTGTGAGGATGGGAATAAAAGTGAATTTTAAATTCACATGGGGAAGAGTTCCATTAATGGAGAATAGGACAAGTTAGATGGAGAGGATAAAATGTGAATTTTTAATTCACATGGGGAAGAGTTCCATTAATGGAGACTAGGACAAGTTAGGATAAAAGCTAATTTTTTATTTGTGGGGTGTGGGAATGAGTGTTAAATGGGGTTTGACCAAGCTAATCAAGGGGATTAGCTTAATTAATATGGCTAGAGAAAATTAGTAAATGGGTTAATGGAGGGTTAAAATTAATTAAATAAGGGTTATTTAATTAATTTAGGTCTAGGGGTCATGTAGGCTACGCTAGCTAATTAAATAATTGCTATTTCATCAACTAGGCTAGGTTTAGGTTGATTAGTAGGGTAGATTAATCAATATAAGAATGATTTATCTAATTAATCAGGATTAGGAGATGGAGAAATTAACTAAATAAATATTGAGAATATTTATTTAATCAATGAGAATATAGTTAAAAGGTATAGTGATAAATTAAATTAATTAATTGATCACAAAGGATAGATACATGGCTAAGGGTAGATGATTAAGGATAAATTAATTAAATACAATGAATTTATTTAACTAATTGGAAGGGATAGTTAGTGGTATGAATGATGTCGAAGGATGATCGAAGGGTTAAGACATTTTTAGGTGTCTACAGATATTAATTTTTAAGTGTTTATATTAGATTTGTGATATAGGTTAGATAAGCACCTCAAGTTTGATATCTCTCGATATCTTTTAGATAGAAGTATTTAAGATATCTATGCTAGTAGCATTCATAGATATGACATGTAATATGCTAATTTGACATCCAAAATTTTGTGATTATCACTCAAAAAATTTCATTTGACAATTAATGAAGCATTTCATATTCAGGCAAATGCATAATATATATCACATTAAAGGAGTATGAGGTATTTGAAAGAAGAATTTTATGATTATAGGCATGAAACACATACATAACATTATTGTAGTTCCAAGGACTTGAGTATCTCTTCCTGGGTTCTTTAGCTTTTTGTTTAGCAAGTTATCCTCACAACTCATTGATTGTGATTGACATGTCTTAGTGGGTCTTTTTCACAAACACCATAGATGAATTTTGTGTACGATGTTTCATTATTATGTCCATCATGTAATATCTAAATCATGAGTGTTGTCCTAAACGATGATCCCTATATTGAGTCAACTGTTTAACAACTTCATGCAGATGGGCTCATCTTAATCGAGGTTCTAATTAACCACATCATCCATTTAGAAATAACGTGGGAAATCCATTTCAAGTAATGCATATGTGGCATACTCACAAGAGATGCTCTAATTCCTAGCCAATCAATCATTGCTTCAGGGTTTACATTAGGGTTAATTACTCATGCACAAATTAACTCCATCCCTCTTGAGGTATTGGATGGTTTTAAGGCTATTGACATCGATTGGTGATATGTCCTTCATCCATCTCTATTAAGAGTGCAATTACTTGAGATATTATCATCAGTTTTATATGAAAGTTCAGTAAGCACATTTTCATCAATATGAACATCTTTATTGAAGTTATGTTATAATTTGTTTTTAATTTCCTTATATACCTACTATCTGTTGACTATAAAGTTATAATTTGTTCTATTTTGATATTTCCTTGGAACAATAATCATTAGTTAAAAAATTATTCAATGTGGTAAAACCTCAATGATTTATTTCACTTCTTGTGGAAAAATTATTGTAGGTCCTTTATATTTATATTGACCCCTAATTGCATGTGTCACTTGAAGGATTGATTTGTGACAGGCTATCAACATTTCCTCAACTTGTGTTAAGTTTGCAAGTTTCAACAATTGCTGCCTAGTATTCATATTGTTTGATGTTTAATTGAAATGACGATGTTTCTCTTGTTGATATTTGTTGCAAACTAGGCCGTGATTCTCTAGTCTTGGGTAACCTTCATGACAAATATAAGACATGCTTGGTGAATGAAGTTTATGTAGACCACATCAAAATAACACTGGTATAATGTTTAAATCTTTTCCAACAATTAAGGTGTATTTTATTTTCTTTTCATTTGCAATTCTTATATTGGTCTTCGCCTTTTAAGTTAAGTTGTTGTGGCTTATTATGAATCATTATTTTCTATATTATTCCTAACATTGACATCCATTATATCTTGAGCTATATCCTTTGACAATATACTCTAAAAGACATTAAATTAGTCATTTAAAGATTTAATTCAACCAAATTTATATAGTTTTAGGTAATCATTTTTGTATTGTATTAACCTTTCTTTTTCCATTGTTCATGAGTACTATTAAGCATTGTATTAGGACATTATAAATTTGGATTAGTTGCTCATTTACTATTAAGCTTTTTTTATGTTGTTTTTAAATACGATGGATATATAGTTTTTGTCCATTATCTTGAAATTGAATTAGGCCATTTTGTGATTGAATTAGACTATTTTAAAAATTGAATAGTTTTTAAAAAATATTGAAATAAATTAAAATAAGTTTATTATATTAAATTTAAAAATATTATTCAAGGGTTGTAATTTAATTGCTAAGAGTGATAGCATGTTCTTTGATTACACCATTTAATAAGATTCAAATCCTTATGAGGTGCAATAATTAAGGGATGAGGTTGATAGTACTTTAGGCTACATTAACAGAATAGGTATCTTCTCAGTTCTTAACTCTTAGGGGAAGAGATATCAGCTTAAACTCATACTCCCATATCAAATTACAAATAAGATTTGAATTTGCAGTAAAACTTAATTTAAAATATATATATATATATATATATATATATATATATATATATATATATATATATATATATATATATATATTAAAAAATTTAAAAGACAAGCCATAAACATTGAGACAAAGAAACACAGTGAAAGCCAAAAGCATTCTTTCTTAATTCTATGGACTGTGGAAAGATCATGCCTACTAAACCCTAAACACCCTAATAGTTGTACAAATCAGCAAAACTTTAAAATAAAAAATAAAAAAGTGAAAGAGCAGCACACTTAAAACAACAGCAACACCAACAGTAATAATCACATGCCTTGAACAATCTATAATATAGTTGATAAACACCCTTGGAGGCATTCTGTAGTGTTCCAATTGTTAAGGTGTCAAAATAGACTGAACAGGCTGCAGTTTGAGTAATTCTCCTTAAAAAGGGCACAAGATTTGTAGCTGTGATTGTGGATTACCTGTATTAGAATTTCATATTGGTGAAGCCACAGCTTCTAAGATCTCACTAGCTCTTCACAGAATGAAGACACTTCTTTGAAGTTACCTAGCTTGTCTATAAAAGCATGATTCTGATAGTGATATCTGGTTGATACCAGTAGTCTATTACTAATCAGATAAAAAATTGATGTTAAAAAAGAAATCTGAAGTAAACATTGAAGAAGAAAAGAAATGAATGTTAACTTGGAAGAAGCCATCCTCCTCACATGCATGCCTAATGTGATTCACATATTTGCTCCTATCATTGCAAGTGACTCCTTAAAATCCAACCTTGTTGCATGGATCCACAAAAACAACAATTTTAAACACACAAGGTATACTACCCATCTTTTCCATTGCATGCATACACTAGCATATTTATATTAAATATAATATATCTAAAGTACACTGAGAGATATCCTTCTCGAGGCACCTATTTTGTTAATCACCAAGTTTTCCTAACATTCTTACTTGACCATATATCACTATCCTTCCGAACTTTCATAATACATATACCAATCCTTATACAGCCAGGCTTACCTATACGAATTTTCCCAATACATAATAGAAAATAGGAAAGAAAGACTAGATACTAAGACCAAAACCCACAACCTATTGGACACACAGGACTCCTTGTTCAGTCTCCTTTACGAGTACACCTTACCACCACTACACGAGATACCACTGGGCAGTATGTACTGCAAGCATGGTGAGATGGACTATTTGCCGCTTCTTCAGGGGAATGCTCATCCATCTCCACCCAGTCTTCTCCTTCGCCCAGCCCCCATTCTTGGTCATCCTCAGAGATGCCATCTGATTCCAAACCTTGTTCTTCCAGGAACCACCTGACCTAGCCAGCTTCAGTTACATGCACTATTCCCGCCATCATGCCCAAACAATTGATGCTCCTCTAAATTTCACCCCACCTCTTCTCCAACTCAACCCGCCTAAGAGTTCAAACAACTAAGAATTTCCTCACCTATGCACCTCGTGCCTTGGACATGAAGTAATTTTGTACCAAGGGAGAGAGGAGGTTATCGTCAACATTATCAAGGGTCGCATCTATCTCTGCCAAAAGAGAGTGCCCATGTTCTCTATAGAAGTGACTAGCCTTCAGAAATTCACCTCCCAACGCCTTCTTTACTACCCAAAGCACCAAGGGATGGTTAGATACAAGAACAGATATGAGTCTTTTGTCGGTCACCTCCCCTCGGAATGCCATCTATTGCTTTGTGGATTCCAAACATATCGATGTGTCCATGGCTTCGGAACAACTTGCAGAACCAGAATGAGAAATGAGAGAAAGGTATGGCTCTCTTACAATCCTAGCCCATATTTGTAGACCCCT
The DNA here is from genome assembly GCA_027924645.1 of Cunninghamia lanceolata. Classification (NCBI taxonomy): domain Eukaryota; kingdom Viridiplantae; phylum Streptophyta; class Pinopsida; order Cupressales; family Cupressaceae; genus Cunninghamia; species Cunninghamia lanceolata. The sequence goes on along the minus strand of BSBN01000290.1, from coordinate 12,755,318 downwards.
GCATTTATTAGTGATGAATAGGCTGGCAAGATTGTACCATCCACATGAGCCCACAGATATACAGATCTTGAAGCTATCAAAAATGCGAGTTTTAACAGCCCAGCACCATACTTTTCCACCAGTAGTACCATGCCTTGAGGACTTATCAAATTATTCACCAACGAGGAATATCACTTCACACTTGCCAAAATTAAATTGCTAGTTCAAATGATGATTACATGATGTCACCAAATGAATTAACTCTGGGTACTTTCTGCCACCGCCTTTGCCAACTCATCGGCCACTGAGTTGTCCTCTTTGTACACGTGGCTCAATATGTAGTCTTCAAATCCGTCCAGCATCTGTTTGATAGGCTGCATCCATTGGCCTAGAATCCAGTTTGGAGTAGTGTTTTGCCTGATTGCATTAATTGTGATAAGTGAATCTCCTTCTAAATAGATGCGTTTAACTCCTAGTTCATTTCCCAGCTGAAGACCCATTAGAGCCACTCTGAATTCTGCTAGATTATTTGTGGTCTCTCCCAGACCAATGGATTTTTTTGCCATAATGTTGCCAAACTCATCACACGCCACGTATTCTGCTCCACTCGGCCCTGTGTTGCCTTTTGAGGCTCCATCAAAGTTCACCTTTATCCACCCCAACTCTGGTGGCTCCCAGTTCACCTTCAGTCATCTCGTTCTTCCTACTTCCCCTTCACCAGCCAAAGTGGGAGTCTTTAGGCCAAGAAATGCTTTAGATATTCCATCATCCCAACACGTAAATTCCTTTTTCTTTTTTAACCCTCTATAGGAGGCTTCATTGACTAGTTATGTGATGAGGTCTTCATCTTTCTTGCATAGGTTTTCAAAGTTCAGTTCCTTGTCTTGGAAGATACGCCTATTATGCTCTTTCCAAATTTCCCAAATTAGGAAGGTAAGATATTCTAGATGTTCCCAAAAACTTCCCTCCGATGGATGTCAGGCCACATGTTGAACCATGTTTCAATATCTTGGGGGTAGAGGGCTCTAAAAGTTTAGCTTTTTCATGAAGAAATGCCAGGAGTCTGTTGCAAAAGGACAAGTTAGGAGGATGTGGTTTGTACTTTCGCTATTGTTTTGCAGAGAGCACATCTCCCTGGCGCTACTATGCCAAATCTTTCTAGTCTGTCCTTAGTAAGGATTCTCTTCTGCAAAGACAACCATGAAAAACCCCCCACTTTTGGAAGGTTGTTCTTGTTCCAGATCAGTTTAGTAGGCCAATTTTGTTTGGCAATAGCAGCTTCCTTAACTTTGTATCCACATTTGACTCTATAGGATCCTATGTTAGAGCCACACCATTTGATTGTGTCCATTTGAACTAAGGGCGCCAAGGTTCTTCTTCAGAATCGTAGCTAGCTCTCTTTTCTGTTCTTGGGGATTCTCTAGCTCTTCCAGGGATCTCCATTCCCAAATAGGAACCCCGTCTTGCACCTTTACACTTCCATAGTTACAAATCTTACTGCCCCAAACTCTCATGGTTTCATTTTTTGTTTCAGTTAGGTTATGGATGTTGGCTAGAGTTTCACCACCACCCCAGGAATCACTCCAAAAGGCTGCTCTTTTCCCATTTTTTACCTCCCAAGTGACATGCTTTGAGATTATATCCCTGCATTCTAGAATATAGTTCTAGATTGCAGATCCCCTTGGTGGATCTACAATGGTAAGAATTCTTGTGTGCTCAGCCAAGTCCAAATACTTCCTTCTGAGGATCTTAACCCATTTCTAATCTCCTTTGTCATACAGGTTCCTAACCAGTTTGGCTCCCATGGCTAGGTTCATGATTGCAAGATGTCTTATTCCTATACCATCTACCTCCTTCGGGGTGCATACTTTATTCCAAGCTACCAGTGGGAGATTCTATTGGTCCCCAGTCCCACTCTAGAAAAACATGCTAAGTATATGAGAAATGGCTTCTTCCACTGATCTAGGGAATTTCAAGCATGCCATCGAATAGACTGGGATGGTTGACAAAACTGATTTCACCATTAGGAGTCTTCCTGTAGAGGAAAGCCATTTTCAAATCCAAGTTCCCATTTTGTTTTCGCAGCTATTAACCAAGTTCTCCCAACAGCTCGTTTTTGTTGGCTTCTGCAAAGAGGGGGGTTCCCAGGTATCGCCCAGGAAAGTTGGCTACCTGTAAATTTAGGATCCTTGCCAAGTCCCTTTGGAGACTGGGTTGTGTGTTTAGGAAGAAAACTTCCAATTTCCTCCAATTGACACTTTGTCTGGAAGATAGACATTAGTCATCCAAAAAGGTTTTAATGGTTCTTGCTTCTCTTCTACAAGCCTCGCCCAAGAGAATGGTATCATCTACAAATTGCTGGTGGGTTACATTCTCCAACCCATTTGCTATTGAAACTCCTCTCCATTTCCCCTCTCTTCTGAGTGCATTGATCCCTCTCTCTAAGGCCTCTACCATGATGATGAAGAGGAAGGGGAGAGAGGGTCTCCCTACCTCAATCCTCTAGAAGAGCCGAAGAATCCATGAGCTGCACCATTAACTAGGTGTTGGTGCCTGATTTCACTGTCAGTTTCTGAGCAATTTTCATGCAGGCACCTTCCCAAAAAATCCAAAAAAGTTCTAAGTGTTGGACCTCCTCAGCATTTTTCAGCTGCAGCATCATATTTTCTTCGAGGAGGAGGTCATCATCATCATCAAGTTTCCAGACATCACCCTGATGTTGCTTACGAGGGTCATCATATTTTCTGTCAGCATGATCTTTCGCTGGGGTGATATTCTAACATCGGGTGATCTTGGTTAAGATCATCTTGATGATGTTGCTGTAAAGTTCTAAGTGTGACCCGATATTCATTGGGGTCATCATATTTGAACATCGGGTGATCTTAGTCAAGATCATCCTGATGTTGTTTTATCACTTCATGTTCGTTGTTCTATCACCCTGATGATGCTGACGTCATTCTTATGTCAGGGTGATATCCGTTTTTCTACCTGTCTGCATCATGATATTTCCGAAGGGAGATATTCACCTGTCAGCTTCATGCATTGTCCAATGGGGGTGATCATTTCAAATATCAGTCACATATTCATATATCACCCCGATCTTACAGTGGAGCTACAGTGCAGCATGATATGTGTGCATCAGGATGATATTTCCGAATATCATCCTGATGCCGATGTATGGTGACATCATCAAGGTCCGGGGGGGGTCATATTTCTAACACTGATCATCTTGTGGAGATCCCCCGATATTTGCAAACATGACGATGACGTCATCCGGATTTGAGGAGGTGCGCGATAGGCAGATATGCTGATGACGTCAGCAGGATATGATGGTGATGTCATCAGGATGTTCATCAGCCAGACATTTGGTATCGGCTAAGCAGGAGGATCTTCCTCTGATGCATCAGGTTGTGCCGATGAAGGCGATTATCATGCAGGTGATATTGCGATGATGATGCTGACGTCAGGGTGATATTTCAAGCAACAGGTTATCATGCTGCTGGAGGATGATGATGAAGGTTTATACTAGTGTCGTCGGGAGCAAAAGCACTGACATCATATATGCTCGCGACCTAGTACATAAGGTGATGAGGAGGTTGCTGCGAGGTGCATGTGGGATAATTCAACCCTACATATTTTCAAATATCATGACGATGTATCTTGGCGGGAAACGGTTGCGACGCACAATATTCTGCATTTCCCAAGGCCGCGGGTTGGTGCGCCATTAATGGCGATTGTTGCAGAGGTATGGACGGATCTAGTACTTGATTGAAGATGTGGATCCCCAGGCGGCGGCGCAGGGCTCGAGGTTTCTTCCTGTCTCCTCCCCTACCTGCTGCATTCATGTTTGGGCGCCAATCTGGTAATGCGAGTTGGGCGCCATTTTTCTGATACTGTGTATTTGGCGGGATTTTTGGTCAACTATGTAATTAATGCTGAGAACCCTCCTTGCTGTTTAAGTAGAGTGGTGTTGCTCATTTGAAGGTTGTTGAAGGCCTGAGGCATTTTTGTGTAAATAATGAAGAACAGGGCATGATCTTGGCTGTTTTATCCCATTTTGGAGTTTATGAGTTGCAACATGAGTGTATTTTGCACATATTTTCAGTTTCAGTGTTAATGTTATATCAAAAATGCTTATTGCATGTGTCTATCTGCTTGTCTCCGTTTGCTGCATGTTATTCTCCTTCTTTTGAATCTGGTTGCATGTCAGCAGGGATATCTGTAAGTAGAAGCAATTAGATACCCATTCTTGGGTGATGTTTGTAAGGCAAGCATCAGTCCAACCCCCTGAAACTTGAGTGAAAGTTGCAAACCATCTGTTGTATACGTCTAGTTGACTCCTTGCCCAATGGATAGGCACCAGTCTGCTCCTGGATCAGTAGTTATGAGCCAAAACCCCTTGTCTTGCATCCTGGACATTATGTCCGCCCATTTCATCACTTCCACCTGTTAGTTGTAGGATTAGAAGTAGGAACCCCTGCATGCTCTCATACCTAACCAGACATATATGTCCAAGAACGTTGCCCACCTTGTGATCTATTATACAGATCTTGGTCCATACATGAGAGTATTCTGCCTGTTGTTGTCAAGTTAGATCTTTCTATCTTTGAGCTAGTCAAGGTTATATCTTGAGTTATAGGGACACCCCCCTTGGTGCGGCAGAACCAGAAGTGAAGGGGAGGAGCTCACGCAACCTCCTGTATTAGTTGGTTGAATCTGCATGTGCATAGGAACTGGCAAACCCTGATGCTGATTTAGAAGAAAAACCAACAAAATGGCGACTCTACTGGGGACGGATTGATAAAAAAAAAAGAATAATACTTGTGACCCATCCGAGTCACCAACAAAATGGCGACTCTGCTGGGGATTGAGAAGTAAAAGTACTATCTAATCATCTCCAGTAATATATCTGTGACCCATCCGAGTCACCAAAAAAATGGCGACTCCGCTGGGGATGTTGATGTAAAGTTATATCCTGCAGTCTCTGGTGAAGTTTTGCTCTGCTGGTGGAATGAACTCAGAAACATATTTGATGAGCTTTCAGCTGCTGTAAATTTTGTCCTCTTTGGAGAGGTGGCGACTCTGCAAAAAATTCAAGTGCACATGAAAAGTTGATGTGTGTGTTGTGACAAAAAATGTGTTATTCATATTTCTGCATCTGTATGAGAAAAGGTACCTTGTTCCTTCCCCTTTATATATTTACTGTTTTGCTGCATAGGTTAGATGCCAGGGGAGGTTACAGGTCTTAGGCAGACAAAGGATGTCTAAGAGTAAGTTTTTTATAAATCCAAGTATGAATTATCCCGTACTCAGTGGTGAAATGTTGGAGAAAAGAATAGAAGAGATAAAAAATAGGTTGATATTCTTAGAGGCTGAGCAGGCCTGGTTAAAAAGCAATAACCCTGTTATGTCTGCCAGTCAGAAGGCTAAACCTCTTCTCAGCCCTTTTGATCCTTTGTATGACCAACTGGATTTGTCATGGGTTGATTATAAAGTAGAAACTATGCCTGCTAGGATATACTGTTAGATGCCTAGATTTAGTGGTCACAGTGTGTGTGATGGGAATGCACATATCCAAAATTTTCACAATTTCATGGGAAAACATTCATTTAGAGATGAGGATATGTGGATGAGGTTTTTTGTTAGGTCCTTTGATGCAAAAGCAAAAGACTGGTATTTGAGCTTTTCAAAAAGATTTTTTGCCTGTTGGGATGAGCTTGCTGACTATTTCAAAGAAGAATTTGCAAGAGAACCTGCTGATCTTGTTGCAGAATTGATGAACATCAGAAAACAAGATGAAGAGCCATGTGTTGATTTTAGTCATAGGTTTGCAGTAGCCCTTTCACAGATCCCAGAAGTCTTCAGACCCGATATTTCAGCCTGTGTTGGCATATTCTTTGAGGCTTTTAAGGAGGGCTCTAGTGCATTACTGAGGGATTTCAAGGTGACAAGTATGCAGATGGCATACAAGTTCATAGAAAAAATAGAAAAAATCAGAAATGTGCACCTGCTGAAATCCCTGTCCCCAGGCCTTGGTGTGAAAAATAGTTGTGAAGCTGCAAATGACCAAATAATTAAGGCATCATGTGCAGATGAAAATGAAAATGAAAGCATAGAGGTTGAGACTGCTGTATTTGAACATAATGCTAACAATACTGCTCAACTTGATTGTTCACCAGTTGAGGATGCCAGTGAAAGGACTAACGAGGATTCCCATTGCAATGATGAGGCATCTGACCATGAAAACAATAACGAGATTGTGGACAGCAATGAGCAACTTTTTGAATGGACCTGTGGAGACAATTGTGAGTATTGTGCTCAGGATAGAGAAGAAATAAGCATACAGGCTGATACTCCTCCACAGAGGGAATCCATTGGTGATGAAGATGCATGCTCTGCTGCCCATGAACAAATGGCATATTATGATCAAGCTTATGTACCTGGGTCACCCTTTTATGACACATATGGCGATGAGGATCTGTCTGAGTATGGTGAGGATCTTGACACTGTTTTTGACTTGGATTCTGTTTCTCATCCTGATGAAAGAAGAAACAACATGCATCAGGGAAGTGATTGTAAAAATGTGCCTGATTTGAAAGAGGTGCCGGAGCCTGATCTTTTCCAGCTTGGTGTACCAGATGGTTGTGTACATGATGTACACAATTGTGATTTTGAAAACTTTTCTTTTGATATGCCAGCATATACAATGAGCTCTGATCTTCCTAGCTGTGTGGTGGACTTTGAGTGTTTTCAGTTTTCAGTCCAGCTAGGAGATCATTTTACAATGCATACTGCTGATGCAGATGATGATAAGTGTTACATACCATTTGAGTATGCATTGCTTGATACATTCTGCATCCACTTGTTGCCGGATGCTGAAGGTTATCTGCACAGGGATGACGATGACAAGCCAAATCTGAGGGTTGAATGTGCAGATGACAAGGTTTGTTTGTGGGTGGATCTTTGCAGTATCTCCAAGCTTGACCCAGTGCATGCAGATGAAAACAAGATATTTGACAAAGGGAGATACATGTTTTTCCTTTTCTTGGTGGCCTTAGGCCATCAAGTGTGTTTGGTGATGCAGGTTAGTGCAGTATTTGACTCTGTGCCCAATGGATAAGGGACTGGTCTGCATCCCAGAGATCTAGGGTTCTCGCTACAGTCTTGCACCTGCACATCCCCAGACAGAGCCACTATTGGTGCCTGATTTCACTATCAGTTTCTGAGCAATTTTCATGCAGGCACCTTCCCAAAAAATCCAAAAAAGTTCTAAGTGTTGGACCTCCTCAGCATTTTTCAGCTGCAGCATCATATTTTCTTCAAGGAGGAGGTCATCATCATCATCATGTTTCCAGACATCACCCTGATGTTGCTTACGAGGGTCATCATATTTTCTGTCAGCATGATCTTTCGCTGGGGTGATATTCTAACATCGGGTGATCTTGGTTAAGATCATCCTGATGATGTTGCTGTAAAGTTCTAAGTGTGACCCGATATTCATTGGGGTCATCATATTTGAACATCGGGTGATCTTAGTCAAGATCATCCTGATGTTGTTTTATCACTTCATGTTCGTTGTTCTATCACCCTGATGATGCTGACGTCATTCTTATGTCAGGGTGATATCCGTTTTTCTACCTGTCTGCATCATGATATTTTCGAAGGGAGATATTCACCTGTCGGCTTCATGCATTGTCCAATGGGGGTGATCATTTCAAATATCAGTCACATATTCATATATCACCCCGATCTTACAGTGGAGCTACAGTGCAGCATGATATGTGTGCATCAGGATGATATTTCCAAATATCCGGTTATCTTCCGAATAGCATCTTGATGCCGATGTATGGTGACGTCATCAAGGTCCAGGGGGGGTCATATTTCTAACACTGATCATCTTGTGGAGATCCCCCGATATTTGCTAACATGACGATGATGTCATCCGGATTTGAGGAGGTGAGCGATAGGCAAATATGCTGATGACATCAGCAGGATATGATGGTGACGTCATCAGGATGTTCATCGGCCAGACATTTGGTATCGGCTAAGCAGGAGGATCTTCCTTCGATGCATCAGGTTGTGCTGATGAAGGCGATTATCATGCAGGTGATATTGCGATGATGATGCTGACGTCAGGGTGATATTTCAAGCAACAGGTTATCATGCTGCTGGAGGATGATGATGAAGGTTTATACTAGTGTCGTCGGGAGCAAAAGCACCGACATCATATATGCTCGCGACCTAGTACATAAGGTGATGAGGAGGTTGCTGCGGGGTGCATGTGGGATAATTCGACCCTACATATTTTCAAATATCATGACGATGTATCTTGGCGGGAAACGGTTGCGACGCACAATATTCTGCATTTCCCAAGGCCGCGGGTTGGTGCGCCATTAATGGTGATTGTTGCAGAGGTATGGACGGATCTAGTACTTGATTGAAGATGTGGATCCCCAGGCGGCGGCGCAGGGCTCGAGGTTTCTTCCTATCTCCTCCCCTACCTGTTGCATTCATGTTTGGGTGCCAATCTGGTAATGCGAGTTGGGCACCATTTTTCTGATACTGTGTATCTGGCGGGATTTTTGGTCAACTATGTAATTAATGCTGAGAACCCTCCTTGCTGTTTAAGTAGAGTGGTGTTGCTCATTTGAAGGTTGTTGAAGGCCTGAGGCATTTTTGTGTAAATAATGAAGAACAGGGCATGATCTTGGCTGTTTTATCCCATTTTGGAGTTTATGAGTTGCAACATGAGTGAATTTTGCACATATTTTCAGTTTCAGTGTTAATGTTATATCAAAAATGCTTATTGCATGTGTCTATCTGCTTGTCTCCGTTTGTTGCATGTTATTCTCCTTCTTTTGAATCTGGTTGCATGTCAGCAGGGATATCTGTAAGTAGAAGCAATTAGATACCCATTCTTGGGTGATGTTTGTAAGGCAAGCATCAGTCCAACCCCTTGAAACTTGAGTGAAAGTTGCAAACCATCTATTGTATACGTCTAGTTGACTCCTTGCCCAATGGATAGGCACCAATCTGCTCCTGGATCAATAGTTATGAGCCAAAACCCCTTGTCTTGCATCCTGGACATTATGTCCACCCATTTCATCACTTCCACCTGTTAGTTGTAGGATTAGAAGTAGGAACCCCTGCATGTTCTCATACCTAACCAGACATATATGTCTAAGAACATTGCCCACCTTGTGATCTATTATACAGATCTTGGTCCATACATGAGAGTATTCTGCCTGTTGTTGTCAAGTTAGATCTTTCTATCTTTGAGCTAGTCAAGGTTATATCTTGAGTTATAGGGACACCCCCTTGGTGCGGCAGAACCAGAAGTGAAGGGGAGGAGCTCACGCAACCTCCTGTATTAGTTGGCTGAATCTGCGTGTGCATAGGAACTGACAAACCCTGATGCTGATTCAGAAGAAAAACCAACACTAGGAATAAGAATTTTGGTGTCAAAATGCAACTTTTGACCCACTCCCTCCAATTGCTTTTGAATCCAAATCTCTCTAGAACTTCCATTAGGAAGTGCCTATTCACTAGATCATAGGCTTTTAGAATGTCTAGTTTGAGAATCATACTAGCCACTCAAGTTTTTCTGATCGAATGGATTGCTTCATGGGAAATAATAATCCCTTCCATAATGGATTTCCCTGGAGCAAATCTTGTTTGTTCTTCCGAGATGATTGAGTCTAGAACCTCTCTGAGTCTATTAGCTATAATCTTGGTTACTATCTTGTATATTGTGTTGCATAGTACTATTGGTCTGAAATCTCCCATTTCCCTTGGGTTCTTCTTCTTAGGGATCAGAGCCAGGAATGTGTGGTTGAAGGACTTCAGCATGGTCATGTTTTTCCTAGATTCCTCCACTGCTTTAGAAAGATCTTCCCCTACTATCTCCCAGAATTTCTAAAAGAAGTAGGCCGTGAAGCCGTCTGGGCCAAGGGCCTTATTTGGGTTAAGAAGAAAGGTGGCAGTTCTCACTTACTCTTTCTCTATTTGCTTGAAAAGAGCCTGATTCTGTTCTTCCGAGATCAAAGAGGGAATTGAGGCTAGAATTTTGTCCCTTACTACTCTTTGATTTGGGGCTTCCTTGTTCAAAATTGACTCAAAGAAAGCCACTACCTCCTGATTTACCTCCTCTATAGATTGTGTCAAACTCCCATCCATTTTTTTTATTTTTTCTTATGTTTGGGTCTTATTCATCTCGATTGTTCATGCTAGTGTGGTTGTATTTTTCTAAGTCCCAAAAGTTGTGTTTCTTCACCTTAGAAAATCCTTTAAGTTGCTGATATCTTAGGTTTTCTAACCTAGTCGATATTCCTCTGAGTTTTCTAACCATATCGCTAGGTTCTAAAGTTTCCGAACCTCGCGATCTTGTGACCCCACACCTTTTGTGTTGTGTCTTGTAGCCCATTTGGTTCCTTTTGTTACCGCTTTATCGTAGGTTATTCAAACTTTAGAACTAACGAATTGAGGTTCTGAAGTTCTTATTTCTAGCGATCCAGTGATGGTTAAGTAATGAACCAGAACTCGAGGCAATTAATGGTCATTTAAAGCTACGTACGCCGCCGGTATGAAATGTCCTTTATGGAATTTTTAGGAAATGAGCAAATCTTTGGCTTTCTTTCTCAAGGCGCGGGAACGGCACCATGTCAGCTAAACATTTAAAAGCATGACAAAAGTGCCATAACTGCACATCATTTCACTCTTGTAGCAAAATTGTCTAAGTGTTTTACCTATTTTCCTCCACGTCTAAAGTGTCATTTCTATTGTGCTACGTCATTGTCTCTGGTATTTTGTTGCTGTGATGAGATTCAAATTTCAAGGTGTCTCCTCCCACTCTGGAATTGAAAGCAATTGGTCTAAAATAAAGGACATAGAGCTTAGACACATAGACTTGGTAGAATTTTGGTCTCATCTACAGCAAGAAGACAAGACGCCATTTGCGGAGAAAATTCTACAGAGTGGTCTGGCTCATGCAGCAGGTTTCCCTGTTTCAGTGTGTTGTGAACATTTAATTGTTGCATGTGTTGAAGGATACGACCCCAAGACCTTGGAAATCAAGACTAAAGAAGGAGTGGTGGTTGCAAAGATTGATCCTGAGTCTATTTCTCACGCATTGAAGATTCCAAGGCAAGAAAAATATGAAGATATGTCTGTGGCCCTGGGTGAGGAATTCTTTGGGGAGAATGAAGACTAGTGCAAGAATTCCATTGCACGTAACTGGCTGAAATTAGAAAAAAGAGGTAAGTCTTAGTTACACTCCACGCTTAAAAGAGCACATTTTAAAGATGAAATTTCATATATCATCATTCTGTTGCACTGGGTGGTGGGTAATGAGGATGCTAGCTCTTTTGAATTCTGGATGTGTCATATTATATTACTGATATGTAGTGAGGGTCAGTTTATTGATTGGGCTGAAATGATAAGCCATCACTTGAATGAGCAATTGCTGACATTTCAAAATACCTCCGCATTTCACATGTGCTCTTATTTGGTTTATATTCTAGCCAGTAGAGAGGTTGTCTAGGTCGGGTTAAGGCCACATGGGTCTCTAACTCCAGACACACCTGTGTACACCTATCTTCCCCAATTCACTAAGGAAGTTGGGATGAAATACTTTCATCAGGTAAATGATGCCTTTTTGATGTTTTTAGTAAGAAAGTTGAATTGTAATTTTGAAATGAGGGTTTCCCTGAGGCTACATCACTGATTATGCAATTTGGGAGTTTCTACATTCAATTTGATAGATTCACCTACCTAAGACTGGGAGGTTATGAGTCGGCCCCTACCAAGTTGCCTTGGTACCCCAGTGATTATATTATCTTTTTGGAAGTTTGTAAGCAAACGACTGCTGTTAATATTCAATATCAGAGTATGAGGAAGAAGGCCTACACATTCCCATTGTCTTTGTCAGTGTATTCCTGTAAAAATAAAGATGTTGCAAAGGGGGCTGAGTATGCGTTAGCAAAGTTTAATCTCCACTCTTTGTCTTTAAGGCAACACTTTGACAACAAAAACTATGTTAAACATAACTTTTATGGCTCAAGTTCATATGAACATCGTTCGAGCCTAGAAGATTTCTGGGAAGACTGTGTAGATGACTGAGAAGTTCTGAGAAGAAGTTACATGAGACTTACCATTAGTCAAATCCAAGCCTTTGGGTTACCTTTTCATATTCCAAAAAAAGTCGAGGAGGATTCTGAGGTGATTGATATGGAGTACCAAAATTTGTTTTCAAAATCCCTTCCCTGAATAAATTAGTCTAAGAAGGAGGTTGTGGATATTCATGTTCATTCTGCACCAGTGATTAAAAGGACTGAGGATTGGTTGGCTGGTAAATGGCGTGGGCATGCAAGTTCACCTCATGAGTTAGGTAGCTCAAGGGCTACTAGGTAGAAAATAGTGCAAAGCCCTACCGTGCAAAGTTCTACTCAGCCACTCGATGTGTCACAATCTATTTCCAACTCACAATCAGGAGGTGATGGCAAGAGGCCAAATGATGCCCTCAAATTGAAAATAGTTTGCGAATTGGATACCCCCCTTGTAAGGAAAAAGAATGTTCAGACTGCAGCGGTGAATCTTGACCCCATTTCTGACTCAATTGTTAATGATAGCTCTTTTCCTAATTTTCTTTATGTGTCATCTTCACCTGACAATGAAGAAGTTCCTATTGTTTCCCCATTGGAAGAGGTAAATAGAACAGTACCGGATACTGTGAATTCTACTATTGTGACTTCCTCTCCTAGCTGGTTGAAAAAGGTGGTGGAGAAAAAGAGAAATAATCTTCCCACTGTGGCCAAAGGAATTGACACCGTTGCTATGCTTCTATAAGGAACTTCAAAACCTAAGAAAGCTAGGAGGATGTCTAGAATGATTAATGATGCTACGTCTGGCCATTAGGTGTTAGAGATTGTTGATCCTATTAAGGATCTGGATGAAAATGACATAACCGAGGCAGATTATAAAATAAGTCATATTGACTTGGGCCCTTCAACTCTTGAAGGAGAGTCATATCATGTGAATTATTATGTCAATGCTTTGATTAAAAGAGCCAAGGAGGAGAGGAAAGAAAATGTAAAATTCCAATCTCAAATCTTGTCTTTGAGCCAGTTCATTCATTCAATAGTGACACCCTCTTCTCAAGAAGCTCCCAACTTAGAAGTCATCAGAATTGATGAAAACACCTTTAAACAAATAAAAAAGAATTGAAATTTTGTCAGGGCTGCCAATGAATGGGTTGAAAAATTGTCTTGTGATGTTTTGTTCTTCCCGACTAAGATGTTACAAAATTATTCCCTATACATAATAAGAGAAAATAATTGATCAATGAGCTTCAATAGGTGAGAAAGGAATAGGGAAGTACTTATGTACTTTCAAAGGAAGTATCTAAGTTAGTAGCCCTAGACGCCATAACACTCATGAAAGAAAATCTGGCCAGCGACCCTTGTGAAATTGACTTGTCTTGGGTTGACTCATTGGAATGGAAGCTCAACATGTACGATAATCTTATTGATTAGATCAATAAAGCTCTGCAAGAATATCTAGATTTAATGATTGAAATTCAAAGATATTATAATACATTTGAAGTGAATATTCTGGATGACTTTGGAGAAAACCTACGTAATTCCAGGGATATCAACAAAGAAATCAAGGATTTACTTTATAGTGAGCTTGCTGATCCTGAAACTATTTCTGGTGAATCTTTGAGCAAACTGGACTACATGCAGGTTTATCTTAATGGTTATAGAAACAAGGATTAAATGATACAGGAAACTATGGCAGAGATAGCTAAGAATTTGACCAAGTTTAAAAGTAGGTTGCAGAACACCACCATCTCAGGGAGAAAAAGTATTACAACCATCATTACGAAGTATCGGGAGTACAAGTTGAAGCTGAAGGTGCGAGAAAAGATGGCGGAAGACCAAGTAGTGGAGAGCATTGAAGATCCTAAGGAAGATCAAGGGGTGGCAGATTGAATTTATTTCTTTATGTTTTCTTTGTTATCTGGCTAAACTTTTAAAGACTTTATTTTATAAAAAACGGTTGTCTTCAAGAAACCGTTCATCTTTTAAAGGCACTTATTATTTTATGATTATAAATATGTAATGAGAGACTAGAAAACACTTCTGGTTAATTGGGTAAACTTGGTTTTTCCTCAATTTAGTTAGATATATTGTATGTTTTGTTCATCTTCAATATATAGAAAAATACACAGTGAATTGGTTCAGGCTTATATGATCTTTGTGTCATGATGTTTGGACTATCGTTCTACTTATGTTGAATGTCATATTTTTGGTTATCTTTCTTTATGTTAGAGAATCCATTTTGATGATCTCTTTGCCATAGATATCTATCTTTGAATAGGTATATGATAGTCATAATAACTTGAAACTTTCTTCTTTCAGTTACTTGAAGTCTTTGAACTTCTATGAGTATCGAATTGTTCATTTGTTTGAAATCTCCTTTCGAAGCTTTTTGGTTAAAAGCATTTCCTTCTTTGCTTTCTGGTTAAAAACATTATAAATTTTGATTCTTTGAATATCAGTCGAAGGTAGCTGCCACCTTGTAAAATAAGCAGAGAGTTGGTTATAAAATACTATTATTCCCGACTCAATTGTGGTTATATTTGTCATTTGTCCGGGTGAAAGAAGATAGAGTTAGATGGCAAATCTGTAAACCAATAGATTTTTGGCGACTCTATTGGGGAAAATTCATAATTGTTAGATATGCATTTTGAGTTGCTCTAATGGTTCTTCAGAGACGTAACGCGCCTATTCTACACCCAAATGTTGATTAGCTTGTAGGTGATCAAGCAGGTATCATTATTGGATTAAGGTTGCTTGCTTGGCAACACAGAAGGTCTAACTTGCAATGCCATTAGGTTAATGAGGTGTTAGAAGAAGAAGAAGAGATCAGTGAAGCTATGAGAGAGAATGCCAGGCGTTTCAAAAATGCTCAAGAAATTTGTATTGTTGAAGCAATTGTACCTGTGCCAAGAAGAGAAAGGGTGTTTGCTGTTCAAGCACTTCCTAACGAAAGGTGCAGGAACCGGGGAATTAATCAAAGAGACCAGTTAAACAATCAGCAAAATCCTCCACGGGTTAATCAGTAAGTGAGGTTGGTGACTCTATTTTGATTAAGATTCACTATTTAAATCTGGCTTCTAAAAGATATACTAAGGGAGACAAAAAGAAAGGGATATTAGACGAAGATTTGCATTTTTAGAATCCATCAAATTTTCCTCCTTTCCACCTAATCGAAAGGTTAGGTCTATTAGTAGACCCTCATCTCCTCCACCTAGTCAAAACCCTCCAAAAGCTTCATCTACATCTTGTCAAGCCCTTCTTTTACATGGAGTTACCCTTCCATTACAACTAAATTTCCCTGTACAAAATCCACTTATCATGGCCCATCCTCCACCCGTTCCATGGGGAGCTACTATAGGTCCACTCAATCTTGGAGCTCAATTACATGATTTACCCAAGGGGTTAGGAAAAATTATACCTAAGTTTAAAGGAGATGGAAAGGTTACCCCAGAAGAACACATGCAAGCTTTCTTTGTTGCTTCTATTCTTGCAGTACAACATGAAGATGTAGCCGTGAGGTTATTTGTAGAATCCCTAACTGATCCTGCTGCTGATTGGTTCTATCATCTTCCTAATGGCTCCATAAATGGTTGGGATACCTTAAAAATGAAGTTCGAAAGCATATTCAAATCTGCAGAGAACAAACAAACTTTGGTCACTCAGTTAGCCACAATGAAGAAGGAAATACAGGAGCCAATGAGGGAGTTCGTTGCCAAATTTAACAAGCTATATAATAGAATACCTGAGAACATGAGGCCTTGGGATGATCTGTTAAAATGTTTCTTTATCAATATCCTTCCACCAGATGTTAGTTTCACTATTAAAAGAGAAGGGGTAGCTGATCTAGATGCGGCCCAAGAAAGGGCCATAGCTATAGAAGATAATTTGATCATAGTAGGAAAATGGAAGAAAGAATTATAGACTGGTAAACCTTCCGGTGTAAATTCTATCGATCTAGTCATACAAAGATTAGCCAATGATATAATCACCATTAAGAGGCAAATGGCAAAGGGACAGTTTTAGCCACCTTATCAAGACATACCAAGAAGAGATTATGGAAATCAAGGTGGACATAATAAAACTTTGCCCTTAATTGGACCTACACAGAGGCTAGCTATTGAGAACACTCCCTCTACTAGTAAAAGTAACATGATGTGCAATTTTCATTTGACTATGGATCATGATGGGTCCCCCTGCCTAGAGATGGTTTGGTACATGCAAATGATTTCTACCAATGAACAAGCCGAAGTGCCCTACGTCGAAGAACCTGGTCTGACTTATGACGTGAGTGTTAATTTCTTTGAGTATGAACTAGATGCTGAAGTAGGAGAAGATGTTTACACAGAGATTGACCCTAACTGTGCAGTCTTCACTAGAGGACAACAGACCCAGAAAGTGGAAGACTCTAAAGGACAAACCAGTGGTTCACCTTTCACTCCAAAGTACCTGTTATCCAAGCAATCTACCTTTGGTTTTAAGAAACTTGACAACACTACCTCCTTGAACATATCTGCAAAGTTACTATCTGTTCCTTCCCCCAATTCTATTATTACTAGTTCATTTGATATAGTTGAGTCATGCAAGAATACCAAAATCTAGATCTCCCAAGCTGAGTATCTTAGACTCAACTCATCCGATCTAGACCGACTAGTGAAATATATCAAACAAGAACCTTCTCCTTCTCAAAGTAACGCCCAAGTGTCTGAGGAAGATAAGAGGTCTATTGAAGAACATGTTTCCCAAAACTTATATGAAAAAGAAGTAAGTCAGCAAAATCCTTTCTCTAAACCAGAACTTTTTATGTGTCTCTTTACATAGCTCGTTTTAGATTGAGTAATTCCGTCATTGACTCTAGGGCTCTGGGGCTTCTAATAATGTGATGCCCGCTCAAGTGGCTAGAGTTTTAGGATTGTATTATACTCCTTCTCATGGTAAATTTTTTTCAATGGATGGCTCGCAAGTCCCAATTTTAGGACAAATAAAAGATGCACAAGTTGCTTTAGCTACCTTCCCCAAGAAAAGGTTAAAGTTAACTATTATGGTTGCTGACATTCCTGCCAGTTATGGCATGCTTCTGAGTAGAAGCTTCTACAGAGACTTGGGAGGGGAGATACAAATAGATTGGTCTCATGCTTTAATACCACTAGAAGGAAAGAAAGTACGTCTCAATCCAGAGTCTAAAGCCAAGTTCACAGTTTTAAAGTCTGGAGATCCTAGGGTAGATAGCTTAGTTGTTGAGACTGGACCAGACACTTATATGTGCACTTCTATAGAAGAAGAATGTTCAAGCCTTATTAGTCCTGATTTACAGAATGAACTATTGACACTAGAGTTCGATGGAAGTTGTTCCCATACTGGTTTTGGAGCAGGGGTTGTGCTAATTTCCCTAGATGATTATATTTTTTCTTTTGCTTACAAATTGGAGTTTGAGAACACCAACAATACTGCCAAATATGAAGCTCTTCTACTTGGATTAGCCTTGGCTAAAGAGAGGGGAATGAAAAAATTGAAGGTCAGAGGAGACACATAATTGATAGTTAGACAAGTCAGGAAATAATATTCTGTGAAAAATGGTAGACTGAGACATTACAGAAATAGAGTTTGGGATTGTATTGAGGATTTTGATGCTTTTTCTATTGAAGCAATACCTAGAGACTTGAATACAAGAGCTAATTCATTAGCCGTTTCTGCATCTCTCTTATTGCCACATCCTGATTTTAAAAAATAACCTTATAGAATTGAATTAATATATCGTCCCAGTGTCCCCAATAATGTAAACCATTGGCAAGTGTTTGATAGTGACAATCAAATTATTTCATTCCTTGAAAAGGCTGAAGCTTTTGCTAATATTTTCTTTGAAGGAAGCGATAATGTAAGTAATGATGTTACGGATGGATATGTCAATGTTGATGAGCAAGAAAAGGCTAAAATTATTCAATTAAAAGGGAATAAAGTACCTAAAGGCTTAGTCTCTCTGGAGGATTTATTCAATAGACATGATCAGTATTTAAAACAGAAAGGTAAGGTCAATGTTGAATCATCTGCTGATTATGACCATGTAAATATTAGCATAGATGAAGATCCCAAAGTAGTGTGTATAGGGAAATGCTGCTCTTCCCAAGAAAGAGAAAGATTGATTTCTTTGTTGATGAAATACAAAGACATTTTTGCTTGGTGTTATGCTGACTTGAAAAGGTTCAGGAATGGGGAATTGCAACATAAGATACCTTTAAAGCCAAGCACTGTACCTTACAAGCAAAAACAACAAACTTCTAACCCAAAAGTGGCAAAGGCCATCTTCAATGAGATAGATAAGATGTTGAAAGCCAAGATTATTTATCCAATCCATCATTCTACATGGGTGGCAAATATAGTCCTTGTTAGGAAGAAAAATGGAGAGATAAGGATTTGTTTCGACTTTAGAAATCTAAATCAAGCCTCATTAAAGGACAATTATTCGCTGCCTGTTATGGATCACATTTTGCAAACTGTTGCAGGTTCTGAAATGATGTCAATGTTAGATGGTTTCTCTAGTTATAATCAAATTAAAGTAACTCCAAAAGATCAACACAAAATGACATTTACCACTCCTATCGGTGTGTTTGCTTACAATAGAATGCCATTTGGCCTCATCAATGTAGGAGCCACTTTTCAGGGGGCTATGGATCTCTTGTTTAGGGATTTAAAAAATAAAATTGTAGTGGTATATCTAGATGACTTGACAGTTTTTTCAAGGGAAAGAGAACATCATATACACGATTTAGAAACTGTATTGCAGTGTTGTAGAGAACAAGGAATCTCACTAAACCCCAAGAAATATATTTTTGCTGTTACAGAAGGTAAACTCTTGGGACACATTATTTCAAAGGATGGGATTAAGGTTGATCCTGAGAGAGTGAAAGCGATCATGCAATTGGGGTTGCCCACAAATAAGGATAGTACTAGATCTTTCTTTGGTCAAGTGAATTTTCTGAGAAGATTTGTGCTCAAGTTCACTAAGTTGACAAGACCCATAGCTGAAATGATGAAGAATCACCCAGTTTTTAAGTGGAGCAATGAAGGAAAGAAAGCGTTTGAAGATATAAAAAAAGCTATAGCGAATTCACCTACACTGGTATGTCCTGATTTTAATAAAGACTTTATTGTGTACTGCTATGCATCGGAGCATACTTTATCAGCCATTTTAATGCAGAAAAATGAGCAAAGCATTGAAGGTCCAATTTCATTTATGAGTACTCCTCTCAAAAACTATGAGCTTAAGTACACACCTCTTGAAAAACATGCCTACACTGTTGTTAGAGATTTAAAGAGTTTCAGGTTCTATATCCTGCATTCACATATCATTTTTTTTGTTCCTGAAACTGCTATTAAAAGTATCCTCACACAACAAGAAATCAGATGTAATAAAAGAGAAGCCTGGATAGTGAAAGTTCAAGAATATGATGTAGACATCAGACCTACTAATCTAGTAACATGCAAAGGTCTATGTAGGCTAATTGCAAAAAATAAAATCATCAATGACGAGTAGTTGCCTCTGGTCCTTTTTACTAGTACAATGGATGAATGGTTTTCAGACATCTCATACTTGTTAACTTATGGTGATTGTCCAGTTCACTTATCAGCCAAAGAAAAAAGAAATTTGAAGCTGAAATCCAATAAGTATGTTCTTTGGGAAGGATATTTATACAAAAAAGGGGTTGATGGGACATTTCTTAGGTGTGTCTACAAGGAACAACAAAGGAAACTTCTGAAAGACTTCCATGATGAAGCCTGCGGTGGGCATTTTTCTGCCTTTGTGATAGCTTTCAAAATCTTAAGACAATGTTTTTATTGGCCAGGTATGTTTAGAGATGCTCAACAATGGGTGTCCAAATGTGAAAAATGTGTCAAGTTTACTGGCCACCCTCATCTAGCAGTAGTGCCTTTGAAACCTGTGGTAATTGATGAACCATTCCAGCAATGGGGCCTAGATTTTATTGGTCTTGTCAATCCTAGTTCAAGTGTCGGGCATACATACATTCTTACTACCATAGATTACTTTACCAAATGGGTAGAAGCCATCCCAGTAAGACAGACTACTTCAGAAGTGGTGTGCAATTTCTTGAAAGAGAACATTATAGTAAGATTCAGTATTCCAAAAAAGATAATCACAGATAATGCCAACTCTTTTTCATCTTTTGAGATTACTCTTTTCTATTATGAACATGGTATTAGTCTGGGGTATTCATCTGATTATTAGCCTCAAGGCAATGGACAAGCTGAATCTAGTAATAAAAATTTGATCTCAATCATTAAAAAACTATTAGATGAAGGACAAAGAGGATGGCATAAGAAGCTATATGATGCTCTTTGGGCAGATAGGATCACCTACAAAAGAGCTATAGGTATGTCTCATTTCCAACTTGTTTATGGCATTGACAGTACTATTCCTATTTCTCTAGAACTTTCAACACTGAATTTACAAAAAGCTATAGAAAATGAAGAATTTCAGTCTGCCTTGGAGAAAAGAATTATGTATCTGAATAGATTGGAAGAAGAAAGAGAAATAGTTGTGGATAGAATCACCAAACACCAATAGCTGGTTAAGAAAATTTTTGACAAAAGAGCCAGGCAGAGAAAGTTTGTAGTTGGAGATTCTGTGCTTTTGTGGGGATAAAAGGAGAGAACCTAAGGGGGCACATAAAAAGTTTGATTCATTATGGAAAGGTCCTTTTCTGATTATGGAGGTTGTTGGTGATAATTCTTTCTTATTGGAATATCTAGATGGCACTCCTCTACCTCTTGCCTATAATGGGTAGGATCTAAAATTGTTTGACTAGTAGGAGTCATAAGCCCCCATCTTGTACCATAGTTTTTTTTATTTGCTTTATTTTTTTGTTTTCCCTCTGTTTCCTAATGAATAAGGCTTTTAGGCCATGTTTTTCTAGATTCTCTGCGTCCCATTGGTCCTTGTCCCCACCCAGAGCCAGTTGTTACCCCTTTTCTTATGTTTGGGTCTTATTCATCTCGATTGTTCATGCTAGTGCGGTTGTATTTTTCTAAGTCCCAAAGGTTATGTTTCTTCACCTTAGAAAATCCTTTAAGTCACTGATATCTTAGTTTTTCTAACCTAGTCACTGTTCCTCTAAATTTTCTAACCATATCGCTAGGTTCTAAAGTTTCCGAACCCCATGATCTCATGACCCCGCACCTTTTGTGTTGTGTATTGCAGCTCATTTGGTTCCTTTTGTTACCGCTTTATCGCATGTTATTCAAACTTTAGAACTCACAACTTGAGGTTCTAAAGTTCTTATTTCTAGCGATCCAGCAATGTTTAAGTAATGAACTAGAACCTGAGGCAATTAATGGTCATTTAAAGCTGTGTATGCCGCCGATATGAAATGTCCTTTATGGAATTTTTGGGAAATGAGCAAATCTTTGGCTTGCTTTCTCAAGGCGTAGGAATGGTACCACGTCAGCTAAACATTTAAAAGCATGACAAAAGCGCCATAACTACACATCATTTCACTCTTGCAACAAAATTATCTAAGTGTTTTACCTGCTTTCCTCCATGTCTAAAGTGTCATTTCTATTGTGCGCTGTCATTGTCTCTGGTATTTTGTCGCTGTGATGAGATTCAAATTTCAGGGTGTCTCCTCCCACTCTGGAATTGAAAGCAATTGGTCTAAAATAAAGGACACGGAGCTTGGACACATAAACTTGGCAGAATTTTGGTCTTGTCTACAACAAGAAGACATTCAACACCATTTGCGGAGAAAATTCTATAAAGTGGTCTGACTCATGTAGTAGGTTTCCTTGTTTCAGTGTGTTGTGAAGATTTAATTGTTGCATGCGTTGAAGGATACGACCCCGAGACCTTGGAAATCAAGACTAAAGAAGGAGTGGTGGTTGCAAAGATTGATCCTGAGTCTATTTCTCACACATTAAAGATTCCAAGGCAAGAAAAATATGAAGATATGTCTGTGGCCTTGGGTGAGGAATTCTTTAGGGAGAATGAAGACTGGTGCAAGAATTCCATTGCACGTAACTGGCTTAAATCAGAAAAAGAGGTAAGTCTTAGTTACCCTCCATGCTTAAAAGAGTACATTTTAAAGATGAAATTTCAGATATCATCACTCTGTTGCACCGAGTGGTGGGTAATGAGGATGCTAGCTCTTTTGAATTCTGGATGTGTCATTTTATATTGCTGATATGTCGTGAGGGTCAGTTTATTGATTGGGCTGAAATGATAAGCCATCACTTGAATGAGCAATTGCTGAAATTTCAAAATACCTCTGCATTTCACATGTGCTCTTATTTGGTTTTTATTCTAGCCAGTAGAGAGGTTGTCTGGGCTGGGTTAAGGCCACATGGGTCTCTAACCCCAGACACACCTGTGTGCACCTATCTTCCCTAGTTCACTAAGGAAGTTGGGATGAAAGACTTTCGTCAGGTAAATGATGCCTTTTTGATGTTTTTGGTAAGAAAGTTGAATTGTAATTTTGAAATGAGGGTTTCCCCTGAGGCTACATCATTGATTATGCAATTTGGGAGTTTCTACATTCAATTTGATAGATTCACCTACCTGAGATTGGGAGGTTATGAGTTAGCCCCTACAAAGTTGCCTTGGTACCCCAGTGATTATATTATCTTTCTAGAAGTTTGTAAGCAAATGACTGCTGTCAATATTAAATATCAGAGTATGAGGAAGAAGGCCTACACATTCCCATTGTCTTTGTCAATGTATTCCTATAAAAATAAAGATACTGCAAAGGGGGCTGAGTATGCGTTAGCAAAGTTTAATCTCCACTCTTTGTCTTTAAGGCAACACTTTGACAACAAAAACTATGTTAAACAAAACTTTTATGGCTCAAGTTCATATGAACATCGTTCGAGCCTAGAAGATTTCTGGGAAGACTGTGTTGATGACTGAGAAGTTCTGAGAAGAAGTTACATGAGACTTACCATCAGTCAAATCCGAGCCTTTGGGTTACCTTTTCATATTCAAAAAAAGCCGAGAAGGATTCTGAGGTGATTGATATGGAGTACCAAAATTTGTTGTCAAAACCCCTTCCCTAAATAAATTGTTCTGAGAAGTAGGTTGTGGACATTCATGTTCGTTCTGCACCAGTGATTAAAAGGACTGAGAATTGGTTGGCTGGTAAATGGCGTGGGCATGCAGGTTCACCTCATGAGTCAGGTAGTTCAAGGGCTACTAGGTAGAAAATAGTGCAAAGCCCTACCGTGCAAAGTTCTACTCGGCCACTCGATGTGTCACAATCTATTTCCAACTCATAGTCAGGAGGTGACGGCGAGAGGCCAAATGATGCCCTCAAATTGAAAATAGTTTGTGAATCAGATAGCCCCCTTGTAAGGAAAAAGAATGTTCAGACTGCAACAGTGAATCCTGACCCCATTTCTGACTCAATTGTTAATGATAGCTCTTTTCCTAATTTTCTTGATTTGTCCTCTTCACCTGACAATGAAGAAGTTTCTGTTGTTTCCCCATTAGAAGAGGTAAATAGAATAGTACCAGATAATCTAAATTCTACTGTTGTGACTTCCTCTCCTAGCTGGTTGAAAAAGGTGGTGGAGAAAAAGAGAAAGAATCTTCCCACTATGGCCAAAGGAATTGACACCATTGCTATGCTTTTGCAAGGAACTTCAAAACCTAAGAAAGCTAGGAGGATGTCCAGAATGATTAATGATGCTACGTCTGGCCACTAGATGTTAGAGATTGCTAATCCTATTAAGGATTTGGATAAAAATGACATAATCGAGGCAGATTATAAAATAAGTCATATTGACTTGGGCCCTTCAACTCTTGAAGGAGAGTCATATCATGCAAATTATTCTATCAATGCTTTGATTAAAAGAGCCAAGGAGGAGAAGAAATAAAATGTAAAACTCCAATCTCAAATCTTGTCTTTGAGCCAGTTCATTCATTCAATAGTGACACCCTCTTCTCAAGAAGCTCCCAACTCAGAAGTCATTAGAATTGATGAAAAGAACTTTAAACAAATAAAAAAGAATCAAAATTTTTCCAGGACTGCCAATGAATGGGTTGAAAAATTGTCTTGTGATGTTTTGTTCTTCCTGACTAAGATGTTACAAAATTATTCCCTTATACATAATAAGAGAAAAGAATTGATTAATGAGCTTCAATAGGTGAGAAAGGAATAAGGAAGTATCTGAGTTAGTAGCCCTAGATGCCATAACACTCACAAAAAAAATCTGGCTAGCGACCCTCGTGAAATTGACTTGTCTTGGGTTGACTCATTGGAATGGAAGCTCAACATGTATGATAATCTTATTGATCAGATCAATAAATCTCTGCAACAATATCTAGATTTAATGATTGGCATTCAAAGAGATTGTAATACATTTGAAGTGAATATTCTAGATGACTTTGGAGAAAACCTATGTAATTCCAGGGATATCAACAAAGAAATCAAGGATTTACTTTATAGTGACCTTGCTGATCCTGAAACTATTTCCGGTGAATCTTTGAGCAAACTGGACTACATGCAGGTTTATCTTAATGTTTATAGAAATAGGGATGAAATGATATAGGAAACTATGGTAGAGATAGCTAAGAATTTGACCAAGTTCAGAACCAGGTTGCAGAACACCACCGTCCCAGGGAGCAAAAGTATTACAACCATCATTACTAAGTATCGGGAGTACAAGTTGAAGTTGAAGGTGCGAGAGAAGATGGCAGAAGACCAAGCGATGGAGAGCATTGAAGATCCTAAGAAAGATCAAGGGGTGGCGAATTGAATTTATTTCTTTATGTTTTCTTTGTTATCTGGCTAAACTTTTAAAGACTTTATTTTATAAAAACAGTTGTCTTCAAGAAACCGTTCATCTTTTAAAGACAATTATTATTTTATGATTATAAATATGTAATGAGAGACAATGGAAAACACTTTTGGATAATTGGGAAAACTTTGTTTTTCCTCAATTTAGTTAGATATATTGTATGTTTTGTTCAGAAGTTCATCTTCAATATATAGAAAAATACACAGTGAATTGGTTCAAGCTTATATGATCTTTGTGTCATGATGTCTGGACTATCATTCTGATTATGTTGAATGTCATATTTGTGGTTATCTTTCTTTATGTTGGAGAATCCATTTTGATGGTCTCTTTGTTGTAGATATCTGTCTTTGATAGGTATATGATAGTCATAATAACTTGAAACTTTCTTCTTTCAGTTACTTGAAGTCTTTGAACTTTTATGATTATTGAATTGTTTATTTGTTTGAAATCTCCTTTCAAACCTTTCTGGTTAAAAGCATTTCCTTCTTTGCTTTCTGGTCAAAAGCATTATAAATTTTGATTCTCTGAATATGAGTCGAAGGTAGATGCCACCTTGTAAAATAAGCAGAGAGTTGGTTATAAAATACTATTATTCCTGACTCGACTGTGGTTACATTTGTCATTTGTTCAAGTGAAAGAATATAGAGTTAGATGGCAAATCTGTAAACCAACACCTATCTCCTTCTTTTAGCCAAATCTCGCTAGACTTTTGTCGCCAATAACTTTCCTCTCTTTTCAGGAGTTTAGGCCATTCCTCCTTTAGGGCTTTTTCTGATTCAAACTCCTCCTCCCCCATTCCATTTCTGATTATGTGTTCATTAAGGGTGGCCAATTCCTATTCCACTCTTTCCTTCTCCTAGAAAATGTTTTTGAAATGCTTGTTGTTCCTTTCTTTCAATTTGGATTTTACAAAGCCCAACTTTTCACTTAATATGAAGAGGTTAGATTGATTAACTATCTTGATTTCATCCCACCAACCTACAATCAGATCCAACAAGGAGTCATCCCTCAACTACATGCTCTCAAATTTGAAAGGATTTCCCTTGGGTGGTTCTCCTAGAAGAATTGTTAGTTGAACTGGAAAGTGATTTGAGCCTGTAAATGGCAAAATAACTACTTCTATTATACTTGCCTGGTCTTCCCAATCCCCAGCCAGCAAGAATCTATCTAATCTCTCTGCTATACATTTGTGAACCCTTTCCATCTGTTTGTCCAAGTAAAGGTTCCATTCCTTGTTTGCACATCTTTGAGTTGGTTATTTTCTATAAACTCCTAAAAATCTTGCTGCACATTTGTTATTCTAATCAAACCACCTCTCTTTTCCTCATTGTTTGTGGTTGCATTAAAATCCCCTGCTATAATGTCTTTTTCCCCAAAGAGACCTATTATTTTATCAGAAATTTGCTACCACAATAATCTCTTTTCTAGAGTAGCGATCGAACCATACACATTGAAAATGAAAAATTTCTCATTCTTTTGCAGCAACCTACATCTTAAGATTATCCACCTCCTACTTACCTCCACAACTTCCCCTTCTATTGTGAGTGGATTCCAAATGATTCCCTGACCTCTTGAGGCACCCTCAGCTTCACAAAAGTGGCCTTTCACTGTTTCCAACACCTTAATCTCTCATCACTTTCCTCCTTCCCTAATTTTGTTTCCTAAAAGAGGATTATGTCTGCTTTTGTTTGGTCAATTTGGCATTTGACCAGACGCCATTTGTTAGGGGCATTAATGTCCCTAACATTCCATGTTATTACCCTCATTGTTCCTAGGGAAGGAATATATCCTTCCCTGATCCGAGTTTCATTTGTCCTGTTGCATTGGCTACAATTTCCAATTTTGCTCAATTTGTCTTTGGTCCCTTCTTGCCATTCTTCTTAATGTTGGGATTTCAATGCTTTGATTGTGATTGCTCCAGCATCCTTTCTTCTAGTAATATTTCTTCCTCTCCTCCTAGTCCACCTTCTTCTTCATAGTCCAGATCCTCTTTGCTCTCTTCCATTCCATAGGGGTTTTCAACGTGCTCCACACACCTAGACTCTAAGAACACCTCCTTCGTTGTGCTAACTATTTTGTCTCCTAAATTTTCTTGAGGGGTTTCCTGCCTTGCCTCCTTGTCTAGAACCTTCTCCTTTCCTAAATCTTCCTGAAGTCATGTCCCCGCTTTCTCAATTTATCCAAGGGGTTGTAAACTACTATTTCCCAAGACTCTACCCTGCCACAAATTTTTGAATAAGTGGGATTGGTATTTTTCTTTTCACAGCCTGGATCCCCTTTAGTTGCAAGGATGTCTTTGATCAATCCACTTTCTGATAGATCTTCATTCTTTTGTGGAATTTCTTAGCTAGGGTTTTGAGACCCCTGCTTGTCTAAATTTTCTCCTGGTTGCAAAGATCTTCAATTATACAAGTCAGCTTTATCTAGCATCACCACAACCTTGCACTCCAGATTCTCATGTTCCCTTGATTTACAAGTTGGGCATAGTTTCAATTGATCTTCTCTTAGTAACAATTGAATCCAAGATCTGCCCTCCGTAAAAATCTCTATCTCCTGAGGCAGGGATTGGTGTGGTTTCAAACCTATACAGATTCTCACATAGGCACCCTGGCATCTGTCTACCACCTTTTTATCAACAGATATAAGAGGTCCCAGGCTTCTCCCAAATTATTTGAAAAAGTCCTCAACCCAGTATTCTATCGAGAGATTGTACAAACGAATCCATACTAAACCCTCCTCAAATTTATGTTTCCAGGGATCAAAATTAGGGTACCATTCGACCAAGTGTATTCCAGCACCATCCAGGAAATACGGCATGCTATTGAGGGCTTTCCATTTTTCTGCATTAGAAGGGAATTCAAGCAAGAAGAAATCATTCAAAATTGCCATGATCTAAACTAAGTTTCCCCACATATCCCAACACCAATTTTGAATTCTTTCTATCTCAGTCCATCCCCCACCCCATTTAGCCATAATCCCACACTCCTTGAGTCTTCCTATGGATTTCTCAATTTGCTTTTTATCCAAAATAACATGTGGCCTAAGCAAATTAGGGTTTAGATTCTTACCTTTTGGTTCTTTGTGCAGAGGTTCTTTGTTAGTCTTCACTTTATCCTTTCCTTTCCGTGAGGAGATCATCTGATCATTCTGAATCATTGCCCCTTTGTTGTCTTCCTTGATATGCCAATTTTTCGCAACATCTGCTTTGGAAAATATCTTTTCCCTGAACCAACCATGACGCCCTTGCAAGGAATTGCTCCAAGGAGAAGTCCTCCAATTGCCCTTCCTTTGCCACAAATCCCTTTGTCCTCAAGTCTTGTGATTCAAATACATTTGTACATTCTGTCTCCTAGGTTGCATCCATGGAAAGTCTCTTTAAAGTCCCCACACCTTATGCCTAAAGCGCACATCTTACCTGCGATTACCTGGATTTCCTGCCTCATTTGATCTGAAGCCTGGATGGCACTTGTCCACCCATCACCCTCTTGAGAAGACCCACTAAGGAATGTGCTTCCTTTCCCATGTTCGTCTTCCTACTATTTCTTCTTCCCTTGGTTGCCTGTCTTCTTCGATATCGCCCCATGCCTTCCCGCTCAAATCACCTACTTTTTTTCGATCTTCTTCTCCCATTTTTCTTTCCTTCTCCCCTAGGAGATTCTATGAAATCATTTTTATCATTAGATTTTATAAGAACATTACAATATAAGATTTTTTTAAAATATAATTTTTTTCTAATGTTTTTTTTCCTTCTTTTGTTTACATTTAATATTATTTTCTTGATTATAATAATGAATATAATATATAATATTATAGTCATGCAAAACATCTTTTTTCACAATTTTGCATTTGAAGTTGTATAAAATAACTTGTTATGTTTTTGCATAATTATATATCATGATTTGAATTTATATTTTATATTTT
Source organism: Cunninghamia lanceolata (assembly GCA_027924645.1). Taxonomy (NCBI): domain Eukaryota; kingdom Viridiplantae; phylum Streptophyta; class Pinopsida; order Cupressales; family Cupressaceae; genus Cunninghamia; species Cunninghamia lanceolata. The sequence continues at coordinate 12,726,519 of BSBN01000290.1, read as the reverse complement.
AATTTAAATTTTCTCATATAAATTAATATATGAATTTAGAATGTTTTATAAAATTAAAATCTAAGATTATTTGAATTGTTTTTAGGCTTTATATTTTCTCTTTTGTCAGACAAATTTGATTTAAATTTGTACTTTTCCTATGTCACCATTTAAAATTTTTAACAAAAATTATTAAAAAATGATTTATGTGTATTATCATTGGCTCAAAAAAATGACCTCTTCTCTCTGGATTGTGGCAAGTAAACAAATTATGGACATAAATTTTGTCTCCCACTAGTTAAGTCATGCCTAAATGAATGCACGATAATTATGAGAGGGAAGAATCATCAGTTTTTATGAATTTATTTTTTTGCTTCATTAGCTAAACGTAATTTAATTTTAATTTAGTTTTTAGGGTTCTACACATTTTATTTTTTTATGTAATTAGATTATTTTAGGGATTTTAATTTTATTTATCCAAGAGTTAAAAATTTAGGATTTCAATTTTATTTAGTCAAAAGTTTAAAATCTACAGTATCATGAAATTTATTACATTTTTTATTTTATTCTTCAAACTTACAATATTTAAATACATTTTAAATTATAAAAGTATTAGTATTATTACATTAATTAATTCGTTAATCATTATAATAATTCTTTAATCATTATAATCATTATTATTATATTATTTAAATATTTAATATTTAATTTTGAAAATTCATATTTAATTTTTAAGTGAAAATATGAACATTGAATATTTAATACATAGGAAACAACTTCCTATTATATTAAATATACACCCTAATATTTTTTTTATAAAACAATAGTGACAAGAGTTTAAAGACTATTTTGTCACTTTGCTTGTATTTAATTGTTTTCTTGTTGTTTAGATAATTTTTATTTACCTCTTATGCATTAGTTGAGTAGGTAAATAAAATAAATGAAAGTAGTACTCAAAAAATAAAGATTAAGAATTCAACTATAATCTTCCTCTTTCTTTCATAATATATCTATAATTGACTTGTACTCATCTATAGAAAATGTCCAAAACTCTTTCAACAAAAACTTCCCTTGGTATCTCACCTTATCCATCTGTTGTTATTAAAATCAAATATGAGTAATGCAAAATCCTCTTATACACATCTCATAATATTTGAATTTAGGAAAACCATTATTCATTATAAAATACTTGTGTATCCAAATACCAACAATAACCATATAAACTATTAAATGATCAAAATTATCACCATCTAGATGGTGTGTTCTAAAAAATCATGTCTTTCCTCAACACAACATACCAACCAATAGTTTATTTGCTCTATATTTTCCTAAAGTGCAACCAAAATATATATGTCATGTACAACAAGACAATGACTAGTATAGATCAAAATAATATTTTCATAGTTACATATCAAATCTTATAATGATTTATCAAGATTTAACTATGTAATATCCATCCAATGACAACACTAAATAGGAAATATCATAGCATGTTAGGCCATAATGGGGGTATTTGTTATCGAAAAATAAATAAATATATTGTTGGGTATTAGGTGTAGAGAGCCTGGTCATTATATTAGTGTCAAATTTAAACCCTAATATTTTTTTTATAAAACAATAGTGAAAAATCCCAATAAGTTAAATTTCCAACATACAATATTTTATTCTTCAAACATACAATATTTTAATGCATTTTATACACTCAACTAGGGCCAGGGCTCTCCACATAATACAAATATGTAGGTTTTGTAAAGTTTAATTTTATAGTTAAGGAAATATTTGTGTTATTTACTAGGCTTTGTAAAGTTTAGTTTTATAGCTAAGTAAATATTTTAGTGCTATTTTATTTTTACCAAATTAAATTATTTTTGAAATTTCAATTGTCTTTACCCAAGACATTTCAAAACAAGTTCACATAAAATTTTCCTTATAAATTTAGTTCTGGAAATATAATAGCTACAAATTTGAAATGATAAACAATTCTTAGGCAGACATTTCAAATCTACACATTTTATTTTATGAAATAAGATTATTTTTGGGATTTCAATTTTATTTACTCAAGAGTTAAAAATCTAGGATTTTAATTTTTATTTAGTCAAAAGTTAAAAATCTAGGCCATGTTATTACAGTTTTTATTTTATTCTTCAAACTTACAATATTTTAATGCATTTTAAATTATAAAAGTATTAGTAATTTTAAGGAAATATTTGTGTTATTTAATAGGCTTTGTAAAGTGTTGTTTTATTTATTTTTGAGATTTCAATTTTATTTATCCAAGACATTTCAAAATGAGTTCACATAAAATTTTTCCTTATAAATTTAGTTCTACAAAATAATAGTTACAAATTTGAAATGATAAACAATTCTTTATCTTTAGAAAAAAAAAATTACTAAACGACAATATTAGATTAATTAAAATAATTAAAATTATGTAAAGTACACTCTTCAAAAATTAATTTTTCAATTATTGGAATTTGTCTATACAACCAATACCTAATCAACAAAAAAATTACAACTAAACAAATACTATATACAAACAATAGCTAATCAACAAAACAAAATTATAGCTAAACAAATACTATAGTAACAACACTACAAGGTAGGTACTGGCACTTGTTTGTTTTGAATACTAAATTAAATATTTTATTTTCTTATATTGTTTCAAATGTAATCTAATCACATCTAAAAATAATATTCTTAAATTAAATATGGACTCAATCTCATATCATATAAATGAATATATGAATTTATAATATTTTAAGACTTTAAACATGGACCCAATCTCATATCATATCTCTTGTTTTTTTTTTTCATTTTTTTTAGGGAAATAATTGCTTAGTTGATAAGTTGCTTTTTTAGGGAAATAATTGCTTAGTTGATAAGTTACTTAGTTGATAAGAAGGTAGTTAGCTTTCATATCTTATTTTTTATTGCTTTAAAACAATTGGACTTTTTAAATAATAAATTTTAAAGCAAGTTTGAAGTGGTCCTTTTTTCTCTTCTTTTTTACTATTTTTACTATTTTAAAACAATTAGATTTTCTTTCATTTTTAAAACATTCAATTAATTTCTTTTTTACTATTTTAAAACAATTGGATTTTCTTTCATTTTTAAAACATTAAATTAATAAATTTTAAAGCAAGTATGAAGTGGTCCTTTCTTTTCTTTTTTTTTACTATTTTAAAACAATTGAATTTTCTTTCATTTTTAAAACAATCAATTAATAAATTTTAAAGCAAGTATGAAGTGATCCTTTCTTCTTTTCTTTTTTACTATTTTAAAACAATTGGATTTTCTTTATTTTTAAAACATTCAATTAATAAATTTTAAAGCAAGTATGAAGTGGTCTTTCTTCTCTTCTTTTTACTATTTTAAAACAACTGGATTTTCTTTCATTTTTAAAACATTCAATTAATAAATTTTAAAGCAAGAAGTTGTCCTTTCTTCTCTTCATTTTTACTATTTTAACATAATTGGATTTTCTTTCATTTTTAAAACATTTAATAAATGAGTCATAAAGCAACCATGAAGTTGTCCTTTCTTCTTACATCTTTTTTAGTGTTTTAAAACAATTAGATTTTCTTTCATTTTTAAAACATTCTATTAATAAATAATAAAGCAAGTATAAAGCCTTGACTACTTCATGGTAGTGAAGTTGAGAGTTATTTCAACTTTTTGGAGTTGTTTTCTACTAGAGTGAAAAGTATAATCACTAGAAATCTGTGGCTTACCAAATGATATGATGGATGTGAATGTATTAGAGATTATAAGAGATCACTTTCCTGAAGCGGTTATTGAACAATCCTCTCTCATTCTTGGGAATTATAAGATTCGTCTTCCAGAACCTGTGAATAAGATGGTGAGATATGAAGAGTTGCGAAAAGCATTAAAAGAATCAAGAGCTAAACCAATGTGTCCGACATGCCTTCAACCCAATACCAAATTCAGATACTTCGACAACAACTCTTCAAATGTTTTACAAGCAAGGTACAAATGTCTTGTTTGCAATGGTCACTTTACTTTAGGTGGTAAACAATATGTTAAAGATGAGAGAACTGGTGAGCAATCCACAATGTCAAAACGACTAATGGAGCCCCAGTTAGAAGTTGTTGAGACAAAACGTAAGAGATTGCTAGATTATGGGCTTGGGTATGGGTATCCTACTGGATTAAATTATCAAGATTCTAATTATTTGTCTCATTCATATTCATATAGTAGAACTAGGGATGATTACAATTATTATTATCCACAGTTGTTGCAGACAAGAGAGTTAAATTATCAAGAACAACAACAACAACATATTGAAGAATTGAAGCAGAGTCAGTTTCCACTGCAACAACAATTAAATTTTTTTGAATGCAACACTAATCCCAATGTAATTCCTGCTCACCAACAATGGGAAGAACAATATCCTCCTCCTTTTGTACATCAGTCTACAATTGTCAGAACATCATCAATTGATTACAAATATGTTCCTCCTTCAGAGAATGTTAATGTTAACCCTTTTTCTTATAGGCAGAATCCATTGAGATCACAATTAGCTTTACCTATGTCTTCTTCAATTTTAGCCATGTCTTCTTCCGCTTTATCAACGTCTGCTCAACCTTGGTTTGATCGAGGTGGTGTGAAGTTTGATCGAGGTGGTGTTTCACATGGTACATGTGCTTTTGATAGACAAAGAGTGGAGTATTATCAGGATGTTACAAATCAAATTAATAGAACAAGAATAGTGGGTTACCCAAAATCAACAAGTCAGGTTGATAGACAAAGGCCAATGGATTATTTAGATTTTACAAGTCAAGTTGATAGACAAAGAATAGTGGATTATCCAAATTTTACAAGTCAAGCTGATAGACAAGCGGTACAACATCCAGAGATTATAAGTCGGGTTGACAGGCAAAGACAATTGAATTATCAGGGCTCAGCTACATCTATTATTCAAGATGAAGAGCTTAAGGCTCTCTTAGATAGTCCAGATAGACTTGAATTATCTACTGATATCTTTACACTACTTTCAAAGAAAGGAAATAATCACTAGTTATCTCATGGAAAAATAAGTCTTGCTCTTAACTTTATAATTTAGATATAGAGTGAGAAACTATTTAGTTAGATTTATCATTTACAAGTTTTATGTTTGGTTTTGTGATTTCTTAGTGAAATCAAAAATACTTTTAAATTTTAGACATGGAATTTTTCATTCCAAACTATTTGATTATTAAGTTGTTAAGCCATTGTATTTTTTAATTTGATTATGAAACTTTGTTAATCCATACTATTATTTGGACTATTTTAAAGTTTTACTTTGTATGTGCCAAGTTTTGTGACTTTTGATTAGAATTAGAATTATTTGTAAGATTTAGACACATGAATTTCTCATCAAAGATTAACTTATTTTATTTTGGTGTTTACTTGAGATAAAATTGTGTAGTTTAATTATTTTATATTATAATAAGAATTAGTTGTTACTTTTATGATTTCATTTTCAAGTTATTTGAGTTGAGTTAGATTGTTACAAAGAAAAATGTTTTTGATAAAAGAAAAATTATTTGTATTGGGGAAACATACTCTCTTCAAAACTAGCACATTAATATGATGTGTTGGCAATGTAATATTTGTTATAAAAAATTAAATAAGTGTAGATGGATCATGTTTAATAATTTTTGAATCTTTTTATTTTATAAATGTAGATGGATCATATTTAATAATTTTTGAATCTTTTTATTTTATAATGTAGATGGATCCTATTTAATAGTTATTGAATCTTTTTATTTTATAAATGTAGATGGATCATATTTAATAAATTTTGAATATTTTTATTTTATAAATGTAGATGGATCATATTTAATAATGTTTGAATCTTTTTATTTTATAATGTAGATGGATCCTATTTAATAGTTATTGAATCTTTTTATTTTATAAATGTGGATGGATGTAGTCTTAGGATTTAATAGTTTGTGGTATAATTTTTCAATTTAAAAATATTTATAATATAATTTGTTATATTTTAAATATATATTGTTAGAAGATCATAACAATTTAGAATTTTTTATAGTTTTTATAAATTGATTTTTATTTGTTTTTAAATATTGTAAGAGAATATAGTTAAAAAAATATTGTTTTAAAGATAAAATTTTGTTTATAGAAAAATATATGAATTTTAAAATTTAAAATATATATATGTTATTTAATTTTTTTTTTTATGTTAATTTTTTTATTATAATAATAAATATAATATTTATTTTGTGTGCATGTTTTAAGATTTAAAAATAAAAATAAAATACAAGATTTTTAGAAAAAAATTAAAATATAAGGTTTTTTTACTGATTTTTTCTTTTTGATTTATGTTTTAAAACTTTTTTCTAATTATAATAATAAATATAATATTTGTTTTGTGTGTATAGTATTTTTTTCACTAAAATAACTTGCTATGTTTTTCCATTATTATTATATAAATACACGTTTCTCATGAATTTCTCTTTAGACGTAGATTTTCAACAACTGATCTTTGTTATGTAGTTTATGGTGGTTTGGGGTTTATGTAGAAAGTATGGTTTCTTTGATCTTAGCAATGTTTTGACTGCCTTTTCCTCTTTGTAATTGTCATTTTTTAACATATATTTTTAGTTTCTGCCAAGGAAATTATTTAACTAGTTATTAATAATTCTTTTTGCAACCAATGACAACTGAAATAGTTTTTCTATTTAAAAAAATTTAGCTATTACTATTGTATACATGCAAATATTTTAACAAAACATATTTAAAAAATTATTTTTCTTCAATGTAATTGGCAGAAAACTTTTAGATGTAAAAACAATTAATATACATCCATTACAATAACGGTGATAATTTTGGCTTATGGAAAGAAAGTGTACGGAAAAGCTGAAACTAATTTTATTCTTTTCGTATGAACTCCCTATAGAGCTGAGAACAATTTTCTGGTAGGTTTTGCTGGATATAGAGCTCTGTACAATCTTTTTATACTTGTACGCTTGCTGGGTTGGTTGTTAGAAATTCCATTTGACATTTGTATTTGCCATTGTCTTGAATGACCCCAAACAGCTTTTCTAAACATAGGCATAACGGTGGGTTTTAAAACAACTGGTTTTTTAATTTTATTTTTCTGCTGCATATCTTGGTTTAATGTTGTTAACAGGTTAAATATTTGTGATCCAAAACATGCAGGAGAAATATTCGAAGCAGATATTTTTTACATTTTAACCTCACGCAGTAGGTACCCGCAAGTATATACACAATGCTAGCCCTCTATGATAATCCTGGAATCCCATTTTAAGAACTGGTGGTATGTTTATAAGGCAATGTTGTGAAACTCGATCACAGTCAAGTGTTTCGATTTGGAATGAGCATTCTTAATCAAGTGTCATCAGATAAATTGGTCAAGAACAATTTAATTATTCCCCTTGTAGTTCTTCTGGTTCTCATGACAGTTCTTGTCAATAAAGCCGTGGTGAGTTCTTAACTGAGGCTAATAGCAGTCTGTTTCAGAGGACTAAGTCTTCTATCCCTGGCAGTGCCCTAAGAAAATGTTTATGAAATGAATGGTTCTCATCCCACGGTCTTGACACTTAAACATCATTCGTTTCAATGGTCAAATAATGAATAAATATTACACCTCATTCAGACTAAAAAGTGGTAAATATTTGTCCTATTTTTATTGGACAAAATTAACATTTAATTGTTGAAGTGGATGATATTTAAGAATAGCAGAAGCTCAGAAGATGCTTAGAGCTCTGACACCCTAAAAAACCTAAGTACTCTTCTTGTCACATTGTAGGAATAAATTGGCTAGAAGGTCATGAGGCTATTATAAGTTAGTTAGGCATCTAGATGACCAAGGGATCACTACCAACATTCAAAGTATTTCCTGGCCAATTCCACTACAACTTTTGTGTCTGTGGCCATGGTTAAAAAAGAGATATGACTTAGCTGTCAGGTTCATGCAGTCACTGCAACTATGAAGAACCATCAACAAACACTAAATGATCACAAGAATACACAGGTGTTCCTAGAAGAGTTGTCAAGATTGTTGCTAAGAGAGAAGAAGAACTCACCATTTGACTTAAAATCAGGAACAAAACTAGTTTCCATTGCACCAAACAAATGACTGGCCCATAATTGAATAAAGTAAGAATATAAATGCAGGGGCTAGTGGAAAAGGAGATATGTCAAACTTTGTATATCACCCTAGGAAGTGCCAGTGACTTTTGTGAAGGAAGAACAAATCACTTAAATGGTCAGCAGGATACACTAAGACATTAAAATATTGAAGGGGAGGTTGACATTAGTGCCAACGCTTGTAGTTCCAGATCTGAAAAGAAAGAATTTTATAGTCTGCATAGATCAAAAGGAGACTTGGATGGAGTATTAATGATGAACAAATCATAGCTTCTAAATCTTGCCACCTAAATTACCATAAATGATGGTATTTGACTCACGAACTGGAGTTGATAGTGGTCGTGTATGCACTAAGAATGTGCTGATACTACCTCCTTAGGTGCAGGTTTGAATTAAAGAATGATCATCAAAGTTAAGGCACTGATTACTTAGCTAATGTTAGTTGCTAGACAGTGCTGATGGATGTGTAAATGCAAGAAACAGAATAGCAGAACCAAAAGAAGAACAGCAAATCAAACTAATGCTCAGAATGAAAAGAATATAAAACAGCATACATACAGAAGACCAAAGAGTTTAACATGGTTCACCATTTCATGGCTACATCCACAACGAAGGGCATTCATTCATTTAGATAATACATCTATCTCTGTGTTTTCATACATCTCAATATCACTGTAGAACAGCAGCTAAAATGCCATGCATCCTAAAGACTCTATTCTCCAAATTCCTACCGAACATCTTACATGTGGAATCAACGACCCAGAACTGGCAGCGGTTACAAGCCAAGAATGGTAGAAAGCAGAAGAACGGTTTCAAGGAATCAAAAAAGTTGCCGTTACTATTGGGCTTCAACAGCCACATGCCCAACAATCTCCCACTTGAAGACCAATGGGATCAGCAATGAAGCTGCTCTGAGAGAGATCCCCTTCGTGAAATTCAGTGTCACAGAGGAACAAGACTGAGAGAAGATCTACAGAACTTGCACTTCTCTCGAGGAGCAACCTTGGTTAATGCATCCGCCGGATTGACCTTTATGTCAATCTTTGTGACCTGCAACTTGCCTCCGTCAATAACATGGCAAATAAAGTGGTATCGAAGGTCAATATGCTTGGTTCGACTGTGGAAAGCTAAATTTTTGGCCAAGTGAATAGCACTATTGCTATCACAATATAATGGAAATACTGATTTCGGACAGCCCAATTCGGTCAACAAACGCTCAAGCCATATAATTTCTTTGGCTCCTTCCGTGAGTGCAATGTATTCAGCCTCTGTGGATGACAGAGCTACAACTTGTTGCAACCGAGAAACCCAACTAATGGCTGCCCCCGCAAATGTAAAGACATAACCAGTGGTAGACCGACGTTTGTCTAAATCTTCGGCCATATCTGAATCAACATAACCACGGAGTTGAATGTCAGTACCTCCAAAACATAAACAAAAATGTGAAGTACCTTTCAAGTACCGTAGAATCCACTGAACTGCCTGCCAGTGTAGTTTGCCCGGATGACTCATGAATCTACTCACAACTGCAACTGCTTGTGCAATGTCCAAACGAGTGCATACCATTGCATACATTATACTGCCAACTGCAGATGTAAATGGAAAAAACCTCATCTGTTCTTCCTCTTCCTGATTTTTCAGAGACATAGCTGAAGATAGGCATAAATGATCAACCAAAGGAGTAGATACCGGTTTAGCATGAGACATATTAAATCTGTCCAACACTTTGGCAATGTAGTTTGCTTGGGACAACCTGAGTTCTCTTTTATTTCTGTTTCTAAATATGTACATCCCAAGTATTCTTTTGGCTGGTCTGAGGTCTTTCATGGCAAAACGAAGAGCCAACTGTTGCTTCAGCTGAGCAATAATCTTAACACTATACTTACCAGCAACTAACATATTGTCAACATAGAGCAAAAGGATGACAAACTCACCAGTATTGAGCTTCTTGTGGTAAACACAAGGATCTGATTCGCACCTAATAAAGTTGTTATCAGTCATGAAGTGATCAAATTTTAAATACCATTGTCTTGGAGCTTGCTTCAGCCCATACAAACTCCGCTTCAACTTGCAAAATAAATGCTTCTTACTTCGTTGAGCAAAGCCTTCAGACTGCTCCATTTATAAATCCTCATCAATGTCTCCATGTAGAAACGTTGTTTTCACATCGAGTTGCTCAAGTTCTAAATCTCAAATGGCTACCAAACCCAACATAGCACGGATTGTGTCCATTTTGACAACTAGAGAAAAGATTTCAGTAAAATCAATACCTTTTTGCTGATCAAACCCCTTGACGACTAATCTGGCCCTGTATCTTTTACTTCCTCCGTCTTCGTCTTTCAAGTGATAAACCCATTCGTTCTTGAGAGGCTTTCGATTTGGAGGAAGATGAACCAAATCCCAGGTGTGATTGACTCTCAATGACTCTATTTCTTCGTTCATGGCTGCCATCCAATTGTGTACATTTTCATGCTTGCAGGCTTGTTTATAAGTTGCCGGCTCTGCATAATCAGAGAGCAATAACTCATAGTCATCATATTTCGCAGGTCTCTGCTTCTCACGGGTAGACCTCCTCAATGTCGGACCTTACTCTGGCTATATATTTGAGTCAAGATTTAGTCTCTGGAGTAAGTGTTGAACATCATCAACCTCTAATTGGAGAGGACCTTGAGGAAAACTCCCCTGTCTTTGTATATTATTTTGTACACCTATAGTGCTCTGCTGAGTCACACTGCCCTGCAACATGTCTCCTATCTGTGTTTGACTAAATGAAGACTGTTCATTTGTTCCAGGCTGCAGAGTATCTTGTAAAGGCAGCGATGAGGGGATTAAAGGCTGCGTTGAGCAGTCAATAGGCAGCGAAGTTTCAAATAGAGGCTGCGTTTGCATTAAGATGGTTGTGTTGGACTTGACAATGGCAGCGATCCAACATATGAAGGCAGCATAGAGTGTAATGGCAACGAACCAATTGAAGGCTGCGTTGGAGTATGAAATGTTGGCAGCGTAACATCTGAAGAGGACAACGAATGAACTAGTGAAGGCTACGTATGACTTAACAAAGGCAGCGATGGACCAATTGATCGCTGCATTGGCTGTTTAGAAGGCAACGAATGACTGATGGGAGGCTGCGTATGGTCCAAAAAGGATGGTTGGTCATTTTCTCCTATGTATGTGGGGACAGAGTTGAAATTGCTGGGAGCTAGCAGTGATTTATCAAACAAGGGTTGCGTTGAGTGTTGATAAGACAACGATGACCATTGAGTGGGCTGCGCTTTAGGCAATAAAGGTAACATGGGAATTCCCACAATATCTACATTAGGGATGCCAATGTGCTACATTGGAACAGGTATTGACTGTGTAGTATACATTGGAGGCAGAATTGAAATGTGAGAAGACTGTGTAGGTAAAGTGCATCCAGCAGAAGGCAGAGTAGTGGTAGAAATAGGAGTAGATGTGGAATAATAATGAGCAGAGGTAACTACTGGTTGAGAGAAAGTAATGGTAGGGTGCTTTACCTTTCCATTATAAAACAAATCCACATCAACATACTCTGTCGGAGATGAATTGCAAGGTTGCAAACCTATAAAATGCTTCTCATTGAACACAACATCGCGGCTATGGATTATGGTTTTTGCAACGGGATCCCAAAGGTGAAAGCCAAATTGATCTTCACCATAGCCAAGAAAAACACACCTTTTTGACTTGAAATCTAACTTAGTTCTCTGCTCTTTCAGAATGTGAACAAAAGCGGCACAATCTAACACCCGCAAATGATGATAGGAAATCCATTTTCCAAGCCATGTCTCCTCAGGTATGTCAAAATCCAGCCTAGACGATGGAGCTCGATTGATTAGAGACACAACAGTATTACATGCCTCTGCCCAAAACTTTTTGCCCAATCCAGCATTGGAGAGCATGCATCTAGCTCTCTCAAGTATCGTGCAATTGAGCCTCTCAACTACACCATTCTCCTAAGGTGTATAAGGGACGGTCTTGATCCGTCGAATGCCATGGTCTGCACAAAATGAATCAAAATCTGAAGAGCAATATTCTCCACCATTATCTGTTAGTAGGCATTTAATTTTATGCCCAATCTGATTTTCAACAGCAGCCTTAAAAATCTTAAATTTTGAAAATACCTCAGATTTTCTGTTCAACATATAAATCCAGATTTTTCAAGTGCAGTCATCTAGAAAGGTTACAAAATAATTTGCTCCACCGAAAGAAGTTACCTGAGTCAGACTGAAAACATCGGAATGAACAAGTTCCAACGGAGTAGTTTTCTTGTCATGCCCTGTTCTCAAGAAACTGGTCCGGCACTGTTTGCCATAAAGGCAATGTTCACATAATTCTAAATCAATGGAGGTGAGGCTTGGAAGCTGATTGCGCTGAAGCATAACTTGAGGACCTTTTTGGCTCATATGACCGAGTCGTTTGTGCCATATTTCAGACCCACTATCCATAACTGGCAAGGCAACTCCCACTTCACCAAAATAGTCCAGAATATATAGATTGCCTTGCTTCTTTCCTCTTGCCATTACTAAAAGCCCCTTTGTAATTTTCCATGAATCAAGAGAAAATTTAACATTGTAGCCATTGCCTATAAGCTGACTAACAGAAAGTAAATTCCTTTTTAACATGGGTACATATCTAACATCCGTCAAAGTTAATTTGTCTCCATTTTTCAGATTCAATATTATATCACCTTTTCCTAAAATGTTACATTCTTTATTGTCACCAAGAAACACCTTACCGAATGTGCCTTCTTGAAAATTTGTGAAAGCTTGATGGCATGAAGTGGCATGAAATGAAGCGCCGGAATCAAGGACCCACGAATCTGCATTTGTATCACTAGCTGATAGGACCAAAACACCATCACACACAGTGTTTGCTTGATTATTTGTGCTCACTTTTCCTTGAGCTTTCTTGTAATTCCAGTAGTTCTTCTTATTGTGTCTGGGTTTTCCACAAAACCAACACACACCAGTTCTGCCCCTAGACTTTGATCGCGAACCAGATTGTGACCTTCTCCAGTTGTTGTATCTACCTCTGTCTTGGCTTCTTCCCCTATTGTTTGTACTTATAGCTGTTAGAGCATCACCAGATGAGGGTTCTTGATGTTTCCTTCTCATGTCTTCGCTGAGAAGAGTAGCTGCAACGTCATCAAAAACCAATGTACTCTTGGCTGCTACAGAAGTGCTCACAGCCATGACAACACCTTCCTAGCTATTTGGTAAGGAACACAACAGCAAAATTGCTTTAATCTCAGGATCTAACTTAATACCTACCAAAGTTAATTGAGTAACTAAGGTGTTAAATTCATTCAAATGATTGGACATAACCCCACCTTCTTTCATTTTTAGGTTATATAATTTCTTCATAATAAATACCTTATTCGAAGCCGAAGCAATTGCATACATGCTGGAGAGCTTTTCCCAGAGCTCTTTCGTAGTACTCTCATTTGAGACATTAAATAATACATTGCTGGACAATGAGAGAAAAATAGTTGCCTTCGCTTTCATATCGAGTTTTTCCTAGTCTTCATCTTTCATAGAACCTTGTCCTTTGGCTTTCCCCCGTAAGGTGAGTGACAAGTCCTGTTTGATAAGAAGAGACTCCATATGCACTTTCCAAAGACCAAAGTTTTGGCCTGTAAATTTCTCTATTTTCCATTTTTCTGAATCATCCATTTTGATTGCTGTATAGGTTCCAAAAGAAATTTCACAAGCTATCTCCTGGACCGAGCTTCACACAGAGCTCTGATACCAATTCTAAATGCAAGAAACAAAATAGCAGAACCAAAAGAAGAACAACAAATCAAACTAATGCTTAGAATGAAAAGAATATAAAACAGCATACATATAGAAGACCAAAGAGTTTAACGTGGTTCACCATTTCATGGCTACATTCACAACGAAGGGCATTCATTCATTTAGATAATACATCTCTCTCTCTGTTTTCATACATCTCAGTATCACTATAGAACAGCAGCTAAAATGCCATGCATCCTAAAGACTCTATTCTCCAAACTCCTACCAAACATCTTACATGTGGAATCAACGACCCAGAACTGGCAGCGGTTACAAGCCAAGAAAGGCAGAAAGCAAAAGAACAGTTTCAAGGAATCAAAAAAGTTGTTGTTACTATTGGGCTTCAACAACCACGTGCCCAATAGGATGAAATTCTTGAGCAAATATGATTTCAAAATCTCTTATATCCAAGGAAACGAAAAACAAGGTTGTTGATACACCAAGCTAGAAATTGTGAGTTGAGTATGAACAGAGTATAAAGTGATATATTGGAACTTAATTCGAACTGCATAGAAGCAATAAGAGAATTTAAATTAGGCTATTGTAGTAGTACTGAAAGCATATCTTGGAAAAACTTTACAAAATGATGAATATTCTATCAAAGAAGGAGTCCTATGATTCAGACAACTAGTCATGATTTCAAAAGACTTAGAATTAAAGGAATTAATTCTTGGAAAATGGCACATAATAGCACGCTCAGTAGCTGCTAAGATGTACCCAAATCTAAAAAAATATGCATTTTTGGCCCAAAATGAAGAAGGAAGTCACATGATTTGTTGCAAATGCCTAATTTGTTAGCATGCAAAGGAGGAGAATGTACATCTAGTAGGTCAAATATATTCACGTAATACTCCAAGAGAAAACATGCACAACAGTTGTTAGACTTCACTTGGAATGACACCATAATCTGTTGTGTACAGAAGAACATGGATAACACCATTGAAAAGGGACAAGAGTTGAAGATTAGATTTTATTTTTAACCAGATAGGGTTCAAGAAATGGAATGACAAGTGAAGATAAATAAAATATTTGAGATTAGAAAAAATAGATAGAGAGGAAGAGGAGGAAGACTCTAGAGAGGAAGACACCAAGGAAATGGTAGAAGACCTTATTATGAAGACACTAAAGCAAGAGGAAGTAGTAATTTATACCACATTGAAAAAACTAATGGATATTAGAGAGGTAAAGGAAGATATGGAAAAGGCAGTGGAAGATTATTTAAAGAGACATGTTTGAAGTATGGAATAGGACATACAACATTCAAGTTCCCCCCCTCTTGCTACACTCTGAGGACTTTGACTCTGAGGTTTCTTGGACTGTGGTTCAACGGCATAAGAAAGGGCTCCCCAAATTTGTTGCGGAGCAACGCCCTAGGGCTAAGGGTGTTAGGTTTGCTTGTTTGGGTTTGGTTATTGTTTGATCCCCGGTCTGGTTTTTCTGTTGTCAGTGTGCTTCCGGTGCACTGTTTGGGTTGCCTTTTGGGCTATTGGCTTCTTTTAGCTTTGTTGCTACTATTCTATTGTGTCCGGCTTGTCTACCCTTGTGGCCTTGTTCTTTTTCTTTGCTCCTCTAGGCTGTTTTGTTTTAGGGATCGACACCCTTGTTTTGCCGCTTATCATAATAAAAAACATTCAAGTGTACTCAATCTCAAGAGAGTAATAGTAGAAGACCTAAATTTCCAGTGCAAGAGTTTAACATGTAGATGACGAGTCAAATGGAACCCAAAGTCAAGTTAATGAGACAAAAAGAGGTGAGTCGTAGAATAATGAAAAGAGTTTTATTGAATCCCAAAGTTCTAGATAGAGATGAACTAATGTATACAATAAGTTTATTCAGAAAAATATGCAAGACTAAATGTAGTTGTTGTAAAGATTATTGAGATTATTGATAGTGGTAGCACAAATAATCTAGTGTCAAATGAAATGGTTGAAATTTTGAAGTTGAAGAGGTTATAACATCCAATTTTGTATATAATTTTATGGGTATGGAAGGAACATAAGGTGTAAGTGAGTGAGCAATGTCTGGTGAAAATCAAGACAAGAACATATCATGATGAATTATTTTGTGATGTTACGTTGATGGATGTATGTCATTTATTGTTTGGAAGAGAGTGAAAGTATGATACATAATGGTAGGGAGATTACTTACACTATGATGAAGGATTGTGAAAAATATATCTTGACTCCATTAAAAGAAAGAGAAAATAAAATGTGTGGTAATGTCAAAATTTATTTGGTGGATGATATAAAGTTCTTAGATGACCTAAAGGATGAAAATTTATGTTTTTTATTGATTCCTCAAATATGTGAGAGTACAAATAAAGAAGAGAAGTCATAGACATAAATTTTAGAGTTGATGATAGGGTATAGTGATGTAATTTTAGACAATATGCCAAATGGATTATAAACTATGAGTATCAGTTATCATATGGATTTGATTCTAGGAGCAAGTTTACCAAATAAAGTTGCACATAGAATGATTCCAATAGAGAGAAGAATAAAACAAACAAATACAAGAATTATTGAAGAGTTTGATTAGAGAAATTTTGATTCCATGTGCAATACCTGTAGTACTAGCACTAAAGAAAGGAAGTAAGTGGAGAATGTGTACAAATTCAAGAGCAATAAATAATATCATGATTAAGTATAGATTTCCATTTCCAAGGATGGATGATTGGGTGGACTATTTGAGTGGAGCAAAGTATTTTATTAAGAGATTTGAAGAGTGATTATCTCTAGATTAGAATGAGAGAAGGAGATAAATGGAAGATAGTGTTCAAGACATTTATGAGATTGATGAATGAGGCATTGATGCCATATTTAGGTAAGTTTATGATTGTTTATTTGGATGACATTTTTATTTATAGTAAGACTAAAGAGCAACATCTAGAGCATATTAGATTAGTATTATAGAGACTAAGAGTAGAAATTACTGATCAATGTCAAGAAGTATAGTTTCATGAAACAATAATTGATTTATTTGGGATTTGTAATCTTAGTAGATGGTTTGAAGATGGACCCATAGAAAGTTAAAACAATTTTTGAATGGCCTACACTAGAGAATGTTGTAGAGATAAGAAGTTTCCATGGATTGGTTAGTTTTTACAAAATTTTCACTAGAAATTTTAGTGACATTTGCACACAAATAACAAAGATCATAAGAGGAGAAAAAAGAGAATTTAAATAGACTACGTGAGTAAACAAAATTTTTGGGTTGTTAAAAATGAAGGTGAAAAAACAACCAGTGTTAGTGTTTTTTGGGAATTAAGGTGTCTCAACCTTATTAATTCCTTTGTATTTATTTATTTATTGCATATGTTATAAATTAAATTGTAAATTCATATTGTCATCTTGTAGGATGTGGCACAGTGATGTGTCATCCTACATGGAAAATGACAACTTGTAATTTTGTCCTCACATGAGGAGATAGGCATCCCACTTTGTGGTAGGAATATTTTGCCATGTGTCGACATATTGGATGTTGTGTAAGGGAATATTGATCAAAATGGTCATGATAGATTCCTATGACAAAATTATGACATGTAAGAGTCAGAAATAGGAGATTCTATGACAGGTGAAGACATGTGTCGAAGAGCATCTTTGAAAAAGGTATCTTTGGGTGTCCCAAGGTGGACTATGACATGTTGTAAGAGAATATGCTATTTATAGCCTGTGTATGATAGATTCTCTTACAACTGTAAGTTATGACAGCTATGACAGATTCTATGACAGTTGTAAGAGTCGTAAGAGCATCTGTCATAGCCCATTTTGGAAATAGGCGACCTCTTTGGGATGGGGTGTGTAGACAAGTGTCAAAAGCATCTTAAAATGTTGACCAAGTGTCCATAGGCGTGGATTTTGGGCCATGAGGCCACGTTGGATGCCCATTCTAAGATAGAGGCAATTTTGCCTTGTATTTTCTATATAAACAGGTGCTTTGAGGAGGAGTTGCATTATGTGATTGACAGGTACTGTTATGCTACCAGAATACCTCCAGATACGAGTGTCGAAGACTCCTGAGAGCTTTCATTACAAGTGTATTGTAAACAACATTTAGATTTGTTAATACATTGTGCAAGTTTTGGAGTGTGGGGTTTTTCTCTCGAAAGGGTTTTCCCCACATTAAATCTTGTCTCTCTCTCTCTCTTCTTTTGTGTCATTCTATGTGTATGTTGTTTGCTGCAATATCTCTATTATTGGGTTGATAACACTATAATTGTAAGGATTTGAAAGAATTTGCACTCTACTTCACTCATTAGATTAGCGTAGGAAGTGTGTTCCATGTACCTTGCTTCCTTTCAGTTGGTATCAGAGCTTGATCACCTTTGGTCCTAGTTTCTGGGTAGGGGTTTTTTGAGCTAATCTTAGGTTGAGTGGAAGCCTTGTGCAGAGTATTCTATGATCTTGTTACAAGAAAGAGATGGCAGGCACATCTGAAAGATTAGAGGTGGAGAAATTTAATGGCACTAATTTGAGTTGTGGAACTCAAGATGGAAGACCTACTTGTTGATCATGACCTATGGGAAATTATATCCGATGTAAAACCAACCACAATGTCACAAGTAGATTGGGATCTCAAAGATCAAAAGGCTAAGGGTCTCATAAGACTCAGTCTAGCTGATTCTGTCCTGTTGAATGTCCATGAGGAGAAGACCATGAAAGGTCTTTGGAAGAAGCTGGGTGATGTTTATCAAGCCAAATCCCTAGTGAACAAGCTTTTTCTGAGAAAGAAGTTGTATTCTCTGAGGATGGAGGATCAGTTGTAGATCACCTAAATGATTTCAACATGCTAGTTGCACAATTGACATCCGTTCCTGTGAAGATGGAGGATGAGGATCGTTGTATGACCTTGCTTTGTTCTTTGCTGGACTCATGGGATCATCTTGTTATGGCTATTGGGAGAACCACATCCACATTCAAAATGGATGAAGTGGTATCTTCGCTCTTATCTAAAGAGATGCGGAGAAAGTCTTCGGAGGTAGCCAAAGAGGCTCTTGCGGTTCTTGGAAGATCCAAAGAAAAAAGGAAGAAAAAGGGCAAGAAAGACGATAAGGCCATATCCAAATCTCGTGGGAGATCCAAATCTCCTAGAAAATCCAAGGCTCTCTATTGGAACTGTGGAAAAACCAGGCATTTCTGAAAGGAATGAAAAGAGGAGAAGAAAAAGAAGAATGCTTCTGATTCAGATTCTGACAAGTCACAAGATGATGGTGATGCCTTCATCACAGCCCTGGCCACCCATGCATCAGATGATGTGTGGTTGATAGATTCTAGTGCATCATTCCACATGACCTCGCATCGAAGCTAGTTCACAAAGTATGAAGAGTTCGATGGTGGAAGAGTGTACCTGGGTGACGATTCTCATCTGAAGATTGTTGGTCGTGGAAGAGTCTCAATACAATTCCTAATGGATGAGTGAAGTGGATCACTGGGGTTATGCACATCCCAGGCCTAGCATGGAACCTACTTTTTGTAAGTATGTTGAATGATGCAGGTGTGCAAGTTGTCTTTTCGAAGGGTGGATGCAAGATGACTAGAGGATCTATGCTGCTTGCTAACGGTACTCAGAGAGGTACTTTATTTTAGATGGAGGCATGCACTTCACAGTACAATATTTCTTCTGACTCAAAAAAAAGAGTTGTAGTCACTTCATTCCCACCATCTGAACGAGAAGTGAAGAAATCTGTTGTAACTAGTTTTGATGGTAGTGCACATGCTTTGGAAGTTAAGCTTCCTGCTGAAAAGACTATGTTATGGCATTTGAGATATGGCCACATTGGTGAGAAGGGTCTGTGTACCTTGAAAAATAAAAACCTTGTTGAGGGGTTAAATGATTGTAATCTCGAGTTCAACTTTTGTGAACATTGCATTTATGGAAAGCAAAATCGTGTTCAGTTTTACTTTAGTTCTCACAAGTCTTCTGGTTTATTGGATCTTATTCATTCTAATGTGTTTGGTCCTGTTAATGTTCCTTCGATTTCCAAATTTGTATATTTTGTATCTTTCATAGATGATTACAATAGAAGGACATGGGTTTATTTTCTCATAAGCAAGATTGAAGTCTTTAGTTGGTTCAAAGAGTTTAAGGCTTTTGTTGAGAATCAGACTAGTAAAAAGATTAAGTGTTTGAGAACTGATAACGATGGTGAGTTTTGTTCGACAGAGTTCGAGAAGTTCTATAAAGAGCAAGGGATTGAAAGACATAAGACAACTTCTTATACCCCGCAACAAAATGGAGTTGTAGAGAGGATGAATAGGACCGTGATGGAGAAGGCTAGGAGTATGCTTAGTGGAGCAAGCCTTGAACAAAAGTTTTGGGTTGAAGCTATAGCCACTGCTTGCTATTTGGTAAACAAATCTCCTACATCAGCTCTTGTTGGTAAGACACCTATGGAGGTGTAGTCTGGTAAGAAGCCTTCAGTTAGACATCTTCATATTTTTGGTTGTGAGGCATATGCACATGTGCCTAGGGAGAAACGGTCTAAATTGGAGAACAAGGTTGTTCAGTGTATTTTCATTGGCTATGGTGTCAATGTGAAAGGATACAAGCTTTGGGATCCTGTGGCTGAAAAAGTGTTGTATAGAAGTGTTATCTTCAGAGAGCTAACACCTTCTTCCATTGTTTTATAGCTAGAATAGACAAAAAAGAAATAGTCAGTTTCCTTCTACCCCTGAGAAGACTGAACCGACAGACCCTGTGAGACTTGATGATGAGGAGAGATCTAGCAGCTCTGAAAGCTCAGAAGAAGAAGCAGAACCTCAACCTTAGCCATTGAGGAGGTCTACACGAACAAGAAAGCAACCTGATAGGTTTGGTTATTAATTGCTTGATTCTAGTTGTGCTTTCACTTTACTTGTTAACACTAATGAACCTAGAACTGTGTCAGAGGCTATGGGTATGAAAGATGTAGGTTCCTGGAAGGAGGCCATGGAAGATGAGATGGCTTCTTTGGAAAAGAATAAAACATGGGACTTTGTACCTTTTCCTGAAGGACGGAAACCTATTGGATGCAAATCGGTTTTCAAGAAGAAATTTGGTGCAGATGGTAGTGTTGAAAAGTACAAGGCTAGATTGGTTGTGAAGGGGTACTCACAAGTGGAGGGAATTGATTATAGTGAAATTTTATCTCCCGTTGCAAAGCTGACATCCATTCAATTTTTGTTATCTCTTGCAGCAGCTTATGACTTAGAGGTGGAGCATATGGATGTTAAAACAACTTTCCTTCATGGTAATTTGGAGGAAGAAATCTACATGTCACAGCCAGAGCATTACATTGTGAAAGGTAAAGATAATTTGGTTTGCAAGTTGAAAAAGTCTTTGTATGGTTTGAAGCAGTCTCCTAGGATGTGGTACTTGAAGTTTGATGCCTTTGTGTTGTCAATTAGATTTCTGAGATCAAAATTGGATCATTATGTGTACTACAAGTTAGATAATGATCATATTCTCATTGTTGCATTATATGTTGATGATATGTTGCTGATTGGGAAGGGTAAGAATATGATTTTTGATTTTAAGTCTCAATTGGCAGCACAGTTTGAAATGAAAGATTTAGGGGCAGCCAAGTACATTCTAGGAATGGAAATCAGAAGAGACAAAACTAACAGAAAACTTTGGTTAAGCCAAAGTAAGTATGTGAAGACCATGTTGGATAGGTTCAGCATGGCAGATTGTAGACTATTGTGTGTTCCTATTTCTTTGGGGACAAAGTTGTCTATTAATGATTGTCCAAAATCTCCTAGTGAGGTGGAGGACATGAGCAGAGTACCTTATGCTAGTGTTGTTGGCAGTTTGATGTATGCTATGGTCTGTATAAGACCAGACATTACCCAAGCAGTGGGAGTCCTTTCTCGATTTATGGCTAATCCTAGAAGGGTACATTGGGATGCAATTAAGAGAGTGTTCAGATATTTGAGGGGTACTTCTGAGTATTCCATATGCTATCATGGTAATGTTATAGAACCTCCACATTCAATTTGTATTCGTGGATTTGTGGACTTTGATTGGGCAGGTGACATTGACAGCAGGAGATCCACTAGTGCCTTTGTGTTCACTATGTTTGGTGGTGCTATTAGTTGGATGAGTAAGTGACAACCTATGGTTGCTTTGTCCATGATAGAAGCTGAGTACATGGTAGCAACTCATGCTTGCAAGGAAGCCATTTGGCTTAGGA
The DNA here is from genome assembly GCA_027924645.1 of Cunninghamia lanceolata. Classification (NCBI taxonomy): domain Eukaryota; kingdom Viridiplantae; phylum Streptophyta; class Pinopsida; order Cupressales; family Cupressaceae; genus Cunninghamia; species Cunninghamia lanceolata. The sequence continues at coordinate 12,704,427 of BSBN01000290.1, read as the reverse complement.
GATTGTGTTCGGATATTGGTGTCAATGTAGGATAGATTATGATTTGTTGTGACAGTCAAAGTGTGATTTGCCTTGCAAAGAATCCAACTTTCCATGCCAGAACAAAGAATATTGATGTACAGTTCCACTTCGTGCAAGACATGGTAGAGGATGGGAAGGTAAATTTGGAGAAGGTAGACACTTTGAAGAATGTTGCAGATGCATTGACGAAACTAGTGAGAATAGAGAAGTTCAGATGGTGTTTGGAGTCTATGGATCTCTCGGCCTATAGTAGTTAAATCTTGTTATTTATATTGGCTCTTACAAGGTGTTCAACAAGTGGGAGAATGTTGGGAATTAAGGTGTCTCAACCTTGGTAATTCCTTTGTATTATTTCATTGTATTTATTTATTTATTGCCTATGTTGTAAATTAAATTGTAAATTCATATTGTCATCTTGTGGGATGTGGCACAATGATTTGTCATCCTACATGGAAGATGACAACTTGTAATTTTGTCCTCACATGAGGAGATAGGCATCCCACTTTGTGGAAGGAATATTTTGCCATGTGTCGGCATCTTGGATGTTGTGTAAGGGAATATTGACCGAAACCAGATTCCTATGACGAAGTTATGACATGTAAGAGTCAGAAATAGGAGATTCTATGATAGGTGAAGACATGTGTCGAAGAGCATCTTTGAAAAAGGCATCTTTGGGTGCCCCAAGGTGGACTATGACATGTAAGAGAATATGCTATTTATAGCCTGTGTATGATAGATTCTCTTACAGCTGTAAGTTATGACAGCTATGACAGATTCTATGATGGTTGTAAGAGTCGTAAGAGCATCTATCATAGCCCATTTTGGAAATAGGCAACCTCTTTGGGATGGGGTGTGTGGACAAGTGTCAAAAAAATCTTACAATGTTGACCAAGTGTCCATAGACGTGGATTTTGGGCCATGAGGCCAAGTTGGATGCCCATTCCAAGATAGATGCAATTTTGCCTTGTATTTTCTATATAACCAGGTGCTTTAAGGAGGAGTTGCATTATGTGATTGACATGTACTATTATGCTGCCAAAATACCTCCAGATACGAGCGTCAAAGATTCTTGAGAGTTTGCATTGCAAATGTATTGTAAACAACATTTAGATTTGTTAATACATTGTGTAGGTTTTGGAGTGTGAGGTTTTTCTCCCTAAAGGGTTTTCCCCACGTTAAATCTTGTCTCTCTCTCTTCTTCTGTGTCATTCTATGTGTATGGTGTTTGCTACAATATCTCTATTATTAGGTTGATAACATTGTAATTGTAACGATTTGAAAGAATTTGCACTCTACTTCCCTCATTAGATTAGCGTAGGAAGTGTGTTCCGCACACCTTGCTTCCTTTCAGTGTTGCTAGATTTTGGTAACTTCATTAGGTTGATTGTGATGTAAGTGGAAGTGCAATTAGAGTAGTATTAATTTAGGAAGGTAGACTAGTAGCATATTTTGGTGAGAAGTTGAATGATGCAAGGAAGAGATACTCAATGCATGATTAGGAATTTGATGCCATAATTCAATCATTAAAAAGTGGAAATATTAGTTATTGCCTAAGGAGTTTGTGTAATCAAACATTATAATATTTTAACAACAAAAGTAAGTTGAATCAAAAACATGTGAGATGGGTTGAATTTATACAAAACCTATTCTTTTGTATTAAATCAGTGTTAGAAATATTGAACAAGATGAAAAACTCAGGAACTTTATAAGAGATTGAAAAGTACATAAACTAAAATGTATAATGAAAGCAAACCAACGATTCTGAGAGATGCAAATGTCGATGTGATAGAATTGCATTAAGAGCTCAAAGCAAAGAATGGCAGAGTAACTAGACAATGCATTCAAGATAAAAAATATATATAAGCTAGGAGGTGAGTATAAATAAACTATGAGAGAGGGGAGAGGTGGCAAATATGACCAATGGGAAGAGTCCACCACAATAGCATAAAATAGGCAAGTGTAACTCCCATGGAGGATACCTACACCTTGCACCCACTCACACTAATACTCACTTAAATAACCCTAAGAAAGCTTAATAACATGTGTAGGAAAAACCTAGGAATATTGGAAAATAAATAACCCAACTAGGAAAATAAAAACCTACACTATCACACAGAAGTGGGAAATCAAATAGTTCCCCTTTTCACAACCTTTGTTCCCCTTTCTGAAATCTTTGTTCCAACATTCCACTTCTAGATTCCTTCAGCTTGTAATTTACAAATCTTAATCAACATCTTTAGTTTTCTTCTCATCGCTTGATCTTCGATCCTTCATCTTTCTTCTACATTTTTTTATTTTTGTCTTTCATCTTATTGGCAGAATTTCCCTCCCAGACTGGATATCTTCACATCTGGTTACTACCTCTAGTTGCCCTTTCCTTTCCTACATCTAGTTCCTTGTCGAGTCTCTACAAAGTTCCCCTCATCCTAATTTTTCATTCCTTTCTCTTCACAGACTTTCCATTGACTTCAAGATATCCTTTCTTTCATCCCACATCCCATCTTGTTATCTAGTCCTATATCCAAACCTTGCATCACTATACACCTTCAAATCACTCTTTTCTTCCTTGCAAAAAGTTAATAGCCTTCCAAATTTCCTTTATGCATTTCCCTTCATTTCCACCTCCAATTCCCACCTTTAGTTCCACTAGTTTTCTATGCTTTTCTCCCATCCTTTCCTCTGGTCCTATGGCAAATTTTTGCATTTGTACCAATGACCAAATCACTCATTCCCTTCCATTTCACAGAACTTTCCCGTCTTTCAAGAATTCATTCCATCCACTCGTCATGTTTGATTCTCATATCCTATTCTAGGTTATTTTTTGGTAAATCTTCCAAACTCCTATGAAACACTTCAAAATGCTCCAACAACCTCGCAGCTCACTATTAGTGGTGGATTTGATCCTTGCAACTTCTCAAAGGCATTTTCCTACCCAAACAACATCAGCCATCTCAAGGATGTGATTCTAGATGCAAATTTCAAATGGTGGATGAATGAGGTAGGTCACCATGAATGCAATGGTTAGATTTTTAGCTACCACTTTCCTTTACATGAGCTCCAGACCATTCATTTTAAGCATGAAACATTTCAATTGTGGATTGCATTTATTACTTTCACCTACAGTAGTACATAATTTTTTTGCAAGCAATCAAGGATGGAAGAAACTGAGATTTAATAAATACATGGATGTTGGTCATTCAAAGCATTAATTGTTTTTGTATACGCCTAAAAATGACACGATTCGGTCTAAATAAATATTCTTAATATTTATTCATTCTTTATTCCTCTATCAATAAATAAATAAATAAATTTATTTATTTGATTCATATTCTTCCAACAATTAAATAAATTCTTTTATTTAATTTAAATTCTTCCCAAGCAATTAAATAATTCTTAATTATTTAATTAAATCAAATCATTCTTCCAAATTTGTATAAATCAAATCAAATTTATTTAAATCCTTTCAATCTCTTAAAATAAAATACAATCAAATATTTTATTTATTCTTCCAAAATATGCACAACAATTAAATAAATTTATTTATTTATTTTGCTTTCTTATCTTCTAAATTAAATAATACCAATTATTTAATTATTTCTTCCAATAATATCTTCTCTAAATTTAAATAAATCAATTATTTATTTAAGTTGCTTTTTCTTCTAAATTGAGTTATCTCTAAACATAATTCAATCTTTGTGCACATGCAATTAAATATTCCTAATATTTAATAAAGCAAAATATCTTCTTATTCTCATGCAAATCCCTTCTTCTTGTTTTAAATCACTTAACTGATTATTATATTCTTTTAATTGCTTTAACTCATTCTTCTATTCTTAGCAAATCCTCTCATGTAAAAGAAATCAAGACACATGTCTTTTCCTTATTCGTTGCACGTTCCTCCACCATTCTATACCGTTGATCTTCTCATTCTTTCTATACCGTTGATCTTCATTCTTCCAACTCTATAAATTCAACCTCATTCTTCCATTTCAATCATCCAAGCTTTAAGTATTGTTACTCTGCAGGAATTACAGCTGGCCTTTGGCACCAATTCCTTCATTGCTTGTGATCACATTCGTTACTACGTACTACGCACTACTACCATCATTGTGAAGCTCCTCTTCATTGCGATACTATCACTGCCATTCTCAATAGACATTCTTGAAGCATAGCAAGGAAGTACACTCTCTGAGGGCCACATTTCATACGTGCAAGAATGATTGTGATAGGAAATCAATGGAAGCTTCAATCTAAGGAAGGTTTGCTTTGTTGTTTGTTCATTGTTATTGAATTTCCTTAGTTCACTATTTCATTGAAGTTTTGGGTATTTGATATTGATTATTATTGCATATTCATTGTTGATCCAATTTTCCCTTAACATTTTGGCACCCACCGTGGGGCCTAGCCCCAAATCTAACCCAAAAACTGAGTTTTTGTGTTTTAAAAAGCCATACACAGGAGGAAGCAATGCATCCATCACTTCCTAACATGCATCTGTTACCTGTCGCAGTGCTTTCGTTACTGTTGCGCACATACACTCTGTTATAGCGCTTTTACCATCTGAGATGGCACATCTGTTAAACCAGTGCATATATACTATATTTTAGCACTTTTGTCCTCTATTACAATGCATATGTATTACAGTGCTTCTGTTGACTGTCTCTACACATTCAATCTCAGAAGCGGTGCATTTGTTGTAGGTAGTGATTTTAGGGTTTTCTAGGAGATTTTTGCTAGTGCTGACATCTTTACAGGGGGACTCTCTTGATGTATTTTGTAGGCTAGGTACTGGTTTAGATCCATATAATTGCATTTGTTAGATCACACTTTGATTTCTAAATAGGAAAGTAAAATGGATGCTCATGCAAATCTCACATAGTTTAACTAGGAAAGTGGTAATTGAATCATTGTTATCTTGCATTGCAACATTGCTATCTCTTCAAAGTTATTTCTATCTGGATAAAATTGAACTCATCATTGCTATATGGGTTAAAACTGAACCATTGCTATCTCGATTGACCCTCACTTCAAAGTTAACAACTCGTGCTATCGTGGATAAAATTAAACTCATCATTGCTATCTCGGTTAAAACTGAACCATTGCTATCTCGATTGACCAACATTTCAAAGTTAACAATTTGTGCTACGTGGATAAAATTGAACTCATCATTGCTATCTTGGTTAAAATTGGACTATTGCTATCTTGCGAATCACTTCAAAGTTCTGTGCTCGCCCAAGTAGATAGCTCATCTAGTTTTTTTCATTTTAACTAGGGGAAAAGAACCACTATATACTGTGTTTTTGAGAATGATACTAGGCCTATGCTCTCCCCTATCTTGGGTGATCAAAATGCTAGACATATCATTTTTGCATGTGTTTTTCCTTTAGAGGGGCTTGCTCTTGGATACCACTTATTCAAGTAGGAATGACCCTAAGTGGTAACAGGCTAGATGCCAAGCCCTTCCAAGCCACTATAAATAACTTGTGTTTGGAGCGAAAGCTTCAAACAATGAGTAAAGTTGTGTTACACTGACAACCAACCTCCCCCAAAACCCTCCAAGGTGCAATCCTTATAGGCTGGGAGACTCCAAAACAGAGAGTAGTGCTGCCGCATGTGCAACCACTCAAATGGTTACCCTCATTAAGCACCTTTTGTTCTAGTGGCCAAAAACCCTTGTAATCCATTTCAAGCCTAGGATTTGTACTTGCTTTTTTTCTTTTAGTCCAAAAAGAGTCGAGAAAATCACAAAAAAATAAAAAACCATAAAAAATTCTTTGTGTTTGTTGTGTCTTCTTGCCATAATTTTAGAAAAATCAGATCAAAAAGTACCAAAAACATCAAAAAATTCCAAAATTGCAAAAATATTGAGAAAAAGCCAAAGCGGCGCATCCGTCCTCTATTCCTGCACATCTGTGCCGACCTGCAGCGCATTTGTTTTGACTTGCAGCACTTCTATTGTCTATTGCAACACTTTTTCCTTTTACTAGAGTTGCACTTTTGTTACGACTTACGGTGCATATATAAGTTTCTGCAACGCATTTGTTTCGACGCATACACAACAATGAGAACTTGCACAATTTTCAAGATAAAAATTTTACCAATTCTGAGTACCCATTTCATTCTAGTTTCAGGTTCAGAGATCGGGTCTTACCTTGCAGTCAGTTTGCCATCCATTTCACGTCAAAACCTTTCTTTCATTAGTCACCTCATTCACCCTCTATCAGGTCTTTCTAGTCCAAAAGTCAAAGGTGTCCCATATTAGGTTAGCATAGGCCCCTTTTCCGTATCACTTTGGATTCAAGTAAACCTAGTAGGTCACAGAACTTTGCTAGAGGTCTTGGTGCACGACTAGTCCCTATACAGTAAGACAGGTATCGAGTACCCTTACTAGTGGCTACCATCTTGTATCGGCCATCTTACTTGGAGTCATTGGTCAAGAAAATCCTTTGTCCAAATCTTGTCATAAGTATCCTATTCTCAGTAGTCTCCATAGGCATCTTGCCAAAATCTCTAGTCCCATTCCACCTCGTCCCACGTCACCTTGCATGGTTCTTACTAGATCTCAATACAAAAAGAAACTTGAAATGGCCGGATCATCCAACCACATCATCACACCTCATGATAGTGATGAGGAAACCTCTAATGAAGACTATCAAGGAAGCATCCAAGATCATAAATTCCAACGCTTAGTGGAGAAAATGCTCCATATAGACCCTCATAAATATTTCTATCATCTTGCTAGTCTTGGAATTAAACTCCCCGTGGATTTTGATATAAGCACAATCCAAGAAAACGTAGAAGATGATCATGAAAGGGGAAAGAAAACCCTAGACCCAAATGCAAAAGATAAAGGAAAGAAAACCATAGACCAAAGTGCTCCTATGGAAGAAATGAGAAAAGAACTCAAGGGTCTAAAGCAACAAATGTCGGATCTCAAAACGGGCACAAACACTAAAACCTACTCCTTGGAAGATATTGCACCATACCCCTTCGATAAAAGTTTGAACATGACACCATTTCCCTATCGATTCAAAGTTCCTAAATTTGACAAATACAAAGGGAAAGGGGACCCTAGAGATCACATCAGGGAATTCAATGCAGCATGCATGGAAGTAGCTCACAATGAGACCTACTTAATGAGACTATTCCCTAGATCACTAGGTAGTCAAGCTATGGAGTGGTTTTCATGGCTCCCACCGAGCATCAAATCTTTTGATGAGTTAATCAACAAATTTATCATGCACTTCTCTTACAATATTGAACAAGAAGTCTCTGTAAGACTTAGGGCACACAACTGAGAGGGGGGGTGAATCAGTTGTGAAAAACTTTCTCCAATTTAAACACTTAAATCTTCTTGGTGATTAGCAGTATATTAAACATGAAACATAATGCATTCAAATCAAAAAGCAGAAACTCATCAACACATAAGACACCAAGATTTTGATGTGGAAAACCTGGTTAAGGGAAAAACCACAGGGTGATTAACCCAAGAATATATTCTCTGTTAGAAGAATAGAAAGAACAAAATGGCACATGCCAATTAGGGCTCACTGCCCGAGCACACTGCTCACAAGAGGCTCACTGCCTACAAGAGACACATTGTCTACAAAGAAATAAGTATCACCTTTATGAACTGGAGAATAGCATCTTCACCATGCTTGAATCAGTTCCATTTAAGCCCAATACTTCTACTCTGCCTTTCGCACACCTCCTCGCTACCACACACTCATCACCGCAAGAAACACTTTGGAATGACTTCACAATCCCTTATTTATACAAGACACCGACTTAGGAATAATCATCTAAGTCAAAAAACACCTACAAGAACATCCACAAGACGTGTAATATATCCGGTCAGCTAGTCTCAGGAAGAACACCAACATCCGGTGGTTATTCTTCAAATACGAACTTTAACTTCAATGCGGACCACCAACATGAACTAGAACTGATCCACAGATCACCACAAGCTTTCCTGAATCACCAGCAACATCCGCACTTCATCTGCTTACTAGAATCCTTCTCTCCTTCATTCGGAACCTCAAGAACATAGTCTGTCATCACTGTCACAAAAGAATAGGTTCTTCCAAACCTTCAAACCACGAGCCAATTGACTTGACACTTCATAAGGATGTTCTCAACACTTCCTCGAATCCGCAAAATGGGATAGTGCATTTCCGAATCTCACCGGACCTATCTATGTCACTCTGTCACCTCTTAACACCTGCCGGAACCGGTTCTACTTGAGCGACCACAACTTCTTCCGATCTTCATGCGGACCTCTGAAAATTTGCCTGGAGAATCTCAAGACTTATATCTACAAACCCTTAAAACCGCATCCTCTAATCCTCAACCTATCTTGGACTTTTACCTTGTTGTCATCACTGTTCTTCATTGTTCCTGATTGAGACTAATTTTCTCAATATCCTCAGCACACAGCTCATCCAATCCTTCTCATTAATGCAACATGAGTATGTTGACATCAATGACAACACCGGTTAGACCCATACTTGCAATAGTCTCTATGCTCGATTTATGCAACACCAAGCAAAAGAGTGGTGAATCATTCTCCACCTTCCTACAAATATGGAGACAACTAGCAAGCAAGTGCTCTTACGATGTGCCTGAGAAGCAACTAATGGAGATGTTTGTCCATAACCTCAATATTGATCTTAGCTATCAAATACAAATACAATGCCCTATTTCATTCTCAAAAGTCATTGAAATGGGATTGTTTATCAAAAAAGCTATGATCGCCAAGGGGCAAATCAAGTTACATAAGGACACACCTACTTCCAACTACACGACTGACAAATCAAAGTTTTGGACCAAGAATAAGAATGTTGTCAACGATGGAGTAGTTAACGCCAAGGTGGTGGCTCCCAAGAAACAACCCATACTCACTCTCAAAGGAGAGGCAAACAATGTTACACCCAACAAAACATTCTCTCAGGAGCCAAGACCATGGCTCAACTCGAATCCAAGGTGAAAGTTCACACCACTGGGTAGTCCCAAGAATCTGCATTAAGGAAGTTATTGGCCAACAACGAAATCTCTCTACCACCAACAAGTGACTATGAGCCTACAGTCAAACCTCACTATTGGAAAGACACCGACTATTGTGAGTATCATAGAGGAAGAGGACATACAACCAACAATTGTATCCATCTCAAACATGTTATTCAAGATGAGCTTGATCAAAATCAAGGAGGAACCCAACAACATACCTCCAATGAGACACATGTGGCTTACAGGGATCCACTTCTCAATCATGACAGGCCAAACAACAACAATAAAAATAATGGCAATAACAACAATGGCAACAACAACAACAATCGCAACAGGCAAAATCAGAATAGTGGAAACAATAATGCCAACTATGCAAGTGTGCCATTTGACTATACCATTAATTGCATATCAGAGCACGTCCCACAAATCAATGTGGTCATGCCAAACCAATAATCAGAACCTAACAGAACTGGTTGTAGTACCATTACCCGCAGTGGTAAAGTCACACTGAATACCGTCCCCCAAGGTTGTCACCTTCTCAATCCAACTTCCGTCAGTATAATGTCATAGACCAACTACATAAAACTCTGGCCCACATTTATATCTTGGAGTTGTTGCGTCTATTTCCTTCTCATAAGGAGATTCTCAATAAAGCCTTAGTGGAAACCACAGTCCCCACTAACTTGGCCCAAGAGAAGTTTCAAGCCATGGTAGGTAATCTGACCTCCTCAAGTACCATATCATTTACCGAGCAAGATGACCTCTTAGTGTCTCAACCTCATAACACCCCTCTACATATTGTCGCCTTCATCCACAAGCACCGCATCGAGAGGGTTCTCATTGATGGGGGAGCTGGTTTAAATATTTGCACGTTAAAGCTAGTCCTTACATTAAGATTCTCTGAAAATGTCGTTGATCCAAGGAAGAAGATTACTATCAAAGCCTATGATGAAGAGGAGAGAACTACAAAGGGAATAGTAGTGTTACCCATACAAGTGGGACCAGTGATAAAAGATGTTGTGTGCCAAGTCCTAGATAGGGAGCTCGCCTATAATATTCTCCTAGGAAGACCATGGATTCATGCCATGAAAGTTGTCCCTTCGACCTATCACCAATGCATAAAATTTCCGCATAGTAGCAAGCAAGTCACCATTCAAGGAGACCCTGATCCCTTCCAACATTGCAACTCTGTCCTTTCAAAACCTGATTGCATCATACCAAACAATAGAGCATCTACATCCCCTACACCAAAGCATGATCATACCTCTGAAGCTTCCTCATCAAGGCCCAAGGAGCAGAAAATTACCATCAAAGAAAAAGGAGTTGGGGAATACTCCATAGAGCACTGCCTCAATCTAGCCAAGATGCCTTTATCTCATAGATCCTTTGGTTGACCCAAGCATTTTCCAAAGCCATCTGCTCCTCCTATAGCTCCCACAGCTCCCTTTGTAAAATGGGGGACCTTATCTGATGAAACAGAGGAAAGAGATGTCCTATAATGGCTTTATGCCAAAGAAGAAGAGAACATACAACAGGAACCACCTAGACTCCCAACAGAACTCTAAGGACGAGGAGAAGCTATCTTACATAGAATGGGTTACAAAGGACAAGGCCCTATCGGCCTAAGAAAAGAAGGAATCATAGAACCCATTCAACCTTCTTCTTCCTCATTGGCTAGAAATACAAATGGTCTAGGATATAAAGGCAAGGGCAAGGCTAAAGAAAATGTTTGTCTTGTAGAAATGATCCATACACTCCAAGTGGACAATGACACAGATTCCAATGAATATGAGTGGGATGAGCTGACAAAGCATTCCTACAATAACAAAGAGGTCGATACCATTCAAACTTATACCCCCTACCGTGAGGGACAAATGCTACCGAATAGACCACTAGAGTCTAATTTGCCTATCTCTGAGAGTATGACTTTCGAGGAAGGCTCGAGTTCTATCGCAATAAACAACTTGGAGGAAAGTACCATCCCGAACACTCCCCCTACCAATACTCCTAGTATATCCATTCAAACTATCAATGAATTAGATCTATCCTCTGACTCTCTCCCCCTTGTGCATCCTGAGCTTATTGACTAGGATCTACGAGGAACTCCTCAACTAGATATGTTCCAAAACGATGATGCTTATATTGACTACATGGAACTTAGGGACCACCTACCCAAAGGGGATCATAAATTTGGTTTCTCTATTGAACTTAATACCGTGGCTTATTTTGGAGAGGGTGCCAAGCCTTCCAGTCGCAAAAATATCAAAATAAAAATTGGATCTGATGGTAAAAACTGTTCTGCGGTAGTGTCAGATCCCAAAACAGTAAAAAGAAAGGACATATCCGAAGGTGAAAACCTAATTGTGGCACCTGACGATGGAAGGCTTGACACTCTCCATAGTGGCATGCACCAGGAGAAGTCCCAGATTGTGGTAGAACCCACAGAGCCGGTTAACATTGGAATAGAGGAACAACCTAAGATCATTCACTTTGCTAAGTCTCTAACCCCACCAGAGAAGACCAAGTTTGTACCATTCTTCAAGAGAAAGCAAGTCAATTTTGCTTGGTCATACATAGATATGCTGGGGTTAGATCCAGATTTGATTCTACACCATCTTCCTTTAGATCCAGGAGTGAAACCAGTGTAATAGAAGCTTAGAAAGATGCATCCACATAGCATTGCTTGTAAAAGAAGAACTCAAGAAATTACTAGATGTAGGGTTCATCAGATCTATAGACTATCTGGAATGGGTCTCCAACATAGTACCAGTGTCCAAACCAGATGGCCGAGTTAGACTATGCAATGATTTTAGAGATCTAAACAAAGCTTGCCGCAAGGATGATTTTTCGTTGCCAAATATAGATATCATAGTCGACTTAACAGCACGGCATACCATGTTATCTCTCATGGATGGCTTCTCAGTATATAATCAGATCAAGATAGCACCAAAAGACCAGCATAAGACAACTTTCACTTGTCCATGGGCCACTTTCTGTTGGAATGTCATGCCATTTGGGCTAAAGAACCCAGGAGCCACATATCAACGTGCTATGACCACTATATTTCATGATATGATGCACATGACCATGGAAGATTATGTAGATGATATCCTAGCAAAGTCACTCACAAGAGAATCACACTTGGATGTGTTAGAGAAAGTCTTTCAGAGATTAGAGAAATTCAAAGTCAGGTTGAACCCAAAGAAGTGTGTGTTTGGAGTCACCTCAAGCAAACTCCTAGGTTTTATTGTATCAGCAAATGGAATAGAGGTGGATCCCGCCAAAGTCAAGGCTATCATGGACATGCCACCACCCAAGACTCTTACTCAACTAAGATCTCTACAAGGCAAGCTACAAGCAATCTATAGATTCATATCACAATTGGCAGACAAGTGTCAACCATTCAGTCATCTCCTACACAAGAACATTCCATTTAGATGGGATAAGAAATGTGAAGAGGCATTCAACAAATTGAAAGAATATCTTATGAATCCACCTATTCTCATCATATCCAAGGGAAACCATTGATACTCTACATATCTGCTACACCTACAGCTCTTGGGGCTCTTCTAGCACAACAAGATTATGAGAATAAGGAAAGAGCCGTCTACTATATCAGTCGCACATTGGTGGGCTATGAGTTGCAATACTCTTAGATAGAAAGATCATGTCTTGCAGTAGTTTTTGCTTCCCAAAAACTCTGACATTATATGCTTGCACATCCAGTCAAACTTATTGCAAAAATAGATCCACTGAAATACCTACTAAGCAAACCAACTCTTACAGGTCACCTAGCCAAATGGGTAATGCTCCTAAGTGAATACGACATTGAGTATGTAGATAGAAAAGCTATCAAAGGACAAGTCATTACTGACTAGCTAGTAGAAGCACCACTACAGGACACCACACCAATGCAATTTGAGTTTCTAGATGAATCCTTATTCAATGTCTCAACACATTCCTGGAAACTATACTTTGATGGGTCCTACACAAACCATGGATCGGGGGCAGGAATCTTGTTTGTAACTCCACATGGTGATACCATACCAAAGTCTTACCGTCTATTGTTCCCATGCACCAATAACATAGCAAAATATAAAGCTTTAGTCATTCGCCTCAAGATGGCAATAGAGTGGAAAATCAAAGAGCTACATGTCTATGGTGATTCTCAACTAATAATAAATCAGGTCAATGATGATTACCAAACCAAAGATGAGAAGCTTGTCCCATACAAGTGGATGGTCGATGACTTTAAAGAATACTTTGTAATCATCTCTTTTGAGCAGATACCTAGGATTGAGAACAAAGCAGCAGATGCCATGGCAACCATTGCCTCTCTTCTTGAAATACCAGAGAATGAGTCACGGTATGAGTTCTTAGTGGAAACTATTTAGCAACCAACTTATGATCTTCCTGAGAACCATTCCATATGCCTTTTAGTTGGATTTGCTTCACCTTGGTACGATAAGATTTACGCTTACCTCAAGGACAACACCCTCCCACCTGACTTATCTTCAAACCAACGACGGACCTTTATACACCAAACCTCTCACTATACCATCATTACTGACACCCTATACCGACGTGGTCTAGATGGTACTTTACTCTATTGTTTAGAACGAGAAGAATCTGTAACCGCCTTACAAGACGTACATGAAGGGATTTGCGGGACACACTCTAGTGGTCCTTCCTTAGCCAAGAAACTCATGCATTTGGGTTATTACTGGCTGAACATGGAAATAGATTCATATCAGTTTGTCAAGAAGTGCAAGCAATGCCAAATACATGGGAACTTGATACATGCACCAGCTCAAGAGTTGAGACCTTTAACGACACCTTGGCCCTTTTGCCAATGGGGACTTGACCTTGTGGAAAGATTCATCCACCCTCATCCAACGGCCATAAATTCATCATAACCACTACTGAGTACTTTACCAAGTGGATTGAAGCCATTCCCCTCACCACCGTCATAGGTAAGCAAATCTCCTCATTCATCCTGATTACCTCATCTGCAAATACGGAATTCCCTCATCCATTATCATGGATAACGGAAGACCCTTCAAAAACCAGGATGTCCAATAACTCTACGATCGATTTAAAATCCAACACCGTTTCTCCTCACCCTATTACCCCCAAGGCAACGGTCAAGCTGCAGCATCCAACAAGACCATCTTGAAACTCCTCAAGAAGACAGTCAACAATGCTGGTCGTGATTGGCACATCCAACTCAATCCCGCTTTGTGGGCCTACAGAACTAGTATACGCACTCTCACAGGTGCTACCCCTTACGCCCTTGTCTATGGCTCAGAAGTTATCCTTCCCATTGAGGTTGAGTTACCATCTCTCAGGGTGTTGTTAAAAGGTCTCATAAAGCATATCAAGAACTAGAGTTGCTAGAGGAAAGGAGACATAAAGCCTTTGACCATCTCAAAGCATATCAACAGATGATGTCATGAAGCTATAACCACAGAGCTCACCCAAGAGTCTTTAAGATTGGAGATCTAGTACTTAAAGAGAATCCCTGTAATCAACAGGATAAGGAAAAGAAAGGCAAGTTCGAACCCAACTGGCTTGGGCCTTATGTGATCGTAGCTGCTTATGGATCAGAGGCATATCAGTTAGCAACATCAGAGGGTGAGCTGTTCAATGACCCAATCAACAGCATGCATCTTCACCGGTTCTATACCTAGGAGAACCCCAATGTAAGGGGGCGTAAAATACAAAAAATAAAAAAAATAAAAAAAATACAAAAAAAAATTAAAAAAATCAGAAAAATACAAAAAAATTGTCCTTTGGTGAAAACTTGGGAAACAGGCGCCTTGGATAGGTATCATGATGAAAACCTGGAAAACAGGCGTCATGTTTACTTTCTAGCTTTCAGGCAAATAAAAGTAAGTAGTGAAAACCTGGAAACAGGCATTACTTGTGATAAATCGCTTCCTCCATCTTTGGGAAACCAATCACCTTGTGTCCATTCTTCCTCGTGTTTCATTCGACCCATATCCATTCCAAAATAAAAACCTAATGATAACCTGTCATGGCTTGATACTCTACCTCTTTGTTGCCTTGTCAACCAAGGTTGTATTCCATATCCTATCCATAGTGTCAGCCTAGCGTAGTGTCTCTCATTGGTCTTCATGGTCCAAGTCCATGAACTACGTTGCCTCTGCGTCATCACGTAGGCAAGGCCATTATTCTAAATGCGCCCCTGAGGCTCTCATGGTCCCATCCATCCCATTTCTTGTCATCTTTATTCTAGTCCATCCATGGTCCATTAGGGTTTACCCCGAACTACGTTGCCTCTACATCGTCATGTAGGCAAGGCCATTTAGCAATGAGCCCCCGAGGCACTAGGTCAGTCCCTTAGGGTCCGTCTCACCAATAAGGATCGTGGAATCTTCTCACCAGGCAAGCAAGTGCAGGCAAAGCCCGCTTTCAAGAAAAAATCCTGATGCAAGACATTAACCTATCCAAAGCAAAACAAACTCCTAAGGCCTTCTAAATGATTTTACTCAAATTATGGCAAGAAACAAACACATCTAAATGCAAAAATGTTTTGTGGATTGGAAACATTGGTTAAAATATAGAGTCTTGATTTTTTGCTATTATGCCTTTCTATGCTACTCGAGGATGCCAAAAGCTAGAGATTCTATGATGGGGGCATGATTCTTTCCTTTGTTTATTGTTTGTGGATTAAACTTTAGTAATGTGAAACCTTGTCTAAAGACATGATCAACAAAAGATCATCGAGGACATCAAAGGTCTAACATGAACGGGGGCAATCCTTGACTATTGATACGCAAGAAGTACTCAGGTCATCTCTGTTCAATTATGCCTAGATGCTTGTATTAACTTGCTAAATTAAAATCCATGTAAGCAATACTCAGGTCATCTCGGTTCAATTATACCTAGATGCTTGTATTAACTTACAACATTTCAAAAAAGCCCAATGATGAAATAAGCACTTCAAAATACTTGCACCATCAAGCTGTCAAAACCATTCACATCCATAAACCATCCATTTCATATCCATTCGCATCCACAAAGCATCCATAACCCGTGTAATAAAAAGATCCAATCAATGCAGAGTAACAATACAAAGTCAAGCTTGTGAATCTTTCTATCAGGTCATTCTTCCAATCATTCTTCTATCTATCATTCTGTCATTTCTGTGTCGATAGTGTACATTTGGACATCACAAAAACAAAACATATAGGTGCATATCATATCATATGAAATAGTCATTTATATGATTAAATCAGTTGCATACATAGTAAGTGCATCAGGTCATCCATATACAGTTTGTTGCAATCATCATATAGTGTCAAAACAAAAAAAATAAAAAACATAGATAACTGCATCAGATAAGTTGCATAATCACATAGATACCACTTTGCACACACACACACATTAGAAACATTTCAAGTAAAATCATCCAAAGTCTGCATTAGGTCATATGGCATCACATAGCCTCATGTCAAAATCTGCATTAGATTACATCATATAGCATCAAGTAAACATCTAAGTCTACATTAGATAAACACATGCATCGCATCATACAATAGGAATGCATCATAACTCATACATATAGAAAGCATCAAAATAGCTGCGTCATCATATAAATATCCAAAAATGTGTCCAAATGTACAATATCAAAGTATCTCTCTGAAGTAATGTCATATACAAAATATACATCCCAATAGATGATGATACATGTCTCAAAATGCCAAAAGATACATAAGATCCAAAGTCTGCTAGTCTCTACTATCCCTACTACTATGGACCACCGCTACCAGCAATATCCCCTCCTCCTCCGCTAGCCCCCGACTGTTGTGGGCCCATCACAGAAGCTCTTGACCTTGATGGACCTACTCTCTGGGAGGCTGCAAACTAGCTCCTATAGCTTGAAGCCCTCTGACTTGTTGGCACGACGCCATGATATAGACCTCGATAGTACTAAGCCTCAGCCTGCGCTCTAGCAAGCTCACCCTACACCTGTTCTAGCTATGTCTGTGCCAGTCCTAGCTGTGCCTACACCTGGTGCACCTGCCCAACCAAGAAACTGCTCGTTACATCTGTCCCTAGGGATGCCAATGCAGTATCCTGCTCTACATGGATAATGCGTATCCGTGCATCCGCCATGTCTCTCTCTGGTGAGCCCTGCAATCACCTCTACATCTGTCTCTCGCTGGGTATCGGCTCTCCTAAGCTATGCCCGCAGCTGCCTAATCTCTCCCCTCAGGGTGGCTATAGTCCTCTCCCGCACATCTGACTGTGCTAGACCCTGAGTTGCCTATGCTTGTCCCTGCCCCTGTGGCTGAGGTCCCTGCTGTTGTGCCACCTGCTGAGGTGGCGGCATCTGTACCTGTTGTGGTGCCTACTATGCAACCTGTGATGGCACTGCCTGCTTAGCATGGGACGGTCCCTCCCCACGTCTCCTCCTCTGCCGAGGTCGACCTCCGTCATCTCCATCGTCTCCTCCATCTCTACCACCCCCTCATCCTCCTCTCCCCCTCGTCCTCCTCCTCCAGCCAACCTGGCCCTCGTCATCTAAGTCAGCCTCATCTATCTGAGGCATCAACACCCCAAGCCCTGAGTATCTCAGAAATGGGTGTGTAGTAAACCAATCCTCATAGTCCTGTGTCACCCCGGCGTCTGCAATCCCCCTCCTCATATCCCAGGCAACGTATGGTGTCTGTCGAAACTCTGCCAATGCCTCCTCATAAGATGCCATTAGCCCCCATTTGAGCCTCTCTGCGTGAGTCCTCACAAACTGACCCTGCCCCTATGGCATGCCTTGCCTCCTCCCAAACTGTCGTTGTACTTGGCTGACTATCTGCCTCTTTAGGATAAATCACGTCTGCCCTATCAGCCACCATGACTGATAGCCGTAAGGTAACTCATCTGCCTCATCATCCCAGGGCTCACAATCTAAGTATGGCCGCCACTCAACCACATCTACTCTTTCCAAGGCGTGTTGCTAGTACTCCAGCTTCCCCAGCTTGTGCTGGGAAATCACTCCTACATAGCCATAGCTATATGGCTCTCCTCTCTGTCTATCAAACACACGGATCGGTCTCGTGATCGCTATGTGCTCCCATAGCCAAAACTGTAGTAGCGACACACCTGCAGATAGGCTCGTGCTCCTGTGGTATACCACCTGATGCATATCGTGGTATAAGTGTGTAAGTACACAGACACCCCAAGCATACCGGGTGCCCTTTGTGATCATCCTCTCCATGATCCTACCCCATCCAATGGGGAACCCATGTGATCTCCTGTTGGGGCATACCACACGTCTGATCAGTCCTGCTACAATACCTGGGAAGTAGTCGTAACAGTCATAGATGTCTTGCCAAGGGATGACCTGCCCGACCAGCTCGGGGTCATCAAACACTTGCGCACTCGGCAAGTCTTGTGTCTCTCTGTGGATCATACTCCACAAGATCTCCCTGAATGGGTAAATGGAGGATCTTGTACACGTCCTCCAAAGTAATGGCCATCTCACCATTAGGGAGGTGGAAGGTCCCGTCCTCACTGTGGAACCTCTCCACTACAGTAGTCAACAATCCACGATTTGCCCGAACCTCGGGCATGAAGCATACATAATCAAGTCCCATAGCACTGAGTTCCTCCCTATCTATCTCTGTCAGCATATATCTCTACAACATCGGCATAGGGAACCGCTCCCTAGACTAAAGCGTATCTCGTATATCCTCCTACAAGCACGCAAAGCAAGGCATCAATCCAAAGCTGCAAATACCATACTCAACATATCTATAGAAACATATCAACTAACTTAGCATTTCAAATTGATCGAAACAGCAAACTACATTTCTTGACTAGATTCCTGCAATCTTGGAGATAGCTTATCGATTGACGTGTCAAACAAGGCACCAATCGAGTCAATTTGCTAAGTATTTTGCTTATCTATATCATATGCACCACAATAGGTGGTAAATGTGCCATTTCTTAATGAAAGCACCATTTCTTGACCTATGTGCCACTTCTGGCAAAAAGCACCACATCAATCCATAGATGCGTTGTCCTATGCTATAAATATGTTGCTTCTACGCATGCTCCGCAACATACCGTGTATGTGCTACAGGAATATGCATGTGCCGACTTATCCTATATATGCGCGACATTCATGCATGCACTGCATTATTTCATGCATGCACCACAGAAATACCTATGTGTCGTTTTGCGTGACATATGTGCCATTCTACATTCCGGCGCATCTGTCTAATCTACTTTTCCCCTAGCATTTATGACACTCTAACTCGACCCTAGGGAAATTTTTTTGAGATACATACCGGGGGTCCTGCCTCTACTGGTCGGTCGAATCGACGGACGCACTCGAATTGATGCTCCTCGCATCTAATGTCCATCCTCGTGCTGACTGCTCTCTGCTCTATGCTGCTCTAAGCTCTCCAAAGCAAATCAAACCAAGACAAGTGTGCAAATGAATTGTCTTGTGGACCCAGCTCCTATATATAGCGTGCAAACCCTAATCTGGCTAGGTGGTGACTATGACTACTTTCCGCACCCGTTTCTTCCAGTTTTCTTCCCCGTTCCTCTGAAACACGTCATGTTTCCTTCAAACCTAACCTAGTTTCACCTTTTGTCTTCATAAGATTGTCTGTCTCTCGTCCTTCTGCCTTCTTCCCGTCCAATCTCTCGAGGGGGCATCCTATCATCATAACCTGTACTAGGGGCAAACTGGGGCATGTATCATTGTCAGACTATCTATTCTTTGAAGCAATGCCGTAAACTGCATTGCATCAAAGAGGGGCAAAATGTATACGCCTAAAAATGACACGATTCGGTCTAAATAAATATTTTTAATATTTATTCCTTCTTTATTCCTCTATCAATAAATAAATAAATAAATTTATTTATTTGATTCATATTATTCCAACAATTAAATAAATTCCTTTATTTAATTTAAATTCTTCCCAAGCAATTAAATAATTCTTAATTATTTAATTAAATCAAATCATTCTTCCAAATTTGAATAAATCAAATCAAATTTATTTAAATCCTTTCAATCTCTTAAAATAAATAATAATCAAATATTTTATTTATTCTTCCAAAATCATGCACAACAATTAAATAAATTTATTTATTTAATTTGCTTTCTTATCTTCTAAATTAAATAATACCAATTATTTAATTATTTCTTCCAATAATATCTTCTCTAAATTTAAATAAATCAATTATTTATTTAAGTTGCTTTTTCTTCTAAATTGAGTTATCTCTAAACATAATTCAATCTTTGTGCACATGCAATTAAATATTCCTAATATTTAATAAAGCAAAATATCTTCTTATTCTCATGCAAATCCCTTCTTCTTGTTTTAAATCACTTAACTGATTATTATATTCTTTTAATTGCTTTAACTCATTCTTCTATTCTTAGCAAATCCTCTCATGCAAAAAAAAGCAAGACACATGTCTTTATCTTATTTGTTGCATGTTCCTCAACCGTTCTATACCGTTGATCTTCTCATTCTTTCTATACCGTTGATCTTCATTCTTCCAACTCTATAAATTCAACCTCGTTCTTCCATTTCAATCATCCAAGCTTTAAGTATTGTTACTCTGCAAGAATTACAGCGTACCTTTGGCACCAATTCCTTCATTGCTTGTGATCACATTCGTTACTATGCACTACGCACTACTACCATCATTGCGAAGCTCCTCTTCATTGCGATACTATCACTGCCATTCTCAATCGACATTCTTGAAGCATAGAAAGGAAGTGCACTCTCTGAGGGCCACATTCCATACATGCAAGAACGATTGTGATAGGCAATCAATGGAAGCTTCGATCTAAGGAAGGTTTGCTTTGTTGTTTGTTCATTGTTATTGAATTTCCTTAGTTCACTATTTAATTGAAGTTTTGGGTATTTGATATTGATTATTATTGCATATTCATTGTTGATCCAATTTTCCCTTAACAGTTTCTTTTCTTCCATGCACCTGTAAGTGTTGAGGATCATCTAGGGTTTCAACTCCTACCAGTCTAGTCCATTTGGAGCAATAAGTTTTGTAAGTCAGAAGGGGATTAATATTGTAAATGGTATTTGTGATATAATGTCTCCATGACTGTTTGTAGATCTTTAAGGAAGCCTTGCAATCACAGTTGTAGGTTTCCTCTTGCCACATGTGCTAGTAAGATTGTAATATGGATTTGATAAATGTCGTAACATTTTAATTCATTGCATGTCTTATAATGGTCATTTATGTATTTCATATGGATTTATATAGTATGGGGATGGATTATTAAGTATGCTGTATTATTTGTTACCATATATTTGGTGTATGTAAATGCATAGTTCATTATTCCTTCATGATTTCAATTTATTGTTGCTCTTGGAAAATACAACTCTGTTACCCATTGGATACGCACTAGTCCTCATAGTTCATGGTCAATCATATGCCTTAAAATGAAAAACATATTTAACTAATAGTTTAAGAGTTAATTTAGGTTCCTACTCTACCTACTTGCTCAAACCATCATTATTACTTTTGTATATCTTTAGTGAGCCGGTGTCAAATAGATGTTCAAAGGTTTGTGCATGTAGGAGTTTGACCCATCATTACAATCTATTATTTTGCAAGTGGATATGTCTAGTGAGCTCATGTCAGATAAATATTTAGAGGTTTATAATAATGTGGGTGCAAGATATAAGTGTGTATACAATCTTAAGGGGATTTATCTTCAGTGATTGAAATTGATTACATTTTGGGTGCACTTATATGCTTTCTTTTTATTTGTTGTTATGAGGTCTAGTAGCTTGTTCTTGATTGCCATTAGGGTATGGAAGTCAAAGCCCTATTCTAGTATTTTCCATATATTTGAACCTCAAGGGAATACCTCCTACATTTTGTAGAGCCTGGAGAAGAAGAGGATTTGCCTCAATCCTATGCATTAGAATAAAACTATCCTCTCTTTGTTATGTATCACCCTCCCTACTTGAGATACCTTGTTCCCCTTGTCTCAATCTTGGTCATGGTGCTAGAGGAGAGGGCCTACTATTTTGGGACCCAATAGAACTGTTAGATAGAAAAGAGAGATCTAGCCTAGAAGGTTAAACTAGGTCAAACCCTCTTCCACAAACATTGAGGCACAAGTTGAGCTTGCCTTATATCCTTGAAGAAGAGCCAAACTACAGGGGCTTTGTCCTTTTGTTGTATAGAAGAGAATCAACCAAATCCAACCAATCAAACTAGGGTAAAATATGAAACCCTAATTGAACAAGATCATAGCACAACAAACTATCAGGAACAGATACAAGAAATCCAAAAGCATAGTGGAGACTAGTGAGTAGAAAAGATTTATCTTCAGGGGATTTATCTTCAGTGATTGAAATTGATTACATTTTGGGTGCACTTATATGCTTTCTTTTTATTTGTTGTTATGAGGTCTAGTAGCGTGTTCTTGATTGCCATTAGGGTATGGAAGTCAAAGCCCTATTCTAGTATTTTCCATATATTTGAACCTCAAGGGAATACCTCCTACATTTTGTAGAGCCTAGAGAAGAAGAGGATTTGCCTCAATCCTATGCATTAGAATAAAACTGTCCTCTCTTTGTTATGTATCGCCCTCCCTACTTGAGATACCTTGTTCCCCTTGTCTCAATCTTGGTCATGGTGCTAGAGGAGAGGGCCTACTATTTTGGGACCCAATAGAATTGTTAGATAGAAAAGAGAGATCTAGCCTAGAAGGTTAAACTAGGTCAAACCCTCTTCCACAAACATTGAGGCACAAGTTGAGCTTGCCTTATATCCTTGAAGAAGAGCCAAACTACAGGGGCTTTGTCCTTTTGTTGTATAGAAGAGAATCAACCAAATCCAACCAATCAAACTAGGGTAAAATATGAAACCCTAATTGAACAAGATCATAGCACAACAAACTATCGGAAACAGATACAAGAAATCCAAAAGCATAGTGGAGACTAGTGAGTAGAAAAGAACCCAGATCTAAATTTGGGGGCTAGAAAGACCAAGGCACTGGGTGCCCTAGAGCCAATTTAAGGTTTTACAAAAACTCTAAGCTTTTCCACACCTGTACCTACAAAACCTTCCTTCTTCCTGGATCTTGCCTCTTTAAACCTATTACTTCAACCTGTGCACATAAAAGAAGGAAAGAGGGTTGGTTCTATTTAGGAGCTTGCCTAAGTCAAGCTCCATGAATGATGTTTCTACCTCCATAATAGCAATGATGAGAGATAAAGAGAGTGTACCCTAGGAGGGCAGAGGCAAATCTAAAGTAGATTGGAATGCTATCACAAAGCACAAAGGAAAAGAGTCACCATGAGTATCGAAACCCTAGCTTGCTTGATGCAACGTACAACTTGACTCAAGAAGTTGGTGTAGCCCAAAGAAGTAGAGAGATCTTCACAAGACCTGTAAGAAGTCAGCACAACAACAATAATCCACCATAGAGAGATTTAGAGAAGAATAAAGAGCATGAGAGAAGGAGAGAGAGTGCAAGTGTGCCTAGATTGCTTAGATTTCCAAATGAATAAACTAACTTTCTTATATATGCATTCTCGCTCACCAACAATGAATAAAACCAAATGGGGTCGACATGTAAAAGTTAAGGAGGTGTTCTAAGCTGACACCACAAAATAGGGCTAGGGCTAACATCCAAGACTAGCGTGCTAGGCGCCCTGGTCCTTTAGCTGCCAAAACTCCAGGGAGTGTCCATTTAATTGGGCTTAGGCTAGTCCTAACTTTATTTTTTCAGTTTTATTCATCAGGATTGAGATTTAATTGTTTACAAGTCCACCCGGGTTCTAAACTAGGTGTAAAATGCTAGTGTACACATTTTACTCCATACCAAGAACCTAAACTTTCATGAGAGGATGAAGAACATAGATGTTCAATACCATTTTGTTCATGGAACAACATAGGATGGGAGGATGATGTTGTAGAAAGTTGTCATTTTGTAGAATGTTGTTGATGCATTAGCAAAGCCAGTCATCATAGAGAAGTTTAGGTATAGTAAGTCTATGGGCCTCGCAACCCCTAGTAGATAGTTGATAGTGTTGGTATTCCCTTTTCTCTCACAAGGTGTTTGAAAAGTGGAATAATGTTAGGAAATGTGTCTCAACCTTTCATCCTAGTATTAAGAATAAAAACATGTAATTTTTGGGCTATAAAATTGAAATGTGATTTTTAAGGCTCTAGATGTTGATTTTAGCCTTGGAAAAGTGTAAAAACAAGGCTTAATTATAACAAGTGGGATATGGTGACATGGGCCTCTTTCTTATCTTCAACTTAAAAAAATAGGTTCAATTGACTTCTTGGATAAAAAATTATGGCCTCCAGAAGTTGGGTCTCCCACACCTAAAATGTAAGAGCATCTATAATGCATAAGAGAGTTGTAAGAGAGAGTTACACGCATTGACCAGATTATGATGCATGTTATGAAATTTCATAAGACATAATTGAATAGATAAAGTGGAACCACAATGGAGTGCCCAAGTTGGTGAGTGGATTACGGTGATCTTATGAGATGTGTAAGGAATATGTTATTTTTTGCTTGTGGACTCATCTTGGGATTTGGGCATTGGATTTTGCCTAGGGATTTGGGTGCCACATTTTGGGTGGTTTAGCTCATGGTTTCTTAATTAAAATTTGATGGTTTCATGTATTTCTTCTCCTATTTATAGGGTGATTGAGATGGAGGGTTCATATTGAGTTTTATAGGCATTATTATGTTGCTAGAATTGCTCCAGATCTCTTGTTGGTGATACTCCTATAAAGGATTAGACTCTGTAAGTTCATTGTAACCATTTGATTTTTTAATAATACATTTATTTTCTTTGGAGTTTGTAGTTTTTCTCCCAATAGGGCTTCCCCCATGTAAATCACTACGTTGTGGTAGATTGCTTTTGTGTTTATTTACTTGCATTTGTATGATCAATTTATTTTTGCACATACCTCTTCTCATAGATTAGTGTAGAAAGTGTATTTCACACATCTACTTCTTTTCAAAGAAGACACTAGATTTAAACAAGAAGAGTTGGGATGATAAGCTTAAATTTGTTTTTTGGGCCGATAGAATCACCTATAAGAAAGCCATTGGAAGAAGTCCTCTTGAGCTAATCTATGGGACTAAGGCCAAGTTACTTATCATCTTAGAGTTACTAGTCTATAATCTACTATAATATAAAGAAGGACATGAAGATAATGTTATATCTCAAAGGATGCATGAGCTCCGTGAACTTGATGAGGCAAGGAGAGCTGCACACAATAGAAATTTTCTACAACTACAAAAAATGGAGTATTTGTTTAACAATAAGGAATTTCAAAGATGTTTCCAAGTGGGAAACATTGTCCTCATGTGGAATGCTAGACTAGAGGATAAGGAAAACTATGTCAAATTTGAAGCTATTTGGGTTGCATTGTATGAGATTGCAAACAAGTGTGGTCAAGGAACATATTAGATTAAGAGTCTAGATGGAGATCTCATAGAGCTACTAGTTCATGGGAAACACCTGACTGTTTCTCTTGAAGATTTAAGAAAATCCATACTCATTTCCCTTTTGTCTCACTTTTGTAATCATGGTTATTGTTATGCCCATGATGAAGTGTGTGTTCTCATTCTTGACTTGTGTTTTATTTTTTCTTTTGGTATAATTTGTTTTTGTGTCTACCTTATTTTTGCAAGTGTGCTTTTTGGTTAGCTCTTGGGTATAGCTTAGATTCTCACCATATCCATGTGGGATGCATGTCCCCAACTAGAGCCTATGTTGGCACTATTTTTTGTGTTGCCAGTTTGATGTGGATTTGTACCTTTGGTAGCCTATGTTTTCTTGTTGTGTGGTACATTTTTATAATCATGTCTTCATGCTTGCTTTATAATTAGGATTTCCATTATAGGTCTAGTGTATGCTTATCCACACATGCCAAATTTTGAAGGCTTGTTCATTTTAAATTAATTTAGGTCATTTTTTTCTAGGCATCTTCTAGACATATCATGGTGCTAATAAGATCTTCATCATGTAATTATCCATGTCTTGTACTTGTGGTAGGGATGTTTACCTTGTTCTCATTGGCTCAACCCTCTAAGATAACTTTAAAAAGTGCTTCTCCTACTCACGTGTAGGCATGAATACCATTGGTTCATGTTGTCACTCAACATCACCACAACCATGGATCTCATCTAGCTTTCAAACTTGATAGCATATCTAGTATACTTCCTATGGACACCATGTTGTTGGAGATTTTATTGCTAGTGGTTGTCCTCCCTTTACATTGTCATGCTCATGCCCTAGCTATGCCAAATTTAAACTTTTCTTGCTTTGGTAAATTACAACGTGAATTTATTGGTTGTGTGTAGCTTCATGGTGTCCTTGATAGCATATTAGTGCTAGGTCAGGCTCAAGGTGGTGTGTTGTGCATGCAAGGGAGTTTTATTTCCATTACCAATCTCCTTCCTCTTCATTGTTATTAATGTTGTACTAGCTTACCATGTCATTTTTTATAATTTGTTTATCCTATGTGGATTGTCCTTATGAAATTCAATGGCCTACATTAATGCTTGGATAAAATAGGGGCCTATGTTGTTATGACATAGTGTAGATGCATGCTCATACTATTATTGCTTGGATGGGTGGACCTTCGATCCATATGTGTAGATATTTCATAATTAAATGGTTGTTATTGGTTGACTGGCTAGAAGAGACTACAAAGTACTGCTTTAAGTATCTCATATTTCTACAAGTACTCTAGGGTATCAAAGATTGTTAGTTAGTGCCTCTATGTTTCAAGAGAATGTATATCTTGTAATCCAAAAGGAATTTTCATAACTATGATTATGCCATTAATGTTAATGTCTCCATGGACACTTGGTATGTTTATAGGAATGTATGTGATTCCTCCTACGACATTTACATATTGAGTGTTGTACTTGATTAGTTTATCATCTTAGATATTATAAAACCCTGATGAGGCCTTTCTCAAGGACTATTTTCAACATAATATATCACACATATTTGTTTGTTAATGGATCCTTGAAGTATGTTTCATATTTTAAGATACCATTATATCTTTAGGTTTTTGCATTTGGCTTATGTAGAGCATGGCTTACTTATGTGTGAATGTAAGATCCACTCCTTATTATCCTCATCTTCTTTGAGTTGCAATCTCTTTAGTTTCCATTTACATTTGTTTCTTGACCTAAAACTGAACTATATCACCCAATATAGATCAAGGCATTGGTCTTGTTTTCAACCCCTCCATTACACCATATTTCAAATATAACAAGAACATCTTTACGTTAGTTCTATAATTAATTATTCTATTAACTCTATAAGTCCTTATAGTGTTTCAAGGATAGATCATAAGGAAGTCTAAATGTTAACCAATCATTTTATGGATTTGCATTGTTTTCTCTCTTGCAAGTGTATATAAAGTAGGCCTTCATTAACATACATTTTAAGAGGAAATGATTTACATGTCTTGAGTTGCATGCACACTTGGTTGTTTTTCTTGAAAGAGGTTATGATAGAAACCTATGTGGAGGATCAATGACATTCCTAGGAGTCTCTCATTGCAATGGGGCATGGTTTTTTTGAATAAGATTAATTGTTTGAGTTCTTTCTCTTTAATTGTACTATGTTTAACCTCGGGGAGTACCCCCTTGGCCTAATCTAATGAAAAGAAGAAGAAGGCATTGCCCTCCCTTATGCATTGGCCCATTTATGCCACATCATAATTATAAATCCAACCTATTACCCTTTGTCAACACTCCCTAACCTTGGGTTTTGGTGTTTTTCTTTAGGATTTGTGGAGATACATGTTTGAGAGCCAACAATTAATACAAAGAAAGAACTTGTTAAAACTTATTTTCTTTTATTTCAAAGGGTTCTTGGGAATATCTTAACTAAGTCCAAATCATCACATGCAAAATCAATACATACTATTGTGAATGATTATAAAATAAACATTAGGGTCTCCTTTTACATTAGACATCTCAAAACAAAAATCCACAAATCCAATATGTAATGAACATGCAATGAGATTAAAAGCTAAAGGCATGCAATGTCAAGGATTGTATGCAACAATATCCTTATTTTATCATTAAGTTCTTTCTTTATATTTTCTATCTCCAAGGTGGTAGTGTTGGAAAGAAATGGGAGGAACCAGTCCGAAGATCTAGTCCTCATTCAGATCTCTAAAGTCAATTTATACCCCAATTATGCAGTGAGAGAATCTTAAAGAAACAGTAAGGAATATTAACACGCAATACAATTAGATCACATATAAGCATTCATGATATACACGTAAACCTAGATAAATCCTTATATCTCTATTATATATATATATATATATTCATTAGATAATCACATGCATACTGGCAAGTCTAAGTCTCTGTCTTTTACACACTCTTATACTTCCTTCTATCCTCTCATACTCTCTCTTATCTTGTATGTACATACTATATCTTATCTATATATTACAAAAGGGTGTGTCTTTTCCAAAAATTCCTCTTTGTATGTCAATTATGTCCTTTGCATAGCTCCTATAGTAACCTGCAGTAGGCTTTACTAGTAGCCCTGTCTTCCACCAACATCATTCTCCCTTTTAAAATTATGCCTTGTCCTCAATACATGCTATGTTCAACTTGCAGGTAGTATGTTCTTATAAATTACTTTGAGTTGAGCCAGAGTTGTTTCCCATTGCTTCTTGGCTATTGTCATCATTTGGATTTGCTCTTCTATCTATATATATGTGCTTTCTGCATCCCTCAATGTGGTAGGAATCTATATTTTCTGGGTTGTCTACTTAGCTTCTATCAAAATGCCAATCAGGGATGTCAGTCTTAGGGTCACTGTCTCTCATATATGTTTGATTTGTGACTTTATTTGATCCCTCTAGTCTTGGAGTTGTTGGAACTGATCTTGTAGTGTTTCTACATGTGCCCTTATTACTTTATTTGTATCTTTTAAAGGATCATATTTAGTGGCTACTTGTGTCATTTATGTTTCTAAAGCATCCATTCAAGATTCTTAATAGTTTTAGTGGTGGTGGTTCACTGTAAAAAAACTAATATATTACCTTTGCTTCATCTATGGCTTGTTGGATACTCCTTATGTTTGTCTCCAGTTGTGTATGTGCATTGGCACGTGTATTTGTTGCTTCCACTAATCTTTTCTTGTTCAACTGCTCTGTTATGCATTGTTCACCCTTGGTCTCTAGATGGCTTATGTGTTCTTTGAAGCTCTCAACCAATTATTTAAGTTGTTGGGTAAGAGGTAAGTTTGTATCCCTTTGAACCTCTAACTGTACTCATTCTAAATCATATTGACTACATCTTGTAGCAATTCACTTCCTTCCACATGTTGTTGCAAAATTTTCTCCCTTGTGGAGGAATGGAAGATGTCTCCCAACTGTAACTTCTTTAATGGTGGTATTCTAGCCAAATTCACTTGCCCTTCCACCATAGGTAACTATAGTAGCTGAAGGGTTACAATACATTGTATTTGTTTCTGTTGTGCCAAGAAATCCTTAATGGATTGAATAGGAGATGCAAAGGAGGATGCATCTTGAATATCTGATCTCTGCACCTCTTCCTCTTATTGTGTATTCTCTATGTTCTGTGAAGGAGAATTTATTTGTTGATCCTCCCTATCCTCTTGTTCTCCTTGTTGTGTATTTGTGTTGTGCAGAGGGGATAACCTCTATTCTTATATTTTTCTCTCCCTCCTTCTTAGAATCATATAAGTTCTTTGTAATTTATTCAGTTTCTTGTTGAATTTTGTCCCTATCTTCCTTTTGCATATTCATTAGGGTGTCAACCCTCTAACTTGTCCTCAATTCCTTAGCCTGTAATTGGGATAACTTATCTTTTTCCTCTATGGATATAAAAGTATCTATACTATTAATGGTCTGTTGTCTCAGTTCTTCATCTAACTGTACAACTTTCTCCCTCTTTTGTCTTAGGGCTTCTATTAAACCCTTTGGTAACCATTCTAAAATCTCATCCAATGTTTTGTCTGCTCTTTCCATATATTTTATTATTGATTTTTGTATTAATTTATCATTCTCTGTGGAGACTTCATCATACAAAGTTGTTGTTTTCTATAACAAACCATGGCATTCCATTGCATTTACCATTGCATCAATATTAAGTGGCTCTTGTGGTGTTGATGGTTCTTCTATCTCTATTTGCTTATTTTTCTTTTTCTTCCGCAATTGTGACATTTCTTCTATCCCTTCTTCTTCTTCAATCTCTTCTACAGAAGTTTGTTTTTTCTTTCTTTTAGCTTGTTGTTTCTATCTAGGTGTTGCCTTCTTTTTCTCTGCACTTAATTGGACTAGGGTTTCTGGTGCCATGCTAAAACTATTTATGTGGAGGATTCAGGTTGTGGTGTAGTTTCTACATTGGCTATTGTGGGTGTACTTCTCCCTGATCTCCTTAGATTTTGTTTGGAATTAGCCACTTGTGGAGTTGAGGAAGTGGTTTGTGGAGCTTCCATAGTGGCTTGTGATGCTGATGTTGTGGGTTGCAGAGTAGATGTGTTTGATTTGGGTGGTTTCTCCCATTGTTTATGTATTTTTTCTTTATTTTTCTCTAATTGTTCCTCCGCATTCTTTCTATGTTGTTTGTCCATTACCTCTCGGTATGTCCCAAATCTCTATGTTGAGGTATCCATGGGCTTACTTAGAAAAGATTCTGCATACACCTTTGCTTCTTTTGCGATGATCTCATATGGTAGCCTTGGGATCCAAAATGTCCTAGGCTCTACTGGTTCCATATATGTGTAGTCTTTATCCACTATGAATGTGATTCTGTTTATGTATTGTTTTACTATCTCTTAGGGAATTCTTTCCATAGCTTGCATCTCTGTTTGTAGGGATTTGAAGAAACCCCAATACATGGCACTAAATGTCTTTATATCTTTGAATTATCTTATGTGTTGTTTGATTTGTTCTACTATTGTTAAATGTGGTTGTCATGCCTTGCCTTTAAATCCTAGTAGATAATTTATAAAGTAAAATACTAATAAAATTATTAGGGTTCCATACTAGAATTATAAATGGAGTCCTTGGTTCTCTAAAAATTCTCTATCAATTGTTCTCACATCACTTCACAAAGGTGGAAGCCTTTTCCTTCCTCCACCATCTGGTATCTAGTGTGATTGCGGTAGTGGTGGTAGATCCTTTCCTATTTGCATAGTAAATTTTGTATGTTATCCC
This sequence comes from Cunninghamia lanceolata, assembly GCA_027924645.1. Taxonomy (NCBI): domain Eukaryota; kingdom Viridiplantae; phylum Streptophyta; class Pinopsida; order Cupressales; family Cupressaceae; genus Cunninghamia; species Cunninghamia lanceolata. The sequence continues at coordinate 12,673,179 of BSBN01000290.1, read as the reverse complement.
CATTGGCGTGTACCTAACCCATGGATTTATGATTTTGTTTATACTTAGGCTATGACCATCTGGTGTTGCTCCCATGATCTCTATTACTTTGTCATTCTTGATTGCTTTCATTGTGGGAACCGGTCTAGTTGAGATAAGCCTCGTTACTACCCTAATTGCATCCTTCATAATCTAGTAGGATTTATCCAGATATATGAATTCATCATGAATTTTTCTGAGAACAATTCTAACCCATTCATGTGCGTCACTAAAGTATAGGTAGTCTTTCCAAACATCCAACTTCTTACTTACTATGTTCTGATATTCTTGTAAGTACCATGTATCACCTAGCAATGTGTCCCTCAATTCCTCGAACTTCATGTGATCCATTTAAAATATTGTAGCATGGATGTGCTTTCTCATGTCTTTTGTGTATACTACATCTGACGGAACCTCAAAGAATGTACCTTCTTTATCCTTCTCCAATGCTTTGTAGGGGTATTTCTTCAACTTAGGTCTAGGTTTCTCTATAGCATCAATTAGTACTGGTGTGGCTATTTTTGCATCTGAGAGCTAGGGTTTACTCACTGACAAGGGTCATTGTACCTCATCATTTAATCATATTTCAAATGTCAAAATCCAGGGCTGTGTCCTCGGCTATCTGCAATTAGGGATTCTGCAGTTACCAATTTTCTCTACCTAATTCTAATGACTTTTACAAATTTAAAGAGATTGATCTATCTGCTTACTAAATGAATTCAAAGAATGTTGGAAACATAATTCAACAGCAAGTTACTTAAAACAAATCTTATAAACTGAAACATGCATCTATCTATCAAAACAGTAGATATTATGTAAAGCAAAATCTGAAACAACAAAACAACAACAATACTAGCCTTCTGCCTTGGTGGTGAGAGTGGGCCCTTGCTCCACACCCTTAGGGCTAAAGACCATAGTAAGGAATCAGCACAAAAGAATAAGATCACAACTTAATTTAGTCCAATTCCATTCACTTTGTATTCAGAGAAATATTGATATCCAAATGAGATTACAAAAAATTAGAATAATAAAGTCACTTTTTTTCTGCTGCTTCTGTGAGTATATATAAAATTAGTGATGACATATCACTTATCTTATCTACCAGTTCTTCTGTGAGATGACATCCATCTCTTTATTATACTAGCTGTCTAACTATGGAAAATAACCATGCAATAAAAATAGATTGAGTGGAACAGAAGTCCACTCTAAATCTAAGTTTGAGTCTTAATACATTTGGGCAGCGAGGCCCTGAAAATATGGATATTAAATCAGTTTCATCAGTAACTCATGCAAAAACTAAAAAGAGATAAAAACTCCTAGCAGTTAACTATAGATTGTCCATAATTACTCAGGTGATGATTTGAGTAATATCAGGGGTATCACGATCGCTACTGAAAGTGTCTGACCGATAGCTATGCTAGAAATTTGCTCTGCTCTAAGAGGCACCAAAAATGTATGTCTCTGTCCGCAGCTCTAGAGATATATTGTTTGTAGCTCTGGAGATATAATTGTGGCCTTCTTGCTTAGCTCTAAAGATGCTCCAAACTTTAGTCCAACTCCGTAGATGCTTTTCCTCTTTACTTCAAAACTTCTGATGTCATGGTATCCTGGTATTGTCTCCGGAGATCATTAGGACTACCTCCAAAGATGCCCAAAATTGCCATCTCGAATATCTACACTTGTTGATTCAAAAAGAGAAGTTTTTCTACATATTTCCATCAATTCCATGCACATTAGTCCTTTAATCAAAAATCATGATCTTAAGTAATTCATCTCCTATTAATCATTATTTAGAACAATCTTGCTAGCCTATTCGGGTGCAGTCATCAAGAAGATGGAATCAAAAAGGAGAAAAGGAGAGGTAAAGAGATGTATTTCATGGGTGCTATCTGGCACTCATCATCCCCCCATACCTAAGGTTTAGCAGGTCCTCCTGCTTCTCACAATCTGAACTTATTCTGGTGGAGTAGCCTATCGGTCAAGCTATAATCTTGTGCATAGGTAGTCCAAGTGGTGTGGTTGGTATTACTATTTCCCCTATATTGATCAACATGTTTCAACCACTCCTACAATTTCTCATCTTCCATCTACTCAGCCCAGACAAAGAGTGGCTCAATTATGAGAGGGGGCCTAAACCGCCCACCTATCCACTCTTGTTTATGCTTATCCATCATTTTGGATATTAACCTTGCCTTCCTCATAAATAACCTTAAGTTTGTAGGTGTTACCACTTCTCTCATTTTCTGCTCTGAAGTTAGAATGTTCCACCTTTTCTTTGCTATTGCAAGCACTGGATTAGCTGAACTGTTCATAAAAAGACCAAAATCAATGGAACACTCTTGCAGATTTTTCAAGTATAATGGCAAAATTTTGTTCTGACTTTCAGGGTGATAGACATATGCCCTAAATTGGATCTCAAAATCTTGAGGGTTGGGACACTCCTTTCTGATGAAAAGATTTGTTTCTGTATCCTTCTTGATGTGAGCCTCCATTCGCTCATTCCAAATCTGATGATTCCTCATCATTGACATGAATGCCTTGAGCTAGCAATCCCCTACAAAATAGTTAAGGATGAAGGTCATATCGTCAACACAGAATCCATGCAGATATAATTCACACAAAATTTTTTTGTCTTCATCAGAACTCCTTGTATAGGCTTCCACAAACCCCTCTGCTATCTTCAGTCCTGTCTGATCTGCCTGAGAACACATATGTTGCAGTAGCTAGCCATGGTCTTCCAAATATCAGTGGATAAGCATTTCTCTGGTTTCTCAGTTCTAATATTAGGAAGTCTACTAGAAATTCCCATGATTCTATCACAACTGATACATCAATAATTACTCCTTTTAGAACAGCTACTGACTGGTCAGCAAGTTGAAGGATTGTAGTCATGAATTGGATACCTAATAGAGCTAATTTATCCATTGTATAAACTGTCATCACATTAATTGTTGCTCCCAAATCAACCAAAACATTTGAAATTTCTACCCCTGAGATGAAAACAGTTATGACAGGATTTCCAGGGTCTCCATATTTTGGGAGGAGCATTTCTACCATCAATAGATCTACTACTTTCCCTTCCACCTGGATTGTAGAAGGAAAGTTTTTCTTCCTGCCCTGTGTTTTGACACAATGTTGTTTAATGAATTGATTCAGTTCTGGTACATCTCTGATTGCTTGGAGGAGAGGAATTTCAATGTTCAGTTGCCTGATTTCTTGTAAAAGTTTTGATTCTAGGTTAGATTAGACTTGTTTTTGTAAGATCTTTTTTTGGGGAACTTGTTGTTTGAGCCGTTCTAGGTATGGTGCTAGTTTTTCCATCTCCGGAGCTTTTATCAGAAGTATGTCTAGGACTGTTCTCTGGAGTCAGTCTTTTAGGAGCAACTCCAAAGTTATCCAAGGATGACTCTTTTAGCACTTTTTCGGTAGTAATCTCCTCTAGAAGTTGAGTGGATGAATTTTCAGGTTTCTCATCATTGGTTACTTCAACTATAGTTGGAGGAGATGGTCTTGGGAATGCTTTCCCAGAATGTAGCTGGAGATTATTTGGATATATAGCATTAATACCAGCCATGTTTTATTGCTCTATCATGTAAACAGCTGCTCCTTGTTTATTTTGTGGGTTTGGTATAGGTTGAGCTGGTAAGGGTGGTTGGCTAACTGGCTCATTTTGTGACTGACCTTGTATGTTGGAGGGTCCAGTTAGTAATGCTTGTTGTTGAGGTTGGAAACATCTAGGTTGTCCCTGGTATTGTTGATTGCATCCCTATTGAGGACCCCATTGAGGTTTCATGTTTTGTGATCCAAACTGTGGTGGCCATTGTTGATTCCCCCAGTGCTGATTTTGCCAATTTTGGTTTTGCCAATGTTGATTTGGCCAATCCTGCTGTCCCCAAGGAGGATTATTTTGAAGCCCATGCCAAGTTGGATTCCATTGATTATTTCCCCAATTAGAAGGACCCCTATAAGAAGGCTGGTTTGGATACTAATTATAAGGGAAATTTCTAGCCTATTTTTGTCCCACGTAGTTTAATTATTCTTCTATGACGACATTCTTCTTACTCAACCTTTTTAGGGCTGGAAGCTAACTACATTGACTGGTAGGATGTTCCATGTCAAAGATCTGACAAATCTCTAATTTGTCTAAAGGGAATTCTCTCAATATATGCTTGTTTCTACACCTAGGACAATAGATGGAGAGTGGTTCAGTTGTTCTATTTTGATCAATTGTTCTAGTTTTTGCCTGTATCCCATCTAATGTGGTATTTAACTAGACCAAAATATTTGTTTTCAAATTTGCAATCTCTTCCATTAACTATCCTATTTCATTCTTCCCCTTGAAGGTTTTGGATGATCTCACTCCATCTTGGGTTCTAAAATAGTTCTTGCAGAGTTCTTCTATAGCAGGTACATCCATTTTGTTGATGTTTCCCTTTCCCATCAGATCCAATGCATGTTTTGATTCTTTATCCAATCCTTTTACAAATAGGGTTATGGCCAAAGAGTGATTTACTGGGTTGCAATACCTTCTTAAGGAGAAATTAAACCTGTCCACATAGTCCTCTAAGGTCTCTTCCTCACCTTGTTTAATTTTGAACAATTCCTCATTTTTATTACTGACTCTACAGTAATCTTGGTATTTTCCTAAAAACTCTGTTTCCATCTGATCCCAAGAATGGATAGAGTTCTGAGGTAAACCCATAAACCATCTCATTACATAATCTTTCAGGGTTGAAGGGAACAGTTTGAGTTTTTGGTTATCTGATCCATACTCATAAGTTTGTCATACCACTTTGAATTCAAACAAAAACTAATCTGGATCCTCAAAAGAAAGACCTCTAAAATTTGGCAAGTGTGCTGGTGAAATATTTTTCATAGGAGCATTGTCTCCAGTAGCCAGAATAATGGGATATGAGAAGGTTCTTGGAGCCTGATCCTCCTCTTTATGATTATCATGATTATCATCCATGTTTAGTACTAGTCCTTCTCCCTGAGGTTCCAGAAAATTAGGTTCTATCAAAAGATCTGCCTAGAATTTTAGTTGTAATTCTTGGATATAATTAGCGAGTGGGAGATTTGGAGGAGCTAAGGGATTATTGATTTGAGGTGTAGCTTCCAAGATAGGTTCTAGGTTCCTTTATTCAACAAGATCTTGTGCCACCCCAGTGCTTTCTTCTATAGTTTGTTGATGGGGTGTCTGTTTTATGTATCTTCCTTTTGAATCTCTAGCTCTAACCATACAGATCTAACATAAAAATTATTTATCTAAGTTTCCCTAATTAACACAATAGTCCCTGGCAATAGTGCCAAAAATGACAAGGGTCATTGTACCTCATCATTTAATCATATTTCAGATGTCAAAATCTAGGGCCATGTCCTCGGCTATCTGCAATTAGGGATTCTACAGTTACTAGTTTTCTCTAGCTAATTCTAATGACTTTTACTAATTTAAAGAGATTGATCTATCTGCTTAATAAATGAATTCAAAGAATGTTGGAAACAAAATTCAACAATAAATTACTCAAAACAAATCTTACAAACTGAAACATGCATCTATCTATCAAAACAGTAGATATTCTGTAAAGCAAAATTTGAAACAACAAAACAACAACAGTACTAGCCTTCCACCTTGGTGGTGAGAGTGAGCCCTTGCTTCACACCCTTAGGGCTGAAGACTATAGTAAGGAATTAGCACAAAAGAATAAGATCACAACTTAATTCAGTCCAATTCCATTCGCTTTGTATTCAGAGAAATATTGATATCCAAATGAGATTATAGAAAATCAGAATAATAAAGTCACTTTTTTCTGCTGCTTCTATGAGTATATATAAAATTAGTGATGACATATCACTTATCTTATCTACCATTTCTTCTGTGAGATGACATCCATCTCTTTATTATACTAGCTGTCTAACTATGGAAAATAACCATGCAATAAAAATAGATTGAGTGGAACAGAAGTCCACTCTGAATCTAAGTTTGATTCTTAATACATTTGGGTAGTGAGGCCCTGAAAATATGGATATTAAATCAATTTTATCAGTAACTCATGTAAAAACTAAAAGAAGATAAAAACTCCCAACAGTTAACTATAGATTGCCCTTAATTACTCAAGTGATGATTTGAGTAATATCAGGGGTATCACAATTGCTACTGAAAGTGTCTAACTGACAGTTGTGCTGGAAATCTGCTCTGCTCTAAAGAGGCACCAGAAATGCATGTCTTTGTCTGCAACTCTGGAGATATATTGTTTGTAGCTCTGGAGATATAATTATTGCCTTCTTTCTTAGCTTTGAAGATGCTCCAGACTTTAGTCCAACTCCGGAGATGCTTTTCCTCTTTACTTCAAAACTTCTGATGTCATGGTATTCTGGTATTGTCTCCGGAGATCATTAGGACTACCTCCGGAGATGCACAAAATTGCCATCCTGAATATCTACACCTGTTGATTCAAAAAGAGAATTTTTTCTGCATATTTCCATCAATTCCATGCACATTAGTCCTTTAATCAGAAATCATGATCTTAAGTAATTCATCTCCTATTAATCATTATTTATAACAATCTTGCTAGTCTATTTGGGTGTAGTCATCAAGAAGATGGAATCAGAAAGGAGAAGAAGAGAGGTAAAGAGATGTATTTCATGGGTGCTATCTGGCACTCATCACTCACTTCACATCTTTACATGTCGGAGCTCAAATTCTCTAAATGTTTGGATGCAAATGAGGAGTTGATTGAAGGATTAGGGTTTATATAGCCCTAATAGTAACTTTATGCATTTATTACATCTACCCATTTTGCTTTTCACGGGTTTTTGTAGTTGTTAAGTGTCATAAGTTGCTAACGGTTAGTTTATAGTACAGTGTGTTACAATATGATTCATTGTGATGATACATGCTATGATTTCTCCGCATTATTCCTTATTATCCCAGAGATTGATGATATTGTTTTAGTCTAGCTCCATTCACATAACTAGCTAATAATTTTCCTTCCATATCCCTTAATCTTACTGCTTTGAACCTTGCAATTTCATCTATATAGTATGGTCCTAACCATCTTACTTTCAATTTGCCCTATTTTTTAAATTTTCTATCATATAATAGTTCCAAATCACCTTCTTTGAAGATTTTCTACCACAAGTTTTTGTCATGCCATGTTTTCTGGTGCTTCCTCTCCAAATTCATATTGTATGCTGCAATTAATCTATTTTCACTTATTCTTTCTAATTTCTCAATTCTCTACACTAGGGATTCTTCCTCATTTAGCCTCAAACACAATGTAATGTGAAAATTTAGTAGTATGAAGTGTATCACTATTGTGGCATCCATTCCATATACTAGCTAATATGGTGTGAAGTTTGTAGTCCTTTTATAGGTTGTGCGGTAGGCTTAAAGTACCCCAGGTACTTTTAGGTCCTAGTTTGTTCTATTCCCATTATACATCTTTGTTAATGTTGTTCCAATTATCTTATTCAAAGCTTCAGTTGCCCCATTTGCTTGTGGGTGATAAGGTGAACTTTTATTATGTGATATCGTGAAGTTCTATAATAGCTCCACAATCATGTCATTCACAAAGTGTTTGCCTTGATCACTTGTTATGCTCAATGGACAACCAAATCCAGTTATTATATTTTCATATAGGAACTTGTATAGTAGTTTTGGCAGTACAATCTTTAGTTGGTTGATCTTTAGCCCACTTGGTTAGGTATTCCACTCCCATTATGATATATCTTGCTTTTGACTGCTTAGTGTTAGAGTTGGCTATGATTGGAGCCACCCAGGAGCTAGGACTTCGTGAAAGCACAAGAGAGATCAAATGAGAGAATAATTCTATTCTATCAATGAATGCAAAAGATTACAAGATAATTATTGGATTGTTACAGTGTACCTGATATGCCTTGCTTATAAAGACAATGATGAAATGTAGGATGTTGTAGTCATGTGATGAGTCTCATTATCCTATAACATGTGACAACTATAGGATAAGGTGACAACTATCAACAAGTAGACACAAGTAGACACATCTAGTAGACTCGCTAACTCAACTTAACATGTGTTAATTATGTGTGATGTGTGTATATTATTTAATTAATAAATAGTTAAATAATATGAATTATCCACACAAGGGTAAACCGGTTAGGTGATAACCCTGTTCACACCAACACCCCCCCTTAAGTACAACTTAGGGAGGAGCTAACTAAAGCAAGATGCAATGATGGATGGTGATGATAGATGGGTCCTGACTACTAGGCCATATTAGGTACCCATGTACAACAAATCTAAAGTGGAGAAAAGGAGAAAACCTCATAGGAAAAAAAACTCCTCTCCAAAAGTGAGAATGTATGAAAATAAATGAAATGAAAGATGTGATGGAAGGAGGACTCAAGACACCCTTAGAACTACATCCAACATATATAGATTTCCCCCATAATGAAGTAGCTCCTGTGACAATGGTGAATGCCTGAAGAAGAATGTTGAAGAGAATCCAAAGCCCACAAACAACATTCTTCCCCTTAGGAAGAAACTAATCCAAATCCTGATGTAGAAGAAACTCCATCTCCAAGAAGAGATATGAGGGAAGAAGTCTCATGATGAATGTTGTCTCTAAAAACTGCTCAAGTGTCCACATGTTAGAATCAAAGAATGGCAGAATGCAATGAGGTGTGACCAATCCAAAATCCTGGGTAGACTCGTAAAGAACAACATCCAAATATGAAGTAGATGGGATAACATTTATGTTGTAACTGTCATCAAAGAGAAGAGATATCCCCTCAAGTGTGTCCTCCAAATCTGCAATATGAGACTCACAAAACAAGTCTGATATACCTACCAAGACAGTATCCCACAAAGCTATGTTTGAAAGACTGGAATGATCCTGCTCTATTAAAGGAGATAAAACCATGTCGATGTCGATCTCTCAAGAAGCAAGAGATTTAGGTGATGGAAGCTCAGCACTAGTCTCATAAATCAAAGTGGGTGAAATAACACCAAGGCTTAAGTGACCAAACTTCTCCTCGGAAACCTAATTCACACAAGGAGTGTGAATGTCAGCCAAAGGATCTAAATCATCATCAAAAACAAAATGTGAGAATATATACAAGTGAGATGCATGATTAGCCAACCCAACAACAATGATATCTCTACTCTCCAAGTCTCGTATGATCACCAAATCAAGAGTGAACTCAATTGTCTTCCCTGCACCACAATGAGTAATCTGGTAGATGGAAAGGAGATTGGTTGTCAAGGAAGGTACACACAACACATTGTTGAAATTACCCTCACCAACATCAATAGTTCCTTTACCAATTACATGCATGTATGTATTGTTACCCATCAAAATAGGTGGCAAAGTACATGACTTAAATGAAGAGAAAATCCCTTTTGAAGATGCCATATGATGAGAAGATGTTGAATCAAGAAGCCATCTCTCTGACTGAAGACTTGTAGAAGCAAAGAACTTGCCTTGTTGCAAGTATGTGCCTAACCGGTGTTGTCATTAATGTCAACATATCTGTTTTGTCATTGGTGTCAATTGTGCTCTTATTTTTATGCTTGCTTGTTTTTGAGATAATGAGTAAGTGATCCTGATATTGAGTTTCCAAGTGCTTTTGAGAAAATTTGCTCCTTCGGTGGAAATAGTGTGTTGAAGAGTATCTATGTTTACTGAAGAACAGTCCAGTAGATTGCTCCGCATTTCTTGTGTATTAAATATATTTGTCTGCGGATTGGAATTTATTTAGAGGCATGTCTAAAGATGCCATGTTCCAAGTTTGAGCCTTTGGCATGAAGTTTTGAGTGAGTTATGTTCACCAGAGTGAAAATTATTTTTTCTGTACATTTGGTAGTGACATGGAGAATGTATTTTGCTCCGCATTCCTCTGCATTTAATTATTTTTGTCTGTGGTTCTGGAATTAAGTTTGTAATGTTGTTATGTGCCTTCAACTCTAATGGTTCATGATTTGGTGGTCTGCAAGCAATCTTTTTCTTATGACAGTGGCTGGTAGTTATGTTAATGTGCTCCAATTTGAAGAATCTAATGAATAAAGTGATCAGAGGTGGTGCAGAAGTTCCTGATGATTATAATGTTCTTGTGGATGTCTCTTGATTATGTTCCTATCTTTTGATTGGTCCGTGAAGAGTAATTTGGATCGTGGAAGAAGACTGCTCCTAGAAGACTTAGTGCTAACACTAGTCTTGGCCGACTTGGTTGTTTTCACTACTTGTGGAGTTGCATTAAAGATTGTGGAAGTGTGTCATGGCATGGAAGATTGCATTTGAGTCCCAACTAAGCATAATATGATCCACATACATCTTTACCTTAGCAAATCTTGTTTAGGTCAAGACCTATTTCTATGTATGTTTGTAGTGCTGACCTTGGAGATTGTTCCAATGGTTGATGAATGTAATGCCGACCTTGATGTACATTCCAAGGTTGATGAATTGTATAAAAACATGTAATGTAGTTGTGAAAAAGATGTCCTTGTCTGAAAATATGAAGATAAGTGAAAAAGTGTAAGAAGAGAAGAGCATATGAGTTATATTGCACTTCAATGGAACTAAACCCAAGCATGAAGTAGATGCTATCAAATCAGGTCACCAACCCTTGGCAATGAGCCACCCCTTGGCAGTGAGCCTCAACATTTGCAGTGAGCATTTTGGGCAGTGAGCCCTAAGGTAGTGAGCCTCTATTTTTTGGTATTGTTATAACATATTTATTTCTGTGGGCTAACACCCACCGTGGTTTTTCCCTTATAGGGTTTTCCATGTAAAAACTCTTGTGTCTCATGTGTTGTTTATGTTATTGTGTTGAGTTTCTTATTTCATGCCTTCATGATTAAATCTGAATAATAGTGAACAAGTGTTTGATGTGTTAATGTTCATAAGTGGTCAAAATTTTGGAGACAACTGATTCACCCCCCCTCTCAGTTGTCTAGTGCATTTCAACATGCATGTCCCTTGTTTGTTGTCCCTTTGGCAATGCATGTTGTTCCTGTATGTATAGATGATGATGTCTAAGAAGAGGATGTACTAGGTGACATGGATGATGGCAAGTTGATATTGTGCTTTTGAATAATGTGAGTCAACTCATCAATTTTCTTCTCATAACACTTATGCTCATCATATCCTAGTTTCTTGCAATATGCACACTTTGGTCTCTTCTTATTAGATGATTCCTACTTGGGAGAGGATGAGGACTTAGGTGATTTTGTTTATTCTTTGCTTGCTCATTGTTCTTGAAATCCTTATTTTTCTGTTTCTTTTCTTTACTAGTTGAAGCCTTTTGATCCTTTGTACCTTGATTAGCAAGAAGTGCTTGATGTCTAGAAGACTTTAATGTGCCCATGTGTACTAACTTAGCTTGCTCCCTTGTGAGTGATGCAACAAACTCATCAAGTGAAGGCATTGTGAAATCTTTCCTAAGTGCATCCATAGTAGCATTAAAGGTAGAAACAAAAATTGAATAGTCAAGACCAAGCTTAGCAAGGATTGAAAGAATCAATTAAGTGTCCTCTTTCTCAATTCCACATTGTTTGAGTTGCAATATAAGTGATTTTAACTTTGTGAATAAGTCTTGGATGCTTGCAAAGTCAGTTGGATTCAAACAAATTAGTTCATTCTCCAATTTGAAACCTCTCATAGTATCTTGCTTACCCAAAAGATTCTCTAAGGTAGTCCACATTTTATTAGGTGTAGTACAAGATTCAATATGAAAAAGAAGATCAAGAGAAATAGACAAGCATAGTGCTCCATAGGCTTGATCACATCTATTATACCACTTTCTCTTTTCTACAGCTGCAATTGGTTCAATTTCTGTACCCATTATTACTCTATCAATTTCAATCTTCTTAAATGAATCTCTATTTTAGTTTTTCACTCATGATAGTTATATGGTATGAGTAGAGGAAGTTTGTTTGGATCCATGATGCAAGAGTACAAAAAAGAACACAAGTACAACCCCCTGTTATTCAATCAAAGAGATCACCCCCCAAAAAAAGAATGATTGTGGCACTTTATACTTAGTGTGATTTACAATTGTCCATAAGGGACCAAAATTGGGAAAACATGAAAATCTCTTAAAACTAAGATCCAAGGGAGATTACAATCACTCACACTAATTTGTCAGAGCAAACAAATCCCTCCAAAACAAGTTTCACTTTCTCAAGTGTCAAAATGCCCAAGTTATCACTCAAAACCCAAAAAACCAACAAATTAAATAAAATGAGCCTGGTGTTGAATCTGAGAAAAATGCATGGATGGATTTGTAGATATCCTAAATACCTTTTTGATGCTACAAGAATCGTAAAAATCAAAGATCGTGCCAAAAAGTTGTGAGCTCAGAAGCTAAAAATGGAGATTTGTCTTCAAACTATGATATCTGTCACCTATAGAAAAATCTCAAAAAACTACTAACACCACTACGAAATGCTCTTTTTCAGCTTTCCAACGATATCTTGTTTGCCCAATTTTGCCTCCCTGGGCAAAAGTTATGAAAAAAAGAAAAAAAAGCCCCCTTTTAGGGCTTTGAGGGGCCAAAGGGGGCCCCTGGCAGTGATAGAATATTCCTTCTTGGATGGAATATTCTTTGCAGGAATGAAAACTGTCAGGTTTATCTATGAAACCTCCTATTTCTTCACAAAACTACCTTTGACCGGTCAAAACCATTGTCTTTGCTGGAAAACCGCCCCCATGATTGTCAAAACCACTATTTGGAAGAGGAAACTACCTGCAACCACGGTTTGTAAGTCAAAAATGTCGGTGGTTTGAAAGGGCAAATTAGGGATTTGAAGGGGAATATTCCCTCGTCCAGCATTTATTGCCACCTGGCGGTGATTTGAAAGCTTACTCGCTGGGCAGTTTTAAACTCCTCTTTACCTGTCAGGCAGATGGAAAGATCGCCAGTATAAAGATGGCTGGAGATGCTTAACGGCCTGCGGTTACCACATAATGTCCCCACCAAAAATTAAAAATGTCAGATATTCACCAGGGAGGTTTTACTACACAGAGCCCCGATTTGAAAGTAGATGGTATAAACTGCTAGTCGGCTTTCTGACACTTTTTCTGCTGGTAAAAGATTGTCAGTCGGCTAGTTTTTTACCGCTGACGGTAGGGTTCAAGGAAGATGCTGATAGGAACAACCGACTGAGTCTAGAAAATTTTTTGGCATGAATGTTTTACAACGTGAGATAATGTTGGCTGACGGAGTTAATACCATCAAATATTGACCGATGGGGTTTGAAATGGCCATTGGGGTTTAGAATTAACCACATGAGATTGTTCTCGTTGTGATATGATGGCTGGGAGAATTCAAATACCGAAGGGAATATTTAGATGTCAGTCTACAAATAGAGGATGGTATAAACTGATGCTTGCAATCTGTGATGATATAAACTACTACCTGCAATTTGTGATGATAATTGTTGCTTACGATCTGTATTTGAATGATTTAAGCTACTATGATTTGATTTGTAGACCACTGCGGAGTAGTGGCCGACGTTAGAGATTCTGTGTGATTTAAACACCGATTGGAAAATGCAGGGGGGCCGCGTCATGTACCTGATGATACCTGCAAATGTAGGTATGACACCCTGCAATACTTCTGTAGAAGAAAAATATTCCACAAACAAATTTATATTAACTAGCGAATTAAGAAAATATGTATTTTTTGTTTACCCACTAAATAAAGTACCAACGGATTCGCTAACGCAGTCCTACGCCTACAACAGGAATATTTCGCATATTCTTTGTAAGATTTTGTACGGTCGATGGGGCAATTTTTTTGCCTTTTGCTACAACTTTGTCTGATTTCGGCGAATTGATGGTTGATCTTGGGGTTTTTGGGCCTCCTGAGCACGATGGCAAGGTCTGATTTGATCCAAAGTGCTCTGAAAGATTAGGTACATGTTGGATTAGGCATGCACCTCCCAACTTCAAACCCTCATAGATTTGGCCTCTAATGTCTGATTTGGATGAACAAAAGGTGATCTTGACTATCTTGAACCTCCTGAACATAATGGTGTGCTCAGATTTGCAGCAGGATGCTCCAAAATGAACGTACAATACAAAGCCACAAAGAGGAAACCCTCACAAATTTGGTTTTCTATAAAGTTTTTTTGATTCTCTGGGTCATCATTTGATGCAAGAGAAGAGCATAGTCAACTATCAAGATCCACCATGAATTGCACTCAATATATCTCAAAAAAATGACTAACACAAAGTGATCCTTCCTATAGCTTTGATACCATGTTAGATTTGGCTATGATTGGAGCCACCCAGGATCTAGGACTTCATGAAAGCACAAGAGAGGTCAAATGAGAGAATAATGCTATTCTATCAATGAATGCAAAAGATTACAAGATTATTATTGGATTGTTATAATGTACATGATATGCCTTGATTATAAAGACAAGGATGAAATGTAGGATGTTGTAGTCATGTGACAAGTGTCAATAACCTATGACATGTGACAACTATAGGATAAGGTGACAACTATCAACAACTAGACACAACTAGTAGGCTCACTAAGTCAACTTAAGATGTGTGAATTATATCTTATGTGTGAATATTATTTAACTAATAAATAGTTAAATAATATGAATTATCCACACAAGGCTAAACTGGTTAGGTGATAACCTTGTTCACACCAACACTTAGCAGGGGGTATATAAGCCCAATGAAGTCAATTGCCCATTTTTCAAATGGAAGTTGTGCTAGCATAGGTCTGAGTGGCATTTCATCTTTTGCAGTAGATCTTCCTATGCATTGACATATATCATAGTGTTTAACATACCTTTTTACATCTTTAAATAATGTGGACCACCATAATCCTGCTAACTTTATCTTCCTTGCGATAAGTTCTCTAGATTTGTGGCCTCTTGCTACTCCTTCATGTGCCTCCCTTAATATTGTCTCCCTTTCATGTTTGTAATGCCCCTTCATTCTCATCTTGGATGTGTAGATGATCTGGCTAAGGAGCATGAAGATGAAGGTAAAATAATTAGAATACTTAGGTTAGTATATTTATTAATGGACCTTGTTGCAAAACTGATAATTAATATGCTCTGGCATTGCCTTGCATTCAGGTGATTATAATGTTGATTTTACTATGATTGTCATATGTTAGAATTGTGTTTATGTGACTGATTCTGTATCATAAGATGTTATGATGTTTTACATTATGAGTATTATGTGACTTCTAAATCGGCTAAGGAGGCCTTGCAGTTCGTGGTAGATCTAAAGAGAAGGGAAAGAAAAATGATAAGAAGGAAGAAAAAGGAAGATCCAAATCTCGTGGGAGATCTAAGTCTCCCGGAAAGTCCAAGGCCCTGTGTTGGAACTACAGCAAACCTGGTCACTTCCGCAAGGAGTGCAAGGAGGAGAAAAAGAAAAAAGAAGAAGAATAATGATTTGGATTCTAACAAGTCCTCTCAAGATGAAGAAGAAGTGTTTTTTGCTACCTTGGCAATGCATGCATCTGAGGATGTGTGGCTTATTGACTCTGGTGCATCTTTTCACATGACCTCGCATCGGGGCTAGTTTTCAAAGTATGAAGAATATGATGGTGGAAAGGTGTACCTGGGTGATGACTCTCACCTAGATATTGTTGGCCGTGGAAGAGTCTTGATTCAATTCCCTGATGGACGGGTAAAGGGAATCAAAGGTGTTCTACATATCCCTAGTTTGACATGGAACCTTCTTTCTGTAAGTAAATTGAATGATGTGGGTGTGTAGGTTATTTTCTTGAATGGAGGATGTAATATGACTAGAGGATCTATGGTGTTGGCTAAGAGTGTTTGGATTGGCACTCTGTTTCATCTTGACACATGCGTAGTATAGTGCAATAGTGCTTCTATTTTGAAGAAGAGAGCTTCAGAGTCTTCATCCTCATAATTGGAACCAGCAGTGAAGAAGACTATTGCATCTACTTTTGATGGTCATGCTTTCTGGGTACCTAAGGGTGCTCATTCTATGGAGATGAAACTTCCATCTGAGAAGACAATGTTATGACACCAAAGGCTTGGTCACATTCGTGAAAAGGGTTTAAGGACCCTGAAGAATAAAAATCTTGTTGAGGGTATGAATGCTTGTAACCTTGAGTTTGATTTCTGTGAACATTGCATTTATGGAAAACAAAATCATGTTCAGTTTTATTACAGTTCTCACAAATCTTCCGAGGTATTGGACTCGATTCATTCAAATGTGTTTGGTCCTACTATTGTTCATTCGATTTCAAAATATGTTTACTTTGTTTCATTCATTGATGATTATAGTAGAAGGACATGGGTGTATTTCCTTAGAAGTAAATCTGAAGTCTTTAATAGATTCAAAGAGTTCAAAGCTCTTGTAGAGAATCAAAAGGATAGAAAGATTAAGTGTTTGAGGACTAACAATGGTGGTGAGTATTGTTCAACATATTTCAACAAATTCTGTAAAGAACAAGGGATTGAGAGGCACAAGACAACTCCGTATACCCCTCAACAAAATAGAGTTGTATTATAGGATGTTATGATGTTTTGTATTATGAGTATTATGTGACTATCTAATGATGGTTCTTACTTAGTCATTTAGTAACTAAATTCTATGTGTGTTGTGCCTACATGTTTGATGTGTTCATGTGAACATAATAGTGTCACATTACTCATACATGAGTACCCTGCTACACTACGACTTTTGTTCATTGTGTGTATGATTGCATGTTTACATATGTACATGTGCAACCCCATTGTTTGCTGCAGGATGCAGGTACCGAGCATCAACTCCACCTGAATTAATAGGTCTGAGTGTGCCTTAACCAATGGAAATCATTGAACAGAGATAGTGTAAGGTCCCTAGCTATGTCACCATCCTTGAAGAGGATGAGTATTCAGTTTTGTACCCTGTCATTAAGGTCGGTATAGGCATGTTGTTAGTTGATGTTGTTGGATCGTTTGTTGTCATCGGGTATTGTTTAGCATTTGATTTATTTATGTTGTAGTTGTTGATTAATGTCATGGCCAATTGCTTTATTATAATAAAATTATTAAAGAGGCACTTTGATAAATTAATAACAATAATAATGAAATAAATAAAGTGATTAAATCAAGAATACAATTGACAAATTAATATGAAAATATTTATAAATAAATAATATTTTGTTAGTGTTTATAAAATAAATTTATTGCATTTTAATGTGGTCATAAAACCCATAATTAGAAAAATCCAAAAAATAAGGAGAAAAATTAGTTAGAATCTTTTGTGGGGTTGTCAATAATCTATCATTAGCTTAGTATAGCACATTTGTGGGAGGGCAATTCGTGCATGTTTCCATCTATGTCTCCAAGGTCAAGCCCACCATGCTGAACTCCAAAAAAAAAAAAGTTGTCAAAAACACAATGGGGAGAAGTCAAGACGAATAGAGGAGATGAGAAAAAAAAAGAGGGGAGAGGAGAAAAAATGAGATTACACAAGAAGATCCAAGCATGATATTGGCCTTTACTTGCAAACAGGCTCCCAGGTACATTTGTTGTAATGAATATTTGGATTTCATTTGTTTTCAGAAGAGTGCAATATCCTGTAGAATTTTCCTTTTCCTGTGATAACTCTTCTCTGTAGCAATTTTGTTATGCATTGTGGAGTTTTATACTTGCAATTTTTAGTTGTTATTTTGGAATGCTTTGTCAAACCTTCACATGTCTTTCCTTTATGCTTTCACATCGTCGTATGACTTCTGGATCTTTTCCAGCTTTACGCTCAGTATCATGCATTAACAAGTTTTCATAATCTGACCCAACTCTCTTGTAGATGAGAAGGTCATTGACTTTTAGAAGATAACTTTCATTTATGTTTGATGGGAGTTCTTACCCTCATCCAAAGCTTCGATCTAAGCATATGTAAGGAGAATGCTATAACCATTGCATTTCATGATAAATATTTTCTTTTCTGAGGATTTTTGCATGTTTCCGTATTTGTTTGCATGCGTGCCAAGGCATTTGCAACTACCCTATCTGCTAAACTCTGTCTTTCCTTTATGCTTAGAAGAATGTCCATGCTTGTCCTAACGCTCCCATGATTGCTCTAGCTGTGAGAATGCTAATAAGGGTTGAGTAGTCTATTGCACCTGCTAATTGCATTTTCTATGATTATTGCACTCCGTGTGGTGACGCCTTAATGAGGCATTTTGTTATATCAGATGTTGACCTTTGTCTGGGCTTTTACCGTTTTGCATTTCTGCCTACTAGAGCTTATTTAATCATAAAATCTGATAAAATTTCCCTAAATCCGAAGATAAATATCCATACTCCATTCCTAAGCTCTCACTTTGGCACAAGTTGTAGGTTCTAGCAAGATTGCTGCTCAGATTTTAAAATTGTCTATCACATTTAATTGAAAGCTTCTAAATCCTCCTCACAAACCTATTTTGGTGCGAATGCTACAATATTTGCATTTTATGAGTCTTGAAGCATTTTGTCAAGCAGTTCATGTGCTTGCGCATTGATGCAACACAACTCAAACCCTCAAATGCCAAATATGCAACAAACACAAATACTCATTTTATTGAATTCAAACTTGTAAAAAGATTACATAAATCTACAACATTACAAAAACAAACTTATTACATTTGGCCTTCCATAGCTTCTCATACAAGAATCTCTCTCTTTCCTTATGCTCTCAATTTTTTTAATTTATTTTTCCATTCCCTCTCATTCACATATTTCTTACTCTCAAAACTCCTTTCCTCTTCATACCATCCTCCTGCATTGTAAAATTTGCTCTCCAATCTGCAATATTCAACAATTAAATTTATTGATATTCAAACATGGATTCTATCATCCATTTGCTGTTGTAGCACACCTTTAAAACCTGCAATAAAATGTCTTCTCACCTCCTCCAAGGAAAAGCAACGCCTTCTTTTTCCTTCCTCCAAAAAACTGCAAGAAAACCTCTCTCAAAATTTGCCAAAAATCCTTTTTATAATAACTCCACAACCACCATTTTCTCTCTCCTCCAACTCCCACACCCAAATTGGGAGAATCCTTTTTTAAAAAATCATGGAAAAATAATATTAATTTCTCAATAAAATCCACTCCCATAATTTGCTAAAAATAAGTGACAACTCAAATTCCCACTCCTAAAAAATAGCTCCAAACTTGGAAAAAGACAAAAGCCACACAACTTGGGCATCCAAATTAACCATACTATAATTAAGGGAATTTAATGAGTTGTCTCCACTTACAACTCCCCAAAAATACACTCCCAAGATTGCCTTTTGATTTTCCACTCCAAATTGTCTTTATTAATTTTACACTCCAAAATTGTCTCCTAAACTATCTCCCACTCCTAGATTTTTGCAACATTATTATTTTTGGAATATTGTAATAAGGCCAATTTATTTAATATATTATTTAGGCCTAATATTGCATTTATTTTCTAACTTCCAAATTACCAAACTATAGGAAATTAAAATATTTTCTTTTTTTGGTTGATGAGGATTGCCATTGACTGTGGATGCTCCTGCATCATTCTCCTCTGGTTGAAAAGAACACAGCTCCTGCAAGTGAGTGTCTTCAAACTGCTGCCACTTGACTGGATCCAACCTTTGCACTTCATTCTTCTCTTTTTCCTCTTTTTCTAGCATCTTTCTAAAACAAGCTTCACTCTCCTTGAACAAATCTGCACTTCATTCTTCTCTCTCATAGATTTGCATCCACCAAATATTGTCTTCCTCTACCAAATTACTTCCCCTCTCCTCTCCTTTGTGGGATCCAACCCACCACTAACCAACCAGCTCCACCAAATCTCTCATGTAGCTTCCTCTACAACCTCTACTTGTAAGTGTACATCTATATACCACTCTGCATCTACACAGTCCTTTTTCTTCTCTAACTCTTTACTCATTTCAAAATGCAAATCCTTTGCAAATTCAACATTATAAAAATTAGATTTTACCTTGATGACTTCTTTTGTCACACCATCTTCTTCTTCACTACTGAATACTACTACCTTTGTTGTTGCTCTGAACAACGTTTCTACCTCCACAATCTCTTCCTCAAGAAACTCTTGGTCTTCATTAGGTTCCTCATCGAACACTTGGTCCTCATACACATCCTCAACTGTTGCAAAGTTACTCACAAATACTCTTGTACTTTGTACAATCTCCTCAATGCTCATTTGTAGAACCATTACATATTTAGCCAATGCTACAAAAAATTTCTCTGCTTCACTTTTCTCCACTTCTTCCATGCTTTCATACAAGCATACTGTTGTAACTTCTATGCCTTCAACAGGACCAACTACTGCAATTTCTTTCACTACATCTTCCATGCCTTCAATGAGAAATGTTGTTGCAACCTATTCTTCTACTTCATCCTTTACATTCATCTCCATTAAATCCTTAGGTTCATCTAATAATTTTCCTTCCAATAGACTATTTATTTTTCTGATCTCTTCTTTCAATAAGGGGTCATCCTCATCTTCACCAATTTTCTCATCAAATATAGGACCCTCAAAGTCCATCATCTTAGCTTCTGTTGCAACCTCTTTTATCTCACTATTTATGCCTTTTAATAGACATGTTCTTGTTGCAAACTCATTATTTTCTTCTTTTTCATTATCTTTGAGGAGTTCCACTTCTTTATCTTTACTTTCTTCCTTATCTGCAAACAAAATAATGTTAGCTAAAATAGGGTTTTCATCATCACCCTTCTTTATTACAATCTCATCCATAAACATATCCATGCCTTTGAAAAGACATGTTTCAGTTGCAATCATGTTCTTTTTCTCTTTCATGTCACTTTCATGACATTATTTCTCACACCTTTTATTATCAACATTTCCTCTATTCATTTCAGCTTTTAATAGATCCACTATATCATAAAGTCTTATCAACTCTTCATTAAGATTATCCATAAACTTTCTTTCCCACTTTTCTATATATGAAATCATTATAGGTCTCTTTATGACACATCTCATCCTCTTCTTTGAAAACATTTCGCTCATTCTCAATATGCAATTTCTACAACCTGCACACATAAACACTTTAGAGCCAATGCTCTTTGCAGTTACAGGTCCTCTCTACAAAAAAACTCACTCATAACTATCCTCTACCCAACAAAAGACTCTGGAAGATGCACCTCTCCAAGACCTCTTCTACCCACTTTCTCTTAGTGGAAGAAGTATGTACACCTTCTACCCAGATTTTATCTCTGATGGAGGACAGCCAACATATCTCACACAAATTTAACTCTATCATCCATTTATTGTTGTAGCACACCTTTAAAACCTACAATAAAATGTCTTCTCACCTCCTCCCAGGAAAAGAAACACCTTCTTTTTCCTTCTTCCAAAACTCTGCAAGAAAACCTCTCTCAAAATTTGCCAAAAATCCTTTTTATAATGACTCCACAACCACCATTTTCTCTCTCCTCCAACTCCCACACCCAAATTGGGAGAATCCTTTTTTAAAAAATCATGGAAAAATAATGTTAATTTCTCAATAAAATCCACTCCCATAATTTACGAAAAAAAATAAGTGACAACTCAAATTCCCACTCCTAGAAAATAGCTCCAAACTTGGAAAAAGACAAAATCCACACAACTTGGGCATCCAAATTAACCATACTATAATTGAGGGAATTTAATGAGTTGTCTCCACTTACAACTCCCCAAAAATCCACTCCCAAGATTGCCTTTTGATTTTCCATTCCAAATTGCCTTTATTAATTTTACACTCCAAAATTGTCTCATAAACTATCTCCCACTCCTAGATTTTTGCAACATTATTATTTTTGCAATATTGTAATAAGGCCAATTTATTTAATATACTATTTAGGCCTAATATTGCATTTATTTCCCAACTTCCAAATTACCAAACTATAGGAAATTGAAATATTTTCTTTTTTTGGTTGATGAGGATTGCCATTGACCGTGGATGCTCCTGCATCACGCATGCTTCCATAGTTGCATACATGTGAACTTGGGGCATCGCAACTACATCATTTGAGGGAATTGTCGTTCCCTCATGCTTTGACGTATATCCACGCCTTGTTTCAATGTTTCCATTTTCATGCAGGCTGTAAGAATGCTGGAAAAGGTCAAGGAGTCTGTGCAACGCTGGTTAATTGCTCTTGCTTGAAAGATTTTAAAAGACTTTTTTAACAAATCCATTTTGTGCATATCCTGCAATCATTGTGCTTCATGCGATGACTTCTTCTTGAGGTTTTCAGTCAACAGACCACGTGTTGTGTCTGTGCTCCCTCATTATGCATTCCATGAGGCATCTCTTTGAGGAATACTGTCAAACAGATCACATGCTTTGCCTACGACTCCATGCCTATATGCAAATCCTCAGGTTCACCATGCAAAATTCATTTAGGGTATTTCTTTTTATTTCTAAGTTATAGCAGATGACTTATGTTAGCCCTACAGGCAAAACTTTCCTTAGAGGTTATTGACATCAATGGGCTAGTTTAAATGGCCTTGTATTAGAGGATTTCTTTATATAAATAGGAGTAATCTTTAAATCTTAGGAAACTAGGTTGTTGTCTGAGTTAAAGCGCCAATTTGTTGGTGAAAATATGGTAACTTTCTTTTTACTGTATTTAACTCTTCTTATTGATTTGTATTGCTTTTCTTATTAATATTAGTCTAAAATTGCATCGATATATTCAATGAAGTTCTTTTGATGGAAATCTGCAAATAAATCAACTTATTAGCATGTTGTTAATTGATAAGAATCTGGTATTACACCGCTAGAATATAATGTTCTTTATAGATAATAAAATCTAGAACAGAGTCAATTCAGAAATTATATAATAATCTAATGCATTTCATTAATCTCTCAGTGTAATCATAATTAAAAAAGAAAATCTATCTATCTTGATAATATATATATATATATAGTTTTCTTTTTCTTTTATATTGTTTATAATATTATGTTTGGATTAGATTGTAATTAAGAATCAATCTAGTTCAAATTAATTTATCAAATATTGTTTAGTTAGATCTATTTAATCAATTTCATTTTATTATTATTAGACTTCTTAAGGAACTTATAGTACCTATTGAATAGCTTAATAGAATCATATTTCTTGAATTTATGTTTAGTTCATAACCATCCAAGCTTTTAACTCCTTAAAATGATGAGTTGACATTGCTTGGTATTTAAGTATTGTTGGATAGCCTCAATTAAAAATAGAACACATTGGGGTCTTAATTGATAATCTATGTCTAGAATTAATGAATGCTCTTGATCGTTTAATAATTAATTATTGAAAATTGATTGTGGTTAAATTGTTTCATTAGCTGATCCTTCCTTGAAAACTTGTAAATCATCAATGTTACCTTTTTGATGTACCAGTTTGTTCATGTGATGTCAAAGATCAATCTCTGCATGACTAATATCTTGTTGTATAACATGTGTTTTAGTTAAGGAAGGTATAAGATAGGATCATTATATATTGTTATATTGTGCATCTTTCTTAGTGTTCTAGCTAGATGAGCTTCCTAAGCTAGGATCACTTTAGTTGATCCATTAGGGGTTGAGTGATTACATAGGGAGAACAATGGAAAAGGTCTAGGAATCCAAGGTTTTCTTAAAGTTACTTATAGAAGTTAGAATTAGTTAGAAATTTAGTTTTAACTAAATTTGTAATGTCGTGATCTACCTTAATAGGAAGTTGGGTCGCAATTAGAAGGTTCACACTTAGCTATTTACTCCAGAGAGGAGATGTGTTAGTTGGGGAATGTTTGGTTACAATGAACATGATGGTAGATAGTGCTAGTAACATAGATTTAGGGTGCATGGGGATTTGTAGCAATGTTAGGTATAATGATGCACTTGAATATTGATATGATTAGTTCTATGTATGTCTTGAAAAGTTTGTACCATAGATTTAAGTAGATGATTTCATAGTTGAACTTTAAGCATTGAGATGTTTCCATTAGTTACTATTGTCTAAAATGATAATCTTGTTCTTAGAAGTATTTCTATAGCAGAGATAGATAGTCAGTCAGACCCTAATCTTGATAGTATTAGTACTAGTTTTTGAGTGATGCTTATGAATGGTTGTTATGTATAGCAACAAATGAAGTCACAAATATGTATCAAATTCGTTATGATTAATTATTTTGTTGTTATCTTTTAACTAACATTTTGGTTATGTTTATATTTTCATAGATACAAAGATTAGTATAATATTTGAGTCTATAAAGTAGAGAGAATGTTGTATTGATTTATGGGCAGATTATGATTAATGTTAATTTCTTTAAGACCCATGATTAGTGTATCATATTATATGTTGCATTTGTGGTATTTTAATTGAAGTATTGAAGAAGGATCTTAGATTATAATGTGCATTTTGAGAGTGAATGTGTTGTGTCAAGTGTTGTGTCATTTGGGAAGAAGAATCTAGAGGGCTAGGAGGGTGTGATGGTTGGCTATGTGAGCATCATGTGAGTTGCATGATATGCATGTTGGTATGATACATGTGCAAGATGGATAATGCCTTGCTCAGTGTACCTATTCATGTTGGTTTGATACATGTGCAAGATGGGTAATGCCTTGCTCTATGTGATGTGAAAAGATGTATAATTTTGTGTTGTAATGCATCATGATGAAAAATGTGTTAGTTCATGCTTGGATTATGTTATGGGAAATGTATTGTGAATTTGTCCTTGTAATGAAGTTGGTATACAAGAAGGTCAATACCTTGCATCGTATATGTTTACTTGTTGTTCGATGTTTATTGCTTGATTGATGGATAGGGTTTTTTTAGATGTAGTTAGGGGAGTGACTTTCAATGTGGGGTCGGGGCCCAAAGTGGCTAGCCAGGGTAACCCATTGAAGTTGTTAATCTAGTGATAACTTAATAATAAATTTAGACGGTTGGGTAGTTTTCACACTAATTAAGATAATTGGATGCCTCACCCATGCCTGTAGTTCTCGTTCAGGCTAAGTATGGGATGAGAAGGCCTGGTTGGCAAGATCAACTTCCTTGTCTTCACGAAAGGAATGTTGGTTCCGCATGTGTCACCCTATGGGGCTGGCGTCTAGTAAGAGACTATCAGGGTAACCATAGATGGGGGTCGGCGCCTATTGAGAGATTGTTAGGGTAACCCAAGGATGGGGGTCGGCGTCTAGCTAGAGACTGTCCGGGTAACCAATGTTTGGACCATGCGATGACACTCATCCCTATTGTAGTCTAGCATTCCCTAATTGCATTTTCCCCTTTTGTTGTGTGGATGCCTCTAGAAGTGATGACTGAGTTTCTTGTTTTATTGACCTATGTTGTAGTCTTGTGTGGTTCTTTTTCTACTCTCTACATTACTGTTTGTTGTAGTGGGACCTTATGTTATCTCCTAGCTCAGGGGGTGGACCTTAGGGTTCCACATGGTCAGGTGGAAGAGCTTTTATCTCCATTAGTTTTTTGGCATCATGGTTCGTGTGTTGAGCAGATGTATTTCTCTAGATTCCAGTTCTGCACCTGTATATAAAGACAACCATTTGTGTTATTTTGTATCAGTGAAAATCATTATATAGTCTTGATGTACTTAGAAAAGAAGAGCTTTTGTATCTATGTAATTATGTATCATGAATTGCTCTGTACTTGTAAACTTTATTGCAAAGATGATGTATCTATATGTGATGTAACAAAAGATGTTAGTTTACTCTTTGATTAATTAGGATGAGTTGTGTATATTGTTGAACATTGTTTAATTCCTATAATGCAGTTATGTTTCCCTAGATATGTTAGTTTAGCTAGATAGTTAACTTGTTGCTATCAGTCTAAGTTATGTGTTGTCATCATTGTTTCTATATATATATATATATATATATATATATATATATACCTTTTATTGCATAGTTGAACTTAACTCTCTAGGGTTGCATGATGGGGCATTACAATGTGTTAGCTGCCGTTGCACCAAAAGATCGACCTATTAATGCCCGATACAACCACTTGACTTAATAAGTACGGGAGCTGATTAAACCCTTGTCACAAACCACGCGCTATGCTGAACAAGGAGACCAAGGGCCACACCTTGCAACAATCCCCCCTAGCACAAGTGCAGGGTTTGAACCTGTGACCTTGGCTCTAATACCAATTGTTAGCTACCGTTGCACCAAAAGATCAACCTATTAATGCCCAATACAACCACGTGACTTAACAAGCACGGGAGGCGGTTAAGCCCTTGTCACAAACCACACACTGCACTAAACAAGGAGACCAAGGGCCACACCTTGTAACACAATGTTCATAGACAATTCTCCTTATCATATCATCTCTTCCTATAATATGTAGTTCCCCTTCTATTAGTGTGTATGGAAAAGTCTTTCGTATTAGGATTTGTTTTTTCTTGCGGAGACATATCTGCTAGGAATTCCCCTGTAGATAGTAAGTAGGCTATGTCTTTTAATTCATCTAGTATTGCCTTAACCCTAAATAGGTTTGTACCAGGGAGTTCTTCCTAACTTTTTGGTTCATCTCTTGTTTCAATCCTAGACATGTGATCAAGTCCCTAATTACACTTACACAGTTTTACCATTATGGTGAAGTCAAATTCTCATAATAATAACAACCGACAATAGATTCAATTGGTTTATTCAATAGGCATTTTAGTAGCTCATGATCAATGTAGAAAAGGAAAGGTGTAGATGGGAGGTAATATCTAAACTTTTATAATGCATACACCATTGATAGGACTTCCCTCTCTATTGTAGTATAATTCTTTTCAGCCTTGGATAGTTTCCTACTAGCAAATGCTATAGGATGATATTTTGTTCCCTTAGACTGGGCTAATATTGCACCTACTACTATTGTTGATGCATCCACATGAACATGAAATGGAATGTTCCAATCAGGAAATATCAAAATAGGGGCCTTTGCAATTTTTTGTTCAAAGGAAGTCTGGCATTGATCATTCCACTAAATATTTTTGCCATTTTTATTCTTTAATAGTTCCTCAAGAGGTGCTACTATTGGCTCATATCCTCTAATGAACTTGCAGTGATATCTAGTATATCCCAAGAAAGTTTTCACCTTTGTGGTTGTTTTTAGTGCTAGTAATGTAAGGATCAAAGTTACCTTTAAAGGGTCTACCATCAAACATTCTTTACAGATAATATGGCCTAACAAAGTCCTAAATGGTACTGCAAAAAGTACCTTTATTTAAGTTTAATGATATTTGTAGGCTTATGCACTTATTCAACATCATCCTTAGGGTTTGTGTATGGTCTTTTACCTATCCATATACCATCCAACCATCCAAGTAGACCTCCAAGAAATCATGTATAAATTCCTTGAATGCATTTACCATAATTATGCTAAATATTGCAGGTGCATTATTCAATCCAAAGGGCATCATTGTATACATATATGATCCAAGTTCTAAGGCAAATGTTGTTTTTGGTTGATCTTCCTCTCTGATTTTCACTTGATGGTAACCAGAGAGCCCATCAGTGAATGAATAGATTTCTCTCCCAGCTACTAATTCTAGGATCTCTTATGTAAATGGCATTAGAAATGGATCATGAATACAAGATTTGTTTAGTTCACTATAATCTCCACATATCCTTATTTCTTCTAACTTCTTATTCTGGACCACCATAGTATTAATCCAATTTGCTTCTTCTACTAGTTTTATAACTCTTACTGATAACATTTTATCAATCTCCACTTTGACCCTCTTCTTCATATTTGGGTCTAGCATGTATGGCCTTTTTCTTATTGGTTTGATTCCTTCATTTAATTGGATTTCCATCATACCTACCTCCTCCTTTATTCCCTTCATTTCAGTGAATGTTCTAAGAAATAAATCCTCAAATTTAGAGAGAATTTTAGTTACTTGGGCCACTACCTTATCATCCCAATAATCTCCTATCTTTGCTAGCTTAGGATCCCCATCTTTTGCGATATTTTCTTCCCTTAGTTTAATATGTTTATTGTAGCATTTCTCCTTAGGTTAAGTTAGTACTTCTAGTTCCCTTTCTCCTTCTTGAACATTTATTTCTAGGTCATTTGTACTCTCATCATCTATTTGTGTAGCCTTATAGAATTTATGACCCATGTGTGTTGATTCTTTGTCTATCCACTCTATGAGTTTTCATATACCTTTAGTTCTAGTTGGTGGTGGACTTTGTTCCAGTTCTTCTTGCTCCTTTTCTATAGTTTGTTTGAAGATTATTTCCTTTATCTTTCGAAGTACTTTATGTATATGTTGGTCTTGGTTGTAACAAGAAAATCTGTACACAAAATCATTTTGTATCTCATCCCAATTTATGGTTTCTCTTCTTCTTTCTTGGTTTATGTACCAAGTTTGTGCAATTGATGATAATGTCCAATAGAGTAGATGTGTATACAATATATTTACTCATTACTACCTTTTCATACCATTATACAAATGTTTAAGTGCTCCTATGGTGGGATTTGTCCCTCATATTTGGGTATGATTTCATGTTATCCTTCCTCTGGCAGATATCTTGTCTTGATGAGAATCTTAAATACCGGTCAGTGTTTAATTTTATCTTTATGAGTGTTCCACCAATTTGCAACATTACATACTAATGTATGTTGTATTGCTTCTAGTCTCCTTTTTTCATCTATAAAAGTTTTCTCCATCTCTGTTAAATATATTTGTACGTCTTGTACTCCTGAAAACTTAGGCAGTTTGATGTGAGAAATGCCTCGCATAATATGATTTATTTATCGAGATATCAAGGATTTATTTGTATTCTGCTCTTAAGAGTTTCTGTATGCATTCTGCAGTGGATTCTCATCTAATGCTGAGGTTTGTGGTAGGTTTTCCCTACTTGCTCAAAGCATAAATATCCTCCTAAACCTATCATTCTTCAAGTTCTTAGTTATGGTTCATTTCTTATCCATGCCTCCAGTACATCCTCACTATCAATGCTATAATTATCATCTTCTACTTCCATCACTCCCTCTAAATTAGGTTCTTCTCCTCTCTCATCCATATCTAACTTTGATAATATATATATATATATATATATATATATATATATATATATATATTATAATAATCTTCAGTTCCTTCCACATAGATTCTTTAATATATGCCTCTTCCATGGTTGCTCCCCAAAGGTATGTATACAATTTTATCATTATCTAAAAAAGATAATTCCTCTTTGCAGGAGTCAACAATACCATTTGCGTCAACAAACCATCTCAACCCTAGTAATGTATTAAATGCATCACCTTGTTCTTTCATTGCTACAATGACAAATTCTATGACTTGTTTTGCCCCCATTAGGTTTACTTCCACTTGTTACCAAGTTCCAAGGGTTCGATCCATCTGCTAAAGTTATGTTATAAAGAGTTTCACTCGACCTAGGTTGTCCTAATTATTCTCATAGCCTCTTAGTAATCATGTTCACATCTACACCTAGGTCTATCCTCACATGTCTGACCTTTTTATGGTTTATATGGACATCTACCAATAGTGGTTTTATTTTCCAGTGTTTATTTGTTCTACCTATTTGTTAGATTTGGTTTTTATGCACTTGCTCCTATTCCAGTATTTGGAAAACTACTTCAATTTCTTAATGAGATTGAGTTGTTGTGTTAGCTTTATTAACTTTTTCAATACCACCACCTCTCCTTTTGTAAAGAACTAATTATTTTCTTTCTGATTATTTTTCTCTTGAGTTACAATTTGCTTTGTTTTCTGTACAATCTCATCATTATGCTTTTTATTAGGGAAGAATGTGTCTTCCTCCTCACTTTCTTCTTCTTTTGTTTCACTAGTATGATGTCTTGTGGTATTTATACCTTGCCTTGTTACTAATGTAGCCTTTTCTTTCTCTTATTTTTCTTCTTTTTAGATTAATTATGATTGACCTTCTTACAATGGTTCTCTTCTTTTGACGATTCCATTAAAGATGTATCAGTCTTATCATCATTGTTTTCTCTGACAGGTTCTTGCTACTTGACCTTGAATGTTGGGAATTAAGGTTTCTCAACCTTTGTGAATTCCTAATGTTGTATTTATTTATCCCATGTTGAGTTGGCATAGTTAGCACATTGTGTACATGCAGCAGGATAATTTTTGGTGACTTTGGCAGCCGTGGTTTCCCCCTTGAATAATTAACGGGGGTTTGGGGGCAGCACCCCCAAGACGGGGTCAAGGGGTAGAGCCCCTTGCGGGGTCCCAGGGGTAGCACCCCTAGTGCACTCCCTGTCATAGTACAAGGCGGGGTCGAGGGGCAGCGCCCCCGTGGGGGCTCGGGGGCAACGCCCTAGAAACTTCAAATGACTTTTATTTAATGACAAGTGTCAATGAGTATCTTTGCATGAGAGAAAGGCATCTTTGGGGCGGTCAAGGGAGGTTATGACATGTTGTAAGAGGAATATGATATTTTTAGTCAGTGTATGACAGATTCTCTTACAGTTGTAAGTGCTGTCAATTATGACAGATTCTATGACAGTTGTAAGATGCGTAAGAGCATCTTTCGTAACCTATCTTGGGACTAAGCGCCCACATTGGGATGGGATGTTGGACAAGTGTCCTTATGTGTGGGTTTTGAGGCATGAGTCCAAGATGGATGCCCATCTCTAGAAGGTTCCATATTTGCCTTGTACACTCTATAAAAATAGGTGCTTAGATGGGAGATAGATAGTTTTTTGTACAAGTATTGTTATGCTGCCGGAATATCTCCAGATTCGACATTCAAAGACTCCTGAAAGAGCATTGGCTCTAAAACTGTATTGTAATCTGTTACTGTTTACTGTAATACATTTGAGCTGTGTTTTGGAGTGAGGGGTTTTCACCCGTAAGGGTTTTCCCCCACGTATATCTTCTCTCTCTCTCTCTCTCTCTCTCTCTCTCTCTCTCTCTCTCTCTCTCTCTCTCCTCTCTCTCTCTCTCTCTCTCTCTCTCTCTCTCTCTCTCTCTCTCTTCTATCTACTTTCTGTGTGTATGTGTATTGCTGCAATATCTCTATTATTGTGTTAATAATGTTGTAACTGGAAAGGTTAATTTGAATTTGCACTCTACTTCCCTCATTAGATTAGCATAGGAAGTGTATTCTGCATACCTTGCTTCCTTTCAGTTCTTTGGGTACTCTCCTGATTATCCGAGCACCTTTTTGTGAATTAAAGTTTTGTAATTCATCACTTTTTGATTGTTGTGGTGTGTTGCCATAACAATCTACCCCAAAATATTTTTGAAAAATGTGAACAATGATAAAGATAATGTTAGCACAATATTGCATGAACAACTAAACACCTCCACACTTCTGATCACCAAGTTCCCAAATCAGGCAAGGTGAGAGCATGATGTGTTGCAGTTTACAAAGTAATGATTATGCAACAAAGACCAATACATTCATATGCTAGGAGCAGGCATCTACTTTTCAGCAGGCATCCACTTATGCAGTGGGAATTCACCACTTATTCAATGGGTAGATAACAAGAAGAGAAAACAAATCCAATTCTCCACACTGGCACTTGAACCATCCAGGGGTAATTAAGTGAGTTTCCATATAAAGATGATTACAATGAAATCAATGCAATAGTAATTAGAAACATAGAGATTAGGGTTTGATCATGGAAATTAAATGAATTGGAGATCATTGAGATTTTACCCTGCTCAACATCAACATCATAAACTATGTCATTGACTATCCAAAACTCATATGTCTGACGTTTCTTGCTGATCCAACTGTATTACTAAAAATTAGAATCTTTCCCTTACTATATGATGGCTCTAAAATCAGACATGGCTTCATAAAATGATCAACAATGAATAGATTCAATAACCAATTCCAACACATAAACAGAAAACCAAATTAATAGTGGACTACACCAGAAATCAAATGAGCAATCCTACAGGTTCGTATGGCCCTGTGACACTAAGGACTCTCCAAAATTCATTAAATACTAGCCAGTTTTTAGAATGCATAACTCAGAAATCATTTCCACATAAATGCAAGTAATTTCCATCCCATATAATTGTATCAAGAACTCACAGCAAACTCAGACCAAGAAAATTGTACCAAATGTTGTACGACCTTCATAAAGTACGATAGTATTATTTAATAAGCAAACAAACTCCAAACTCCTCAAAGATGGAATAGATATTGATGCCTAAAACAAGCAAATAGTCTCCAATATTGAAGGCATCCATTGATCAAGAAAATCATATCATGTCAAATTTGCCCTCCCAAAATGGTACGGAAATATGTACGACACAACTAAGACACACATCAAACATGATATAACAAAGCTTAAGGAAATCAAAATAAATATAAAACATTAAACAGATGCAATGAAAACAACAAATTATACCTTCAAGAAGAAATCCAAAACTCCTAGCTAAGGTGGAGAGCCTTGCACCCTTAGGCTCTTACTTTACCCATGATTCATATGTGAAATTCTCTCAAAACTAATATGCAAGTCACTAGAATCATAGCTCACAATGATAGAAAATTGAGAGATTTTGGCATGATAACAATACTCAAATTGTGGATGATAAAATGGCTTGGATGATGGTGTATTTATAGGATTTTTGGAGGGAGATTTGATCCAAAGGTTGAGATTCATTTGGGAGATCAATGGATGAGGATGAATGTGAGGTAGAGGGCTTAGATTCAATCATGAGAAATGAAGGGATGACAATAAAGATGAATTTTTAATTCATCTTGGGAAGAGAAGTGGATTAAATGAGGTTGGGTGAGATGGATTAGATGTGAATTAAAAATTCACATGGGGAAGAGAGGAGGATTAGAAATGAATTAAAAATTCATTTTGGGAAGAGCTCCAATTAATGAGTTATGACATGTGCAAGGGGTGTAAGAGGTTATTAATGAAGTTTATGACAAGTGTGTATAAAAAATTGTTTTATGTGGCATAAATATCAATTTTTTATCTGTGGGATGTGGGGAGGAGTGTTAAACAAAGTTTCACCATATAATTGGGGTGATTAGCCTAATTAATATGGTTGTAGTAAATTAGTGGATGGGTTAATTAGAGGTTAGGATTAATTAAATAATGTTTAATTTAATTAATCCTAGGTCTAGGGTCATGTAGGTTAGACTAGCTAATTAAATAATAGGTATTTAATCAACTAGGGTAGGGATATGCTGATTAGTAGGTTGAATTAATTAAATAAACATGATTTATTCAATTAATTAAGTTTAATGACATGGGTGAATTAATTAAATAAATATTTGCACATTTATTTAATTAATTAGGCTAACGTTAGTGAAGGGGAACTATTGAATTAAATTAATTAATTCAATTTAAAGGGGGGAAATGATGACTAGTCAGGTGTTGGAATGAATAATTAATTAAATAAAAATTTAATTAATTAATTTGAAGGGTAATAGGTGATGTTAGTGATGTCGGAGGTTGGTTAGGTGGTGAAGACATTTTTAGGTGTCTACATTTGCCCCTCTTTGACATGGCGTTGTGACCTAGCAGGGAAATGGCGTCAAGTCAAAGAAAAATGCCCTAACTGTCGGGAAGGAATGGAATGGGTGAGGGATGCCCCCTCGAGAGTCAGGTGAAAAAATAAAAATAAAAATTGGTTGAGCTCTCGAAAGGAAGAAATAGGGGTGAAAAATGGATAGAGGACAAAAAAAAAGGTTGACAGGAAGAAAAACGAGTGAAAAAGGTTATGATCTGCACCCTGGGGAGGAAAATGTGTGTTGGAGGATGACATGGCTTTCTATAAATAGAAAAAGTGGGCCCTAAAGTGCTACATTTGCATTCATTGAGCCACTTTGACAAAAGAGAAGGAGACAGTGGCGAACCCTAACCCACTCTTCCCGTACTTTGAGCACTTATTCGAGTGAGTCCATTCCTATGGGAGATCAGCAAAGGCTGGCAACCAGGTAGGCCAACCATCCTAGCTTTGTCATTTTTTTGTTTATTGCTTTCAGGAATTGGGTATTAGGGTTTGGCGCCATCGGGAGACCGATTGGTACAAAATGGGCTCAGAGTGGTGCCATTGTCTGCAATGGCGCCATCCACATAGAAGAAGTTGGGGGGTTGGCGCCAAAGCTAAAAGCTTTGGCACAATGTAGCAGAATGGTGTTATATTGTGGCCCAAGGTTTGGGACACGCATTGGCACAAAATGAAGATTTCGTGGCACCATAGTGCCAATCGGTGCCTTCCTAGAATGTGGCACCATCGTGCCAATGAGGGCCATTTGGTAGCGTGGCGCCACTCTTTAGAATGGTGCCAAATTGAAGTAAGCTTTGGGGCCATAGCGAAGTGGTGCCAAATAGATGGAAAACGGTGTCATTCTCTAGAATGGTGCCCTTTCAAGAGGGAGCGGCGCCATTCAGTGGAATGGTGCCATATTGGGAAATGGTAGCACCATATGCAGGATTGGTGCAATGACAAAGAAGATTAACACCAAATTGAATTTTGGCTCCATAATAAAGAAAATCAGTGCTAAAAGGGGGGTTTTGGAAAAAAATGTACGTTTTGGAACTGACATTTTGGTGGATGCAGGTGATTGAGGCATTCATCATGGGATCATGGGAGCGACGTGTCCCCACCATGATGCAGTTATTAGATGGGTTTGATGGAGCCACACGGGGTCGATTAGCGAGATTGGGGTTGCTAACAATATTAGACATGCCTGTCTTGCGAGCACATAGGGTGTTGATGACAGCTATTATGGAGCGGTTTCAGCCTGAGACATGTTCATTTCTCCTGCTAACAGGCGAGATTACCATCACCCTTGAGGATGTTTATCTCATCCTTAAGCTACCAATTCACAGCGCACGATTGGTATATCATATAAGGAGGGGACGGGTAGCCTTAGGCAGAGCATTTGCCCCAGGCCAGCCAAAGTTGTCAGAGGATAGAAAGGAGATGAGTTACAACCAGGCTTTTGCAGTGGGTGCAGATCATTTTACCTTGTTTCTTTGTGTACTTATTGGAGGTGTGGTGATGCCAAATCGACCGGGTCGAGGCTTTCCAGTGGGGTGGGGGAGATGATAGAGGGGATGGTGTGAGATGAGACAGTTTATGCATGGGGACCATGCATTTTGGGATAGTTGTATCATGAGATGCATATTGTAGTTTATCACTATGATTCAACACTATCGGTTGGGGTCACACTGCTGCATGTGTGGGCCTTTGAGCATATTGTGATCATGAGGCCATGGGGAGGATATTATCGATGGTCATTTGAGGCATATGTGTTTTTGTACTAGTAGCCTGTCAAGTATTCTCATGTTGGACAGTTGCGTTACTGGCGATGGGTGCTTGATGATATGATTTGGGTTACATGGCGGCCGTATATTGGAGTAGAGATGTGGCCAGATGATGATGTGCATATGCCTTATACATGCTATCCATGATATTTGAGGGTTAGGGTGATCACACCATCGACATGTATCTTCCTTCGTGAGTTATGTGTCAGTGTGGCTTGCGGAAGGATATTCCTCAGGGGATGGCAGTATTTGCATGGACACCACGAGATGAGAGATGGCCATCGGCCATAGCACCGCAGCTGGCGATAGGTGACTTTGTGGCATTACAGCCACAACAATGGGATTGGAGGAGCATGGTGGCAGACGCGGGGACTACACCCGTGTATGATCTGTGGTGGTTGACATGGTGGCTAACCCATATGATGGATCCAACTGAGGAGCCTGATATGACCATGGAGGTGGAGGAGGAGGGAGATATAGTTGAGGATGAGATAGTGGTTGAGGAGATGGAGGTGGACGATGATGATCCTATTGGGGTGTTAGCAGTAGCAGCATATGAGCAGGTAGTGGTTGCAAGAGGGTGAGGCAGAGGGAGAGGTAGACAATAGGTGATACCACCACTACAGGTGCAACAATAGGGAGAGCAGCAGGTAGCACCTCAGGCACAAGTTCCTGCACAGCAGGGGCAGGGGGCAACAAGTAGTGAGGCCTAGGCAGAGGGCTCCATAGCAGCAGTAGCAAATACATGTACATCAGGTACAGATAGAGGAGGGATAGGTACCATGGGTACTCGACAGCAGGGTCCTAGGCAGAGACCACCTACTCAGCAGGCATAGGGAGAGGATAGAGGACTGATGCCTCTGCGAGCACCCCTACAGCAACAGGGATTGAGAGCCACCTTGGCATAGTAGAAAGCTAATCTACAGGTGAGGGAGAGGACATATTAGTAGGATATTCTAGAGACTGCCATGACATTTCCTGAGATTGGCAGGGTAGAGGCTGGTAGCTCGGGGGCAAGGCCAAAGCCATCTCTAAGAGGACGTTCATCACGTAGGTGCACCCACATAGATGATGAGGAGGTGGGGACTCTCTGGGGTTAGTTGGTGAGCCTAAAGGACACAGTGTAGAGGCAACAGCAGGGGCTTGTGCAGCTTCATGGGGCAGCTGCATTATTAGACGGATCAGATGGGCAGGTTAGTGCACTACAGGTGCAGCTGGTGCAGGCACATGCTTAGGTAGCACAAGCACAGGCACATGTAGCCACCTTGACAGGTGAGCGGGATGCAGAGAGAACCCTGCAGGAGGGAACGGAGGCTAGGGCCCATCAGACAGAGGACCAGGTGGTGAGTTTGCAGGGGGTGGTGGCTGGTACTGGCATGGGTCTAGTTTTTACTCAGTTTCAGTCTCAGATCACATAGCTACAGGGATAGCTGCAACAGGCACAGAGTCAGCTATTTGAGGAGGGTAGACGGACCGAGTACTACTGTGGTGCATATTGTTCTGTAGTACTCAAGGGTCAACGCATGTCCAGCTATAGCCAACATAGTGGATCCAGGATATTAGGGTCTATCCAGTCAGTTCAGTAGCCCATGGCACCTCCACTAGTAGTACTCCAACAACCATAGCAGCCACCCGCATAGCAGCAGTAACAGCCACAGCTAGGGTCACCCATAGAGTCAGGCAGGGGATCATCAGCCCAGGGTTGACATACATTGATGTACATTGAGTCCTTATAGGCTGGTTTTCTATCATGACTTGTATGACTTTTTGAGTGATTTACATTATTTTGCAGTGATGTATGATGATGTATGATGATATTTGATTATATATGACAATGCATGATGTTGATGATGCTTATGATTTGTATATGATGATTTATGTTATGGATGCACTTATGATGTATGCTTTGATGGTTTATGTATTTGATGATGATGCAGATTATGATTTGATGTTATGGTTTATGTATTATATGTTCATGTGATGGATGATTTTATTTATGTTGCATTATGTGATGAGATGATCGATGATGACATTGATCATACTTGTCAGGATGCATTATGTGATGAAATGATTGATAATTACACTGATGATACTTGTCAAGATGTCTCCCTCATGTCGTCCACATAGTGGTGTAATTCAGATATTAATGGTTGTAAGGATTTTCTAATGTTTATGATATCTGTTATGATTCTTTTGACCTATGGATGGATGTCTTGTTATGATATGATGATCTATGCAGGTGGTTCTTATGATCTTATTATGATGCATTATGTGATGGTGTGATGTTTATGTTGCAGATTAGATGGTTATGGATGGATGTTTTTATGTCATATTTATGGATCATGATGATATATATGTTATGTTTATGTTGATGATGAATCATGTATTGTGATGCGATGATTTATTCTTTGCTTATGTTGTTTATGTGTTATGATGTGATAATGTTGATGCATGTTATGATTGTGGATTAAAATGAATGTGGAATAAATGTTTAGATTAATAAACATATATTATGGATGAAACAATGAATGAAATGGAAATATATGTTCAGATTAATAAACATATATTATGGATGAAATAATGAATGAAATGGAAATATATGTTCAGATTAAAAAACATATATTATGAATGCAAAATGAAATGATTTAATGAAAATATATGTTCAAATTAATAAACATATATTGTGGATGCAAAATGATTAATGCAATGGATGCTTAGGTTACACTTGCGTGAGAGTTTGATTTGTGTGACAATTAAGTCATCGTGGTTAACTCTCGAAGATGTCTCACATGCATGTAATATAACCACCACCTCATGTGCAGTGCTTTTGGGAAAGTTGAGGAGGGAACAAGCAATAGAAATTGTCAGGTGGTGTGATCCCTCTGGGATCTCCATGATGAGCATGAAATGATGATGTTATGATTTTATGCAATGATAATGATTTAGTGTAATTTTTAATGCAATGAACAAGTCATGATACATGTTATGTGTGTGTTAAACCCTAGGTGATGGGGCTAGGTGGAGAGGGATAGGTTAGGAAGGGGTATGGTTATGGGTTGGTAGGAAAAGGGGATTGTGAGGATGGTTTAAGGGAATGTTAGGTTATTGGACACCACGTCATTGGAGGGGTTTTGGTTTAGGTGTGCTAGGTTGGTTGGATGGGTTAACGGGTAAGTGAGAGGAGAGATGTTAGTTGGGGGGGGGGTGTAGAATGGATGGATAGGGGGGATCAAATTCTAATCCTAGATAATATGGTTGGATGGGTAGAAGAATATGAGATGAGCTAGGCATAGTACTTGCACTAGACTATTGAGAGCATTTCTAGATTTATTATAGTAAAGTAGGATATTTTTCATGAAGGTATGAGAGGACCTAAGTGATGAATTTTTATCTGACACTTGCATGGACTAGACTAACAAATAATAGGTTGATTTTATGCATGCTCAAGGTAGTATAACCTTGCCTAGCTGAGGGAAGGGGAATCATAACATAAGTTCTCATAGTATATAGAAGGTATGAATACCTGTACATGCAAATGGGATGCACTATGCTAGAACTGACCCTAGCTTCAAGCTATGAATACTATTCTTGGAGTAATGAAATCAACCCACAAGCAAAAAATATAGAAACGATGACCATATCTATTCCAAGTGTTGTCTGCCACTTACCATGATATAATGGGATCAAGGTAGCTTTGGAAATGACCTAGAACAAGACAAGAAGATGAAAATCAATAATCAAAAGACCATCTGAAAAAAAGAACAAATAGCCATTGTATTCTCTTGCCAAGATCAATGTTGATAGGATGATGGATTCTGCCCATTATAGGAACGATATATCCTAGGACGCGAATCAGTTGGATTTTGTTGGATAAATTCTAAAAGGTGGGCAAAAGGATAGTCGGTCCATGTGTGATGATTATTGTTGATGTGTTGATTGCTGATTTTGCATGAGGTGTGATATTTTTAGTGGTATGCTTAGCGTGTGTACTATTTGATGAATCTAGGGAGCTCAAAAAAATAGGGACCATCCAAATGGGTTGGATTGGTGCATCTTATATACCTAAGTACTGGATACTTCTTTCATATTCCAGACTACCTACATACCCTGTGTCCACGGGATCAAGGCAATTTCAAGATGCGGGTGAGATGAATATGTAGTTCTGGTAAGACTTAATGATGTGGGAATAGATTTGGGATGGATGTGATGATGTGGGATATGATGTGCAAGGTGATGACATGGGGGTGTTTTTTTTTTGTTTTTTGTTTTTTCCAATATTTTTGTATTTTTTGGGATTTTCTAATGTTTTTGTATTTTTTGGATTTTATATTGTTTTTCTATTTTTTGGATTTTATATTGTTTTGTATTTTTTGGATTTTAGCTGTACAAAAGAAGCCTACAAGGATCCTCGTTCCACAGATTAGATTTGGGTGGGATGATGCGGGTGGGTAATTGGATTTGATGTTTTAGAATTCCAAGCCATGGGATGTGTGCAATATGGAGTGTTATGATGGAAAGAGGACTTATTATATGGTGGAACCGGCCACTACACATGGCGCTTGAGATAGGTTTTGACCATGGTACTTATCCAAAGTATAACCGAAGTGATTTTCACCATTGGACGGCTTTATTACACTCAAGTTTTTTCTTGATTTTTTAATTTTTTTGGATATTTTTCTATTTTTTGATTTTTTTGTATTTTTGCTTTGGGATACTCCATGAGTTATGTGTAGGACCTTTTCAAATGCAAAATGTTCATGGGTTCATCTAGAAGCTGCCCCTCAGGTGTTACAAGCTAATATGCCCCTGATCCAT
This sequence comes from Cunninghamia lanceolata, assembly GCA_027924645.1. Classification (NCBI taxonomy): domain Eukaryota; kingdom Viridiplantae; phylum Streptophyta; class Pinopsida; order Cupressales; family Cupressaceae; genus Cunninghamia; species Cunninghamia lanceolata. The sequence goes on along the minus strand of BSBN01000290.1, from coordinate 12,633,185 downwards.
AGTTGGTTGTGATAACATAGGGTCCTAACCAATTGAGCTCAAATTTTCCCTTTTTGGTGCGCTCCTATAAATTTTTATGATTTTCCGTGAGGACAAGGTCACCTACTTCAAACCTGTGGTTCTTGATCTTTTTGTTATAGCTTCTTCGTAGGTGATTTTGGTATGCTTGCAAATGATTGAGAGCATCCAGACATTTCTCATCCAACAGAGCTAACTCATGCAACCTTGCGACTCGATACTCTTCATCAGTGATTATGTTATGTAAAGAAAATCTTAGTGATGGGAGCTCGACCTTGATAGGTAAGATGGCTTCAAAACTGAATACTAGGGAATATGTCGTAGCACCTGTAGGTGTGTGGATGCTTGTGTGGTAGGCCCATAGGGTGGGATTGAGTTGGAGGTGCCTGTCATGGCCAGCTTCATTAACCGTCTTCTTCAAAATACGTAGGATGGTTTTGTTAGAAGCTTCAACTTGACCGTTACCTTGAGGGTAATAATGTGTGGAGAAGCGGTGTTGGATCTGGAATTTCTCACACAGAGTGTGGACTTCCTAGTTTTTAAATGGTTTCCCATTATCTATGATGATGGAATGGGGGATGTTGTATCAGCATATTATGTAGTAGAGGATGAATTGGGATATTTGGATGCCTGTGGTGAAAGTGAGTGGAATTACTTCAACCCACTTGGTGAAGTATTTGGTGGCGATGATAATGAACTTATGACCATTGGATGATGGAGGGTGAATCTTACCTGCAAGGTTGAGTCCCTATTGTAAAAAAGGCCATGGAGTTGTTATTGGTTGTAGCTCTTGTGATGGTGCATGGATGAGGTCCCCATGTTGCTGACACAGCAAGCATTTCTTCACGAACTTGTAAGCATCTCGCTCCATGGTCGGCCAGTAGTATCTTATTCTTAAGATCTTCTTATCTAGGGTAGGTCCACTAGAATGTGCCCCACAAAGGCCTTCATGTACCTCTTGTAAAGCTACTTCAGCTTCCCTAGAGTCAAGACATCGTAAAAGTGTACCATCAAGACTCCTTTTGTAGAGGGTGTCTCCTATAAGAGTGAAGCGGGAGGCTCAACGGATGAAACTTTTATGTTGGGAGGATGATAGGTTGGGTGGGATGATGTTGTCGTGAAGGTACATGTATGTCTCTTGATACCAGGGTGATAGGGCACCAAAAATGTTACACACCAGTTTTGATTGTGGAATGTCATAAGCTGGTATGGGGAGTTCTTCGATCAGGAACTCGTATTTCTTACTATATTTCTTCAAGCCCACCAAAGATTCTGTTATAGCCATGGCATATGTTGCTTTATTGTTTAACCTTGGGATTTGTCCAAAATGGATGTCATGAAAGTAATCTTTAAAGTCATCCACCCTTCTCTTATAGGGCAAGAGCTTATCATCCTTAGTCTTGTATTCATTATTTACTTGTCGAATGACCAATTGGGAATCTCCATAGACCATCAGCTTCTCGATCTTCCACTGAATTGCAATGCGGAGTCCTGTGATGAGAGCCTCATATTCAGCTACATTGCTTGTACATGGAAATGTGATCTTGTATGATTTGGGAAAGGTGTCTCCTTGCGGAGTAACAAACAAAATGTCTGCCCCCGAGGCTCGATGTGTATAAGATCCATCAAAATACATCTTCCATGATTCTATTGTTGGTGTTACCGACAATATAGACTCATTCGAAAACTTTGCAAGTGTTGGTTGTTCTATTGGGATAGGCGCCTCAACTAATTGATCAACAATCACTTGTCCTTTAATGGCTTTTCTCTTTGTGTATTCAATATCAAACTCACTTAGGATCATTACCCATTTATCCATTCTTCCTGTAAGGGCGACTCTAGTTAGCAGATATTTCAGCGTATCAATCTTGGGAATGAGCTTAGTCTTGTGATTAAGCATGTAGTGTCTCAACTTTTGTGAAGTGAAGACGACAGCTAGGCATGCTCGTTTAATTGGAGTATAATTTATCTCATAGGACACCAAGGTACGATAGATATAATATATGGCTCTTTCTTTCCCTTGTTCATCATGTTGTGCCAACAAGGCCCCTATAGTTGTTTCCATTGTTGAAATATACAAGAGGAGGGGTTCTCCTTATTTTGGTGGAATTAAGATAGGTGGGTTAGCGAGGTATTCTTTCAATCACTCAAAAGCATTTTGACACTGACTATCCCACACAAAGGCTCTGTTCTTGCGGAGGAAATGCTAGAACAACTAGCATTTATCAGCAAATTGTGCTATAAACCATGGGATAGATTGAAGCTTTCCTTGTAGACTTCGCAGTTGCTCAAGTGTCTTCAGAGGAGGCATCTATATTATAGCTTTGACTTTGGCAGGATCTACTTCGATTCCTCTTCTTAACACTATGTATCCTAGGAGTTTCCCGAAAGTGACCCCGAAGACACATTTCTTTGGATTTAGTCACACATTGTATTGTTCCAACCTGTCAAAGATCTTGGCTAACACGTTTAATTGCTCCTCTCTAGTTTTAGATTTTCCCAGTAGATCATCTACATAGTCTTCCATTATGTGGTGAAAGAGATCATGGAAGATGACTGTCATTGCCTGTTGATATGTTGCACCTAAATTTTTCAAGCCAAAAGGCATCACAACCCAATAGTATATCCCCCATGGGCATATGAAGGATGTTTTTGATGGAGATTAATTATCATTGATGTCAAAAGGGTGTTGAGTTGTTTGTCATTCATGTCAGAAGTGTGTAAAAGGCAAGGTTTAGCTGTTGTCATCTCTTATGTTTGTGTCACCATGCTTCATGTTATGATGCTCATGATTCTTGTCTTGAAGAGATTTGACATGATACTCAAAGTTGGTTAAGTTGTTGCAGTCAAAGAGAATGAATATATCACTCATGCAAGACATGATATGTGATGCAGGACATGATGTTCACAGAAGTTTATTTTGCTATGATGCTCTGATGAATGCTATGATGCTCTAACAATGAGTTGGTGTTTCTTTTGTTCCAATATCATATTGATTGGTTATGTCAATCTGGATCATCTTAGACCATGCTCAAGACTAAGGTTGTTGATGTGTTTCTTTGGAGGTGTGTTGTTGATTTATGTTTCATTCATGCTTCTTCAGGATGTTCAAGGATGGTTTGTATTGCTTCCATTCTATTGCCATGTTATTGATTCTTTGAATGAGGGGTTCTTTCATGATCATATAAGACTTGATGTCTTCATTTTGTAATGGATTATGTCATGTCAAAGGTTGTTGTGATATGGTTTGAATTGATAGGGTTTGGATTATTGGCCATTATATTTGGCTTTGATTATATGCTTGCATAGTTTGGTGTTAAGGAGGTATTTTACGATAAGATCATCATTGTATTGGTATGGGCTCAAGAAGTCTTAGAGGATTTGAATTCATTTGGTTTGGTGTAGTGTGGCAGAATGAATAGCTTTAAGGGCTCAAGGTTGCTATACTTCTTGGAGAGATCTCAGGTTGAGTGTTGATGAGATCATGCAGATACATCTTCAGGACTTGTGAACTTGTTATCTTTGCAAGATAAAGTGTTATCATTTTATAACGGTTTGGTTAAATATTATGTCATTTGATATCCTCTATTTCTTAGTCACAGTGATGGCAAGGTGTTATATAAGTCAAAGATATAAGTGGGAAAAGGTGCTAAAGGTTAATTGGATGATTAGTTTAATCCTATTCTAAATCCTAATGTATATTAAAGACCTAATTCCTATATAAACCTTAGCACTAATCAACTGTCAAAACACTTATTTTATTTTTGAAGTGACTTCTAATTAGTAGTTACACACAACTTAAGTTGTGACTTGAGGGGGGTTGCATCGTTGATCAACTGGCCCCTACGCCTAAGGCAATTGGGAGCTACCGATGCCACATGTCTTCATCATGGGCACGAGGATGCCAAAGGAACATCAATGGTCTTCTTTGAACTTTTGGTGGGTGCACAATTGACAATCAATGGTCAATGTTTAAACTTTGACTCCCTTCCTCTAGCATGCACTTTGACGTGCATTTGGTTGTCTACTTTATGTCTACATTGGATGTGTTTTTTAAAGGATATTATTAGACAGTTTTGAAAAGGCAGAAAGTTGGTGAATCAAAGCCTTATTTTTGGAGATTTTTAAGTGATATTTTTCAAGGAGATTTTTCTAATTTTAAACCCCGCTCTCGTGCATTGAAGATAAAAGGAGAGGAGTTTATTACTTTGCAAACTTTATTTTTTTTAGTTGTGCTAAGATGATTTTATTATTTCTCCTTTTTTATCTTCATGGAAAGATTATGGAAGGTGTTATTCTTCTATTTGGTACAAGAATATTTGCATGTTATGGACACTGTGACAAGGTTATTATGAAAATAAAATCAGAGTGTTTAAAAAAAAGGAGCTAATCAAAGTGGTGGTTTTTAATGAAGACAAAAGAGGAATTTCTTTGTGAAGATATTATTCTTTTTGAAGATAATTTTTGAGAAGGGGATTCAAAGATGAAATGATAATATTTCATGTCAAGACAATCTGATTTAATGAATTTTTTTATTCTTGAAGATTGGATATTGTTGAAGAGAGATTTTTGTAGAAGAAGGAATATGAAGAGAAATAAGAAATGAAAGGTCATTTTTTATATAATGACATTGCAAGTTCAGTGTGTTGTGAATTTTTTGGGGAGACCAATATGCAGTGTTGAAGACATTTTTGTGAAGATTCTTTTGAAGAGAAAATACAGATGAATCAGATAATATTTTGTATGTGATTTGAGATATGTATGAGATGTTTTTTTAAGAATGAATCAAACACAAGATGAAAACATTATGCAACAAATTTACAAATTGAACCATGTCAAGTATGAAGACAATATGTGATTAATTGTGCAAAGATAATGAAAATGAAATATAGATTGAGTTGAGTGTAATTGCAAAGAGATATGCAAATTCAGGGGTTTGTATTGAAACAGAGAAACCCTTTGTATTCTTTGTATTGCTCTAAGATTATTTATTGTAGCCAATGAGGCTTGTATGGTCAATGAGACCTGTTTGTAGCCCGTGAGGCTTAAATGTAACCAGTGAGGTTTTTTTTAATTAAGCCAGTGAGGCATTTCAGAGTGGTTTTTCTTCCCCTTGAGGGTTTTCCACTCATCAAATCAGGTGTTATGTTTCTTGTTTGTCTTCATGTGTTCATGTGCCCTAATGATATGTTCTTAAAGTCCTAATTCATACCTTTCATTATCATACTTACACACATATGTGTTTAACATATCATTGATGTCTTCTTCTCTCTTTATCTTGTAAGTTAAAAAGTGCAAAAAGTTGTAAAAGTTTATACAACACTAATTCACCCCCCCTCTCAGTGTTGTCCTGGACTCCAACAATTTTATGTTGGTCTTCCTCTGTGATCCTAATTTGATTGTACCCTAAGAAACTATCCATCAAAGACAACATCTCATGTACTGCTGTGAGATCCACTATGATGTTGATGTTGGGTAGTGGAAAGTCGTCTTTAGGGCATGTTTATTTAGTTCTCTGAAATCTGTGTAGCATCGGATGCCCCCAGTGACTTTGGATACTGATACAATGTTGGATACCCACTCGAGACAGTCTATTGGTCGAATAAACCCCACATCTAGGAGTTTCTTAAGCTCTACCTTAATAATGAGTGCAATTTGAGGATTCATTTTCCTTAGCTTTTGTTTCACTGGTTTCTCATCAAGATGTACTGCAAGGTGATGAACAACCAAGGCGAGATCCAGTCCTAGCATATCAGCATAAGTCCATGCAAAATTACAGCTTCTTTGCTTAAAGAGGCTAAGAAGTTCTCTTGTTCTATTGTTGTAAGGGATTCTACTCTGAATGTGATCTTTGGCACTTCCTCTGTCCCAAGGTTCATTTCCTGTGATGCTTCCACTAGGATGGGTGATCTGTCTGGATATACTTCATCTATCTTGAGAAGGCCCATGCTCTCATCTCCTAGAACCTCATGGAGCTTTTCACTAGGCAATACGTCCTTTATTTTGATTTTTTCTTCACCCGAAAGTGCCACGGAGTGGTTTTCACTAGGGGGTGTTGTTTTTATTTTTATGTTTTTGTGACTAAGAGCATCGGTGGTTTCTCCGAAGTAGGCAGATGTGTCAAGTTCCATGATATATCCGGCTATGTGGTCTCCAAGGGGGAAGTGATCTCTGACCCCCATCATTTTTTCTATTGACTCATCATTCTCTTCCACATCAAGGATGGGAGGTCCTTGTTGATCCCAATCTATAAGCTGGGGGTAAACAAGAGGTAGGTTGTGGGAGTCAGATGGAATGGTGGTTAGGGTATAGATGGTGTATACGGAGGTTTCAAAGAACTTGGTGAAATCACTAAAGGAGTCTTCATGGTCTGCTTCATTGACATTATTGACCGTAGGGGAGACTTCGGCAACTTTACCTAAGATACATTCATCATTAGTAAGGATAGATTCTTGTTTCCCATACCCTAATCCATGAAGACGCGAGTTTCTTGTTGTTCGAATCAGCTCCACAATCCCTTTCTCATGAAGGCCTATACCACCTTGTCCTTTATAGCCTATATATTTGATGATCTCGAGACCCTTGCCATATATTTCAATTGGGATAATAGGGGCTTCGTGTTCTGCTTCCTTGTCTTTGTATAACCATGAGGATATGTCTTCGAGAATATCTTGATCAAGGAGATGCTTCTTCTCGAAGGTGGGGGATGGTTTGTATTTGATGACTACCATGGAGACTTCTTCTTCCCTGTGAGCACTAAATGTCTTAGGAGTGGGCAATAATCCTACACAAAAGGTACCATGCATGTCATATTCACCACACCCTATGTCACTTAGCTTGATCTTGACTTCGAGTGGTGATGATGTTTGTGATGTAGTGGTGATGTTGAAAGGGTCAACACATGAGGCAGATGATGTGGGATTGGCTTGGGAGGCTAGTTTCTTAATGGCCTTGTTGTATGGATAGAAGGTGAGGTTGTGTCCTTCCAAAAAGCTGCAATATTGGAAAGGACGGGCATCGGCATAGATGTTAACTTTTGTGCCATTATGGGGGAATTTCAAGCATTGGTAAAATGTGGATGGGACAGCTTTCATGGCATGGATCTATGGTCGGCCGAGGATAATGTTGTAAGGGAGGTCAAGATCAAGCACCTGACACTTGGTTTTCAAGATTTTCTACCCCACTTGGATAGGGAGTTTGATAGTGCTTTTAGATAGTCTCTCGGTATCATCGTACCCCTTGATGGTTATATATTCACTAGTGTCCACAACTACATTAGAGTATCCTGAATGTTTTAACAATTTTAGAGTGCACAGGTTTAAGCCAGAGCCACCATCTATTAAGACTCTTTTATGATGTGCTTGTGGATGTAGACTTCAATATGCAAGGTATCGTTGTGTGGGTCATCGGAGGCGGGAAGATCCTTTTCAAAGAATGTGAGATTGTGAGGTGAAGTGATATGGCCCACCATGGCTTGGAATTGATCCACATTCAGGTTGGTGGGGATTTGGGTCTCCATTAAGGCTTTGTCAAGAATTTCTTTGTGAATGGGAGATGTGCGGAGCAATTCAAGGATGGAGATTTGTGCGGGGATCTTACCTAGATGATCTAGGAGGTCGTATTTGTGGGCGGATGGTGGGTTGGTAGATGTGGATGCTTGATCATTGGTGGGTGCCCCACGGATGGATACATGGCCACGGCAAGTAGTGACAACACAATCGGGTGCTTTAGCTCGAATGGTGATGGTGTTGATGTGATTGGAAGATTCTTCTATCTGACCCACGATGGAGTCAAAATAAGTGGGAGGTGGTACAACATGGTAAGCTTGGTTGGACGAGGATGATTTTCCTTTATTGTGGTCAGGTAGAGGATCCTTCTAAGCTCCTAGATTGGCATTCGGTGATTGTTTTGGTGGTTCATCAAGGGTTATGTCACCCCTATCTATAAGGTCTTGAATATTATGATTTAGCTTCATATAGTTTAACATTTTATGCCCCTTCACATGATGATACTCACAAAAGAGGTTTTCATCAAACCAAGCAGGCTTGAATTGATCCTCACTGTAAGGTCTGATAGGGGGTAGCGTGATCATGTCTTCTTTTACAAGTTTATTCAAGACATCTTCAATGGGTTCCCCTAAAGGTGTGAATTTCCTCTTGGGATTATTGTTTTTTTTGGGTGGTCCTTTGGGGACATTGACATTGTTTGCAATGGATGTTCTTGGAGGTGCTTGGTTTTGTACATCAGTAATGCTATACGTTGAGGATGTTTTTGTTCTTTCCCCAAAAGCAAGGTTTATCGTTTGATTATGTGTTGTTGTTTGTGTTTGGGGTGTTGTTGTTAACCTTGTTATTGTTGTTTTTTTTGTTGTCGTAGGTATAAAGTTTTATGGAGCCTTTGGCAATGAGGGCTCTTTCAATGGTAATTCCCTTATCAATAACCTCTTCAAAGGTCGATGCACATTGTATTTGCAAATGGAAACCCATTTCTTAATAGGTTAGCTAAAAACATGGTGACTAGATGCTTTTCAGGGGTAGGCCAAGGGAGCTTGCTTGCCAAGCCTCTCCATCTTTGCAAAAAAGGTAGAAAAAGATTCTCCATTCTTTTGTTTGTATTGCAAAGATCATTCATTGATATTTCGTGTTTGAAATTATAGGAGAAATGGTTTACAAACTTCTCCGCGAGCTCATGGAAGGTCCTAATGCCAGAAGGAAGGTGTGCAAACCATTCAGTGGCTTGACCACCGAGGCTTCTAGGGAAAAGCCTCATCAAATAAGTATCATCATATGAGACTTCTAGGAAAGCAATATAGAACTCCTGAAGGTGTTCCCTACAATCTCCCTTTCCTTTGTACTTGTCAAATTTGGGCATTTGAAAGTTTTTGGGAAAGGGAGGCATGTACAATGTCCTATCAAATGGGTAAGGGAAAATATCCTCAAAAGAATATTGCTTTCATTTGTTTCCTTGTTGCATATTGTCTACCTTTTGGATTAATGTTTGCACATTGCTTGTTAAATCTTGTGTTGGGGGTGGTTGTGGAATGTATGTTTGTTGATTTTAGATGAGTTGTTGGAGGTGAGGTAGAATTTGGTTTTGTGTGATGAGGTTTTGGTTTTGGGGGACAAGGTTTTAATTTTGGTTTAGCTGAGTGAGGTATTGTTGATAAGCGTGAAGTTGTTGTAGAATGTGGGGTGGTATTTGATTTTGATTAGGTTTTGGTTGTGATGTTTGGGTGAAGGAGGTAATGGGTGTTTGGGAAATGGGTGGAATTACATATGTGTAGTTAGATGATGGATTATTGACGGGAACATTGGAAGTGTCGTGGGGTTGTCTAGAGAATAGTTGGTTCATAAAGGCTATGGTGTTGGGGTTAAGCGGACGCACACTCATGGAAGCACTTGCATGCACGAGGTTGTTGGGAGTATTAAGAGTAATTTGTAGAATGTATGTGGTTACGTTTGATGTAACGGCGGGGTTGGGGTTTGTTATAGTTGAGATGTTTGGTGTAGTGGATACATTTGTGGGAATCATGGAAGTGGTGACATTAGTGTTTGTGGGATTTGTAGACGTGGTGACATTTGAGGCTTGGGAGGTGTTGGGATTGGTATGTGATGTGGATGGTTGTGATGATGTCATGGTGTTGTTTGCATTATGAGGTATGCTAGCACCGTTTTGGAGGAAGAACTCAAGATATCTATTAGGGTCTAATTTTAGGACTCTATCAAGTATATTCAGAGTCAACATCTTAGGTGAAGTCTAAGACCTCTTGATCCACTTGGTTGGTGTTAGATGGTTGTGGTTGTGATGGGAAGGGGAAGGGATTTAACATAGCACTAGCATTAAAAGATGGCATTTGTTGTATTACAGGTTGATTATTTTGGTCGGTTGGTGGCATTCCTATGCCAAAGTTGTTTCCAAAGTGGCCATTTCTTGATTCTTCTTGGATTGGGATCTTGTTATGGGCATGCAATGATTTTGAGTGTGGGTTCAATTGGGGTGGATAAAGGTCAAGTCCTTAGAGAATGGATTTACTGTATTTGACCCAAAGTTAGGTGATGATGGGAATTTGGGATTGATGGGATCAAAGATTTAGGCTTAAGAGAACAACTTCCTCAAAAATCTAAATCTAATAGTGTAATGTGGGTATAGGTTTTAACGTTTTAGAGACTAAATCCCAAAAAGTGGTAACCTAAGGAAGGTGAAATGTCAAAAGAAAGTGAGGATGGATGGGAACTAACTTTAAAGGTTAAGACCTTAAAGGAAGTGGGTGAATTGATTTTCAAAAGTTTGGACCAAAATGATTAAAAGAGGGTGAGGGATTTGGGATGTAGGCCGAAATGATTTTGAGAAGATTTTGAAGGATGTGATTAAGGGTAATGAGGCAAATGATTTTGGAAAATAATAAACCAAGGAAACCTTAGATGATTTGGATGTTGAGGCAATGTTGGATGTTGGATGAAATTTTAATGATGTTGGGAGGCTTATTTCAAATCAAAAGTGAGCTTAAATGGATCTAAATCTTAGGATTTGATAATAATGGATGTTTCTTCTTACCTAAAGTAGACTAATGACTTTAGGCAAAAAGAGGATGATTATTTCACTTGAACGTAGACTAATGACCAACAAGCAAAATGGGATAACAAAGGATGACAAGATCTAGATTTAATTCTTGCTCAAAGGTTGATTTGGAATGGGACTGATGATTTGATTGAGATGTTGATTTTTGGGTGTTTGGATGATTTTGATTTTTTGGTTGGATGTTTGGATTTTGAAATTTTGGGAAGCTTTGAGATAAGTGTGGGGATGTGGAATGAAATAAAGTGGGGGTTCAAAGATGAAAATCAAAATGTAAGGTTTGAAAGAGGAATTGATGGTTGGGGTTATTGATTTGATTGATAATGAAGGATCCAATAATGAAAGTGATTATTCTCTAAGGTCTAAATGGGAATATGGATGAAAAATTTGGGTCAAATGGTTATGAGTGATGGTCAAAGATGGGTTATGGTTTTTTTGGTGGATTTTGATGTCAACTTTTGGATTTTTTGGAAAGTCAAATGATGGATTCTTTGGGAAGTGTCGAATGTTTTAATGATAGTTTATTGGCAAGCAATACAAACACTTCAAACAAGAGAACACAATGGCCAAAGGTTTTATTGTGAAAATGTGAAAATTTATCAAGTACTTGTACAACCTAAGGCGAGGCAAGGACAATATTTGTTGGATTCCCACTTGGATTTCTCCATCCGCACTTACTCAGAGTAGATAGCTTAGAAGTTTGGTGGCACTGGCTCCCCCTTATATGGCACACACTTCTCGGGCACACAAAACTTTGAATTCCTAAAGACCTGAAGATCTCAAGAAATTTGCTCTCTACTTTAATCTGTGAGAAAGTGGGACAGGTTCAGAGGTTCGACCTCATGCACCAACAAATAGAAGGATTTTGGCTACTAAAACAAAGGTGTTTAATGGGGGAACATTTGGGGGATCGGCACATTACGAGCATCCGATAAACCACTTAAGGTTTTGACTAGCTCTACTAGGAGTATCATATACACAAGGTACAACTTCCTTTCGAGCTAGCACCGAATGGTAAGTGCTAATACTGATTTGGACTTGGCTTTCACCTTATCCTATTTTGTATAGCAGACTAAATGAAAGTACCGCTTGGAGTCGCCAATGAGTTCTCCTTGCGGATGTGTCTCAAGGGCAGGCCCCTCCTAAAAAGAAAAAAGAGAGTAGAACCATTTCTCTTCACCCAAGATCCTTTTGAAGGCGAGGGGAGAGGATACTTTGATTCTATCCCCTAGGTAACACAAATGTGCAAGCACACAAGACATGTCAAACAAAGATTCTATGTTCTTTTTAAAGCCCAAAATGAAGTGTGCCTATGGTTGTTTACAAACAAGGTTAATTTTATTGCACCAAATGTAAGTCTTTTCTAGGCTAAGAAAGCAAGGTTCTTTTTAGTGCATCAAAATGAAATGTTTCTAAGCTAATAAGACCCTGCAATAAGGTGTTAGTAGTCTAATTTTAGAGTCTTAGACAAACATTTTTGACCTACAAAACACTGTCAACATCCTGCACAGATTTGAATGTCAGCAAATAAAATAGTGCCAAAACAAAGAGAAAAGGTGCCACAAAACAAAAAAATGGCACTACAGTATACCTAAATGGTGCTACAAATAAAGAAACCACTATTTTCTAACTGTTACAGAGTATGGCATTTCAGAATACACAAATGGTGCTACAATAACAAAATGCACTACATAATTCAGAAGTGGCACCACACAGACCGATAGATAATTGCTACTGATTATTACAGACAAATGACACCATGAAAGGGACAAATGGTTCTACAGGAGTGAAAAATGGTGCCACAAGGTGTTTTAACTTCCATTTGTCTTGTTTGTTGGACCCGATAGCGTTGATCTAGGCATAGATAGCGCCAAAACGATGCAGTGCTTTAAAAGAGGTTGCAAAAAAGGTGGTTAAGTGCAAATATTGATTCAAAATATTATAAAAAGGCTCCTTATTTCTTTTAAATACCCCCAAGTTAGATCAAAACACCCAAAAAACATTAGCCCAAATCAAATGAGTGAGGTAAAAAGCACAAAAGTTATGTTAAAATTTTTAGCATTATCTCCCCTTCTTCCTGCATCTTTTATGTGAAAACAGAGAGCAAGTTATCTTAAAAGCCTTTAAAAATGTTCAAAAAGATACTAAAAATCTAAATTATGAAACAAGTGTTAGACAAGGTGTCCTGCGGAAAAGGTGCCAGAACAGTCAGAAATGGTGCCACAGGATGCAGGAATGGCGCTACGGCGCGAGGAAATGGCGCCAAACAGAGGGTACTTAGCACCACACCTATAAAACACACCTTCAAACACCAAAAATTCACACAAAATATTATCTCAGACCTTACGGGTCCCACCGCGCATGCCAAATGAGGTTAAGAAAATAAAAATAAAAATAAAACACTAAATAGATGCAATGAAAACAACAAATTATACCTTCAAGAAGAAATCCAAAACTCATAGCTAAGGTGGGGAGCCTTGCACCCTTATGCTCTTGCTTTACCCATGATTCCTATGTGAAATGCTCTCAAAACTAATATGCAAGTCACTAGAATCTTAGCTCACAATGATAGAAAATGGAGAGATTTTGGCATGATAACAATACTCAAATTGTGGATGATAAAATGGCTTGGATGATGGTGTATTTATAGGCTTTTTGGAGGGAGATTTGATCCAAGGGTTGAGATTCATTTGGGAGATCAATGGATGATGATGAATGTGAGGTGGAGGGCTTAGATTCAATCATGAGAAGTGGAGGGATGAGAATAAAGATGAATTTTTAATTCATCTTGGAAAGAGAAGTGAATTAAATGAGGTTGGGTGAGATGGATTAGATGTGAATTAAAAATTCACATGGGGAAGAGAGGAGGATTAGAAATGAATTAAAAAATTATTTTGGAAAGAACTCCAATTAATGAGTTATGACATGTGTAAGGGGTGTAAGAGGTTATTAATGAAGTTTATGACAAGTGTGTATAAAAAATTGTTTTGTGGCATAAATATCAATTTTTTATTTGTGGGATGTGGGGAGGAGTGTTAAATAAGGTTTGACCATATTAATTGAGGTGATTAGCCTAATTAATATGGCTATAGTAAATTAGTGGATGAGTTAATTAGAGGTTAGGATTAATTAAATAATGTTTAATTTAATTAATCCTAGGTCTAGGGTCATGTAGGTTAGACTAGCTAATTAAACTAGTATAGATATCTTAAATACATCTATCTAAAGAAATGTCGAATGATATCAATTTGAAGTTATTTTATTTAGTTCACGTTAGAACCATTTTATTTACTACATATATAATTTTGGTTAATTATTTAATGTTTATATATAAAACATGTATAAAATTTTGGTTGAAATTATTTCTAACATACACTGCCATTTTCTTTCATTTAATATATACAAAGTAATATCTTTGTTTTACCTCCTTATTTTGGAAATATTATGTTTATTACTAAATATTAATATTATGTTTTATTTACTTTAAGTTATTTTATTTTACTTCAAATTGATATCTGTTGACTTTTTTTTTTTCACTCAACCCTATGTCCATCAATTTCTCAACTATAATTAACAAATTAAAAAAAAATCTCAAATTAACAAATCAAAATATTTTCTTTCTTAACCCATAATTTTTTAAAAATATTTGATTTTCTAACATTTTTCTTGAGTTTTACTTTACTTTCTTTCTACACTTTGAAAATGAGAAGAATGATATCCAAGGTTGTCTATACTAAATATTAATAATTTGACATGTAAATGACTGTCAATTTTAAGGTAAAAGGTAATAGTTTTTTTAACACACTCACACCATTACACTCCACCCCATGCTGCCATTGTAGAATGCCTCTCGGCATTAATAATAGATATTTAATCAACTAGGGTAGGGATAGGTTGATTAGTAGGTTGAATTAATTAAATAAACATGAATTATTCAATTAATTAGGTTTAATGACATGGGTGAATTAATTAAATAAATATTTGCACATTTATTTAATTAATTAGGCTAACGTTAGTGAAGGGGAACTATTGAATTAAATAAATTAATTCAATTTAAAGGGGGAAATGATGACTAATCAGGTGTTGGAATGAATAATTAATTAAATAAAAATTTAATTAATTAATTGGAAGGGTAACAGGTGATGTTAGTGATGTCAGAGGTTGGTTAAGTGGTGAAGACATTTTTAGGTGTCTACAATAACATTCATCTTTTTCACACCAAAAATTCATATAATCCTAACACCAAACAATAAACTGGAATGCATAACAAAAACTTCTTGAAATCTTCAAATCTTTCCGGCTCAATGCAACTTCATAATGAAGTCACCATTTTTCCAGCTAGGAAGGATATTGCACCATCGAAACTGGACTTCTTCATGAGGGTTTTCGTCCTCAAGAAGGTAGATGAACTTTGTGGCTCAAAACCAGTAGCATATCTATATCAAATCTAAAGCATGAAACCCAACAATGAGCTCTCCTTTCACTTTTAAAGGCACCTCGAAGTTACAAATAATTCTTTCTTGGAAATATTACTTTTTCTCCTCAAAATTATAATAAATCTCTATTTCCAAGAGATATGCTCACTTTTATGTGTCTAGGAGAAAAATAAAACACTTTCTCATTCCAAAATGCATAACAGTTAAGCTACCTTTTTAATATTTCCAACCTTATAACTTAAGTGCACAAAAATAATTAAAAAGCTTGATTATTTATCCATTTTTATTGAAAACACCAAACTTCACCAATTTTATAATTAAATTGAAACAAGTTGCTCCAAATGATTGGGAATGAGAATAGATGCCCTCAGAATGACTTTCTATAAATAGATAGCCTCTCCAAAAATCTTGGAGAACTATCCAAGAGCCCAATTGAGCCTCTGAAAGTGGCAAAGTCATCCTAACAAAACATAGAGCTCAAAACCAACATTAGTACACACAACAAATGAACCAAAAGCCCATCACAAAAAAGAACCCCTTACTATACCTCATAGCCTATCGGGATCCAGAAATAGGCTATTGGGCCCACAAATGACTAGGCTTGGAAATGGGACATTACAGTTACGAAAGTATTGTTGCAAGTATGTGCCTAATCAGTGTTGTCATTAATGTCAACATATTTGTGTTGTCATTGGTGTCAACTGTATCCTTATCTTTTGATTGATTAGAAGTCTTATATGTTGAGGACATTGAGAAAATTAGCCCCTCCGAAAGAATCAAAAAGGAAACAGTGAATCACAATGAAGACATTGAGTTGCATACCAAAGAACAATCTAGAAGATTGCTCCGCATTTCTTGTAGATTGAAGATCTTGGTCTACAGATTGAAAGTTATTTAGAGGCATGTCTGAAGATGCTAAATCCTGAGTTTGAGCCTCTAGTAAGAAGAATTGAGTGAATTACATTCACCAGAGTAAAACCTGCTTTTTTAATTATTCACTGGTGACAGGGAGAAAGTATTTTGCTCTGCATTCCTCTGCATTGAAGTATTTTACTCTGCAATTCTAGAGGGAAGTCTGGGATGATGATAAGTGCCTACAACTACAATGGTTCATGATTTGGTGGTCCGCAAGCTATCTTTCTTTCATGACAGTTGAAGACAGTGAATTTCATGTGCTCTGGTGTGAAGAATCTCATGGATAAAGTGGTTAGATTTTGTGTGGTTGCTCCTGGTGATTACAACATGCTTGTGGATGCCTCCTGATCATGTTCCTACCTTTACATTGGTCCGCACTAAGGAACTAAGATCATGTTTGAACATTATTCCCAGATAACGTAGCGTGTAACCAGTCCTAGCTGACTTGGTTAATTCTAGTGATTGTGGAGATCTATTGAAGATTGTAGAAGCATGTCATGGCGTGGAAGATCATGTTTGAGTCTCAGCTAAGGCGTGGAGTGATCCGCATACATCTTTACTGCATTTCCTTAGCATAATTTTGTCAAGACCTATTTTGTAAATGTTTGTAATGCCGACCTTGGAGATTGTTCCAACGGTTGATGAATGTAATGTCGACCTTGATGTACATTCCAAGGTTGATGAATGATATATATACTTGTAATTTGGTCGTGGAAAAGATGCCCTTGTGTGAAGATGCGAAGTTAAGTGAAGAAATGTATAAGGCAGTGCAGAGCAGAGGAAAAGTATTGCACTTCAATGGAACTGAATTTAGGCATGGAGTAGATGCTATTATCTCAATTCAAAACCTTTGGCATTGAGCCACCCCTTGGTAGTGAGCCACCCCTTGGTAGTGAGCCTTTTTCTGGGCAGTGAGTCTTTGATTTTTGGTATTGTTATAACTTATATATCTTGTGGACTAACATCCACCGTGGTTTTTCCCTTAACAGAGTTTTCCACGTAAAAATCTAGTGTCTCTTGTGTATGATCTTGCAATTATGTTTATGTTTCTGAGTTTATGCTTTCATGATTTAATCATAATAGTGGACAAGTGTTTAATGTTTTAAGGTGCGAAATTAGTTAAAGATTTGAGACAACTGATTCACCCCCCCTCTCAGTCGTCTGGTTCATTTCAACAATTGGTATTAGAGTAAGGTTCCTCATAGGCAAGCTTAACCACTTGAGGTAGATTCAGGATGTCTGGAAAGAAGGAAAGTCCACGGTTTGATGGAACAAATTATTCCATCTGGAATATCTAGATGCAAACCCATCTCATCTGCTTAGGTTTTGATATATGAAAAATAACCCAATCAAAGTATGAAGTACCAAAGCATGGTCCTAAAATTGAAGATGAGATCAATGAGTATGAGTTGAATATCAAAGCTAAAGATGCCCTATTAAATGCCCTATCTGACATAGACATGAAACAGATCACTGAGCTAGATATTGCTCATGAAATCTAGGAGAAGTTGAAGAACCTGTATGAAGGAGATGAATCTATGAAAAGTGCCAAGTTGTAAAGCTTGAAGGTGAAATATGAAAGCTTGAAGATGAGTGAAGATGATAACATTTCATCCTATATGCAAAAGATTGATGAGCTTGTAAGTGGCATTAAAAGTATGGGAGGTAAGATTGAAGAACCTGAAATTGTGAATAAAATTCGAGATCATTGCCTAAATCCTATTGTCATAAGGTGGTTGCAATTGAAGAAATAATGACAGTGACAACAATTACAAAAGATCAGTTGCTTGGGAAGCTAACAGCTTTTGGATGAGGGAACTTAGTGATTCACTTCCTAAGATAAAGACTGCTTTCAAGGCCAGCACTTCACAGAGGCCTTCTAGACTTGATAAGTACAAGGTGGAACCGGATTATGAACTTGAAGAAATAGAGGAAAATTTTGTTAGCAGTCTACCTAGAGGTACTGGTAAGTTCAAAGGAAAATTACCTTTCAAATGTTTTACTTGTGGTAAAATTGGTCATTATGCCTCTAGATGTCCTGAGAGAGTTCCAAAAAGGTCTGAGAATAGACCTAGGATTCCAAAGAAATGTTATTGTGTTAAAGATTTTGATGATGAAGGAGTAACAGATGATGAATCAGGTAATGGTAGTACTATTGGAAATGAATGCTTGTTCATTACTATTAAAGAAGAACCTGTGTCTACTAATCCTGCTAGTTGTGTGAAGGAAGAAACACTAATGGAGGAAAGTGCCTTGGCTATTCAGGTTGTACAAGACAAAGATGAATGGGTTATTGATAGTGGATGCTCTCATCACATGACTAGTGACAAAAGTAAGTTCATAAGTTTGGAAAGATATGATGGAGGACTAGTTAGGTTTGGTGATGATACAACTAGTAAGATCTGTGGAAAAGGATCTATTTCTTTTAATGGCAAGCATAACATTGATGATGTCCTATATGTGAAGGGACTAAAGAATAATCTTTTAAGTATTGGTCAGATGTGTGGCAAAGGTTATGATCTCAGATTTCAGGACAATGGATGCAAGATCTTGGAAAGCTCTGAAATAGTGATTGCAATTGGTAAGAAGACAAGAGGTAACATTTATCATTTGAAAGGGACTAATGAATATTGTTTGTTGGCTCAGTATGATGAAAGTTGGTTGTGGCATAGAAGGTTGTTTCATATCAATTTTGACAACATTGTGAATATAAGTTCCACTAAGGCTATAAGAGATTTTCCCAAGCTTGTGAATCCTATTGATACATTGTGCAAGGAGTGCCAATTTGGAAAATAGACAAGAACAAGTTTCAAGAGCAACGACCAATTTGTTGATGGACTACTGGAATTAGTACATGTAGATCTATGTGGACCTACCAAAGTAAGAAGTATGAAAAGAGACAACTATTTCATGTTGTTAATTGATGATTATTCTAGAATGACTTGGGTTACCTTCTTAAAAGAAAAAGCAGAATCCCTAGAAAAGTTCAAAGCATTCAAGGCAATGGTTGAGAATGAGCTAGATTTGAAGATCAAGTGCTTGAGGTCTGATAGAGGTGGAGAGTTTACATCAAATGAGTTTAACTTTTTCTATGAGGAACAAGGGATAAAGAGACAATTATCTACACCTAGGACTCCACAACAAAATAGAGTAGTTGAAAGGAAGAACATGATAGTCCAAGAGGCTGCTAGAACAATGATGAAGGAGGCTGACCTATCGGAAGTATATTGGAGAGAGGCAATTCACACAGCTGTATACATCCTAAACAGAGTCCAAGTCAAAGGTAACACTTCTAAGACTCCTTATGAATTGTGGCATGGTAAAGTTTGTACTGTGAAATATTTCAAAGTCTTTGGTAGTAAGTGTTATATTAGAAGAGATGAAGATCTAGGTAAGTTTGATGCAAGATGTGATGAAGGTATCTTCCTTGGATACTCTGTCAAGAGCAAGGCCTACTGGTGCTACAATAACAGGTTGAAGAAGATCATTGAGAGTGCAAATGTCAAAGTTGATGAAAGCAAGGAAAAGGTATCAAGTGGATATGAATCTGATGAACCAGATGTCCCTGCAAGCAGAGTAGTAGTGCAGCAAGAAGAAAACTTAGAGGAAGAAGAAGAACAAGCTCTATAAATCATTACTAAGACACCTAGGTATGTGAAGTTGAATCACTCTGAAGTTTAAATCATAGGAGATAAGAGTAAAGGAGTTTAGACTAGAAGAAGAGCTGCTGAAGAATAGGTTAATTATTGTTTGATTTCTCAAGTGGAACCTAAAAATGTAAATGAAACATGTAGTGATGAAAACTGGGTAAATGCTATGAAAGAAGAATTGATGCAAATAGAAAAGAATCAAACTTGGGATCTTGTCCCTAGACTAGCAGACAAGAATGTGATTGGTACCAAATGGGTCTTCAAGAACAAAATGAATGAGAATGGTGAAGTGGTAAGAAACAAAGCAAGGTTGGTTTGCAAGGGATACTCTCAGGTTAAAGGAATATATTTTGAGGAAACTTTTGCACCCGTGGTAAGGATTGAAGCAGTAAAAATGTTTCTAGTATTTGCAACCTACAAGGATTTCAAGGTATATTAGATGGATGTCAAGTCAATATTCTTGAATGGAGAATTGGATAAAGAGGTTTACATTGAACAACTGGAAGGATTTCAATCATTAGATCAAGGTGACATGGTGTGCAGATTGAAGAAAGCATTGTATGGATTGAAACAAGCTCCTAGAGACTGGTATGCAAGGTTAGATAAGTATTTGTTACAATTGGGGTTCAATAAAGGTAATGCGGATAGCAATCTCTATTTCAAAATCACTGATGAGAAAATCCTAATTGTTGAAGTCTTTGTTGATGATATTATCTTTGGAGGCAATGAAGGTATGTGCATGAAGTTTGCTGGTGATATGCAAAGTGAATTTGAAATGTCTATGTTTGGTGAGATGAATTTCTTCTTAGGTCTGCAAATCAATCAATTAGATAAAGGTATCTTCATTTCTCAGTCTAAGTATTTGAAAAAGTTGTTGAAGAAGTTTGGGATGGAGGACTCCAAATAGGTAAGCACTCTTATGGTGATTGGTTGCAAACTAAGCAAAAATGATGATTCACCTATGACAGATCAGAAAAGGTACAGATCCATGATTAGAGGATTGCTTTATTTGACTCAAACCAGACCTGACATAATGCATGCAGTTTGTCTTGTGGCAAGATTTCAAGCAGAGCCTAAAGAGTCACATGTGATGGAAGTCAAGAGGATATTGAGATATTTGAAGGGCACACTAGAGCATGGCTTTTGGTATCCAAAGGATAATGATTTCACCCTCAGAGCATACATAGATGTTGATTGGGCTGGAGATATGGATGACAGGAAAAGTGCCAGTGGAGGTGCATTCTTCTTAGGAAGTAGATTGGTTTCATGGTTGAGCAAGAAGCAAGACTCAATCTACTTGTCCATTGCAGAAGTAGAGTACATTGCAGCAGCATGTAGTTGCACTCAAGTGTTATGGATGAAGCAAACATTAAAGGACATCAGAGTTGTGTATGAAGATCCAATTGCAATCTTTTGTGACAATACAAGTGCCATAAACATATCCAAGAATCCGGTGATGCACTCAAGGACAAAACACATATCCATAAGATATCATTTCTTAAGGGAAAAGGTGACAAAGAATGAAGTCAAGTTGGAGTATGTATCTACAAAACATTAGATTGCAGACATCTTTACTAAGCCTCTGCCTAAGGATACTTTTGAGTATCTCAGAGAAAAGTTAGGGGTCATCACCCCTCCTGCTTTGAACTAAGGTGCACAAAAATGCATCAATCCGGTGGTGCTTGTAGTTTCATTCTTTAAACCGGATTGATGATTTGGTAGCTACATCTTAGGGCGAGTAGCTAATGAGATCAGTAAGCATTGCAGTATTGTTAATAGGGGAGTAATAAAGAAAAGTAAGGTCAGAGAAAAGTTTGGCTCTATCAGAGCAGTAGAATGCAAGTATGTGCCCTTTGCCATTGATGTCAAAGGGGGAGAGAATTCATGTGAAAAACTCAGGTAGGAAAGAATGTAGATGTGTGAAGAGTAAGGGGGAGAATCTTGTCTTGATGGTAGTTAAAGTTTTTCACATCATATGTTGCCATCAATGACAAAGGGGGAGATTATTGCAAGTATGTGCCTAATTTGTGTTTGTCATTGATGTTAGCATATCCGTGTTGTCATTGGTGTCAACTATATCCTTATCTTTTGATTGATTATAAACCTTATATGTTGAGGACATTGAGAAAATAAGACCCTTCGAAAGAATCAAAAAGGAGACAATGAATCACAGTGAAGACAATGAGTTGCATACTGAAGAACAATCTAGAAGATTGCTCCGCATTTCTTGTAGATTGAAGATCTTGGTCTGCAGATTGAAATTTATTTAGA
Organism: Cunninghamia lanceolata; assembly: GCA_027924645.1. Classification (NCBI taxonomy): domain Eukaryota; kingdom Viridiplantae; phylum Streptophyta; class Pinopsida; order Cupressales; family Cupressaceae; genus Cunninghamia; species Cunninghamia lanceolata. The sequence continues at coordinate 12,611,320 of BSBN01000290.1, read as the reverse complement.
GGCATGTCTAAAGATTCTGAATCTTGAGTTTGAGCCTCTGGTATGAATAATTGAGTGAGGTACATTCATTAGAGTAAAACCTATTTTTTCTGATTATTCACTCGTGACAGGGAGAAAGTATTTTGCTCTACATTCCTCTGCATTGAAGTATTTTTCTCTGTGGTTCTAGAGGGAAGTCTGAGATGATGATAAGTGCCTACAACTACAATGGTTCATGATTTAGCGGTCCGCAAGCTATCTTGCTTTCATGACAGTTGAAGACAGTGAAGTTCATGTGCTCCAGTGTGAAGAATCTCATGGATAAAGTGGTTAGAGTTTGTGTGGTTGCTCTTAGTGATTACAACATGCTTGTGGATGCCTCTTGATTATGTTCCTACCTTTACATTGGTCTGCATTAAGGAATTAAGATCATGTTTGAAGATTATTCCCAGATAACGTAGTGTGTAACTAGTCTTAGCTGACTTGGTTAATTCCAGTGATTGCGGATATCTATTGAAGACTATAGAAGCATGTCGTGGTGTGGAAGATCGTGTTTGAGTTCTAGCTAAGGCATCATCTTTACTACATTTCCTTAGCATAATTTTGTCAAGACCTATTTTTTAAATGTTTGTAATGTCGACCTTGGAGATTGTTCCAACAGTCGATGAATGTAATGCCAACCTTGATGTACATTCCGAGGTTGATGAATGATATATATACTTGTAATTTGGTCATGGAAAAGATGTCCTTTTGTGAAGATGTGAAGTTAAGTGAAGAAATGTATAAGGCAGAGCAGAGCAAAGGAAAAGTATTACACTTCAATGGAACTGAATTCAGGCATGGAGTAGATGCTATTATCTTAGTTCAAAACCTTTGGCAGTGAGCCACCCCTTGGCAGTGAGCCGCCCCTTGGCAGTGAGCCACCTCTTGGAAGTGAGCCTTTTTCTAGGCAGTGAGCCTCTGATTTTTAGTATTGTTATAACTTATATATCTTGTGGACTAACATCCACCGTGTTTTTTTCCCTTAATAGGGTTTTCCACATAAAAATCTGGTGTCTCTTGTGTATGATCTTGCATTTGTGTTTATGTTTCTAAGTTTATGCTTTCATGATTTAATCATAACAAACAGTGGACAAGTGTTTAATGTTTTAAGGTGCTGACAACTGATCCACCCCCCCTCTCAGTTGTCTAGTTCATTTCAACAAGTATTATTGTTCTTTGTCACAAGAAAATAGGTCATGTTCTGTACTATTACAGAATGTGCAATATTTTCTCTGTTTTCCCCAGCATTCATTGGCAAAATGTCCTAGTTTACCACACTTATAACATGTTGCATTATCTCTCCTTCTACCTGTATCGAATCCTTGGCCTCCTCTATGTCCTCCATATTGATCTCTTTCATCATTATTATATAATTGTTCCTATATGGTACACCGTTAGGCTTTGAATTTTGTACAGTGTTCATATTCCTTTGCTTTCTCTAGCTAGGTTGTTTCTACCCCTGATCCTGGATGTATAAGGGTCTTTTCACCAAGCCTTTCACATATTCCATAGTATTGTTTTGTGCCTTATTCTTATGGTGTGAGTTGCACCATGGCTCATGTTCATCATCATCTTCCCTTACTCTAAATAATTGTGAAGGGCAATCTGGTGTCTCATGGTCATCCAATTCACTGCATAATCCACAATATAATGTATTATTTCTTGTATGTACTGCCTTTGTGTCTACTTTCATGACGACAACCTATCTTTCACTTTTCATCATCAGACATTCATTTCTTATATGTCCTTCCTTAGTACAATATGAGCACCATATATTCAACCTTTGTTTATGTGAATTTTCCTCCTATTTTTCTAAAAGTTCTTGTTTCGACTTCAATTGTTCCAATTCTATCCTCATCTTCTCTAATTCTAGGTTTCTTTATATTTATCCTACTTGCACCACGTTTGTGACTCTATGTGGCAAGCCAATGTAACTACTTCTGCATAGGTTTCAAATACCATTCCATCCAAAGATATTATGACATATGGGCTTATTTTGGATATGAACCATTCAATCTTTTGTTTCTCAGTTAAAGGCTCCTCCAATTTGTGAGTTGTTACTTTAAACATCTTATCAAATTCTTTTATTGTATCTCCATCCTTCTATACTAACTCCCTTATTTTGTTCACTCCCTCTGTAGGGATCTCTGGAGTTTTAAAGTTTTCCAAAAATTTCTTCTTGACTTCTTCCCATGTTTTTTCATGTTGAGGACATGCCTTCCTATACCATGTCAAGGCATCATTTGCAATATTCCTATAAAATCAAACAACTTGGTTTGATCCCTTATTATGTCATTTCTATTCCAAATGGATTGTAAAACAAAGATATGTTATGCTACTTCAGTGGTGTCCTTTTCGAACATTGGTAGATTAATTGGTGAATCCATGGTACTTTCTTTTGTCTTGCCGGTATTTTTGGTATCTTGCAGTGTGTTTCTTTCTTGTCCTTCTTCTTAGGTCGTCTCCTTTGTACCAGGGTTTTGTTTTTCCTTCCCTTATCTCTTTGTAACTTGATATCAAAATAGTCCTTTCCCAGTATTTCTTCCAAATATTTCTTAACTTCTTCTTCTATATCTTCCTGATTGTCCACTTGATCTTCTACCAAAATTCTTCTTGCTTTATAGGGCACTTGGGGTGACTCCTAGTCCAGGGGTTGTGTCTCTTCAAAATGCCTCTTTATTTTTAGGGATATCTTCCCATTTGTTAATGACATCATGTCTTTTGTAGGTGGCTTTTCACTGAATTGTCTTATACTTCCGGAACTAATCTCATCTTATACTACATCTTCTTCTCTTTCTCTAATCTTCATTATACTTTGATTAACTACATTATCCAAGTAATCTGCATCTAGATTCAAGGGATGGAGGTGTGTTATGGGATTTAGTAGATGTTCCCATTGTTTATCTACCCTGATCTGAACATTAGCAAAGTTCGGTTGAACATTGAAGGTTCCTCGTACTTGCGATAGGTTTAGGGTTTTATTAAACTCTTGTTCCCATGTTCTTCTTGCCTGGTCATAAGCATTAAAAATTCCTCCTAAACTTTTAAGGATTTCTGCAGCCCTATCAATATGTATTTTTATTGGTTCAGGATTGTCTATATCCTTTTGTATCAAATTTACAGGAACCCCTATGGTGTGCTCATCCATTCTCTCTTCTTCTCCCACATTCTTCTCTCTAGCAGCATCCACCTTGGTGTGCTCAACAATACCCTCATTGGTGCACTCATCTAAATGTTTCTTTTCCTCTGCTTCTCTTGTGCATTCTCTCCTTATCTCTTCTGCCTTTTCCATCCTTCTGCGATATCTTTCTTGACGTTCCTAAGTCTATTTTTGTCTCTCTTCCCTTCTTATTTCCATTTTGATTAGTGTAATCTCACTGATCTCCCTTAATATTTGTTATCCCCTTTTGCCATGGATGTTTTAGATTTGGTATTACATTAATCCTTATGTATCCTGTGGTTGGATTATCTTGAAGAGTTACATCTTTTCAAGGATCTTTTCATTTACTATTCCCTTAAGTGTCTGCCCCCCTCTCACAAGGGTAGGAACCTAGGAGAATGCTTCACAGATTATAAAAATTTTCCTATTACTTTAGTTTTCTCCCTTTCCACTACTCTGCACTTCCCTTTTTACTATTTCATCCTCTCTATTCTTCACTGTCCTTTTCTAGGGTCTCGACAATGGAACCAAATCTTGGCAAGAAATGGGAGGAACCAGTCTGGAGATCTGGTCCTCAGTTAGATCTCTAAAGTTAGTTTATACCCTAGTCATATAGTGAGAGAATCCTAAAGAAACAGTAAGGAATATTAGCATGTAGTACAATTAGATCACCTATAAGCATTCATGATATACACATAAACCTAGATAAATCCTTATATCTCCATTATATATATATATATATATATATATTCATCAAATAAACATATACATACTAGACTGGAAGGTCTACGTCTCTACCTTTTACACACTCTTATACTTCCTTCTATCCTCTCATACTCTCTCTTATCTTGTATGTACATACTATATCTTATCTATATATTACATAGGGGTGTGTCTTTTCCCAAAATGCTTCTTCGTATGTTGGCTTTGTCCTCCACATAGCTCATGTGGTAACCTGCGATAGGCTCTACTAGTAGCCTTGTCTTCCACCAACAGGTAGTAGGAATAAAAGTGGTACAAGGAGTATGGGATATGGTAGAATGGGTGTAGAGGGGTTGGTAAGTAAGAGGCATAGACATGGAGGCAAATGAATTGGACATGACATGGGAAGTGTTGGATATGGTTTGGGATAGGGAGATGGTATGGGCTATATGGGTGGAAGGTTTAAAAGAAGTGGTTATGGAAGTAATAGGGGTAGTTATGGGTGGAAACTAGAAGGAATAGAGGCACTAGTGAGCCAAAAGAGAATGAGGTGGGAACATTGGAAGTGGTTGGATTGGGGTTAGAAGAAGAGAACGGATTGGATACACCATTAGAAAGACTCATTATGGATGAAAGATCTTGTAAAAAATTTATGCCAAGGGGACAATCTACTAATGTGTTATAAAAGATGTTAACCGATTGATGATGAGATTAAGCTTGTCATAATGTTTATATTAAAACTTGATTTGTAAGTTGAGCATCTTTTTTAGCCACATGTAATTATCAAATACTTCTTGATCACCTAAGTTGATCTCGATATGATCACCATTAAATATATCATTTTCCTTCGAATGGGTAGACATAGTAGTATTTAAATGAACTTCTTCTACACATAAGCAAGAGACATAAAGATAAAACTCAAATGAACACTTTTAGATTACAAAATATATAAATACTAGTCATATATCATATATAAAAGTGAAACCCTAATAGGATAGCCAAGGGTAGGTGAGAAAGATATCACGATAAAGAACACAAACCCTAGTAGGAAAAAATATCAATGAAGGTAAGTTTATAAAGCAAAGTTCAAATATGAGAATAGAACGTAAACTAAAAGTAGATTTACAAACCCCAATGCAATATAAAACCCTAAAAAGAATGTTAAGTTGTGTAGGATTGGACATATTTACCAAATTGTAAATGAAAATAACCTTTTCCTATGTGTAACCTAGGCTAATCTAATAAAACATTCAAATAAGGACAAATCAACCTAGGTTAACAAATGGTAGTTAGGTAATGTTACTTTGGCAAGTTCTACGAAAGGAAACAAGAGGAATAGTGGTACTTATCTCTATGACCAAATAATGAATGAAAACTAATGAATAATCTAGAATATTCTATCTCTCTACCTTGGAAATTTGATCTCTTAGATTGAAAAGTGCCTTGGTTTTTTGCACTAGATTTGTGCACTGCTAGAGGACAAGTTTGTAAGTTTACACTAGTATGAATTCATGATCTGGTCCTCTACACCTAGATTTGTCCAGTGCTTTTAGTGAAACTCTACTCTTCTTCTCACCTAACAATTAAATATTTGGGGGATTGGTGGTATTTAAAATACCTAAAGGGACAAGTTAGAAACATACATGTTCTAGATCAACCCCAAAAAGTGTACAAAGATCAAAGACAATAGGCAAGGGCCCTAAAAATGCAATTTTGTTACTCCTTTTAAGCACCAAATTAAAAAATGTCACTATTAATTACTTATTCAATGCTCTAGGATGAGGGAGAATGCTTGAGAGATGAGAGATATGAAATTAATGCAAGTAAACACTTTTAAATACTAGCAAATGACACCAAATCATGCAAAAGCGTGTTTAGTCAACTTTGGGTAAGGCAAGTAAAGGAGTTAATTGACAAAATTTGAACTTTAAGATGAAATGGGACAAGTTCATGAATGTGGAAAGTCATAGTGCTAATAAACAATTGATTCTAAACAACTAATAGTTACATGGAAGTTGGTGAATGGCTAGATGTAGTAAATTAGGGTATAGATGAAGAAACATAAGTATGTGTGTATAAGGTTAAGGTAGGTGTAAGGGGATGTGTGTATATAGATAAGGTATAGATAAATGTGTAGGAGTGTGTATAGAAATAGGCAAAAGCTAAGGGAATGGACCCAAATTCACACAAAATTACACCATTTTTCTCCATTTACATATATAAAAATCTCCTCAAAATGAGCATAAAGCTAAATAAAAAATGACATTATTATACAAATTTCACCATTACAAATATAATTTTCAAGTAGTGATATGTCCATCCATGTAAATAGAACATCATCTTGAAGTTATAGTGCCCAACACAACTCATTCCCCTAACTGCATGATAGAAAGATAGATGTTACACACTATAGAGCATAATTATTAGGGCTATGTAGTTTGTGTAAAGGATAGAATTTGGATAGTTGAGTTTTGGTAGTTTTGTGTGTATATCCTCCTTTCACCCTTTCATTCAAGGACCTAGGTCTGAGCGGCCATGCACTATCAAACCCTAGGTCACTATGAGATGTAGGGAAACTTGGATTTGTATGATTTGATTGTCAATTATGCTCAATTATAGATCAAAACCCAAAACCCTAATTATGCAAATACGACAGCAAACAAATGAATATCAGAAAATGTTTCTATAGAAAGATGTAAAATGACAAATAACTATGCACCTATTTTCAGGGTTGGAAGTGAAATAGTCGGGGACTAAAGAGCGGGCACCCAAGTCCAACGCCTAGGTTTTTGTTGGGATCTAGAAACAAGACCTACAACCTATTCCTGTTGTCGCAGAGATTTTCTCGTCACAGAACTTCGAGGACTAATGAGCGGGCACCCAAGTCCAGGGTGCTATTTTCAACTCAGATCTGCAAATCTGATACTCTGTAATGCCCTCCTGCAACTTCACTTTTCCTGTATCTCCAACCTATAACCTGCAATCATGAAAACTTTGGGAGGGGGTTGTGGTGTTTAGAGGCTTGCCTTAGTCAAGCCCTAGAGAGACATTCAAGTCTTCCTAACACCGTTGTCAGATAGAGAGAGTGTGCCCTCGGAGGCAAAGGCAAAAACCAAATGATAAATGCTTAAGAATACAAATGATGTCACCTTGTAGTGAAGATCTCATGGGGGGAAGAAGCTCTTCATGCCATGAGGAGATGATCACTCAAATATGCAAATACAAACACATAGACAACACAAATCTGCTCTTGCACAGTGAATGCCTTGAATCACCTTTAGAATGCATAAAGTTCACAATGATCATCTAGTTTACAAATGAATACCTAAACATGCTTTTATATGCAACTACAAACATTCCCGCCAAGAATTTCATAATTCAAACTTACCGTGTCGGCATAGGACCCAAATAATGGTCACAGATCGACACTAAAAATTTGGGACTGACCCAAAATAGGGCAAGACTAGGGTGCGGGCGCCCAAGTCCTCCCTCCCTATTTTGGTCAGGGATTATCTCAAGTGGTCCCCCTAGTCCTATTTGCCAATACACTTAGGAGTTTTCTCATCGGGATGTCAAAATATGATGCAAGATGTCCTAAATGCAGATAAAAGACCCGGGAGCTAAACCTTACGAGGGAAAATCCCCCAAGGGGACATTTTTTGACATTACATTTAACCCTCACTTTAATGTATGTATAAATGTGAGGCCAATACATGCATTAAAGGATAATCAACAAACACAACAAACATGCCAAGCATGGAGAAGACACGCCAGACACAGAGAAGACAGTAACAGGCACACAACACATGGAGAAAACAACAAATGCATAAAAGATAGAGATGATTTCTTTTCTTTTCCTTTTCTCATATATATATATATAATGTAGATGCAAATATGAGGAAAGTATGAGGAAAGTAAACACACCACCCATAATGCAGGAAGCACTCATCGCACTAGTCTTTAAACTGCATATATGGGGAAACACATATGCAAGACACACCAAACTTCCCAAAATGTAGGAAGCACTCATCACGCTAGTCTTTAGACTGCATATGGGGCAACAAACATACCAAACAAAGCAAGCACGCCAAACACACACATTTTGAAGACACAGAGAAAACACAATAGACAAGTGATGGAGTGTTCCTATTTCTAAGTTCATCACCATCCCAGGCACATTACAGGCACACACCGATGATTGGGCTTTGCCACAACAATCACCAAAGACACGCTTAAGGGTTGAGTTAGTCATAGAACCACTCCCCGCCTCCCGATGAGGACTTTTTGAAAATGATAGGATGAGCACTCTCTGCAAGAGATACACCACCCCCACCTCTGCAGAGGGCATAAGATGATTGATTGATTGATTGATTGATTGGTTGCAAACAAACTCAGAGTGCAGGAAGTACTCATCGCACTTGTCTTTAAACTGCACTTGATGACAAGCACATTGCTAACATCTACAACAGACAACTTACCTTATATATGCCCCCACTTTAAGGTGGTTGATATCAGGTATCGATATCAAGCACGTTAAGGTAGGAAGAAAACACACAAGGGAACATGGACTTTCACAAAGCCCATGCCCCCTAGAGGTGACATGTACGTTACGATCGCCAAATGTTCCCACAAACACATCCCTACAAGAAACATGTTAGTGTCTACAAAGTCATGATAAAGTACAACATCAATGCATATGATTAACCACACAAAGAGCCAAGGTTATACTACGAATTCAGAGATCAAGGATAATCGTGGGGCTATATCATGAAGATCTCTGAATCAAGTGTCACCAAGGCAAGATTCAAAGACAAACAAAATGTACAGAGCAACAGTATTGTTAAGGTTTGTAAATGAGATAAAGGATCATCAAAAATCACTACGTAGAAAGCACGAGTGCTTCTACTAGCCAAGCGTTGAATAAGATAGACAACCCCAGCGTCCTATTAGAAACTAAGTCTAATTTTTGATTTCTCGCTAAAGGGATGCCAGGTCTGCATCAGTATAAATGTTTTTTGTCATCCGCCCACTAGATAGAAACACTAGAGGAAGGGAAATAATAAATAAGAGAGGAGAAACAAGTGTCTTAGGGACAGTCACTCAGGAGGGTGCCCCCAAGTCACCAACCACAATGCTATGTCTATAAGACACAACACACAATAATGAAATTCGAGAGAGAGACAATATAGAAGAAAGATGATACAAATAGAAGAAGATCACGACAGAGGCAGTCTCCTAGTATCCTTGAACTTACAAGAGAATCAAGGGTCATCCCAGGAGGCCTAAACAACACACAACACATCACGAGGGAAGCACATCACAAGAGAGATAAAGGGTTAAAAATACTTACCTGTAGGGAGGTCCATGCTAGAATTTATCAACCATCAAATCATTCTCTTCCCAGTCGCAAACATAAGGTACCATTGTTGAGTTTTTATCACTATTCTTTTGTTCATTCTTAAATGCTTCTTGGTTTGACTCAATGTTAGGTGGAATGTTTTCGTGTTGAAGCTTACTAGTACACCTATTCACTATCCTCTTAGGTGGTGAGAGAAACAAATTATTTTGAGTGATCTCAACATCTATCCTTGAGGGATTTAATGTGAGAGACCTTTTCTCATCCACTAATGCTACATTTTGGCCAGGGAGAGCAATGGGATAAGAGGAAGGTATGATGTTGCTAGGAAGGTTAGGTGTTATTTCATTAGTAGGTCTATCCATAGTCTTCTCATCTAATATTTTTGGACATTCAACTATAGGAGAAGTAGGATAGCCTATGGGATCATCATCATCATCATCATGTTCTTTAGTTAAATATTCACTCTCATCTTTCTCATGAGTATTCCTAGAGATGAATTTAGTTAAATCTTCTAAAATCAAAGGATATGATCCTATGAATAGTGTGAAGCTATAAAAATCATGTGTATAACAAAGTAATTACAGCTCATATGTAGAACATATAGAAGCATCAATACCACTTACAGAAGCTATGTGCTCTAGAACATGAAGATTCTCATTAGTGAAATTAGAGAAATTTTCAAAATCTAGGATATACTCATGCAAAGATTTCAGAGATTAATAACATGAAGATGCCATAATGAGATGCCAAGTCAAATTTTAAAAGTTTTTCAAATTTAATGCAAAAGATAAGTACAAAACTATATGCAAAAATGACCTAAAATGCTTGACTTTTTATACTTTTTTCAATGCAAATATATGAAAGAAAAGGTGTTGTAAAGTGTTTGATCAGGGGCAACAAATTATATGTTTGATATCAGTCCAATGCAACAATAATATCCTTCACAACACACTCTTGAGGCAAATCTAAGATGATGATAGGCCAAAACTTAGTGAAAATACACTAAAATATGTGATTTTTCACCAAAATGTAAAGGGTGGAATTTAGATAGTTAAGTTTTGGTAGTTTTGTGTGTATATATCCTCCTTTCACCCTTTCATTCAAGGACCTAGGGTCGAGTGGCCATGCACTATCAGACCCTAGGTCACTATGAGATGTAGGGAAACTTGGATTTGTATGATTTGATTGTCAATTATGTTCACTTATGCTCAATTATACATCAAAACCCTAATTATGCAAATACGACAACAAATAAACAAATATCATAAAATGCTGCTACAGAAAGATGTAAAACAACAAATAACTATGCACCTATTTTCTGAGTTTAGAAGCGAAATAGTTGGGGACTAAAGAGCGGGTGCCCAAGTCCAATGCCTAGGTTTTTGTCAGGATCTAGAAACAAGACCTGCAACCTATTCCTGTTGTCGCAGAGATTTTCTCGTCATGGAACTTCGAGGACTAATGAGCAAGCGACCAAGTCCAGGGTGTTATTTTCAAATCAGATCTGTAAATCTGACACTCTGTAATGCCCTCTTGCAACTTCACTTTTCTTGTATCTCCGACCTATAACCTACAATCATGAAAACTTTGGGAGGGGGTTGTGGTGTTTAGAGGCTTGCCTCAGTCAAGCCCCGGAGAGACATTCAAGTCTTCTAAACACCGTTGTCAGATAGAGAGTGTGTGCCCTTGGAGGCAGGGGCAAAAACCAAATGATAAATGCTCAAATATACAAATGATGTCATCTTATAGTGAAGATCTCATGGGAGGAAGAAGCTCTTCATGCCATGAGGATATGATTGCTCAAATTTACAAATACAAACACATAGACAGCACAAATCTGCTCTTGCTACATAGTGAATGCCTTGAATCACATTTAGAATGCATAAAATTCACAATGATCATCTAGCTTACAAATGAATGCCTAAACATGCTTTTATATGCAACTACAAACATTCCTGCCAAGAATTTTGTAATTCAAACTTATCGTGTCGGCATAGGACCCAAATAACAGTCACAAGCCGACACTAAAAATTTGGGACTGACCCAAAATAGGGTAGGACTAGGGCGCGGGAACCCAAGTCCTCCCTCCCTATTTTCGTCAGGGATTATCTCAAGTGGTCCCCCTAGGTCCTATTTGCCAAGACACTTAGGGGTTTTCTCATCGGGATGTCAAAATATGATGCAAGATGTCCTAAATGCAGATAAAAGACCCAGGAGCTAAACCTTATGAGGGAAAATCCCCCAAGGGAACATTTTCTAACGTTATAGTTTGTATGTCATGGTTATATGAAATAGCGCGAGAGCATGGTTGAGCTCAAGCAACATCACTTGTAAAACTTACAATGACCAAAGTGTGGTGGACTATGTTATTTGTTCACATAACTTTATCTCAAGGTTGATAGAGTTAGGCATTCCAAAGAATGCCCTATAAAACTAAAATCACATCATAATCCAATATATGTAAATCTTGACATTCTCATAAATAACCAACATGGGGAACAAATCTACCACAATCAAAAGAGGGCATATTTGTAAGGTAAAATCATCATGACTCAAGAGAATCATAAACTCTTTAAAGCAACACTTAACAAATTTTTCAAGAATTTGAGAGTAGTATATCTTGTATGACAAGTCATCTAATAAATATAAGTATAACAATACCCTTGATTTACAAGGCATTAAGTGCACACAAAAGATCTAGAACTTAGAGAGGAAGTGCAAATACTTTTCCAATAAACCCTTGGTTTGATGAAGAGTGCAAGGCAACAAAGAATTTTGAGAGAATTTGGGAATGGGCAAAGAAAATAAGAAAGATTATGAAAATGGCATGGCTTAAAAAGGAAAGGTATGTGAACATGATAAGGGAAGAACTAATTGTTCTTGGAAAAAACAACCCCAATAACTTTTGGAGGAAACTACAACAAAAAAGAGAACAAATAGAAAATAATATCACGTATTTCCAATGGCTAGAATATGCAAAGTTGCTCTATGAACATGTTCAAGATATAAATGCTCCCCTCATATGAACACAACTACTAAACTCTTCTTTATAGAAGGCATGCAAAGTCTAGCAAGGGAGAAAGCACAAGATATAGATGGGATGCAAGTAGGGAATTTAAAATGGGGAATAGAGGTCCTCACACCTCACATCAAATGCATCTTCAATAATGTCATTCAAGGAGGCCTCCCAATGCAGTGGATGGGCGATGTCATTATCCCTCTCTATAAAAGCAGAGATATTAATTATCCATCAAAACTACTGCACTAATATAACTAATGTTATTCTTGGAAAACTTTTTGGAAGCATGGTAGAGTGTAGAATTAGTAGATGGGCAGAAAAGGAGGCAAGCTTTAGATTTAAATACTCCACTATTGATTATTATATCACCCTTAGGTACTTGATTGAAAAAACATGGGACACTGAAGGAGAAGAAGCTTTTTGTTGCTTTTTAGATTATAAAAAAGCACTTGGCATGGTGCATAGAGATAAAAATTTAGAACAAGTTGGAGAAATTGGGAGTTTTAGATGAGAAATTGGGAGTTTTAGATGAGTTTAGAGTGGTGGTTCATAGGTTTAATGAGCAAGTTAGGGCTAACATTAAAACATGTGGTGGAACGTAAGAATGCTTTGGAAACAATATTGTTGTCAAACAAGGTTGGACAATCTCCCCCACTTTGTTTGGGTTAGACATTTATAAATAAGAAGAGTGGATAAACAAGGTTGGTGGTGGTGGCATTTGGCTTGGTAATACATAGTATAGTTACTCTTATATGCAAATGATCTCATCCTAATTGCAAAAGATGTCTCATAGTTTGAGAGAGCACTTGAGGGTTTTAGAGATCTTCTCTAAGAGGTTAGGATGCAAGTGAACACCAACAAAACTTGTCACAATATTTTCATTATGAGAAAAACAAAATAGATTAACTTCCTTTTCCAAGCTATCCCATTGGAAATAGTGAAAGAGCACAAGTACCTCGAGCTCAATTTTCACAATAGACAACATTGGGAAACATGTAGAGGAAAAATAGTACAAGAGGAATGGAAAGCTTTATACCCACTACAAAATAAATACATGAATGTTGATTATGGGATTATGAAACCAAGGGAGTCATATTTGGTTTGCTTTGCACTCTAGTGGTCCTTTATGAGTGTGAAGTTTGGGGAAGTAGTATGTTAGATAAAAATGGAGGCATGAAGAAAGAACCCAAAAGAACTTAATAATAAGTAGCCTCAAAATCAAAACTTTAGTTCTATATGAGATTCTAATGCAATCATGCTCAGGTACCCATTGAAGGGAAACCAAACCAATCATCTCTTCACACACATAAGTTAAAAAATTTTCAACAACAACATGATCCAAGCATAATTTATTCACTAAACTACTTTCAAAACTTAACAACTTGAAAACATTCCAACCAATGAAGTGGTAAAACATAATTTGCAATGATTCTAAATCAAATCATTATCACTTACATATTTGCAACATAACCTTGGTAGAAAAATACTTACCCAGCTCAACAAGATTATATATTATCTAACAATTATATTATTCATCAACCTTCATACAACAACTATCAAGACTTCTTTTTGATATAGTCAACAAATTACTTATCTCTAAGAATAAATGAAACTCCTACTCAAAATCACAAAGAAAAATACTACTAAACTCTAAGACTAAATGAAACTCCTACTTAGAATCATAAAGAAAAATACTACCAAAATCTTCTAATTTCTGCTCAAAATAATTCTGGAACACAAAATCTGTTTGCTCATCACATAAACTCCTACATTTGGAAAAATCTCTACTCAAAACAAAATACCTTTGAAAACTTCAAAATTTTAAAGTAACCTTCTCAAGATTATGACCACTAAAAGATACTCCTAATTTAATTAGGACTCGACTACCTTTTTCAAAATTTTCTTGCTACCATCCAAAATACCAAGTCAACCACATATATATGGACAAAAGAATGAATCACTATCATTTTTCTTTAACCAACATCACTAAAATTAGGAGATTTCTGACCACTACTAATAAATATTCCAAGTTGCCACTACTCCATGCCAAAAATACCCTCCACTAGTTGTCATCAGTCAATTCTTATTATGTCAATTATATTTTAGGGTGTTGCCTACCATAACCACTAGTAATAACTTCACCCACTTGCTCCTACTCTTTCCCAGGTTTAAATATTTGAACACCTCAACAAATACAACACCATAAACTTTTAGAAAAATAATGTGTTTTTGAACACCTCTAGCACAACTTTATGAAGGAAAAGAAGACCAAAAAACTTCAAACAAATAGGCTTAGAAATGTGCCATCTAGGTATGCCCCTACATCAGACTCATCGAGTAAGAAGTTTATGAGCATAGTTCATAAATTTTAGTTAATGATAAAACCACACATTCTATAGTAAGTTTCATTATTGAATCAAACACCTTAGAAGATTTCCTTCACTTCTTCCAACATTTAGCTGGAATAAATCCTACTTCCTCCAAATTGGTTCTTCATCCTTTACTTCTTTCATGAACTTTCGTTCACCATACATTGTCTTCCTATTAAATTTTCTTCTCCACCATATCCTTCCTCTTTTTGTGGGATTCAACCCACCATAAACCATCCACCTTCACCATAAACCATCTTCACTTGCACTCATATGTGCAAAAAAATCATCAAAATTTTTCATAGATCTTTCCCCTCATCTACTTCTATAAACACTCTTGCTTATGTGACCACCTTTAGTTCAACCACTACAACTTTTTCTCCTTCACATTGTACTTTTGGTACTTCTTCAAGGTACTTATCTTCACATTGCTCCACATTGATTAACATCTATATTTCCTCTAAAGGATAGATTTCAGCATTGTAACTCTCAATCACAAGATGGATTTTAGAGAATTCATTTTCCTTCTCTTCTTCAACTTCTTTTCTCACCAATTCATCTATAGACAATTTAGCATAAAAAATTTCTAGATTTGTTTCTTCATTCTCTTCATCTTCATTCTTAATTATAACAATTTCTTCATGTGAAGAATCACACAAATCAGACAACTTGCCAATCTTCTTCATCTCTTCTCCATCAACTCCACAATCTAATACAGGGCCTTGACTAGCCACCATTTCAACTCTCAAATCAACCACTACCTCCAAAGGAACTTCTGTAGCAACAACACTTTTTGAACTTTGGTCACCACCATATTTTTCTCTTCTTCATTATCCTTTGGTACAAGGACTTCCTCTTCTCTATCTTTACCTTCCTCCATATCTACAAGTAAAACAATGTTAGACAAAAATGTAGGGTTTTCATCATCACCCTTCTCCACTACAACCTCATCAACCAATACATCCATTCCTTTGGAAAGACATGTTTCAGCCACAATTACATTTTTCTCTACTTTTGTGTCACCTATAGCACATTCTCCATCATTCTTGATCACATCTACTACAACTTCTCTATGTTGCATAGCCTCCAACCTGTCCAATCTCAAGTGGATGTCAATCATCTACTCAAATATTTTCTACTCTTAGTATTGGATTTTCTTCCTTTGGTACTGCACTATAGCTACCCACTCAACTGGCCTTTTGAAGACTATCCTTGTCCTCTTTTTCATAGACATCTGCACTCTCAACTATCTACAAAAAACTCACTCACATTCAACAACTATCCTCTACCCAACAATGTTGTTGGAATATGCACACTCTCTAAACCTCCCCTACCCACTTCCAAATAGTGGAGGACGTTAGTACATCTTCTACCTAGCACTACTCTTTTTGGACAACCAACATGTTGTTCATTATTTTTATCACCATTCTCTTATCAACATTAACACTATCTCCTCAACACATATTCCATGATCTACCTACTTTGATACCATTTGGTGTAGTCACGACTCAAGTACCCATTGAAGGGAAACCAAACCAAGCATTTCTTCACACACATACATTAATAATTTTTCAACAACATGATCCAAAGCATACTTTCTTCACTAAACTACTTTCAACACTTAACTGTTCGAAATCTTAAATAGATGAATAATCCAAGAACTTTATAAAAGAGATTCTAAGCTACAAAAGATGTAAATGCATAAACAAAATAAAACCAATGATTCTAAGATATGCAAATGTCAGGATGATGGAATTGCATTACAATCTCAAAAAAGAAGCTACAAAATATTGGTAGAATTTCCATACAAGATGCAAAATACAAGATAGGTGGTGAGTTTATATAGACCAAGGAGAGGGATGGAGGTGGCAAAACTGACCAATAGGGAGAGACCACCAAATGGTCTAAACATAGTAAATGTAACTCCCTCGTAGGATGGTGATACCTCAAATAACCCATTCACCTAATTAAACTCACTTTATTTAACCCAAGCAAGATTAATAAAAGTGTAGGAAAAACCTAGGAAAATAGAAAAATACATATCCCAATAGGAAAATAAAAACCTACACTAACACACCCCTTAAGTGTATCTTAGGTGGGTGAAATGATGGGTCCTAACAAATAAAGATGAGGTACCCATGTACAAAGATTTCCCCTCCAAAGAGAAGTAGCCCCCCGAAGTGGACACCTATTGCACCCCTGACAAATCTCGCAAATGAAGGAACTTACTTTCAGTGAAGGGTTTGGTGAATATGTCTATGATCTACTTTGATGTCAGACAATACTTGAGATCAATAACCTACTCGTGAATCAACTCCAAAATATAGTGCATGTGGATCTCAATGTGTTTGGCCTGTTGGTGATGGACTAGATTACGAGAGATCTGTATCACACTCTATTTGTCACAAAAAGATGACTGTAGACTTCCGAAAAGGAATACCAAACTTAGTGAGAATGTTTTGAATCCAAATGGACTCAATAGTAGCATTAACTACTCCTTTATACTCAACCTCTATAGATGAGAGAGAAATTACAGTCTGCTTCTTGTTCGACTAAGAAACTATACCATAACCAAGTGAGAAACAATACCCTGAAGTGGACTTGCGATCTTAAGAATCACATGCCCAATCTAAATTTGTATGGCCCACCAAGTCAATATCTATAGCCATTGCATAGTTAATCCCATAATTGTGAGTGCCATGTGCATAATGAAGAATATGTTTAGCTTCTTTCTAATGCAGCTCATGTGGCTTCTGCATGAACCTATAGACTAGGCCCATAACATATGGAAAATCATGCCATATGTGAGTCAAGTATATGAGACTCCCAACTAGTTGGCGATACAAGGTAGCATCCACCAACAGTGAAGAACAATGAGCCTCAAGTTTGACCCTTGGTAGAAATGGACTTGGTGTAGGCTTATAGTCAACCATGCAAAATATGGAGAGCATATAAAGTGCATGCTTGGGCTATGTAATGAGATAGCAGATGAAGATTGAGTGATATCAATCCCTAAAAAGTAGTGTAGGAAATACTCATGAAGGGTAATTTTCATTACCTTACTGGTGGATAAGTGATTCCCTATGAGCAACAAGTCATCAACATAAAGAACAAGGAAAGTGAGAGTATCATTCTGTTACAAAATATACACATTTGGATCATAATGACACCAAGTGAACCCAACTGATAGAATGAAGGAGTCCATCTTGGAATGCCAGGCTCAAGGGGCCTATTTGAGGCCATAGAGAGACTTCCAAAGATGACAAACAAGTGAAGGATCCTATATGAACCCCTATAGCTTCTCCATATATATCTCCTCCTAAAGGTCACCGTGAAGAAAAGCACTCTTCACATCCATATGATGAACTTCCTAATGATGGGCTACAAAAATGGCAAGGACAAGTCAGATGGAGTTCATTTTGGCAACTAACACAAAAGTCTCAGTAGTTAATCCTAGGAACTTGGGAGAATCCTTTGGTGACTAAGTGAGCCTTATGCTTATCGACCAACCTGGATCTATGGAAAATTTTATCTCGTAGATCCACTTGCATCAAACAAGTTTCCTACAAGTTTCCTTCACTTAGGAAGGGGACTAAATCCCGAGTATGGTTCCTCTCCAAAGAACTAAACTCTTCCCGCATAGCAACATCCCACTCAGGGACACCAAAAGCTTCTCGAAAAGACTGTGGATTAGAATATAAAGCAATGGAGAGATATGGAGCCTACTAAAAATGTGGCCTTTTTCTTCAAGCATCTGAAAGATCACCAATCCAATCACTTGTTGACTCCAATGTATGACGAGCCCAAAGAGGCCAAGTAACTACAGAATCAGGGGAATTTGAAGGAGAATCATCACCCTTAGGAGAGGATGAAGATGAATCCTCATCATCATTGTCACCATCTAAAGTGGAGGAAGAAGACTCCTCATGAAGAGCAGGAGGATTAAGATCCTCAAAAGAACTATCATCGCGTTGTAATGTCTACAAAGTGATGGTAGATGGAGAAGTGGTAGGAGAACTAGAAACATCCTCCTTGAAACAAACACTCCTCTCAATGAACAACTCATGAGTGGTGGGGTGAAGAAGCTTGTAGCCTTTGACACCATTTGGGTATCCAACAAATATTCAAGGCTTTCTCTGCAGATCCTGTTATGTCGTAAAATGTCCCCCTATGACTTTTACCTCCTAAGTTTAGCTCCCAGGTCTCCTTAGATTAATCATGCATGTGTAAAACTTGTCCCAGAGCAAATTCCCTTAAAACCCATGTCAAATGGGGCTTAAGGGGCCACTCTAATGCTTAATCATGACCAAAAATAGGCCCTTGGACTTAGGCACCCGCACCCTAGTCCATACCTATATTATGAGGACCCAAATTTAAATTGTCAGCAAAGTGACCGTTAAAAGGGCTCCCTTTGTTGGCCTCTTCAATTTAAAGTACGAATGTTTAGTGGGAATGCATATATAAACATGTTTAGGACTTCATTTTACTCCTAGTTGATTAAGGTGAACTTATGATCATAAAGCAAAGAGCATTCAAGTCATTTATTATGTTGCAGAGCAGTATTGTGTTGTGTTTGTATGTGTTTGTTGTAGATTTGGCTCCATTAACTCATTTCCTCATGATGTGGAGGCATTTCATATCCATGAAGGTATACACCTACTAAGGTGATATCTACTTTGTGTTTCAATCAATCAATCTTATCATTTGCCTTTGCCTCTGTCTACCAAGGACACATACTCTATCTAACAACAGTGTTGGAAGGCTTGAATGCCATTCTGGGGCTTGACCGAGGCAAGCTCCTAAACACCACAACCCCCAATCCCTCTCTTATGATTGCAGGTTACAGGTGTGGAATCTTACGGAGAGGAGTTGTAGGAGGTTAGAGAAAAAGACAAAGATTCAGAATCTAAAGTAAACAACAAAGAATATTCCTTTCTGGACAAGGGTACCCGCCCCTGTGTCCTCTACTTTGGCTTTTCTAGGAACTCCTGAGCGGGTTATAGTCTTCATCATCTTATAGCCCCTGATCCATAGAAAAAGTTACCTATTAGACTAGGGTACCCGCCCTAGTGTCCCCAAAGTTTCTGCTTTCCAGAATCTGAATCTTGGTATGTTTCTAATCTGTATTTAGTGTCTTCTTATGCGATCATTTGTCATGTTTCATCCGTTTGTTTACGTTTTCATATAATTAGGGTTTAAGCCTTAATCAGACTAGGCTTTAATAATTTAATCAACAACTCCCAAATTTCTTAATCATTCCAAGTGACACCAAACCTATAGCTGAGTCCTCTTGCAAAAGTTGTGACTTGACTCGATTTAATGTCCTTGAATGTTCTATGTGAAAGGAGGATTTAATCACACTATCAACTGTTATCATCATTCCCTCTTTTCCTACATAACAGATCCATACAATTATATTTCTCTGTTGGAATATGGGCCCATGTAGGAGAACCAAACATTTGAAAGTGCTTTACTATGGGTTTCTGATTGGTCCAAGCTTGAAAAGGAGTGACCCCCTTCAGAGCTTAGTGAGGAACTTGGTTTTGGATGTAACATGCATAGTTAATAGCCTCTGCCCAATACTAAGGCACAATTGACTTGGAGTGAATCATACAGTTAGCCATCTCTTTCAAGGACTCGTCCTTTCATTCTGCGACACCATTCTATTGTGGGATGTAGGGAATTATGTGTTGAAGATCAATGCCCTTTGAGGCACAAAACTGCTCAAACCTCTGGTTGACATATTCCCCCCATTATCTATACACATAATCTTCATGGCCTTCCTAGATTGTTTCTCTACAAAAGCTTTGAAGTCCTTGTTAGAAAAATAATGACCAAGAAACAACTAATCAAGATTGTGAGAGTTAAATAAATAAATAATAAAAAGATATTACCATAAAGTAGAAGCAAATTTGCAAGCATGCACCAAAAGAATAACATGGAGACAAGAGATTTTGAAGGGGGAAAAAGCAAAGAAAAAACCCCCATAGATTATGAAAGATGGCATGAAGCCATGAAATAAAAAATATTACAAAGAGAGAGAGGAGCTCCTCAAGAAAATGAATGAGAAGAGAAAAAATGAGAGAGGAATGATAAGTAAGGAGAGAGCACCTCTATAAATAGAGGTGAGAGGGGGAGTTGTATGCAACTCCCATAAGCAACCTTTCATGTGAATAAGTGCAATGTGTCAACCTCTTAAGGAGGTGGCTAAATAAATCAAATATTCCTCCAAGATGAATAATGATGTGAGTTATCCTCACACATGTGTGAGGATACTCACCTAAAATAAAAATACTTTGTATTTAATAATAGAAGTATTTAATATAAAAAATAATTTAATGATCTTTACTAAAGTAAGGATTTAAGTATCCTTAACCAAGTAAAGATTATCATTTTTAACATCCCCCCTTAAGCTCTACTTGGGGAAGATTACAAAAAATCCATCAATGGGATGATTACAACATTTACAAGAATGGCATAAAGGCCTTACAATGAATAAGAATATATAATTTAAGAAAGAAGCTTGAAGAGAAGTTTAGATGCAGCTTGATGTAGAGCCAAGTCTTCGAGTCTTCAAGGAATTGAGTGAACCAAAGTGCTTGTATAGATGCCTTTGAACAAATTGAATATTGAGCTCCTTTAGAGCCAAGAGAAGTGGATTGCTAGTTCTTGTGCTGCCAAAATATTGAATCTATTTCATCAAAGAAACCATAATCACAAATGGATTTCCCATCATTGGGATCATCTCCTAAACTTGAATTAGTATATTCATAGAAAGAGATAGAAATTGCATATTGCATAATAAAATTGTGGATCAAATGAATCCAAATTTAAGTCATAAAGCAAATATTGCAAAAGTTAGCATAGCCAATTCAATATAGATAAAATAACCTTAAGTCTTGAGTAAGAGTGCTAGTAAAAATTGTAGCACAAATCATGGCTTATAGCCCAAATTATAAAATGCCAATATATAGGCATAGCAATAAAAGTTCTAGGTTACTTCTCACTACATCATTTGTTGAATTGTAAAGGGAACTTATATCAAGTTTAATAATAATGGACTTTGAAAATTAGTCCTAAGATCATAGTGTCATCATTTGAAGATTCAATATTACGGACTTTGAAAAATAGTCCTAAAGATGGTTTTTTAAAAACCATAGTGCCTTCATAAAAAAATTTAATATCAAAGGACTTTGAAAATAGCCCTATAAAATGGTATAACAACCATATTGTCTTCATCAAATTTTAAGAACTTGATCCCCAATGATCAGTTCATCATACAAATGTAAGTGCATACCATCAAAGTGGATGGAAATATTTTCCATGGGGCCCAAAAACACTCCAATGAGACTTAAAGGACTCCCTATGCAACATTACTGCAATGCGTCTTGCGCATAAAATATTTAAAGGCTTCAGTGCTCTAATGAGCTTTTAATTTCTCAAAAATTATAACAGATAAATGAGGCACAATTAGATTCCCTTTATCAAAACAACATAAGTGTAGTTGAGAATGAAACTCTAGACTTGTTTGAAATATTGTGATAAATCAAGACTTAAGTAGAGAGAATGATAATTGACACAAATTGTGTGGAAAGTGAAGGGGCACAAATCAAGCCACCTTAATAAATTAATATTAAAAAATTTGAGATGTAAAAAAAGTAGGATAAGTAAAATATTTCAAAGTGATATTCATGCATTTGTGACTACATGAATATCCCTCAAATATAATTGAATGGAACAAGTACAGAATTATTGGATTGATCAAGTCCAATAATAAAGTACATGTGTAATTATTCAAAAAATAAAAATAAAAAATTGAAAAATAAATTGCCTAATTTCAGAAAGAAAAGGCAATTTTTATAAGAAATGCCTAATTTCTATAATAAAAGGCAAAATTTTTTTATTAAGAAATGTCTAATTACATGGACAGAAGGCAAAAAATTTTTAAAAAAAATGCCTAAAAATTTTCTCTTTAAAAAAAAAAAATGTCTCCATATAAAACCAATAATAATGTGTTTTTTAAAAAGGTAAATTTGATTTTTTCAATCAAATACATAAAATTTGAAAAAAAACTTTATTCACAAATAATATATCATTTTAATTTCTTCTCAAAGCCTCAAAGATTCTTTTGAAAAAAAACAATAAGATAAAAGTGACAAATCCAAAATGCATTATAGAAGTTAGAGGGTATTGTGCAATAAATGATCGCTTTTGTTTAAATAAAATAAATAATTGATTATCAATGACATTCCATCTAAAAATGGCTCTAGTCTCTTATTTTTTTAAAGATATTGTCATAAATTTTTTTAACTTCTCATTTTATCTTGTCAGAGAATATACAATCATAAATATGTCATAGAAGATGCCATAGAATAATACTTTGTCATATAAAGATAGATGTCATAAATGTTATTTAAGGAGTTTATAAAACAAGGAAATAAATAAATAAATAGATTCCAAAATGATGATATCATATTCCTAAAATTTCTCTATTGAATTGTCTTCATTGAAGAATTTAAAAGAAATCTCATAATGCCTTAATAAATAAATAAATAAGGCAAATTTTTAAAATATGCCTAATTAAATAAAAGGCAATTTTTTTTAAAGTTGTCTAATTAAAAAAACAAAATATTTTAAATATGTGTAATTAAGTAAATGACAAGACAAAAAAAATACCTAATTTATATAATAAAAGGCCAATAAATGAGAGGCAATATACTTTTTTATTATAAAAAAATGTGAAAAAAATGAATTTTAAATATGCCTTATGAAAAGACATGTTTTTTTGAAAAAAAGCACTAAAACAAAATCATCTTTAGAAAAATGTCTAATAAAAAAGACAAATTTAAAAATGCAAAAATATATATTTTAAAAAAACAAGTGTCTTATTATCTAAAGAAAATGCAATATTAAAAATTATAAACACCATTTTTTAACTACATTTTAAAAAAATATATTTAAAAAAAAATTAATAAGAAAACTTTTAAACAAACTACATATATTAAATTAAGAAGATTTTATTTAGTATATATATAAGAGATTATATAAAAAATCTTAAATTAGAAACATAAAACCCTAAATTAAAAGGTTTAAAAGCATGGAAACAATAAACAAAATATTTCACAGAATACGAAATATTGCAGAGCCCGTGGAGCAAAGCGATTCGATCCTTGAAAAACGCCTGCTTTCCACTTTAATAATCACCGAGTTGTCGCCATTAATGTAATTCCGCGTGAGAGGTTTCTGAAAATTTGATAGGGCCGCAGTATATGTTCATTCAACGCTGTAAAGAAAACGTTCCAAACCCTTCTCTCTCCTTTTACAATTCGATCTTTGCAGCAATCAAAAAAGTCCAAGTTACAGGAGCATTTCACAAGTGTTGAAGGAGAATTAGGGTCGCTGCCAGTATAGTGAGCAGTATTTCCAGATCAAGGCTGTTTAGGCAGGTATTTGGAGGTCCCGATTTCATTGATAAGCGTGGCTGGTTCAGACACTACTCTCCGCTGATTTGGTTAAGGACACAGCATCACTAATCCCTGGTGAAAGGCATCTAGAAATCAATCGCTGAACCTGATTAAATTGCCCAGGTCTTCATGAATCAATAACAGCATCAATTATTCTGAATTTGTGGGTGAAGCTAACTCGCTTGCCCTATTAATATACATATGATTAATGTGGATCAAGAAAATGGAAAAAAGCGAGCGAAAATCTACAGACATTAATCCTGTAGCTGTCGATCCCTCGGATGGTAGAGAAAACCCTAACCTGGGCTCAGGAGCATCCCCCCCAAGAAGCTGCAACAGAATTCGTCTTCAGACTTCCCCTTTGGAAAGCATCTTCCGCCATATTGCTACAATTGCTGGCTTTACGGGCACAAGGAGGCGGAATGTAGGAAACCTAAGGCAATTCACAATAATTATGATCATTTGCTGCCCTCCATCGCTGAGCAGAAGAGGAGTCAAGATGCAGCCAAAGTAGTAATGCCCGCCCAGCTCCCCGATGTAGATAAATGCCCAGAAATTAAAAAACGGCCAGAAATGGGGAGTGGATCGAAAATACAGCCAGTAAAAAACAAAGAAAATGCCTGGAAAGAAATTAAAGGAGGACATAAGAAGAAGATCCCGGTAGGGACCTTTACACTAAAAGTAACAAATCCCTTTCTCCCTTTAGAAAATGCAGAGAACGCGGAAGAGGCGAGATCTGGGGAGGGAATCAAAGTGTCCAACAAATTCACGGCAAAGACACAGTCAGCTCCTGAAAGGAAAGAGACTTTTAAACTGCGCCCAGTTATCTTTTCCACAGAAACTTTAGATCAGCAACTCAGAATTTTCAACCTCACAAAGTATGCGAAGAAGGAAGCTCGAATCTTCTCTAATCTCACAGAGGCTGATAGGTCAAATTATATCAAAGTTTCGGCCCCTTTACATCATAATCAGTCTCCGGTATATATCCCCCCACACAGACGGAGAGAGACACCAAAAGACATTAAGGCTCAATCTATCCCTTATATTGAGTCAGCTTCTAAGATTGAGGATAACGTGGTCATCATCAGCAATCCCTACAGCGAAACTAGATGGAAAGATTGCCAAGATCTTGGCATCTATGCTTACTGGAATGGGCCATTAGATCACATCCCCAGTCTTATCAGCTGGCTTACCGACTTCTGTGTTGAACAGGTAAGTATCTCTCACTATTCTAATAGATTACTATATATGCATTGTGGTAGCTCACTGATTAAGAAGAACTTCCTTCATATATCTGAATCTCTCTTTAAAGGTTATGCTATTAAATTTTTCGGCTGGATACCTGATTGCAAGGAGGAAAATCTAGATTTTCATATCCCCACTTGGGTTACCTTGCAATTAGTACCTCCAGAACTGATGCATCCAGTAATTTTAAAAAAACTAGGAGCATCTCTAGGAGATCCTATTGGTATTGATACATCCTATAATACCTGCAATAATATTAATTTATTAATCAAATGTAAAGTCAATACCTTCTCTTTCAAACCAATCAAAGTAATTACTAATCATGCCATTTATAATATCAACTGTCAAAGGAAGTTCCTGGAGGTCTCTAAAATTATTAATCTAGATTCAGAACTGTCAAATGAAAATCATCCTATGCTATTGACCTCGGATCTTGAGAAGGCCCTCCCTTTGATTAAACATAACAGGCAAAAGAAGAACAGCCCAAACCTTCTGAAGCACAGTGTAAAAAGTGCAATCAAGTCAAGATACTCAGAGTATCCCAATCCAGTCATAAATTTAAATCCTGACACAGAAGCTATTCCAGAAGGTCTTCCTATCTGTAAGGAAATGAACCTTCAGCAGAAGAGTCACGAGGACAAACAAGGGCAGCCCGGGAAAATCAGATTTAGCAGAACAAAAAGAAAAAATATCAAAAAAACAAAAAAGTCAAAGAAGAAGACTTCCTCTGCTATACTCAAAAACGAAAGAAGTAAAGAAACATAGCACAACAAAGAAATCAAGGAACCTATCAACAACTTTCCCAAACTGGCAGCAAGTAAAGAAGCTCAAGTCTCAATTCCAGAAGTAGCTTCTGGTGTCACACCTAAAGTCAACAAATTCTGGCAAACTCCGGAGAATAAGAGAATTAAAGGTTGCAATGAAGGCTCAATTAACAGAGATATGGAAATTGAAGAATTATCCCACAAGTTCAGCAAATTCTTGAATGAAGAAATCAGCATCAATGAAGACATAAACATAGATGATACAGAAAGTGAGGAGATAGACCTCCTTACTGAAGAATTACTCCACGTTTTCAATCCAGAGAATCACAATGAAAGTACCATCCTGCAGAAAGAGAATCTTCTACAAAGAGTCCTTCAACTAGGTGGGGAAAACTACACCTTTGACAATCTAAGGAGAGATTTAATGAGAATAGAACAGGAAGACCACATACAGAGGTCAAATCTGGAGGAATGTCCTGATGGAAAGATTGATACTGGCATCAAAGGACCTGATGAGATACAGAACACCCTAAATGAACAGATCCTTTTAGCACTTGCAGAAAAGGAAAAAACTTTGCTGGAAGGGGATCAAATCGAGGAAACATGTCATTCCAATCAAAGTCAGTTGGGGATCTGCATGAACCAAGAGGGTATCAGATCCCCTAGATATGGGACTGCCAAAGCTAAAAGGGGAAGGAAATCTTTAAAAGAATTGAGAGAAGCAGATGGTCAGGTTAGAGAGCAACCAAAGATCAGTGATATCTTCAATGTTGGGAAGGGGAAGATCCTTCCCAAGGCTCCATGAAAGTCACTACATGGAATGCTAGAGGCTTAAATGCCTCTAGCAAACAAAGGCTTTTAAGACAGAACTTAAAAGCCTTTGAATCCGAAATTGTTATGATACAGGAAACAAAACTGAATTCAGAAGAAGGGCTGAAACTGGGAAAAAAACTGAGTTATTGGAATTTGCACTTTCAGGAATCTCGAGGGGCTTCAGGAGGTTTGGGCTTTATATGGAATCAGAGGAAGGTAAGCCTTGAGATCATTGAGTCAAGGCATAACTGGATGAGCTGTCAAGTCAAAAGTACCGTCTCTAATCTTCAATTCCTGCTAATTAATGTTTATGGTCCCATTTCTAATTTTGACAAAAAAGCTGTATGGACAGAGCTAAGTAATTTCTTCCTCAGGTATATCAATGAAATTATTATCATTGGTGGAGACTTTAATACAATAATTAGCTTAGAAGAAAAAGCTGGAGGTACAAAACATATACATTCAGCATCTATAGAGTTTAAAAATTGGATAGATGATCATTGCTTAGAAGATATCCCAACCAATAATGGTATCTACACATGGAATAATAGGAGAAAGGATTTTAACTATATAGCTGAAAAATTAGACAGATTTCTTTTTAAAGGAGACCGTAGCTCCTTCCAGTTTGATATCTCTTCTCAGATTTTGCCAATAGCCGGATCTGATCACTTTCCAGTCCAAATTTCCTTAACAGAACCAAAAAAACCACATAGAAACCCTTTCAAATGCGAAAAGATGTGGTTTTTGGACAATAACTTCATGAATCTAATCAAACTTTGGTGGAACGAAGTAACCTTCAAAGGCTCAAAAATGTTCACTTTCGTTTCAAAATTGAAACACACTAAAAAAAGGATCCTAGAATGGAACAAAACACATTTCAGGAATATTTTTAAAGAAAAATTAGACTTGAAAGAAGAATTAATTAATCTCAACTCTGAAATTATTAAAAACGGCATGAACAATAATTCTTATCTATTGGAGAAAGAACTATTACATAAACAAGAAGACATTTTAGCAAAAGAGGAAACATTCTGGAGACAAAAATCCAGAGAGAAATGGCTCAATGAAGGCGACCAAAACACAAAATTCTTTCACAATAGCACAATAGCGAATAGAGCCTTTAAAAGTATAACAAGGATCAAAGATGAGACTGGTAATTTGACAGAAAACCCAAATCTTATTGCTGAAACTATGGTGAATCACTTCCATAAAATTCTCAATAATTTTGAGAGCTCCAACTTGATAGCCCAGGACAAAATGCTGAGCTCAATCCCCTCCCTCATAACGGTAGAAGATAATAAAAATTTAAATAAACCTATTACATTGGAAGAAGTTAAGTCAGCTTTATTTAGCATGAATCCCGATAAATCCCCGGGTCCTGACGGCTTCCAGGCCTTCTTCTTCCAAAAATGTTGGGACACAATTGGGACAGATTTATGGAAAGCTATAGAAGCTTCTAGAAACGGCGGATCCTTATTATCTGAAATTAACTTTACATTCCTTACTTTAATACCCAAAACTGAAAATCCTGTTAATCCAGGAGATTACAGACCTATTGTGCTTTGTAATACGATCTACAAAGTATACTCCAAAATCCTCTCTTCCCGCCTAAAGCTCCTGTTACCTAAACTTATATCGGAAGAACAAACTGGCTTTGTACCAGGACGTTCCATTATAGATGGCATCCTGATCATCCAAGAAGCAATCCACTCAGCTTCCAAAAGCAAAACTCCAAGCATGTTTATTAAACTTGACTTTCAAAAGGCATATGATATGGTAGATTGGAGATTTCTTTGTAAAACACTAGAAGCATTTGGCTTTAACCATCAATGGATTAATTTAATATTTCAATGTATCTCGACGACTAAAATCTCCCTTTTAATTAACGGCTCGACAGAAGGTTTCTTCAAGACCTCAAGGGGCTTAAGGCAGGGAGATCCACTCTCACCCTTTCTTTTTATAATCACGGCGGAAGCCTTTGGCCGAGCTTTTTCAAGAGCCCAAATCGAAAAGAAAATCAGTGGTATCCAAGTTACAAAAAATGTTCCAAATATAACTCACCAACAATATGCAGATGATACAATTCTTCCTAGTGAAAGTACTATAGCTGAAGCAAAAACTATCAAAACCATTATACAATCTTATGCAGCTGCTTCTGGTCAAAATATCAATGCAAACAAGTCCGAAATTTTCTTTTTAAATACTAATACTACTACAGAAAATCAAATCTGTAGTATTTTGGGTTTCAAGAAAGGAACTTTCCCATGTAAATACCTAGGAATAGATTTAGAAAGTGGTAATAAACACAATAAAGTATGGAAAAAGGTTTTGACAAGAATAGACTCCAAGATAGGAACCTGGAAAGATAAATGGCTATCCAAAGCAGGCAAGATAACTAAAATAAAATCAGTTCTTACAGCTCTACCCATCTATCCTCTCTCGTGTCTCCCTCTCTCAAAATCCATTAATTCCAAACTTGAAACTAAGCTTAGGAACTTTCTGTGGACAGATTGTGAAGAAAGTAAAAAGATGGCCCTCATCAAGTGGGATAAGATTAGACAACCGAAAGAACATGGTGGTTTAGGGATAAAGAATTTAAATTGGCAAAATGAAGCCTTCGGGGCTAAATTATCTTGGAGATTATTTAAAGAACACAAGCAAAAATGGGCTAAAATTCTATATAACAAATATCTAGATGCTGATAAACCTGAATCTTTATTTCGAATGAAAACCCTTCCTAAAGGCTCGAGCAGCTGGAATTTCATAGCTAACAATAGGCACATTATTACTAATCACCTTTCCTGGGATATTGGTAGGGGACAAGATGCATTGTTTTGGGAAGATTCTTGGGATGGATTACCACCCATAGATTCTCTGAATCTTCCTCAAAAATGCAAAAATCTCCTCACTAAAATATGGGGTAATAAAGTCAAAGATTATATGACCCTTCATAACGACCATGAATGGACATGGAAATCTTTAGAAGGATTAGATCTGGATCCTGCCTCAATAACCTCTTACAATCAAATGATTAATCAGAGGAAAGCAAAACAGATTAATAGGGATGATAGATTGGTATGGGCCGCTGCCAAATCTGGCCAATATAGTGTTAAAGAGGGCTATAAATCTATAATCAATTCTCAGAGATGGGAAGAAATTAATATCCCCCTACATCTCTGCTGGGACAAAGCATGTTTACCTAAGGCAGGTTTTTTCCTCTGGTTAGCCTTTCAAAATAAGATCCTTACTGCTGATAACCTTCAAAAAAGAGGTATTCATGGTCCCTCCCGTTGTGTTCTATGTAAACAAAATACCGAGGATGTTGATCATCTCCTGTATAACTGCTCATATGCCAAACATTGCTGGGAATGGCTAAAACTTAAATTAGGATGGATCACCGCTCTGCCAGAAACCTACTAGGATCTCCTGAGTGGATGGCCCAAGGGCCTATCCAAAGGTATTTACAGTAAGATTTGGAATATCTGCCCGGCTATTATGTCCTGGGAAATTTGGAAGGAGAGAAATCGAAGGATCTTCAAAAATCTAGAAATGCAGGTTGATACTCTTACTAACAAAATTGAAGTATGCATTACCGAAACCCTCAATTCCCACATTAGGAATTCTAGTTTCGAAGAAGGCTCCTTCTCTATGTGGGACTGTAAGATTAAAGAAAATTGGACAAAACTTATCAACCCCCCCCAAGTTTATAAAACGAAAAATGCTGAGGCAAGGAAAAACTGTAAATGGACTTGTCCCCCCCCTGAATGGTACAAACTCAACTTTGATGGAGCCTCCCGTGGTAATCCAGGCCAATCAGGTATTGGATGTATTATCAATAATGATAAAGGGGAATGGATTTTCAAAAGAGCAAAAAATATAGACCCAACCACTAACAATATGGCAGAACTTGAGGCCCTCCATGAAGGTATCAAATCTTGTCATAAAATGGGTATTTCGAAAGTTATTATAGAAGGGGACTCCCAAATAGTTCTAAATGCATTGCACAATAGATCAACCACAAACTGGGTTCTCCACTCTAAGCTCGAAGAAATCCTGCTACTACTAGATAAATTGGAAGCTTTTCAAATTAACCACATCTTCAGGGAAGGTAATCAAAAAGCTGACAAACTTGCTAACCTTGGTGCGGATGGGTTAGACATTCTTAAATCCACAAACCCTTCATAGTCACCTTTTCTTCATTATCACTCCCCTCCCCTCTTGTTGGATTAAATTTATTTCCTCTTATTGATCAAATATCATCCCTCTGCCGATTTTTAAATTCAGGCTCTATCATTTACACACAAATTTTCTCAGGTAAGATTGCTAAACAAAAATTAGATTTTTGTGTCAGTTCGGACATTACATGATTTTTTAAAAAACTTGTTAAGGTCTTTATCTTTCTTTTAGTCTAGATTTATAAAGAAATCAGATAACCAAATTAGATTAGTATTATAAGGCCCTTACTCACATATAGATTTTAGTGTTCTTTTAGATTACTTTCCGGAGTTGCTCGAATAGTATGTCACGCATTTTTATGGTAATTAGTAGTAGAGTAATAGTCTTGTTTTATTTCTATTAGTGGCCATTGGTTTATGTTCTTGATCTTATACCCTTTGTACTAACCCTTTAATTTGACTAACATGTAAAATAAGTTTCTTTTAGAATGGATGGTGGTTGCCTTTTATTTCTAATGCAGGACAGGAAAAGGAAGACCTGTACACCAATAGTCATCATTGAGTAATGTCATTATTTTCTGAATATGTATCTCCTGTTAAAGGACCATTCATTGTACAATTATGAATAACATACGACCAGGGGAATGCCTCTGTGAAAAAATGTAATGTAACAACATCTTCACAACATGTGTAATTGTAGCATAGTGAATAAGATATAAATAGGGGTATGCCCCTAGGTTTTATTTGTATGTATTGGACTAATGTCCCGGGCAAGACTGGAGGTTTTCTTCCCCGTTCTTTCCTACCAGTGCCCGTTTGAACGGAGGACATGTAAATTTTATTTTAAATATAATCAAAGGCTTCGGCCGTTCATTGATCAAAAAAAAAAAAAAATAAACAAAATATTTCATTTTTTTGCAGAAGAATAATTTTTTTTTTTTACTGAAGGTTCGCAATGGAAGATATTCTCCGCTAACTTCTCGCAGGTCCAAAAAAATCGGGCAGGGCCCTGTAAAGGATGAACCTTAAGTCATCAAAATTTGGAGAATATGAAGATATTTATGCAACAATGGTGTACAAAGAAGAGCAGGAAGATTCTGCATTGCCTCCGCTGCTTCAGAGATTTATCTCTAAGCTCTTTCTATCATTACTTATGGGAGTTGATTTATCTGAAATAAATATTTTATGCAGTGTTTTTTTTTTAAGATTTTGTTATATATTTTTTAATATAAAACTTTTAAATTAAATTAAATTTTCTTATTGTCTATTTCAGTTTTAAAATTGAAACAACACGGCCTAATATTTTTTTTAAAACAGATATGACAGATCTTCCAAAAAAAATTATATAAATAGGAACCAAAAACAAATTTTGCAAGAAGATTAGATAAAATTATTTTAAGAACAAGAGTACTTCTGCAAACTAACTTTTATCTGGGACAAATTTACACAGATCTTAACAAATATTTTTTTAACAACAAACTATCATTTAAAATTTAAAAAAGAATCTGGCTAAAATTTTTACACAGATTTATATATTTTCATGCAAACTAAAAATATTATTTTAGAAAAAAATCTTCTTCCAAACCATTGCTGCAAAAAAAAAAAAAAAAATTGCATGCAATAGGGTTAGCTGAAAAATAAAATG
This sequence comes from Cunninghamia lanceolata, assembly GCA_027924645.1. Taxonomy (NCBI): domain Eukaryota; kingdom Viridiplantae; phylum Streptophyta; class Pinopsida; order Cupressales; family Cupressaceae; genus Cunninghamia; species Cunninghamia lanceolata. The sequence goes on along the minus strand of BSBN01000290.1, from coordinate 12,578,584 downwards.
AAATAGGGTTTAAAACCCCTATTCTACACAAGGAAACATATTTATTCACTCTCAATCTATAAAAATGAAGTCTCCAAAGTGAATGCTGCACAAAAATACAACTCACAAAAATATTAGTTGCATGGCTCTGATACCATGTTAGAAAAATAATGACCAGGAAACAACTAATCAAGTTTCCTAATCAAGATTGTGAGAGTTAAATAAATAAATAATAAAAAGATATTACCATGAAGTAGAAGCAAATTTGCAAGCATGCACCAAAAGAATAACATGGAGACAAGAGATTTTGAAGGGGGAAAAAGCAAAGAAAAAACCCCCATAGATTATGAAAGATGGCATGAAGTCATGAAATAAAAAATATTACAAAGAGAGGGAGAAGCTCCTCAAGAAAATGAACAAGAAGAGAAAAAATGAGAGAGGAATGATAAGTAAGGAGAGAGCACCTCTATAAATAGAAGTGAGAGGGGAGTTGCATGCAACTCCCATAAGCCACCTTTCATGTGAATAAGTGCGATGTGTCAACCTCTTAAGGAGGTGGCTAAATAAATCAAATATTCCTCCAAGAGGAATAATGATGTGAGTTATCCTCACACATGTGTGAGGATACTAACCTAAAATAAAAATACTTTGTATTTAATAATACAAGTATTTAATACAAAAAAATAATTTAATGATCTTTACTAAAGTAAGGATTTAAGTATCCTTAACCAAGTAAAGATTATCATTTTTAACAGTCCTAAAAAGACTCAAAGACCTCAGAATTTTGTTTGAGAAAGTATACCCATATTTATCTGGAAAAATCATCAATAGAAGTCATAACATATCTAGCTCTGTTGAAGGAAGGATGTGGAAATGGTCCTGCCAAGTCACTATATACTAACTCTAGAAGCTATGTGGCCCTCCATGCTTTGCATTTCATATTTTTTCTTAGGATGCTTAACAAAAATGGAACCCTGGCAAACTCCATTAGAAAATTAGATAGAAGGTAACCTTATAACCATGTCTTTTTAATTAAGCTGCTCTAAGTAACGGTAGTTCAAGTGGCCAAATCATTGATGCCACAAACAATCACCTCATATGAGTGAGCGAGAAAAGCAAGTGAAGGAGAATCAGAAACAAAGTGATAAAAGTGATATAGTCTGGATTGGTGATCATCTTTACCCATAGCAATTTAAGACCTATTATGTAACTCATTTATTACCACTATGTCTATAGTGTACTCAACTCGCTTTCTAGAGCTAGTGCGAGTGATCTAATAGACAAATAGGAGATTAGTTGACAAAGGAACGCAACAAACATCATGAAATGTTCCTTCACCCACATCAACATACCCTCTCCCATGCACCTCTACAGGAGTGTCATCACCCATTAGTATAGATGACATTAAACATGACTCCAAAAAGGCAAAACCATCTTGTGGCGAAGCCATGTGGTGCGAAGCACCTGAGTCAATGATCCAAGTATCAGGTTGTGAAGCAACAAAAACTAGGGCCTTTCCCTTTCCTTTCCCTTTACTTTTGTCCTTGGCCTTTAAAGATTCATGAGATGAACTATGTTTGATATAATCATGCCTTAATATTGTTTTTTTCAAGATGTACAAGGTGACCAATTTGTTTCTTTGAATACTTATGTTCATCATGACCTTGTTTCTTACAATCGACACATTTTGCCTTCTCCTTCTTAGGCTTGTTGCCTTTGGAAGAAGAGGCTTGAGTAGTATTAAAGACAACTTGTTTTTGATCTTACTTCTTTTCTCCTTGGTTCTGTTGTTTCTTGTTCTGCTTACCAGACCCTTTCTGATCTTTAGTGCCCTGATTTGCAGCCAAGGCATGAGATTTAGAGGGCTTAATTGTGCCCATTTGAACCAATTTATCTTGCTCCTTTGTGAGTTCATTTGCAAATTCATCAAGAGAAGGCATTTTATATGTGGTTCCTAAGGCACTTTTGGTAGCATAAAATGTAGAAACAAAAACTGAATAGTTAGGATCAAGTTTGGAAAGAATGCTTAAGATCAATTGATTGTCCTTCTCGATCCCACATTGTTTCAACTACAATCTAATGTGTCTTTTAACTTTGTGAAGAAATATTGAATTGTATCAAAATTAGATGGATTTAACCTCATGAGATCATTCTCCAATTGGTGTCCCCTTAATTCATCTTGTTTACTAAAGGGCCCTTCCAATATTGTTTAGAAATCATTTGGAGTTATAGCAAATTCAACATGAAAAAGAAGATTAGGAGATACAGACATGCAAAGAGTACCATATGCTTCATCACATTTGTTAAACCATTTTGGTTTTTTCTGCAATTAATGTTGGCTTAGTTTCAAGACCCATAGTTACTCGATGCAACCCTTGCTTCTTAAGATAGATAGTTATTTTGAACTTACACTCATAGTAGTTATAGGGTGTGAGTATTGGTACTGTTACTTGATCCATTTTATTGTAGAAAATTAGATTGTTGTTGTGGTTGTGTATAGAAATGAGAATGCAGAATCTCAAAATAAGCACATAGGACATCCCCTTTTTTGCTCAATTAAACCACCCCAAGAAAATATGATTTGGAATTTTATATTTAGTGTGATTACAATTACCACTAGCAAGAAACATTGAGTGGATTTGATCTCAATACTTTACAAAGTTCTCAACAAATGAGTATATGCTGAAACTACAATCCTAGAACAAAACAAGTGAAACAAGTAGCACCACATCAAAATACTCAAAAAATTATGCACTTTCAAAAAAACAATTGTCTCGAGCTAAGGTCGTATGTGAAAGTTATGAGTCTTCAAAGTTTCCAAAATGAGAATTGTGTAGTCTCACCTATGAGAGTATGCAATTTCTAGAAAAAAACTATGCACCTATATACAAATCATCTGCACCAACATGTAGAGCATGAAAAATTATCCTAAATAAAAAAAAATCTCAAAAAAGGAGATAACATGACCCAATGGGGCCTCAAAAGTTTGCCTTCAAATTTAAGTCTGCCAACGGAGAGGGGTCTGAGTTTGCAAAAAAATGACCTTCGCCAAATTTGGTGGAACTCCCATCAGAAATAGAGATCCTTCAAAAATAAGTGTATCTAGATAGTTTAGAACCTTTGTCAAATTTAGAGATACTCTAGACAAATATAGTGTTTGCTAAATTTAGTGAGACCACCAAAAATTGGTGAAGTCACCAAATTGATTGCTAAAATTGGAGGCACTGTCAAATGTGGTAGGATCTTCCAAATATAGGGATGACCTACTTAAAAATCAAAGCCACCACCAAATTGCATGGAGGCCGAGCGTGTTGAAAGTACTGATAGTTTTTAAAAAAGTATTGAAAGGGCCATTAAAAGGTCGAATGGGAGAAGGGTGAAAAAGGTATGAAGGCTGAAGCATCCAAAGGCCTTAAAGGCTGATTTATGAAAAGGGTTCAGGGGCCCTGAATAGGGTCCATGCCCTATTAGTAGGGTTGTGCCCAAAACAAAGGCGCAGGGCCTGTGGAATGGGGATTGGTACCTAAAGGGGGCTAACACCCTTATAAGGGCGGAAGCCACAATACTATGCAGAATGTGCTTTAAAGTGCTTTAGATAATAGCAATTTGAGCGCTAAGTGCTCAACGCTAATATTTTTATTTTTTTTATAAAATTTGCCTCGTAAAATGTGCGGGGTGCCAAAATGACCCTCTAACAATTTTTTTCCTCGAATATTGCTGACACTAAAAATGGGCAAATTATAATCAAAATTTGTATGTTCAACCTTCTAGACTCAATTACAGAGTCCTTTTTGGCCAAAAATGCTCCATATGAAAGTTGATTGCTAGGTCTAAAAGCTTCAAACCCTCACCTGTAATTATGTCAAACAATCTCCAAATTAGATGAAAAAAAAGACAATTGTGACTTTCTCGAGCCTCTTGAATGCATTGGAATAGTAAAAAAATATTGCTAGTATAACCATAATAGCTACAATCACCTAGATCTCACAAACACATATGCAAAATATAGAGGTTATTAGATCTTCATAAATCCTTTATGATTCTCTATATCATTAAAAAATGCAAGAGAAGAGCATACAATATTTTACAAGATCTCACAAAAAAACTCAATCTCTTAATTAGGATTCCTAGAACTCAAAACTATCAAAACAAGAGCTCTAATACCATGTTAGAAATCTGAAACAAATGAATAACCCAATAACTTTATAAGAGAGATTCCAAGCTACAAAAGCTGTAAATGCATAAATAAAAGCAAACCAATAATTCCGAGAGAGATGGAAATATTAGGATGACAAAATTGCATTATGAGCTCAAAGAATAAGCTACAAAATATTGATAGAATTGCCATACAAGATGCAAAATACAAGCTAGGTAGTGAGTTTATATAGACCAGGGAGAGGGGTGGAGGTGGCAAAACTAGCCAATAAGGGGAGACCACCAAATGATCTAAACATAGTAAATGTAACTCCTTTGTAGGATGGTGACACCTCGAATGACCCACTCACCTAATTAAACTCACTTTATTTAACCTAAGCAAGCTTAATAAAAGTGTAGAAAAAACCAAGGAAAATAGAAAAATATATTTTCCCACTAAGAAAATAAAAACCTACACTAAAATTAACAACTTGAAAACATTCCACCTGATGAAGTGGTAAAACATCACTTGCAAAGATTTTAAATTAGATTATTATCACTTACATATCTGCAACATAATCTTGGTAGAAAAATACTTGTCTAGCTCAACAAGATTATATATTAGCTAACAATTATATTGTTTATCATCCTTCATACAACAACTATCAAGACTTCTTTCCTATACAATCAACAACGGATTACTCAACTCTAAGATTGAATGAAACTCCTACTTAGAATCACATAGAAATTTACTACCAAAATCTTCTAATTTCTGCTCAGAACAATTCTAGAACACATAATCTGTTTGCCCAGCACATCGAATCCTACATCTAGAAAACTATCCACTCAAAACAAAATACTTTTGAAAACTTTAGACTTTTAAAGTACCTTCTTAAGCTTATGACCATTGGAAGACCCTCCTAATTCAACTGAGACTCAACTACCTTTTTCAAATTCTTCTTACTACCATCCAAAATACCAAGTCGACCACATATATATGGACAAAAGAACGAATCACTATCATTTTTCCTTAACTAGGAGATTTTTGATCATTGCCAATAAATATACCAAGTTGCCACTACTCCACGCCAAAAAATATCCTCCACTAGCTAACATCAATTAATTCTTATTATGTCGATGATTATTTAGGGTGTCGCTTGCTGTAACCACCAACAATAATTTCACACCACATGCTCCTACTCATGCCCATGTTTAAATATTTGAACACCTCAACAAATATAGCACCATAAACTTTTAGAAAAATAATGTATTTTGAATGCCTCCAACATAGCAGATAGATTGCAACAACATAACTTCAGAAAAATAATGTGTTTTTGAACGACTCTAACACATCTTTATGAAGGAAAAGAAGACCAAAAAACTTAAAACAAAGAGGTTTAAAACTGTGCTAGCCAAGTATGCCCTTGCATCAGATTCTATTAGTTGAAACAAGTACTTTTCCATTGGAAGCGTTAGTGATGTCTTGGTTGTTAAGCTACCTAAAAAAGGCTCAAATAATGGAGAATCATTGTTGGCCCATAATGATTATAGAGGAACAGCTAAGTAGAAGGAAGAATATGTGGATGAAATAGAATGACAAATGGACAAATTAATGAGACAATAATAGGCACGAGTGCCCAAACACTAAGGAAATAAAAAAGTATGTAAGAGAAAAAAATAAGATTACCATGTGGACAAAGTAAATTGGTTAGAAGAAAGCACACTATATCAAGAAATTCAACCCCATGTAAGACTATGGTGAAAACTTTTACATAATAGTAGAAATTAAGTGGAAAGTGAAAATGTTGATGGCCTAGTTAAGGATCGGCTCGCATCATCTTAGATGTGAGATTGACATATGGACAATATCTAAAGAGGAGTGGGAAATGAAAACATGCCTATTTTGCAACAAGGGAGTGGTAGAGTCATAACGACACTTATCATAGAGTGCTCAATCTAGAGTAACATTTGTATCAAATACAAAGATAACCTAAGGGTGAACAATCTAAATACCTTGTTTTTGGAAACGAGACTATACAAAACCACAAACCTTCACATAAAAAGAGCTTACAAATTTTACAAAATTTATGATGGCTCTTGTATTTCAAAACTGGATTTACGTACTACTCTTTTATTGCTGCTCCTGATTCGATAGATCCCACAGTTAGCTTGGTCTCAGGGACGGTATTAAAACCATTCATTTCATTTAAGTTTAAAGGAAGGCAAAGTCGAGAAATTACACCAGCTTGTCCATCTCGCTGAAGGATCGACTCTCTTACATGACAAAGTTCTTATATTTGTAGGGCTTAAAAAGAATAGCGAAACCCCACCTAAAACTGTATAGGCTTTCACACCCTGATTTTAATGAGTACCTGAGCGTGAAAATCGAAGGCGAAGATGTCTAGGCTTGCACAGGCTGCGCGCAGGGCGGTGGTAAATTAACATACAACCCATGAATATAGGTTTCATTAGAAAATGTATAATAGTTTGTTGTAATTTTGTAAACAATTTATACTGGATTTGCAGGTGGCCTTGAGTGTGAGGAGTGTCAGTCCGGCGCTGCGCCATTTTTCAGTGGCCTTGAATTATGTAAGTGAACGCCCAAACCATTCTTTGCAGTTTTTTTTATTTATAAATTAAATTTTTGAGTGTTTTTAATTTATTTGTTTGGAATGATTATAATCACTGCTATGATGCGCCCGGTGTTACAGCATTTGGATTCTCAGCATAACAACCCCAATGTGGCATGGGATTTTACAGAGCTTAACAAGGAGGGGGTAACTTTTTATTTGATGCCCTAATGCGTTAGATCTGCAGCAATTTTTATATGGATAAATATTTAATGAAGATTTTATTTCTCTGGCATTTGAATTTTATCTCTCTTTATCCGTTTCTACATTTTTCCTGCACATTTAGATAGTTCAGCCTGAGTTAGGCCTGCTGGTGAAGACATTTGTATTTCATATCAGAGGTCATATATTGGAATCCGTGAGAGGGTTTGTTATATAGGTCAACACACTTTAAGGTAAGTAGAACAAAAGAATACCCGTGGAATGCTTGCATAAGTGGGGTTTCATTGGCTTGGTGCTCACTAAGTGGTCACCTAAAAACTACCTTTTGTCTTTCGCCTTTTTACAAACAGTTGATGGGAGTTTGCAGAGTTAGGGGAGAGTCCTTCATCCTATATCCTGATGGGATTCCAGAAGATAGGCCCAAAATGCTGTGATACAAAGAAATGACACTGTAACCCAGAAAAACAAAAAAAATGTGGAAATATAAAAAATCTAATCCTTAATTTGTTCAGTAAATTATTCAAGGACATGTGAGTTTTCAAAAGAATCCTTGAAGTACTTGGGACATGTCACAGAGTTGGAGAGTCAAGGATTGATGTAACAAAGATTAGCCCGTCCTCAAATAACCAAAGCCTTCCGATGTGACTGAAACAAAGATCATTGAAGGTACTGTATGGTGTTCGAGGAAGTTCATAAAATCATTATCTTCATTTGCATGCCATTACTGCAGGGGTAAGTCATTTACATGGAAGCTTCCCTGATGCATTTGTCAGAAGAGTGTCCAACAATTTATCGACTGGAAGCTTAGCTCCCTTGGCAATATGACCGTTGTGAGGCCAGTCCATGCAAGAAATGCGAGCTTAGGTGAACTGTGAACTGTTGGTGATGGTAGAATAAATTGCACCCAATGGGCAGCCGGTGCAAGGCAGAGAACTGGTGATAGGAAAAGTGGCAGCAGCTAACAACTGATGTAAGGCAGAGAGTGTGATGAAGAGAAAGCCAGTGACAGGGCTGTGCCTTGGGGAGCTACCACTAAAGTTCTGCAGAAGGGCATGAACAAGAGGCAGGCATGAAGTTTGAACCTGAGTATATAAGTATAAAGTATAAAGAACAGGATAAAGTACATATCTATGTTACTCTCCTTTGTGTCGTGTTAATCATACCAAAGTCTTAACACTCAACATAATCTAAATCAGTCCCACAACTTGATTTTATGGCAATAGTCACCAATGGTGAATCTCATCATTTCCCCATAATCTTGGATCTATTATCCCCAAGGTCTTGAAGAGTTTCATCTGATTGACATTGATGCCTGTGCTTAATATTTGCAATTCTATGCATGCTAATGAGCCACATACTAGAATGTATCCTTTTCATTGAACACAAACCACTAGTTGTACCTGTGGAAAACAATTGAAATGAAGTCAACAAGTAGCATCACATTGAATTTTTTGAGTTTGTTAGCTGTGACAACATAGAAACTCATACTTGTGTCCATCCCAAGGTCTCTAGAGTTCTATCTTCATTGGTGTATGTTATGCATATGAATCGTACTCTGTACGCTCCTCCATAAAATCTGCAGCAGTGCACCTGTTTCTCGGAAAGGCTATTATGTTTTTGTCATATTACCATGACAGGTTTTCAGTCTCACACGTTGCAAGGTTGCTGGTTACAGTTTTGAACCAAGCAGAAACATCCTTGAGTTATGCATAGAAATCATAGCCTGTGTGCTTCTCCATAAATTTTGTAGCAGTGCACCCATTTCTTGGAAATGCTATGATGTTTCTGTCATATCGTGTTGAGGGGTTTTCAATCTGACACATTGCAAGGTCACTGTTTAAGGTTTTCAACCAAGTGGAAACATCCTCAAGTTGTCGTTTTGGTGCTCAATTTGGGGAATCCTCTACAGACTTCCATAAACAGTTTTCAATCCATAATCATAATCCACATTGGGCATTTCAAGGAGTGATTTTGGTTACTCAATCAACAAACAATGCTTTGAAAAGAGATTGACTGGACAAAGAAATTGGGAGGGAACACTAAATATAAATATATAACTCACACAATGACATCTGTGAAATTCGATGGCAACAAATCTTTAATTAAAATTGATTGGCCAATGTTTTGGGTGATGTATTGTGGACATGGTGCAATCACTCGAGTTAGTGTAATATCGCCGAGTATAGAAGTTTGTACTTTCTGAAATTTTTTGGGGCAAATTTCTGGATTTGTAACCAAAATGAAACAGAAAGGAAACCAGTAACTGAAAACTAGTTACAGGGCTGACTACTAACAGTAAATGACTGAAAATTTCTTATGATATAGACAGTCAATAGAAACATCAAATATTTGAGTTGGATCAGTCAAAACACTGGTTGTAATTGAACCACAGATGAAATATTACATCAAATGAATCCAGATCTGATAAAATATCCAGTACAATGTTGTATTTCAAAATTATAGTTGTATAAGCCTATTCAAACCACTCAGATCAGATGACTTAGCTGGTTACGCACTGGAAGCATGCAAAGGAAGATGGAGTTGCTTATGTTAAAATCTTTTGGTTCTATTCTTCAATGTAATCGCATTTCACAAATTAACTACCTTAGTGCCTATCCCTTGGTTCGGTCTTCTCTGCAGAAGCTGAACAGATGCAGCGGCGATGTCAAATCAGTACTTTACTTCCCAGTGGGATCTGTCAAAGATGTCAAACGTCCACTTGCTGATGCGGCACCTCCCTAGAATGGGTCGCTCAACAAAAAGTGATGCAAATAATGCCGATCAGCTGATTGTCCGTCCAGAATGAAGCGACCAGCATAGATTAGTGTAGCGGACGGTTCCCAGCAATGGCACACTTCCTATATGCAGATCGCAGCTTCCAGAATATTCTGTTCTTACACAGAATGATGAGGAATCGATCCAACAGTCACATAGCCCCAAATCCGGCCTTATCTCCACTAGTTCTGATTGGTGATCAATCCCCTAGGGTCAGATTCAGATTGGAATCCGCCCCTCGCTGATTTGGTAGTAACCTGACCTCTAAAAATAGCGCTCCAATTTAATATAAATCAGCTTCAGCTCAGGAAAATGGCAACCTAGGATTATTGACAATTTCCAATTCGCCCAACCTGCAATTGTCACAAATCCCCCAATTCAACTCAACTTGCAACCCCAGAATGGAATTGCACAAGACAATAGGCAAGGGTTTTCGTCCTAACCTCGGAATTTGACATCAAGGGTTTTCGTCCTCGAATGTGCAAGCTCTTGAACTCAAAATGAACTATGTGAATATGAAATTGGATAATCAAAATGAATGACTGGAGCTTGTAGATATACCTCTTCCAAATTGGGCCTGTGTGTCCCATTTCCCGCCAATATTTGAAAATATTTTTATTTAAATCTTATTTTATATTTTTTAAATTTATTATTTATTATTTTATTTTTATGTATTTATTTATTTTTAATTATAATTTTATATTAAAGTTGCCCTTTAATAAATCATTATTGGGTCCAACTTAAAAATAAAATTGTAACAGCCCTTCCCTTTTTTCAGTTCTTTGGCCTATGGGAAAATGTAGGCTAAAGGCTCCTTAATGCAGCTAGATCGACAAAAGGGGACATGACAGTCCGCCCTTTTGGGAATTGCTTGCCTTCAAGCAATGATATATCAGGGGGAACTGCCCTCTTCATGCCAAGGTAATGAAACGTAAGGTGATGCTCATTGATCTTGAGTCTCGCACTTGTCCAATGCAATATCGCCTGTCCAAAAATACCCTGCAATCTCAAATAGATTATCTTTTGTTCTAAAACATCCCGTAATTGCGAATACTCTAGCATCAACCCTCTTCATGTTGAGGTAATGAAACATAAGGTGATGCTCATTGATCTTGAGTCTCGCACTTGTCTAATGCAATATCACCTGTCCAAAAATACCCTGCAATCTCGAATAGAATATCTTTTGTTCTAAAACATCCTATAATTGCGAATACTCTAGCACCAACATGCCAACATCATGGACCTCATTTGTCCATTGTAGTAACTTGGGCCAACACCTTTACACTTTTTTCCCCATGATGACAGTAGACAAACCATCACATTCTTTTTGCACCTCTGAATTCTTCCCATGTGATTGAAATTCTGGAACACCTACTCGAGCTTCATGATCTCCTTTGTAGGTTCCTATGGCCTCTTCAAAGAGATTGCGATGTATACTTGTTGGTTTACAGATTTTGCCACCTAACTCTATATTCTCACACCCACACAAGTGACAAAAGTACCAACAGTTGAATCAATTGTAATGGTGTTTTACAACGATTCTCTGCTTGTTTAATAAGGCGCAACTACCTGCTTATGATATACAATGAATGGAAACTTGATATGCTTTTAACCAAAAAGCAAAGAAAAGGTGATGCTTTTAACCAGAAAGCATAAAGGCAGTGTATCTCAACATCAACTGAATTTAAAAGAAGTACAAAGACTTTGATAGCAGTAACTTCAATCAAATAATAAAGAATTGCACCAATTGTTATACAATCACCACCACAAACCATTCATCAAAAGATAAACATTCACAACAATGAGCAGGAATTTAAAACATTCAATCACTTCGATATAGAATCATAAACTAGCCACCAGTAGTATATTCAACATAGGAAGAATAAGCATTCAAATAACCATAACACAAAGTTCACGATCACCGAACTCCCACTGTATTGATTTCAATTCATATATCAAAGTAACTGAACAAAAACTTCGCATCAAAATTGATCTCTAACTAAAACAAAGTTTGCCAAAGATTCTAAACATCGACAGGCTAATGGAATATATAGCGTTGTCACCATAACTGTCTCAAAAATAATAACTTCTTGGGGGCCACTGATTTAAAGAAGTCTTTTAAAATAAGCATAACTTAAAGAAACAACTCTCCAAAGCCAATAATTTTTTTGCAATAAATGAAAATACTAAAGCATCAGAAAAATCATTCAGTTAATGATCGCCACGTCATTGTCCACAGTAGTCTCCCTTTGCGTCGCTTCCTTCTCCTTAGCTTGTCCATCTTCGATACTTGAATCCACTTGAGTCACTTGATTTGCTTGTGCTCTCAACTTTGCCTTATATGTTTGCAACCTGCCAATGATTGGTGATAATGCTACGCCACCTGGGCTGCCAGTCATATTGACCCGAAGTTTCTTTTTGCTTATCATCTAATTGGCATCTGTTATTCTTTTATGAATTGCATCAATCTTAGTTTTGAAAGTTCTAACATAAGTTGCTAATCTCGCAAGTTTTCCAAGTGACTCACTGGTGATCACATCAACAACTATCAATTCTTCATCAGCCATTTTCTTGAAGTTTTGTTTTATCTCCTTAATCTCAAGCAGCTTGTCTTCGTCCTCACCGAAAGCCTCTATGCCCAGAACTGCAAAATTGCTCTTGAGGTCCCTTTGGTCTATGTAGTAACGAGCTAGGGTGCTTCTCATTTCATCCTCAACTACTCCTAATACAGACATTTTCCACTCCAGCATGTCTGTCCACACAGCAGATTCCATCTCTTTGGGGTCATTTAGAATCTTCTCGACCACCAGAATGTTGATATCCATGTTGGCCATTTCTTGTACTTCTTTGGAGACTAGGAAAAGGCTACCATTATCTTTTTTGACATATTGTAACTCAGTTACTAGTGCTTCCCTCTTGCTAGAAATAGAATTAAATAATTTGGCAAATTCTTCAATGTAAATCAGACCATCCAGAATTACATTTTCAATCCATTGCTCTACAACATTGCTTAGGGCTTGGGACCGTTTAATCTGTTGTAGCAAGTTGGGGTTTGGGCCGTCCGCGCTTACACTTGGCAACCCTTCCACTGGTTGAGCAGTAATCTTTAAAATGGACTGAATAAACAAAGTAAAAGAATTGACCTGTGCCTGTTATTTGGCATTTTCTTGCTGTTCCTTAATTCTTTTTGACAAGGTACTAACTGAGAACTTGGCATGGTAAATTTCTCCTTCCACAGTCGAAGGCCCCATATCAACTCGACTTAAATTAAAGTCGGCTTCACTGACTTCAGCTTTGTTTTTATTACCCATTGGATCAACAATTTCCAAAATGTGGTGTCCTGTAGAAGGATCTGCCACCATCCTTGACATTCTTCTTGCCCTTTTTGGTTTGGGGGTCTCTTGCAAGAGTTTAGCCATAGTATCAACATTGGTGTCCACCATAGGAGTATATCTTTTCTTTTTCCCCACCACCTTCCTTAACGACACAGGGGATGAGGAAGAAGAAGCATTAGTATTCACAACAACATTCAACATTACACCATCCGAGCACACATGAGGGGAATTGTGCTTTGGAGGATCATTCTAGCTTGGGGAAACTGGATTACCAAATAATGATTGGAGCATACTATCTTCACTGAGCTGGTTAAAAATTAAAGAATCACCATCATTTACAAGGAGATTTAGAAGGGGCACATGGTCTGCTTGTAGTTGCGAAGCAACCAATCTATTGTCAGCTATCATAGGCTGGCCATCCTGTTCACAGGTCGTCTTTAATCTCCTGATGTCCTCTGGTGCTCACCATCTCCGCCCGATTGTGAGCCAACTCTATGAAGAGTTGGGTCCAAACTCGATGAGCTCTTTGGAGTGTGAGTAGCTTGGGATTTATTATGTTCACGAACAATTGATTCTTTTGGAGTTGCAGAACTGGCATGTTCCCTAAATTTTCCATTCAGCCATTTCTTAGTTCTCCTTAACACATGAAAAGAGCGCAACATTACATTTGTGGTTTCCTTTTCTGACCATCGCATTGGGGGCAGAGGTTGCAAAGAGGCACTATGATAACCCTCATCCAATATGTCTGAATTGTCATCCGCCATCTCAGGGACCTGTAATGACAAGTCGAAAGCACGGACTTGGTCAATGGTCAACTGCATCCAGCTTCTCCTTTGCACTTCTCTCTCATCCAAACAATCCTCCCAAAAATCCTCAAGTTGAGGTTTATGCAAATATTAACCACCTCCATGCGTATTTCTCTTCACAAAATTCGTACTATCAAAAGCCATCCATGCAGGTAACCTGTGGAAATAATACTCTGCCAACAACTTCTCTACATTCTTTGCACTGTCATTACTTTTACAGAAAAAGAAAGAGATGGACATAGGGAATGAATATCCCTTCTTCTTCATGGCACGATATTTGATATTCACAACTGCCATTTGGTGGCAAACTTCTAAAAACACAATGAAATCCGACGGATACATTGGCAATTTTAACGGGGCATTTTCATAACCCCCTATCCTTAGATATGAAAAGTGGTCAAATTGAATATAAGAGCTTCCAAAATTCATTACCACGACTGCCGCTTTAGGAGAGAACCTCCTCTCTAAGGAACCTTCAATTCTTTTCACAGCCAACATGGAGAAAGCATCGTTCACCCTATGGAAATCTTTCATCCCAATACTCCTCTGTAGTTGAGGGAAAAGTCGATACACAAGTGTATTTGGGGTGGGAACTCCTTGAGCTCTTAAACCAAGCCAGACAACCTCTCTATTAGCTAGCACATACACCAACAGGGAACAATATGGAAACTCACCTTTTGTGGAAAATTCACCAGCTGCTCATGCATGTTTTCACTTATTAGTTTGGCCCAATCTATGTGATGGTCACCACAAATGAGTAAAATGAATTGACACATCCAATATTCAAAAGAATCAAATTCTACACTTCCAACGACACGATGCAGTAAGGTGATCATATCAGAGCTCTTGTGACCTTGCAAAACTCCCCGAACTCAAAAAAGATGGTACTTGGGTGCTTCAGAAAGAGTAGCAAGAGTGCCTCTCGAAGACTCCCTTCTTCTTGCCCTTATTCTCTATCTCATCAACTACAACTTTGGGCTCTGGTTCTTTTGCCTTTGAATCCTCATCAGAAATAACCTCTATGTAGTGTACTTGCCCCTTCCCCAAGCATCTATACCCTGGGTCCCATGGCTCTCTAGAAGAAAAGCATAATTTCTTTCTTTGAAGTTCGTTCTTGGATTCTTCAACCTTGCTTGGATTTGGAGGTAGTGCCTTAGGTTGAGGAAAAACCTTTTGAAAAGGTTTTTTATGTTTACTCGATGGTGGAATCTTGGAGTAGAATTTGGTCTTGGCCACAGAAGCCTCCAAATTCAAAGCTCTCTTGATAGCATCTTGTAGAGATACTAGATCAAAAGCCTTAACCAAACCCTCGAGTGGTTTGTCTAGTACCTCTACAAATAAAACAATGAGTCTCTTCTCCGTCGCATTGGACACCATGACTGATACTTGCTAAAATTCCACTACATAATCATCCACTGTACCATGCCGTCTTAATTGGGCCATCTCCCTGAAATGGATCTCGGGGTCCTTCCTGTCAAACCTATCCACAAGTCTCTGTGTAAAATCAACATAGGTAACAATATGGTTATGCCCTTGTGTAATCAACTCATGATGCCACCACTCGTGGGCTATGCCTTCCAAATGAAGGATTGCAAATTTGATGGCTTCTTCTTCCATCATAGGGCTGAGTGAAAGATATGTATCCAACTTTTGGACCCAAGCACGTGTGGTACTTTTTCCTGAACCATCGAAAGGAGGAAGAGTCAATTTACTCAACCTTTGCTGCAAATCTCTATGGGATTGATGTGTATGAGGTCTTCTCTCATTTCTTGGTTTGTTCCTTGACTTGAAGTTGCAATAGTTTGCAAATGAAATTTGATTTCTAATGTCTGGTTCAAGACCCAGGTACTCATCCATGCAAGCATTGATGTCATGTTGCTGGATTCTGCTCTTCTTCTTCAGGTGGTGCCTTTATTTTGGGTAAGAAAGTAGGTTGAAATAGCCTAACTGTTGACCCAACTGATATCCTGTTATTATTTGTGTGATTGGGTGTTCCATTCTGATTTGAAGTGCTTCCCTCACAAGTGGGATTCCGAATTGACCCGGTGGATTAAACATGACATTCATATTCTTCATTTGTTGCATCATTTGGACTAGCAACTGGTTTGTCTGCTCTTGCTTCCTGATAAATGTATCAAATTTATCTTCCTTGTCTGCCATGTGTTTATTACATCTGTCTCCTATTCCAGCACCTGTGTCTTATTGTGCTACCTCCAACTTTTGCGTTTCTCTTTTTGAAGCTCTCAGATCCCTTTGACTCAGATGCATGCACTCATAAAATCAAATTAATCTGCAAGCTGGAAGAGTTTATGCCTCTGGTACCACTGTAATATCCTTGAGTATAGAAGTTTGTACTTTCTGATTTTTTTTTTTTGCAAATTTCTAGATTTGTAACTAAAATGAAATAGAAAGGAAATTGGTAACTGAAAACTAGTTACAGGGTTGACTACTAACTTTAAATGACTTAGAATTTCTTATGATAGAGACAATCAATAGAAACATCAAATATTTGAGTTGGATCAGTCAAAACATTGGTTGTAATTAAAAGTTAGTTGAAATATTGCATCAAATGAATCCAAATCTAATAAGATATCTAGTACAATGTTGTATTTCAAAAATTATAGTTGTATAAGTCTATTCAAATCACTCATATTGGATGAATTAGTTGGTTATTCACTGGAAGTATGCCAAAGGAAGATGGAGTTGCTTATGTTCAAATATTTTGGTCTATTCTTCAATGTAATCACTCTGGCTTTCACAACTTAGCGACCTTAGTGCCTATCCCTTGAATCATTCTTCTTTACAACAACTGAACAAATGCAACGACGATGTCAAATCAATCCTTTACTTCCTGGTGGGGTCTGTCTAAGATTTCAAACCTCCCCTTGTTGATGCGGCACCTCCCTAGAATGGGTCAGTCAACAGAAAGTGATGCAAATAATGGCAATCAACTAATTGTCTGTCCAGAATGAAGCAGCCAGCAAAGATTAGTGTAGCGGATGGTTCCCAGCGATGGTGCACTTCCTACATGCAGATCACAACTTCCAGTATATTGCGTTCCTCCCTAGAATGATGAGGAATCAATCCAACAATCACAATGTCCCGAATCTGTAATATACAGCCTGTTTCTGTAGTTTGTCGAGGCCAAGTTTTTTGTCGGTTTGGTTTATTGTTTCACTGCTGTATGTTTTGATTGTTTTTGTGTTTTTGCATATCATATTTGAAATATGGTAATGAAATACAAGACATGCAAAGTTACCCAGAAAGAAATATAGCATATACACATGAAAATATAAATACCCAGATGAACAAATAGCTCAAATATAAATATGGTAACATACTCATTTGCATTTCTTCAATAATGTAAATCTGAAGTACAAAACTAGCTAGGGTTTGCTACCCAAGTAAGCTCCGTATGCTTGAATCTTCAAACATTCCTCTTTGCAAACTGGATTAACGAGATGTTATGCCCTAGGTGTCCAAAACCCATGCAAAAACTGTCCAAAAAGGTAGGCATTTCAGCCTATGAGAAACGCACACCCCAGTATGATTGGTACAGCCCAACTAGTGACTGTGACAGCAAATGAATCTGCTGAAATCTCTGTTTTTTTGTCTGTATAACTTCAGTCCCCTCAACACAGCATTATTCCAGTCCAAATCGCTCAACAATGGAGGAGTTTTTGCTGTCCACAAACACCTCTAACAACACTGCTGATGGTACAGCTTGGGTAGAGGTACGGCCAGCATAGAGGAATAGAAATCAGTCACCAAAATCTCTCCAAAACCCCTTCAAATCTGCAACTTAGAAAATCTTCAATGGCAGCTCATGAAACTGAGTTAAACTCCATCAAATAACTCCATCAAAATGCATCAAATGGACACCAATGTAGTCTCTGGATGAAACTACCAGCAAACCCTCCTGATAGTGTCTTCCAACCATGAAGAGAGTGTGATCTATAGAGGTCTTCGTCCTTGCAAACCCTTGTTTCCAGCTCAAAGCCAAAGCTCTAAACTTGCACTACAATATTGAGGGAATGAATCAATGAGAGAATGACTTCTCTTTTTTTTTTCTTTTGTTCTCCTCATTTCCCAACACCCAAGGTGGATGTTTTCATTTTTAATATTTAATACTTAAGCCCCTTATATCTCCATGAGTTGGGTGCCCCCACACAAGCCTAGCACATTCACTTTTTTAAAAACGACTTCTGACTCCCTTTTTAAAAAGTGACTTTATAATATAAAGCAACTTCATATTTAAACAATATAAGTTAAATCTTTAATTTAACTTATTACTTCGACATTTAATATATCATTCCTTGGTCGTTTCGAAAGCCAAGCAAGTGCTGGCTACTCCAACCGGTGATACTAAATATGGAAATATTGAACAAACTCTACCGGTGACCCCCTGCCTGACTTACTATAAATAGTAAGTCCTAGAAAAATGTGTCCAAGACACCCTCGGGAAGGAAAATGAACTCAACCCATCATCCAATTGTACTAGAACTGTTAGAAATCCTCCACAGAAGTTCCCTAACCAACCTCCATTAGCCTACGGGAACCCTAGAATAGGCTAACTGCTCCCACTTGTCGAACTGGCTAAGAAGGGGACATTATAGTCTGCCCTCCCCAAAATTGCTTGTCCTCAAGCAATCTCAGCTCAGGATGCTGTAATATCTACTCACTCTCCCACGTTGCATCTTCCATTGGCAAGTTCTTCCATTTGACTAGGTACTCCTTGATCCTCTTCTTGAGATTCCTCTCCCGAGTGTCAATGATAGCCTCTGGAATCAGGATTAGCTTCCCTTCCTCATTCAATGGTGGTAACTCAAATGAGGGAACAACATTGTGCCCAAGTGCTTTCGTAAGCCTGGATACATGAAATACATTGTGTACTTTGCTGTTGGCTGGTAGCTCAAGCTCATATGCAACTTCTCCCACTCTCTTGGACACTTTGAACGAACCATAAAACCTGGGTTTTAACTTCTCTGCTCCACTCCTTTTGAGAGTGGACTGCTTGTATGGTTGGGGCCTTAGGTAGACCATGTTCCCAACCTCAAACCTCCGCTCTACTCGGTGCTGATCTGCATACAATTTCTGCTGATTTTGTGTGTGTTGCAGATTCTCCTTGAGCTCTTTCATGATAGTTTGACTTTCTTGCAACAAGTCTTTTGCCTTCGGTACCCTACTGTGACCAAGTTGCAAATCCATGAATCTAGGGGACTAGGGGCATCATACCCATATAAAGCCATAAACGGTGTCATCCTGATTGACATATGATATGTCGTGTTGTAACAATACTCCCCAAGATGCAACCATTTGATCCATGCCCTCTGCTGCCCCAAAACATAGTTTCTAAGATACCCTTCCACCCATTTGTTCACTGTTTCTGTTTGCCCATCTGTCTGTTGGTGGTAACTGGTACTAGGAGTAAGCTCGGTGCCACACAACCTGAACAACTCCTGCCAAAAGAGACTTAGGAACTTGTTGCCCCTATCACTCACAATCCCCTTGGGTATCTTGTGTAACCTAAAGATCTCCCTGAAAAATAAATCAGACACTTGTACCGCTGTGTATGTCACTGATATAGCGAGGAAGTGTGCAAACTTAGTCAGTCTGTCGACCACTACAAATATGCAATCCTTCCCCTATACCTTGGGTAGCCCAGTGATGAAGTCCATGGAGATGTATGCCCATTTCTAATTTGGAATGGGCAAGGGCTGAAGTAGTCTAGCTGGATAAGTATGTTCATTCTTATTTTGCTGGCAAATAGGGCACTCCCTAATATACTTAAGGACTTCATTCTTAAGTCCCTTCCATGTGAAACGCTCCTGAACCTGCCTGTATGTCTTGAAGAATCCGGGATGACTAGTCATAAGTGTGTCATGGAAAGTCCTCAAAATCTTGCCCTTAAACTGTGAGTTAGGCACTAAGAAAATCCTCTCCTTATAAATAATCAAGTCATTGACCACTGAGTACCTGTCATCCTGCACTTTGCCCTCTATGATTCCTGCTGCCCAAGAATCCTTAGCATACTCTGCAGAAATTGACTCTCTCCAATCAGTAGAGATCTCCCCTAACAAACACAAGTGGGGTCTCCTGGATAATGCATCTGCCTATTTCTTCTTCCCTTTGACATATTCTTGTAGCATACTCACCCACTTCTGTTGACGATCATTCAGGTCCTTCTGGTTCATGAAGTACTTAATGCTGTTATGATCTGTCTTGATGATGAACTTGCCTCCAACTAGGTAAGGTTTGAATCTGGCCAATGCATGCACTATGGCCAACATCTCTCTGTCATACGCTGAATAACCTATGCTCCCCCAAGTATCGGGGACGGGGGGACAAGTTTCGGGGACGACATTTTTTTGGCCATTTTTTAGGGGACAGCAGGGGACGGCTACTAAAAAAATAAGGAAATTTCAAATATTTATATGATAACATTGATAAGGCATTCATTATAGACATTATAGAACCTTAAAACATGAATACATAACCATAACATTACACATGAACTTAGTTTTCAACTTGTCACATGAGAATT
Source organism: Cunninghamia lanceolata (assembly GCA_027924645.1). Classification (NCBI taxonomy): domain Eukaryota; kingdom Viridiplantae; phylum Streptophyta; class Pinopsida; order Cupressales; family Cupressaceae; genus Cunninghamia; species Cunninghamia lanceolata. The sequence continues at coordinate 12,558,219 of BSBN01000290.1, read as the reverse complement.
GGCAAACAAATAAACAAAAATTAAATGTTTTCAACGACAATCTGCATATATATTATATCAAAACTATATCAAAATGCCCAAAGGCTGCAAGTTTCAAGTTTCAACAACAAAATGACAAAAACATAGAGAATATCAATATATGCCATATGGCTGTCCCTAATCAGCCTCTCCTAAGACTGCATCAAAATCAAAATCTGATTCCGAATCACTGCCACCATGAGGGTCTGCCTCATCCAGTGGAACCCCAACCAATCCCTCTTGTGCCTCCTCCTCATCAATCTGCAGAACATCTTTGGGACCAACATTCCAACGTGCAACTGGAGTCTGACGATACTCAGGTCTTTGTCGATTTTGTAGCCGCAAGGCACTATGCACTGCCACCAACTTCTCTGATCGTCTAGAGGTAAGGTTGTTCCTCTTCACCGATTGAATGAAGCTATATGTGGACCAATTCCTCTCTGCAGTAGAGGAATTGACAATCTGTGAAAGGAGGCGAGTGGCAAGTGTCCTCAATTCTGGTGCATCCATGCCATGCCACATCCACCATCCAATAGGGTCAGTTTGAGCTAATGTAGCTCTATCCATCCTCGCCTCTTTTTTGGTAAAGTTTGGACCACGTATATTGATAAAGACCATCCATTGTGAGCGAAGTATAGAAGCCTCCTCCTCGGTATACATTTTTTCAAGGGCCCCTCATGAACCCATGTTTCACCTCATCATCATGAGATGGAGGCACTCTTCTAGGTCTAGCTACATACCATTTGGGATTTAGAGCATATGCTGTCATTTGAAGTGGGTTGTTCATAGTGTCCCACCTCCTTGTCACAATGGGCCTAAGATGCTCCTCATAAAATCCCAAAGTAGGATCCTTGCTCTGAATGGCTTGCTTTATTTTCCCAAGCATGCTATTAAATGTTTCATAAATCTCTCCAAGACTAGGAGAGTTTGTGTCAACATATCTTATGACATCCACAACAGGTGCAATGAAGGAGCAAACATAGCTGCAAGTGAAAACAAGTTACAAAAATCAGCAATTTAAGAACAAGATTTAAATTTTAATAAATTGATAATATCATAATATAAATAAAATGAAAATCAACAATTTGAAATTTCAATTTCATACCTTATTGTGGACCGCCATTCATTGTCAAGGACCTTTTGCCTCACACTTTTTCCTTCGACTGAATTTGACTCGGGCCATCTACTCTATTCTGAATTAACCACCAATAATTGTAAAGGCTCCTTCACCTCAACCATCCTCTCTAACAAAATGAAATAGTTGACATATCTAGTTTCCACAAGCATAAGGAATTCCTTCTTCGAAAAAGTCTTGAACAATGCAAGTGAGGTTTGATGGTTGCAAATGATCATTTGTATATCTCTAGCTTCTGCCACCACTTCTTTCACCCAAGCAATCTTCCCAATGTCTTTCAATGCGTTGTTCAACGCATGAACACAACATGGGGTCCATAAAATGTGCTTATAAGTACCCTCCACCATCAAACTAGCTGACTTGCATACTCGGGCTGAATCTGTTACCACTTGGACAACATCAGATGCCCCAACCTCTTCTATGACATCCTTCAAAATCTGAAATTGGAAGTGAGCATCCTTCTTCCCTGTACAATCAATAGCTCTAAGAAAATAAGAGCTAGCTGGACATGTGACAATGATATTGATGACTGGCCGACGTTTGATGTCTACACCCATCCATGACAATAGAGCAGCCATCTCTAATCTAAGTTTGTCTCATGTCCTCCATCAAGATACTCACTTGAGAATATTCCTTCTCAAGTAAGGTGGTGCGTAGCTTATGTTCTCCAGGGGGGACATATGAAGGACCAACAACTTTAACATCTCTAAACATTTGTTTGAAATAGGGAGAGCGTGCCACATGAAATGATATGGCATGGGCATAGAAAAATTTAGCAATGGAAGAATCGGCCACCTCTCATGTTTGTGCATTGAACAACCCTGCAACAGTACTAGTTCTTTTCTTTCCCTTACTAGAAGTAGCAACCTCTTCCATTTGGCTTTGTGTAGGCAGTGACACACTAGACATACTCTACATTGACAATCCCTTAGATCTCGCCTCCCCCTCCATGTGCAACCTAGTTGCCTCAACCTTCTTAGCTAGGGAGATAGTTCTACAACCTTTTACCCCTACTCCACCCAAATACAAAAGGTGAGAATAAACTCTTGTATAGCTACCCCTATGGGTATCATTGCAAATATGACAAAGCCATACTCTAGTCCCCCCAGTATTCTTTTGCTTGTCAGTGTCTATGCGGGTTGCAAATTGTAAGAGAGGTTTTTTAGGATTAAATGGGCCTTTTGCATATTGGGCAAGTGTTTTGGAGGGGCATTCGAATGGATTAGATTTGGATGAACTCATATCCCCTATGGTTGTACCACTCCCACTAGTACAACCCCCACTCTTTTTACGACCTCTAGTAGTAGTTTTACTTTGTTGCACTTCAATTTCAATCTCATTTTCTTCACTTCCACTACTCTCACTGCTGCTCATTGTTTTTTTGTTTGAAAAATGATAATAGATAGCTACAAGCAAACATAAAATAAAAAATAAACAAAAAAATCCTCCCCATGTGTTTGAAATTTAAAAAATACAAAGGAATATGAACAACTAAACAAAGAATGTCAATCTTACCTCAAACGATGATTATTTGATGCCCTAATGCCTTCTCTTCACTGCTGTTATCCTCTTCCAACTGTTGTTACTCCTCTTCAAGCTGCTGTTCAACAATGTGAAAATGAGGTAATGACTTTGTTTTTTTGTTTTTGCATGATATAACTTGTGTTTTAGGTTTAGGTATGTTTTAGAGGGATGTGGGGGTCCTTGTGGCCCCCCCCCATCCTTTTTTTTAAAGTGTTTTTTTTTTTTGGTTTTAAAACGTCCCAAGACTGCTGGGCCGTCCCGTCCTCGGGATGGTTGGGGGACGTCCCAGCCGTGCCGGGGATGTCTAACCATCCTCAGCGTCCCCTAAAAAAGGGGACGTCCTCGGGGAAAGGGAATGTTTCTTGGCCGTCCCCGCATCCCCGGAACGTCCCCGAGACGGGTACGGGGGGTGCAAGGCAGGGGACACGTCCCCGGGGAGGCTTGTGAATAACTTTTCTCCACACCCCTGAGCTTCCTACTCTCAAATGCTATGAGGTGTTTCTCCTGCACCAATACTGCCCCAATCCCCTCTCCAGAATCATCACACTCCAACTCAAAGGGCTTGAAGAAATTTGGAATTGCCAACACATGGCAAGTGGACATCAACTGCTTGAAGTGTTCAAAACACTTTTGTGCTGAATCTAACCATATAAAGGCTCCCTTCTTGGTCAAGTCTGTAAGTGGAGCTGTAGTCTGTGAGAAGCCCTTAACGGACCCCCTGTAGAAATCACATAGCCCAATTAATCCCTTGAGCTGAGAGAGATTTGTAGGTGTAGGCCATTCTAGGATAGCCTTTATCTTCTCCGGATCAACCCTCACTCCCTCTGCACTGATAATGTGACCAAGGTAAAGCAACTCAGTCATGCCAAAGTCACACTTGGACACCTTGGCATACAAGGACTCGCTCTCCAGTATGCTCAGCACCTCCTCAAGATGCCTCATGTGCTCCTCCTAGGTTTTGCTAAAGATCAGAATGTCGTCAAAAAAGATCAACACAAACCTCCTCAACTGTTTCTTGAATATCTGATTCATACAGCATTGGAAAGTAGCCGATGCATTAGTCAGTCCAAACAGCATCACCAAAAACTCAAAATGACTGTAATGGCACCTGAAAGCAGTCTTCTCTATGTCCTACTCTCTCATCCTGATCTGATGATATCTTGACCAGTCGATTTTTGAAAAGTAGCAAGCTCTGTGAAGCTCATCAATGCGAGGAATAGGATATCTGTTCTTTATGGTCTTCTTGTTTAGTGCACGATAGTCAATGCACATGCGTATAATCCCATCCTTCTTTTTGACAAGTACAATTGCAGAAGCAAATGGGCTCTTGCTTGGTCTGATGTGCCCCATCTCCAACAACTCCTTGATGGTTTTTTCTATCTCATCCTTAAGTCTCTTAGGATGCCGATAGGGTGTGGTAATCATTGGTTTTAACCCATCCTCCAACTCAATAACATGCTCTAACCCTCTGTCAGGTGGCATTCCTGGTGGTATACTCCTGAACACCTTACTGTGTTTGGTCAACAACCTCTGAATGTCAGGATGGTGGCTGTTTTTCTGTTGTTGTGGAACCTCTGGCATGATTAGGCACTCAGCTACCCACTCTACCTGGTCATGTTTGAGCATTCTCTCCATTCTCTTGAGAGAAACTACTCGAGGTCCTCCATTTGATAATGCCCTAGGCACAATCTTTTTGCCGTTGGATTCAAATTTCCATACTGCGCAAGTTCATAGTGAACTCTCCAATAGTCATCATCCAGTGCATGCCTAAGACCACATCAATGTCACCAATGCCAACTACATAAAGGTCATCCTTGAGTTCATACTCACCGAGTCGAATACTCAAACCAGAAATCTTACTAGTGCATGTGAGTTTGAAGCCATCTGCTACCATCACCTTAAAGCCTTCAAACTCCTTAATTTTGAGTCCTCGTTTTGCAACAAGCTCCTCATTTATGAAATTATGAGTTGCTCTTGTGTCAATGAGAGTAATGATGCGTTGCCCACCAAGAACTCCTCTAACTCTGAAAGAACCAACTTTCTGGAAGCTGGAGAGTTGTGCCATCACTCTTTCACCATCACTACCCCCTTGAGATGAGTTTTCATCATCGCTGTCCTCATCAGATTGCTGATCTGATTTCTCAGAATTGGTTTCTTCAGCTTAAAAGTACTCAATTTGTTTTGCCTTTGCCTTGCTAAGGCATCTGTGAGTTGGATCCCATGGCTCTCTACAATGGAAACAAAGTTTCTTCCTCCTATACTCATGCAACTAGTCATTACTCAACTGATTGGTCTTCTCTCTTGGCTGGTTTATATCATGCTAAAGGGGCTTCTTATCCTTGTTCTTTTTGTATGGAAACCCCTTGGTCTGAAATTTGCTTTTGGAGGTAGAAGACTCCACGTCCCTAATTTTTTTCATAGCTTCATGTAGAGAAGGTGGATTAAGGCCTTTGATCCAGCCTCTTAGTGGATCGGTGAGTCCATCTATAAAGAGGACCATCATTCTACATTCAGAGATTAGTCACCATTGCCGATAGTTTCTGGAACTCAGATATGTAGCTATTTACTGAAACCCCATTGTTTCAACTATGCCAATTCCTTAAATTGTAACTCCGGGTCCTTCTTGTCAAATCTCTCAATCAACTGTCTCGTAAACTCTGCATATGATGTGATCTGATCATGCCCTAGAGTGGTCTTCCCATGGTGCCACCACTCATGCGCAATGCCGTCAAGATGTAAAGCAACATAGGTGATTGCCTCCTCTTCTGGCATAGGGCTAAGCTGAAGGAAGCTATCTAGCTTCTGAACCTACGCTCTCGCTGTTGTCTTCCCCGACCCATCAAAATATGGAATGTTCAACTTGTTCACCTTCTTCTGTAGCTCATAATTCTGTTGTCTACCACCCCTGTTGGGTCTGTGTTTCATCCTCAAATCTGAATATTCAGGGAAAGACATCTCAACACAAAACTCCTCACTAGAAGCCCGCCAATCCCTAATAATCATATTCTGAAACTCAAGCTGTGTGGGCTCAGGATCTGGTGTATTGTTTCGTGGGGTGAAAGTAGGTATGCTAGGTCTATCATAAACTGTATGCTAGTTAACTCCTCTATTATTAACAGATACCTCCCCATCATTTCTTCTGTCCTCATCATCTCTATACCTTTTCCTATCACCATTGTTGTCCCCATCGTTGTTCCTGTTATTGTTGTTATTGTTATTGTTATTGTTTTTAGCATTCCCAATGGCTTGGTGCGCTATAAGGTCCACAAGACGATTAAAGTTATTCTGTAACTCTCGCTGTCCCCCTAGCCAAATCATTCAGAATTTCTGTGGTACTAGGTTCTTCATGATCGCTATCACCCATACCTATTTCTACTCTGTCAACACCAGCGAATGGGTCAATGTGCGGAGGTACTTCAAAGTTCGGCTGTGACCTGTTCCTTCTAAGATAGTATTGATGTGTATTGGGCCGCATTACTCAATACATACTCTGCATGTTTCTGTCTGACCTCACAAGATGGTAAGATGAGTTGTGCTCTGATATCACTGTAATATACACCCTGTTTTTGTAGGTTTTCAAGGCCAAGTTTTTTGCCAGTTTGGCTTCTTGTTTCATTGTTGTATGTTTTGATTGTTTTTGTGTTTTTGCATATCATGTTTGAAATATAGTAATGATGTTTACAATGTTTCACGGTAATATTCAACAATGCTTCCAAAGAATAACAATACAAATATGTGATAAGAGACCGGAAGACACGCAAAAGCACAAAGTCTTTTCGCCGTCTTCAATGAGAATTTTATAGTAACCAATGACGTAACTTGAAGCACAAAGTCTTTCAACTCACTTCACAAAATGATTCACAAACTAAGTGAATAATCTCAAGCACAAAGTCTTCAAATTATCCCCAAAATGATTTTAAAAGTAATCTTATCACCAGTTGGAGCACAAAGTCTGTCAACTAACAATACCACTGATCCACACGAATGTAATTGAAAATTATAGCACAAAGTCTACAAGTTCTCAACACGATTCATCTACAAAGTGAACAATACAAGCGCAAAGTCTTTATAATCCTCCATTGAGAAACGCTTTCAACACACATAGGTTCAAGGAAATAATATAACACAAAGTTTATATAACTTATCTTGAACGTCCTCCAATCATAATAACCAAACACCACTTTATCCAATCAATCAAGAAGAGAAATTAGCAAAAATGCCATATGAACATCCTCACTCATACAAATTCGATTCAACACAAAGTTTGATATCAAAACTCGCCTTCTTTATTGATTGGAATTGATCGTGCAATTTGAACACAAAGTCGCAAAGTTGCGTTTCAATTTAGGTAGCACTTCGATGCATAAGATTAAAGATAAAAATTACAATAGAGGCCCTCTTTATTTATAGTGACAAGCCTTGAGCTAATCTAGGAAAAGTCTAACTACTTTGACTTATTCAACAAAAGAGTCCTTTTTGACTTAGGACTTCCTTTGTTCCACATGTAATTACATTTTAGAAAAATACATATGGATATGTCCAAAACTGATTACAAATTACATATACAAAAATTAGGAAAAATAAACTAAGGCATTGAAAAAAGAATATCAGCTGCCACTATCATTTTTCTTTAGAAAATTGTGATACATGGCCTTTACTGCTTCCATCTCATAAATGTCCGGTCCAACTGTATTGTCTGAAACATCATTAGCTTTGACGATTGTATCTCTCACCACCTTTATCGCCTTTTCATGCTTCCCAAGATTGTCTTTCAAATTATCAAGGGTTGATTCATAATCTTGGAGTTTATCCATTGAAGCAATTGAAAATGCTTCATCTTCAAAGTTCTTCTGGATCATTTTTTCGAAGGCATTGACCATCTCTTCTGTAGGAAGAAATTTGTGATTTTCAGCTGAGGGTACATGGGAAATCTTCAAGCCTATGCAAAGGTGTCACATCATTGTCTTAGCTTTGGACAGAGATGGCTCAGACATCGGCTTTTGAAGGAATCACTGAAACTGGTGTGGACAACAACTGTTGCTTGCAGAAACTGCAAAAAAGTCATGATCTCGCAGTTAGGGGAAAAATTGGTATTTTGGGAAAACTGTGTAATGTTGACCATGTTCACATGGACGAGCTTAAAAGGGCTAGAGCGAGCGCAAGTCGAGAAATCAGGCAAAAGTGGGCCAAAGGCATCATTTTTAAGAATTTCCCAGTGTCAGGAAATTTTGACCTCTCCTGTAGGAAGGAAGTATTGTTTTTGTGTACGGGCGGCGAAAATTGCCGCCCTTACACCTTGGTAATTTTGATACATGTATGGGCGGGCAAAATCACCGCTCATACATGTTTCACTTGACGTTTTGGTGATGACTTTACCATGCCTGAGCAGCAGAAATGACCGCTTCTACATTTTTTTAAAGTATAAAGCCTTCGTGTATGAGCGGCGAAAATCACCGCTCCTACACATTGTGACCAAATCACACCATTGCCCCATCGTTGATGGGGACCCCTCTTCTTTTTGGCTTGAAATTTTTTGGCTTTGATTGTTTTGTTTCGGCAGGAGTTTGCAAGGAATTGTTGGGATCGAAGCATGTTGGATGTTTGAAAATCCACTCCACGTAGTAAACCTTTTTTTATCTTGGATAGAAACGCCTTTAGGGCATAAATCAAATGATAAAGTATGTCTCGGACTTTGTCAAGTTTTAAACTCATGTGATGCTCGTTTATGTCGCATAGATAAAGACTTCACAAAAGGGGTAAAATTTCAAATTATTCATTGGACATCAAATTGTCCGCTCTGGTGCACATTTTATAGTCACTTAGCGAGTTGCAAAAAATTCAAAATATGCATATCACACCCGAAAGTCTACCCAATTGATCTTCAACACACGTTTTAATTACTCCTGCATTATTTTCACTTTGCATTAAACATCAGATTGTCCGCCATGTGCATATCGAGAGTCATCTTGCAAGTTTCTTCAAAACAAACATGACATCCTAAATTGTCCACTCCAAGCGGACCTTCGTAGTCGTCTTGCAACTTGTGCGGGATGGTTGATTTTGGTCTGCTCATAGCTCCTTTAAGTGGACTTTTGGAGGAAGTTTGCACAAACGAAGATTATACATGTGATTCCAGGAAGTCCACCCAAGCAAATATCCGTATGAGCTTTTCAATTCGCATTTTTTTACGTAGTGGTCTTTTAAATCCACCTGGGCGCATAATGATGATCGATTTGCAAAAAGCATGAATTTCGAATCATGCGTGGAGCATCGGAAAGTCCGCTCAAACCATTTAGTGGTGGCTGGATTCGCATAGCATTAGTCTTTAATTACACCGAAATGCCATTCACTCGTTATTTCTTAGAATCACCTTTAATGCTAAATATAGAGCACTTGAAGATTTGTTAAAACGCATTCGGAGAAGTATAATAACTTGAGCATTATGCATTAAACTCACGTCAGAAGGGAATCTCTCATTGTTTGTTTTAAAATAAAATCTTCTGCAGCTCAAAATTCGCCTAGTTGAGGATTGCCCGTATCATCCAAATTTGGCGTCAAGCATCTAAAACTTGAGGAAACCACTCAAGCGCTGGTCAAATCCAGCTATGCATTATTCGGGAACATTAAAATTGACTATTCAAACTCAGGGGCACGTTGTATCTTTTGTGCTTCATGAATTAAGTAATGATGGTTCCGTTTGGGCACATTATTTTCTTGAGTTCACGATTCATATTTTGTTGAAATGTTCATGCGATAGACTAAAGTGGCCATTTAAGCAGATTCTTTGCTTGGGTTTGCAATTTACAGTCCATGCACATTCATACTAAACCATCACTCATTCAAACTTGAGCACACATTTTAGGCTGCCTTGCATAAGTCATTCATACATAAGGTTACTAAATTTGCGCTTAGCTTCATTTAGGTGCACTCTAGATAGGTGCTTGCATAACAAGTTTTATACATATGCACACTCCACAATTGTGCTTTATACATGAGACCTTTGAATTGGCAAAACTGCGCCTAATGCTTAAATGCATGAAATCTGCGCCAAACTTGAGCAAGATCATGAAGAAGTCGGCCAGAAGAAGAAATAAAACAAGTTATTTTTTGACATTAAAAAAATCGTTAAAATGCAAGAAGGCCGACCTGCTTGAAGGAGCTATAGAAAAGGTATATATACAACAATCATTTCATCACTTAAATCAATTATTTCAAAACCAATTCAAAGCAGAAGAAGAGCAGATTAGCAGCGAATAAGAGCAGAAAACTCAAGTAGAGAAATCAAGTTATCCATTAATCAAGTCAATTTTTCAATTTTGCAAATTTTATCAAATCTCACAAACTTGATTTTTCTTATTCTTCTAAGGCGAGGTAGGTAGAAGTTTACATGATTATTGAAATTGTCATCATCTTGTTCATTTATCAAGTATCAAGTCAAGATATTAACTTAGGGTTTTTTGTAGGTGATGAAGGTTTTGCCAAGAAAGAGCAAAAGCTCGCGCAAGGAAAGATAAGAAGATGGAAGAGAACCCGTTCATGATCATCAAGTTTCAATGCCAAAATCATATATCAAGAGCATTCGAGGAAGAAGACATCATCGCCACACGAAGGGATGCCTGCATCAAGATCATCATTTGTACAAAGCAAGAAGACAACATCACTTCCAGAGGAAGAGCACCATTTCACCATGCATGAGAGGAAGTCGTCATCCGAAAGGTTCATTCCACATTCAAGTTCCATAAGTCATCCATTCCATGTGCCAGATGAAGAAAGACATCCATCATACACCAATCTACTCCAAAATTCATACACAATCATCCAGAGCCAGAATCTTGCATCCTACACAACAGCATCCATCCTGCAAGAATACATGAGATGATAGGAGAAATGAGCATGTACATCACAATCCATAAGTTACATCAGGACAACAAGAAGAAATTCAACAAGATTCCCAAGTTTTCAAGTTCGCAGAAGTTAAGTTCCAAAGGTGAAAATTCGAAGACTCAAAGACTACTACAAAAGATGACAAAATTTGGGAAGATATTCTAAAGAATGCGAACACAAAGAGAATCAAACCTGTTCGCTCAATGATGAGGTGTTATGTGCACACCATCAAGCCAATCGCAGTCTGCCACATCATCCATCCGCATTCAATGTTCTAAAAATAGTAATTTTTGTAACAACCTGCCTTGTTGTCTCAATATTGGCCATTGATTCTCAAAACAATCTTGGTCGTTCATGTAATTTTGGAGCCTATATAAAGCCCATTTCTCTCATTTGTAAGACAGAGATTTGTTAGCTCGCGCAAGAGTAGAAGTAGAATAGGGGAGACTTCTCGAAGTCATTGATGAGACATTTCGAAATTGATGTAAAAGGATTTCCAAAATCAATACAAGCTCATTGTTGGTTCGCATGGTGATTTTGTGTGATTGAGGAATGTTAGCATGGTTTCTAATTCTCGAATATGATGGAGAGATGTTTCCAAGTAGAGTAGAATTAGATTAGAGGTTCATTGATGTAATGTTTATATGTGGAGATACTTGATGAATTCCTTAAATGGTTCATACTTTTTATGATTTGTCGCTGATAAGTCATTTTGCAAAGTTAGCCTGAACCACATTTGTTTTAGTTCAGTTGTGGATGCTCGTTCAAGCTGCGCCAGCAGTGGGTGTTTGGATGAAGTTTACAACATGAAAATCTTTCAGTTCCCTTAGAAGATTGCACCGACTTCGTGTAGTTGTTGGTTCTCATGGCGAAACAGAGTTTGGTTTCATGAGGAGTTTGTCCATCTCGGCATATTTCATTATCTCATTGTCCTTAGATTAGCCCTCTTAACCCTTATCTTTTGCATTTTCTTTTCATAGTCGGTTAGAAGAAGTTCCATTTCACAAGGAGAATAACATATTTGATTGGAATAAGGAGTCAATTCAGCGTAAGTCCCTTTGTGAGTCTTCAGCAAATCACATCAACTACTGAGTTTATCCATTGCAAGTCAAGACCTGACATATCATGAACCTTGGAGTTGTCTCATTGGATCACATTGTTTAGCCTTCGAGAGACTTTGTTCAAGAGAGGATAGAATACTTAGTATTTTATTCTGAGTTTGCATGTGCATAAAAAACACACCAACACTACACCCGATAGAACCTGAGATATAACTGCATAAGCGGTGAAAATCGTCGCCTTTGTAGGTTGAGGGGCAAACATTTGTTTTTAGCATGGGTGGCAAAAATCATTGCTCCTGCTTATTTGATTTTTTGGAGAACTATGTATGGGTGACAATTATCGCCGCCCCTACATGGAGTAGAACAATCTTGAAGACAACTAAAACATGCATTGGTGGTTAAATTCACCGCCCAAGCACATTACAACAATTAAAGCTAACTCAAAGTGCACAGGCGACACTTTTTATCGCCTCTACATGACAAACTAAACAATGTGTATGGGCGGCGATTTTCGCCGCTCTTGCACATGACAAAAATCCTCTAACATGCAATGGCGGGGATTTTGACCGACCATGCATGCAAAGAAAAAAGAACATGTCCGGGCGGTCAAAATGACCGCCCTTGCATATGGGAAAAACAACTTACATGCAGGGGCGGGGTTTTTAGCCGCCCTTGCATGCTAACTATTAACAATTTTCTAACACTCTAAAATATCAAAATTGATAATTTGACAAGCTTGTAACCTAGTCAAATCTCACGAACTTCGAGGAAGCGCCCTAGGGGAACGTTACAAGACATTCTTAGGTGTCAAAGGACTATGCATGAGGTTGAAGAGACTTGCCTTGAAATGCGTACTTAGAGTGTAGGCTACGAAACGGACAAGTTTCGTAGGGGTCGTCCTACAAAAAGAGCACAACTGATTTTGAGGACAACAAATATAAAGCAACTTCATATTTAAACAATATAAGTTAAATCTTTAATTTAACTTATTACTTCGACATTTAATATATCATTCCTTGGTCGTTTCAAAAGCCAAGTAAGTGCTAGCTACTCCAACCGGTGATACTAAATATGGAAATATCAAACAAACTTCACCGGTGACCCCCTGCCCAACTTACTATAAATAGTAAGTCCTAGAAAAATGTCTCCAAGACACCCTCGGGAAGGAAAATGAACTCAACCAATCATCCAATTGTACTAGAGCTGCTGGAAATCCTCCACAGAAGTTCCCTAACCAACCTCCATTAGCTTACGGGAACCCTAGAATAGGCTAACTGCTCCCACCTGTCGAACTGACTAAGAAGGGGACATTACAAAATCCAACTTTATCTCCACTAGTTTTGATTGGCAATCAATCCCCTAGGGTTAGATTCAAATTGGAATCTGCCCCCTGCCGATTTGGTAGTAACCTGACCTTTAAAAATAGCACTCCAATTTAATATAAATCAGCTTCAACTCAGGAAAATGGCGACCTAGGATTTATTGGCAATTTCCAACTCGCCCAACTTGCAATTGTCACAAATTCCCCAATTCAGCTCAATTTGCAACCTCATAATGGAATTGCACAAGACAAGAGGCGAGGGTTGTCATGTGCGCTCCATCTAGGAGCTTGACTATCATGTCTCCTCCATCCAGGGGCTTGGTGCCAACTATCATTTTCAAACATTGGAGCACCACCATCAGTTCATGGGTGTCCAAGCAGCGAACACCATTGGAGATTCTTTTAGGTTCAACGATTGGTAAGTAACAAGCATTTCATCCATAAGATTAAGTCGTTAGTTGGACACAATATTAGCGATCTATCCATTTGGGAGATCCTTCCTAAGTCACAAAGGTTGTTGTACTGGGTTTGGAAGCTAAACGACCCAAGGGGCGATTAATTGTCTTCGACACAATCTGCCCAAGGAGATCACGCATAATGAGTGATGGTTACCAACAATATTAAAATAGGGATCCCTGAAGTTTGGAACAGTTCCCTTTAAGTGCAATGTGGAAATAGCACGACTCCATCATTTACCAACAGGTTGTGTGCGAGCTTTGAATACATATTGCGATTGATAGATGGCAATATGAGTACCAACTAAAAGTTGCGGTCTAACATAGGGATCAACCACTATTCTTAATATTCTCAAATCGACTTCTAATCCCAACGAAGATTGATACGATAGAATATCACACCCAGATATATGAAGATTACAAAAGCCTAATTCTTGGCGACAGAGAGTATGCTATAAACCATTCACTAAAGAAATGCAGATTGCATTAATTAAGAAATCGCTAGTATACAAGCTGCCAAGGGTTATGATGGAAGCGCCCAAAGAAGGATAACTAATATTACATAAGACTAAAAATAAATAAAAATTAATTTAAACAATGGATCAAAAGGCATATGAAGAGTCATGACCGTTGAAGAGATAAATTATATAAGGGAGATCATTCAAGGAGGAGATATCGAATATCAGTTTGTGAATCAATATTATGACTTATTACAAGTGAATATTACAGCCAAAGAGGACGAAGCCCCTCCAAGGTAAATGGAGAGATTTAAGGATGAAACCCCTTAACTTCTCTTAGCAAGTTGGTGGACGAAACCCCTAACTTGGGTAGACATCAGGAACAATCATTCAAGGAGAATAGCTGCAAACTTGAAGGAAAATCATAACAGAAAATAAAGATAAGTTCTATTTTTAGAATTATTTCATAAGTTATCAATCTGAATATTATAATAAAATTCATAATTTTATATAAAGTAATATTTATAAATATAATGCAATTATCATTTTGAGTTGGGATTATTGTTTTAAGGCAAAAATAAGAAATGTTCTAGAAAGGGACATTACAAGGGTTTTCATCCTAACCTCAGAATTGGCAATCAAGGGTTTTCATCCTCGAATGCACAAGCTTGTGAACTCAAAATGAACAATGTGAATATGAAATTGGATAACCAAAATGAATGGATGGAGCTTGTAGATATACCTCTTCCAAATTGGGCCCATGGGTCCCATTTCTCGCCAATATTTGAAAATATCTTTATTTATTTATTTTTATTTTTAATTATAATTTTATATTAAGTCACCCTTTAATAAATAATCATTGGGCCTGTTGTGACCTAATCACACATCGCCCCATTGCAAATGGGGACCCCCCACCTTTTTTTTTGAGCTCCAGTGCTTTGCATTGAGTTTTGGATAATGTCTTTATGGTCAATTCATGCTGAAGTTAATAATGTTTGAATGATATACTGCTAGGAGTGGATGCTTTGGTCCTTAAAATGCTTTCAACTCTGGAAATGTTGCAAGAAAATGCCTAAAACTCACCAAGAAAGACAAGGCACTCATTTTCATCTCTAGAGCTATCAACTTACGCCTTGGAGGATAGGTGTTGGAGATTATTACCCAAAGTAGCGCCTTAACACCCAAAACTTGATGTA
This sequence comes from Cunninghamia lanceolata, assembly GCA_027924645.1. NCBI lineage: Eukaryota > Viridiplantae > Streptophyta > Pinopsida > Cupressales > Cupressaceae > Cunninghamia > Cunninghamia lanceolata. Next base: position 12,543,167 of record BSBN01000290.1, on the reverse strand, counting down.
TGCACTACTTCAAGGTTAGGTGCACTTTCTATCAAAACCACCTCATTTTGGCGCCTTGGCAATCAAATGAATGAATAACCTCAAAGGAGTGCCCAAAGATGAAATAGCCTCATAGGGATGTAAACAAGTGTTGAGATCCTCAAAATGTCAAAAGCTAGCCAAGAATCTTAGGCGCACCTACTTGTCTGAATAACTATAAATGAGCACCCTCATCAAGACAGGCCTAATTCAATATAAAGTTTTGGTGTCATGGTAGAAATTGATCACTTTATGTTTTAAACATTGAAGGTTTTACAAGGAAATCACCCAATAGCCTAGGCGCACTTTCCACCTCTGCAACACCATTCTAGCGCCTAGCATTCATGAAGTTCTAAAGACATCATTCTGGCGCCTAAAAATGAAGGAATGGCCTATAAGATCTAGGCGCACTTTTATGTATTCATATACTCATTTTGGCACCTAGAGAGAAATCAGGTCTGAATCAACAAACATTGAAGTTAGAGTTAAACAAGCTTGTAAGAGCCCATGTAAGTCATGAAAATTATGAAAATTGGAAGTAAGCATGATACTAAGGCAAGGTGCCATATCACATCTTGGACACCTTAAAAGTGCGCTTTAGGGGGCTGATGAACATCTCTTCAAGTTAAGGCGCCATTTTTTGCTGTTTTTGTTATCATAAGCGCCTAGGAGAAAGGTTGTTTTGAGGGAGGACTTTAGGCGCCTAGCATTAGGGACATTCATCAATCAGCTTGAAAGAGTTTAAGTATTAAGGCATTCCTTTTGAAGCTACACAAGAGTTTGAACTTGTGAGAAATGAAGCAAGTAACAAGGCGCATTCCCTTGCCTTTTTCACCCAATTTTGGCGCCTTGAACAAAAGAGCATTCAAACCTTGAGATCTAGCATACAAGTGATAAGAGGATCTCTTTGAAGTTTAGAAGATTGATTAAGAGTAGTAGAAGGTTAAGAAGCAAGTTAAAAGAGCTAGGCTCACATTCTTACTTATGTCATCCAAATCAGCGCCTAACTTAGAGAAGCACAATCTATCAATATCAGAAATTGGCGCCTTGATGAAGAACAATGAAATTGAACATAAGGAGTTGGGCGCCTTGGATGGGAAGACTTTAAACATTACAAGGATGAAGTTGGAATCATTAAAGGTTGAACAATAAATATGAAGCATTCAAGGCGCAAATTTCTGACTTCCAACCCTCAAATCAGTGCCTAAGACAAAGAGAACATGAATTCACATTTAGGCGCTGATCCATGATTATTTCTATCCAAAACAACACCTAGATTTGAAGAGCACTAATTTCACCAAGGCGATGATTTATATCAGCATCACTCTCAAAGTGCACCTAAGAATATAAGGGTTTAAATGCATAAAAGGTGAAGTAAACATCCTATCTAAATCAAGGCGTAGATTCCCATTCAAACAGTCATCAAATTGCGCCTAAGGGGTTATTTAACTTAGAGTTTTTTTGAAGAACTCCAAGGGAGATGAAGGCGCATTGTTGACTCTCTGCACACCATTCTGGCGCCTAGAAGATATAAAGCTTGAGAGTAAAGTGTTGAAGACTTTGAGAATAGGCGCTTTAATGAAGAGGTCTCCAAAAGGTCTAAACATGAGTTTGAAATCGCCAAAATGACAAGTTTGAGACCAAGAATATCTAGGCGCATATTTCTGCTTGAACAACCTTGAATTGGTGCCTAGGAAGAAATTGCATGAATTGGCATCCAAGATTGAGCACCTTGCAAGAAGGAACTATCATGAGTCATCTTCAATTGTTTAAGATTATAAAATAACAAATATAAGGACATCTAAGCCTAGGCGCACTTTTGCCTCCCTATAGACCTTGATAAGCACCTAGACCTAGAGAAGGTTATTGAATGCTTAAACATGCTTCTTATGTTATGAAATAAAATGTATATCAAAGGATTGATGTTGTTTCTTTGTTTGTTTTGTAGGAACATGGAGCATGGACGGAAGCTAAGGAGTAATCTAAAGAGCAAGTGACTGAATCACTTTCAAGTTGCAGAGGAAACACCACTTTAAAGGGTCACTTCAAGTACACTTCATCAATGGCAACATGTTCAAAGACATTCATCCATCATACTTCAAGTTCTATCAATCTTCAAGTCTCCGAGAGAAATCTCCTACTTCAAGTCATGAACGAAGCATGTTATCATCACCTATACTACTCTACATGAAGAAGCTTCTGAAAAGATCATTCATATACCCTACAAGACGAAGAAATATCTTAGAGTTAGTCAAATGAAGCAACATATATCATACACATCCAGTTTACAAGAAAATCAACAAGGCAAGATCAACAAAGATACATCCCAAATGTACAAGTTGAAAGCAATCACATTTGAAGACATCATACAGATGATACAATTTGGGAATATGCCCACAGAGCAAAGTGAATTAACTGTTGAAATCCATAAGACATGCTTAGATGGCATCTACGTGGCATATACATGTTATTCACCAATCATAGTTCGCCACATCATTCAATAAGCAAGAAGCCAAAGAGGACGCCCATGTGGAAGATGCTCTAAAAGATTCTATTTTATCCTTATCTTCTTGGATAACGTGCCTTCATTGCCTCTATTATGTACTAAAAATAGCAAGTTGTTGTAACTACCTGCTGAGATGGCATGATCTGAGCCCTTGGCTACTTGAATTGATCCAGGCCATTCATTGTAATTCTGGACTACTATATAAAGGCCTTGTTGCCTCATTTGTAAATAATAGATAGTAGGCAGGTAGAGTAGGAAGAGACTCGAAATTCTCTGAGAGTACTTGAAGTTGTAAATATTTCTCAAGATTAATGCAAAGACATTGGAGCTTGTTTGGTGTTAAGGTTTGTCTTGTGGAATAACATGGTTTCTTGTATCTTGATGAAGTGGAGAGATGTTTCAAAGTAGATTAGAAGTAGAGTAGAAGTTTATTGATGTGATGTATGTATGTATTGAATATTTGATCAACTCCTAGCTCATGCTTTTACATTCATCGTTGGTGAAGTGTTGTTTAAAGCTAGTCTGAGCCTCATTATTTGCTTAAGTTCGATTGTGGATGCGTAAGTCCCTTTGTGATAATCAGCAAGATCACATGTATTCACCGAGTTTATCCAATGCAAATCACGAATAAGGAACCTTGAAGTTGTCTCATTGGAGCACATAGCTTAGCCTTTGAGAGACTTTATTCAAGAGAGAGTGGGATACTTAGTGTTTTACTCCATGTGGTTGTAGGCATCCTTGGCGAAGTGGAGTTAGGTTGATTAAGGAGTTTGTCTATTCATACATCATCATTGTTTTATTGACCTTAGATTAGTTTCTCTGAACCCTTCCTTTTTCCCCTTTTTTCTATATGGTACATACATCATCCACACTGAAAGGAGGAATAAGTTGAGAGAAAGAAGAAGTCTGCGTAAGTCCCTTTGTGATAATCAGCAAGATCACATGTATTCACCGAGTTTATCCAATGCAAATCACGAATAAGGAACCTTGAAGTTGTCTCATTGGAGCACATAGCTTAGCCTTTGAGAGACTTTATTCAAGAGAGAGTGGGATACTTAGTGTTTTACTCTATTGTTGTGTTGTCTAAAAACAATCATCAACAGGGCCCAACTTAAAAATAAAATTATAATAGCGCTTCCGTTTTTTCAGTTCTTTAGCCTACGAGAAGAAAATAGGCTAAAGGCTCCTTCATGTAGCGCGATCAAAAAAAGGGGACATGACAGTTATCAATCCTGCTTGCCATTATAATTTTACTTTTGAGTCTCACTGACTTTTGTAATTTGTGGACATTCATATAATTTTGTTTGAATTATGCTGTACTAGTTTTTGTTTTTAATTGTTTTCATGTAGTAACTTAAAGTTTGATTTGAGCCGAAGTGGAGATTTGTATCAGAGGTGGATAATGCAAACGATAACCATAGAGAAGGGAACAAGGAAATGCGTTTATCTTCTTATCCTTGCAGAGGCAGAAATTTCAAGAGAAAACTAACATCAGACCAAGATCATGATGAGTTTGTATTTCATAATAGAACTACTTTCTAGACCAGATATTGATTGCATCAGTGATGTCTAATCAAAACTCAGAGCACTCAAGGAACTTGTCAAATTGCATAACTGTATATGGATTCTGTTGGGGATATCTTTGGGGATAAGACTTAGTGTCTACAGAAGATTTCTACTTTTGGAGTGTATCATTAGTTTTTTAGGAAAATAAATAGTGAGGTAGGAGGGAACTCGTATGAATTCAACTACATTCTGTTTTGGCTATGGTTGCAAAATTCTCACTTAAGTCTATAACTTTATTTTGTTCAAATTATTTTACCACTAGTTAGTCTTATGCTTGTCAATGATTAGATTGCCCTTGCACATTTTTTATAGATCCACTTGGAAATTATAGCATTCTTTGGTTCATGCATGTTTATCCTCTCCCAATTTATGTGTTTTTAATATAAACTATGTAATTTCTTGCATTAGCTTGACCCATTCGATCTTTTTTTGAGTTTTGTATGTTGCAAGTTCATATAAACTTAATAGTGGTCATTTGAAGAGTAACTTACATGCTGAGACTCTAAATACTCCTGATTACTTGTACTTCTAACATCTACGTTGCTTGTGATGGTTCTACACATTTTTTAATCCTTCATTTTTTGTAATATCACTGCAGAAGTTACTTGGTTTCTCCATGTTTTCCATCATCGTTATGCAAACCATTCTTTTTTTGCAATATGCACCTGTCCATATATCACTCTTGTTTTGGAATACTCTTGGCCATCAAAGAAGTAAGAGATAACTCACTGTTTACATTATCTGATAAATTTTCATTTTTCCCTTCTTCTCAGCATGCTCGAATGTCTCTTTGATTTGGAATGCAAGGATTATACTTGTTCCTGTGCCATTTTTATTAATATCCAACCTTCCTGTAATTGTAAATCGAACGTTTTATTTGTTGTCCTTGGTTCTGCTGGTTTCCATGTTGTGCTCATTGTTTTGGTTTTATTGTAACCAGCCATGTTGATATTTCAACATGGAGAGGTGGATCTCTCAGTTGAGTAAATGAATAAAGATTTGTGCATCTTAAATTTCAACTTTTTGCCTGAAATCTTAGATTCTAAAAACATTACGAAGCAAAAGTATAGCAGCAGTTCAGGACAACAATTCATTACAATTGTGCAAATCAACAACAATCAGAGGATTGACATTCTTCATTAGCCAACATGTAATCCATTCTAGCTTAGGGAAATTCTACTTTTTTGTTGCCGAATTGTGTAACGTTGACAAGTGACCAAATTTGTTAATTAGGGCTTGAAAGTACATTGTTCAATAGGAAAGTGGGAGGGTGAATAGAACCCTATAGGCTAGAATGCAACTATATACGGAGCATATGACTAGTGAGGGTTAAGCTTTATTTTGAACACCAGACTATATAATCTACATAAGAACAAGTAGTCATTTGAGGGAAGGACCCTTAAGTGAAATGGAAGGACTGAATAAGAAGGAAGCTTATGACCAAGATTGGAAATTGGTGCTACAACACCCCTGTAGCAAGGCTTGGGCCTATAGAACTATGCCACTTACACTATCGTGAGAAAACCAACACAGGATCTCATATCATCCATGATGAATTGGCTTTCTAAGGAATTAAATGTTGCTTTTTTGACATTCCTTTATTTTTGAGAAGAGTAAAGCAAGGAAACTTGGGGACGCATCCCTGACCTTTTTAGGGGCGTCCCCATTTTCGGAACGTCCTGGGGACGTGGGGACGCCCGTAGGTTGTCCCCAATTTTCCAAAAAATGTAGGAAACACCTTGGAAATGTGGGGACATCCGGGAAAGAAAGTGGGGATGGTTGGCCGTCCCCACTTTAAAGTGGCATTTAAAAAAAGACCCAACGCTCAAATACAGGCTCAAACCCACAAGTCCTCTATATGATTGCAAAACTTGGTTGCCATAGCGAGCAAATTGGCCACGGGACAAGAATAAAAGAATGACTCAAATTCATTTGTCATAGTTTGGCATTGAGTTGGAGTATCTTGAGCATCATTCGGAGGATTTTTTGTCTCTGGAGATTGATGATCTTGAGTTTTCATCTTGTCTTGGATTGTCACATTCTTTGATTAGGCATGCAACACCTTATTATGTGACATCTTTTGGTTGTGACATGTGGACACTTGAGCAGTTTTTAGAGACATCGTACATCATGAGGCTTTTTCCCTCATACCTTGAGATGGAGTTTCTTCTACATCAGCCTTTAGACGTGTTTCTTCCTAAGGGGAAGAATGTTGTTTGTTGGCTTTGGATTCTCTTCAACATTCTTCTTCAGGTATTCACCCTCGGCACATGAGCTACTTCATTGTGAGGGGGACCTATAGTCTCACACTTACTATCCTATGGGGGGGTAATTGATTGTACATATGTGTTGGATGTAGTTCTAGGGCGGTCTTGAGGAGTCCTTCCATCACATTTTTCTTTCCATTTGTTTTATGCATTCTCACTTTTGGAGAGGAGTTTTTTGCCATGAGGTTTTCTCCTTTTCTCCACTTGAGATTTGTTGTACATGGGTACCTAACATGGCCTAGTAACCAGGACCCATCATTGCATCTTTGTTTTAGTCAGCTACTTCCTATGTTGCACTTAAGGGGGGGTGTTGGTGTGAATAGGGGTTTTTCCTAACTAGTTTAGTTAATCTCCCCTTGTATGGATATTTCATATTATTTAACTATTTATTAGTTAAATTATATTCACACTTTACACATAATTCACGTTTTAAGTTGACTTAGTGAGTCTACTAAATGTTTCTAGTTTGCAGTGAGTTTTCTTATCCTACACATGTGCTCTAGTTGGCATCCTATCCTCTAGTTGTCACATGTGATAGGAATGTGACACTTGTCACATGACTACAACTCCTTGTTTCTCATCCTTGCCTTTATAAGCAAGGCTCTCTCATTGTATTTCATACAGTTTCTTACAATTTGGTGTATAAAATATTTGCTCCATTGTTTTAGCATATTCTCTTTTCTCATAGTGTGGAAGGTTGTCTTGATTGTAGGGATTATGGGTTGTTGAGTCACATTGACTCTTACACATGAACTGATCAAGAGTTAGGATCCGATGGACCCCATCAAAAAGGGTCCTATATTCATCATAGATGGTCATGACTTCATCCATGAAAGCAACTTGCTCTTCTTGCATAGGTTGAGCCTCCTCTCTTCGAGTAAAGACATGTTGAAGGGGTCTAGCGACCGACCCAACAAAAGTTCTTGCAGACCCAACATTGTTTACTCTGTGACAATTGCTTTGGGAACTACTAGCATTACCATTTGGCCTCTGCAAATGATTCAGATTCTGGTCCGTTCTGTTAATGAGCTGAGCCATCATATCAAACATGGTGTCAAATCTCTTTTTAATTCTAGCACCAGGGCTATTAGGTGGACAAGCATCCTTGTTCCTTTCTGCCATGATTGGAACCTTTCCAACAAAACCCTCTGTTTCCAAAGTTGTTCTCAATTTTCTTTCTTCTCTCGGAAGATACCTTCTTTCTCTGTCATTACTGTGTTGCATGCAGGGGTAGCAAACTCACAGGTTGGCAAGAAAACCAACTCTAATACCACCGTAATAACCACCCTAGTTTTTTCCAATAATTTTGTACTAAATTCAAATGCATAGGCAGTCTCCGTTACACTTTCTTATCACCAAGATCCCAAGGTGGGCAAGGTGAGAGCATACGGTGTGCAAGATCACATTGTTTTAACAACTGCTACTGGAAGTAAGTGCAATGCAAGATGTTTACGAACACACCAGGTGTCCACGATGACCACACGCCACACTTGTTCAACGGAGTGTGTTATATGCAAATCACATAAATGCATGCACTAGGCAGTTGTGCTGATCACATCTATGGTTATGCAGTGGAGTGCATGATGCAATACAAAATGAGTTCACACAAGGTGGCAAGCTGTCCTATCAATGCTTATTCAGCAGATGTGTGAAGATGCAAGCCACTGGCAGAGTGTGCATGCCAAACGGGCTACAAGAATGCTATAGACTATTGGCAGGAAACTGACCAATATTACAATATGAAATGCATAAACTCAAAGCAACCGGTGGTACTACCATCCGGAGTTACAAAACAGACAGTTTTGCAACTTGTAAATGAAAAATAATAGTTATGGAAGGCTGCAATATCTTATTGAATTCTGATTTAAATCTGATAACACTATTGTAGCATTAAAATCAGATTATAGAGGTAGTAGAATTTGCCCAAACATTATAAGAAATCATACCCTCAATGCTTAGGTGTTGTAGATAATGAAATGAAGCCAACAATCACTGTAGAACGCCTCAGAAAACACTAAAACAACAGATACACAGGTTTGATATGCAAGAACAACAAACTGGAAATGCACAAAAAACTCACTAAACCATTCAAAACTCCTCATAAATCACAAACTCCACACCAAAACATTGTGAATCACCAAACAATGCCCTAGGCGCCTCCAAACAAGCATCAAAGACCCCCAAATGATAGGTGCTTGAGCATCTAACACCAAATGCCTTCCTCATGCATTGGTACGGCCTGCACAAGGGTGTACAATCAGCAAGGAAGGGGTGGAAACAACAATAAAATCACCAGATAAAACCTCCAATCCGAGCGGCCAGGTTAGACATGATTTGGTGCCACCAAAGGAAGATACCAACATGTAAAAACTCCACGATTGCTACTTCAAAAATCCTACGCCACATTTAGAATGGTACGGCCAACAGTGGTTGAAATGCCCAACAAATAAAACAAACCAACATACAATATATTCTTCGTCATTCTCTGAAACAATCCTGCAAAATCCTTCAATAACATTCATCAAATCATCAGTCCAAATCTGAACTTAAAACACATCAAAATTCGTGAACTCCATTGTAGCGCACAAGTTATTTCTGAGGTAAAATCACACTTGACCAGCTAGGGTAGATCTCTCGCTACTGAAACCAGCTATTCCATGAGGTTAATCAACCCCAAGAAATTCCAAACTCCTAGGTTTTGTAATGTCCCCATTTTCGAGTCCTATTGCAGCACAGTTGGAGTTGACTTTATGGGTTGGTGACAACATAACTAGAGGAGTATTTTGATGTCACCAGGGTGTTCGGGTGATCCAGTGGAGATGGTTGATACTTTCTGGAGAGATTTTGGACAACTTGTCTATACTTACTATTTATAGTAAGTGCTTGCATGTCGACAATCTTTCTAGATTTTTCTGGGTTTGTTCTCTTTGATCCTCGGGGAACACTGCTATTTTTAGTGTGTGTCAGTTTGGCGTTGTTTTGGTGACTTGGTAGTCAGTTGTTGGCTCTCCTAGAGTTATCAGATGGTTTGTGGATCTAGTTGGCACCTTCTGTGTTGGCTCAATTTTCTTATCGCTGTTGCTTACTATTTTTAGTAAGTTCGGGTTAAGTGTCGGATCGGGGTTTTTAAAGTGGGGTTGGATGCGTCTCGTCGAGACCTTTCCGGCGAGCTATAGATCACTGAATTTCGAGTTCATTTGGGCCTCCGTTTTAAAGTCCGTAAATTAATATTACTATTTAATATTGGACTTTGGATTTTATTGGTTAAGCGATAAAAATGAAATATTAAAAAAGGTCACTTAAGTCATTTTATGGAGCGCTCACCTTGGGAAATATTAAAAGTAAAATTAAAAGGATATTTCCCTCAAAAATTGAAACACCCTTCTTAGAGAGTTATAAAAGAGAGAAAAGTGCCTCATTTGTATTATGCTTGGTTTATTATTTTCTTCTCTCTTTGAGATTTCCCTGCGATGGTTTGGAGCTTGGCTCTAGGGTTTGAAGATTCGAACCAGAGGCTCTTGGAGACGAAAACCTCCCTGAGTAGTAGCATTCTACAGGTGTGCAATTCCACCCAAAGGTGCTTCAGAGGCGGATGCATCCAGTATTCGCATTTGTGTTTAAATGGAGTTTGACGGATTGAAGAGTTGATGAATTTTTTGACATATCTATGCAGTTTATTGAGAGTTTGTATATGCAGGTTGGAAAGATTGTTTAATGGTTGATTGAGGGCAGATTTATTTGGGGTTTGGAGCTATTATTATCTGTTGTGTTCTTCCTTGGTTGGCCGTACACCCCTCATGGAGGTCGTACCATATTTGTGGGCAGATTTGTGTGAGTTCTTGGCATATTTCTCTTCCTAATCTGATCACCCCACCTTATTGTCAGGATTCAGTCTATTGCAGCTTTATTTCAGAAACCATACACCATTTTGTTTGTTGTTCATCACTTCTAGCATAGGCCGTACATCCCCAGAAGTGACGTTGGAGCATTTTGGCTTCATTTCTCTTTGTGGGTATTGTGGATTTCGCATTGCTAGAGGCGTTTGGAGCCCTTTGTATTGCTGATATTATTTTGTATGCTCATCTTTGTATTTCTTGGGAGATTGGAGTGATTTCCAACCATACCCATTGCTGGTCCGGCTATAGCTGTTGTATGAAGTTGCAAATTTCAACATGGGTATGTGATAGTAATTGTTTATTGGCTATTTTACTATCTGGGTATCTGTTAGTTTCTGCATATCTATTGTACTTTTTCTGGGTTTACATTCTATGCTCTATATTGTATGCTCCAGCAACACATCTGTAGGAAAACTGAAAACCCCTTCTGTATTCTTCTGTCTAGTCTGAAAGAACACAATAAAATAATAAAAATCACACATAAAAAGATCTTAAAAATATACAGATAGGTACGACACATTATAGTGGTATCAGAGCCAAAGATCTTGCCATCCTGTGAGGTCAGATTCAGACATGCGATGAAAATATGAGACATGCAGATGAAAGTATGAGACATGCAGCTTAGCTTTGCGTGTGAGTGATCAGCACTTGCATGAATGGTCAGAGTTGAGCAGTTGATAGGTTTTGAACAGTGAATGTGAGATCATGGCATCTCTCGTGATAAGTGATAAAGACCTGGAAGAGCCTAATCAAGTGATATAGATGACGACCAATCATTTCCTGAGGAATCTTGGTATCGATAACAACAATGACAGAAAAAGGAACAAAAATGGTGACAAAAACCATGGAGACCGGAACTATGGTGATGGGTGTAGGTACAGGGACGAAGAGTGGAACCGTACATCTGCATCTTTTTGGCAAATACATGAAAAAATACAAAGAAATTTGGATCGATGGAAGCAAAAAGAAGTTGAAAATTTCAAAGAGGGTTACAAATCAGAAGTTCTTGTGGGAGAAAGGTAGAAAGGGAAGAAGAATTGCAGCATACAAATAATCGCGAGGAGAACATAAATCAGTCTATGTATAAGGAAGACAAAGTCAATGATGCACTTCAGCACTATGAAGATAAGATTAAAGAAGACACTACCATGAAGGAGGTTACTTTCAACACTCAAGAGGTTGTTATCAGCCCTGATAACAATTCTGATTTTTTTGACAGCAGTCATTCTCTTGAGTGTAGTGGTGATTTAAATGTTATGGCACAAGAGGAAAAAATTGTAGAAGATACTTCTAATGTTGGCACGCAAATATGAGTGTCAAACATGAAGAAAACCAGGGGGATACAAGCCATAACAGTTCTGATTTTTGTGACAGCAGTTTGATCTCTTTGCATCAGCGTGAGGATATTGCTATTACACATGATGATGATGGTTGTATGGAGTCATCTAATGCAGACACTCCAGTTTTGGGTAATATTGATGCAACAGGTGTTGTGGATTCATGCCACAATGAGTTTGATTTAGTATATCAAACCTTGGAAGATGGGAGTAAAACTGAAGAGCTGCCTAATGGAGATGATTTTGAGGATTGTTTGAGGGATGTGCATGGATCTATTTTGATAGGGGAGGTGTGCATTGATATTGGCGATTCAACAGCGTCTAGCATGTCAGTTGAGCCATCCCAGGAGATTCATAGAAGCAGTACCTTTGATGATATTGTGTGCCAAGTTGATAGCACACAGGATGCAGCTAATCATTTAGTGAGCGATGATGATTCAGTGTCATACCATAGTGTAGATTACAAATCGGAATATTTGTGTGGAGATGATTTGTCATAGGGGTATCATGATTTAGTTGGGCAATTGAAGGTTAATGATAATATGATTGCTACAGCTTTTGAACATTTTGATGTTGTTAGACAGATGTTGGCAACCTGTGGTTGGAGTACTCCTGAGATGGATGAACACGATGATAGAGGACTTTCCCTTGCTGAGTTTCAGGCACTTAGAGATGCAGTTGGGATAATGAAGAATAATTACCTACAGCTGTTATTAGATAGAGATCATCTTCTCAGGCTTGATGGTATTTATCGTGATGCTCTACGGGGAAAGGAAGAGGAGGTTGATGAGCTCAGCTATGAGCTTGAGGTTGCCGCAGACTTTTTGAAGAATGCTCAAACAACCCTTCAAGAGTCAAAGTTACAGATAGATGAGCTTACCGTGGAGTTGAGCTTGACGCAGTCTTCATCACCTACAGATACCCTTCAGATATTTATGGCAGCATGTGGTGATGAGCATACAACCACGGATGGCGGTAATGAGTTTGTGGAGGATGTGGCTACATCCATTTCATTTACTAGTGCAAGTGACTCAGATGGGATGATTGTTTTGGATGAGTGTAGCAGGGAACAATATGTTGCACCAGGTGTTCCTGAGGTTAGTGCCATTTCAAGTGATGCAGAGCAGATGATTGATGGCTCTTGTGGTGTAGTAGTGAGTTTTCTAGAGAGTTGTGTGATAGATCATCACACTACTCTGTCTTTTTCACAGGAGATATGCAGGGCATCATTCAGTGGGGAGATCGACTCTTATGTTGATTTGTTTCCCTCTCTTGGAAGCAAATTAGAGTCTACATCCCATGCAGCTAGTTTTGATCGACAGCTTATTGAGCCACAGAGATGGAGAGATCAGCTGAAGGTTACTGGACAGAAGGTTGATTCAACCTTATCTCGTTTAGATTTCACTCATAGGAATGTTGAGAACCTTCTTTGGACAACAGAGTTGGAGGAGAGACGGTATGTGGTCTCGGTTGGTACTCACATTCATGATTTGCAGACCATCAGGAGTGCTTTGGAGGAGGTAAAATCAAAATATCTCCAATTGTATCATGATAGGGAGTATGCTATTAGGTACGCAGAGAGGGCTGCCAGAGTATCTACCCAGTTAACCATTCGAGATCAGAGACATGAGCCATCTTCTGATTCCTGTGATGAGAGTGTTGAGTGTGTTCCCTATGACTATGTCGGTCAACTGTTGACACAGGCAGCTGTTTTTTATTTTGACTGCATAGTGAGGAGTGCTCATCATTTCTACTTTAGTCTACACACAGATGACTTGATGATGCATAAGGGTGGATTGGCTCAGGATTTATAACATCCTTTGTGGAATGAAGGGTTTCCGTCTACAGAAAATGGAACTAGGGATTGCAGGTGGCTGACTCAGATACATTCAGAAGATTATTTGCAGAGTCAGAGATTAGATTACCATCATGGTGATATGCACCTAACAGAGTTTGCAACTTCTTTGTCTCTAAAATTTCCATTGGAGACATGGCTTTAGAGGTTGCATTGTCAGTAGGCATGTGGCTTGTTTAGTTTATATAGTAGTGATGGAGGAGAGTTTTATCATTCCCTCGATTTGAGAGGAGCAGTTTCATATCTTCCAGCACCTATGTTGGATAGTCAGCACATCCATAGGACTCGTTTGGCAGGGGATGATAGGGGATGTTGTGGTTCAGACACTTCGAGATTTACTTAACCCCTTCATGATTGTTGGATGTGAGGTTCTGATGTGTTGGGATCCAGGTGGTGACAGGTTTGGCATTACAGTTCAGTTGGATTCTGATGTGTTGCTTCACCACTCTCTGCATGGTGAAGGATTTATTAGAGTAGCGCAGCGTCGGCATGGTGGTTCTATGCTGAGAATAACTTGGGACCCTGGGATCATTTCTGGTTTCAATTTGGTTCAGTCTGTTGTTTGGAGGTTTTATTGGCATTGCTTGAGGACAAGCAATCTTTGGGAAGGGCGGACTATAATGTCCCCATTTTTTAGTCCTATTGCAGCACAGTTGGAGCTGACTTTCTGGGTTGGTGACAACATAACTAGAGGAGTATTTCGATGTCACCAAGGTGTTCGGGTGATCTAGTGGAGCTGGTTGACACTTTCCGGATAGATTTCAGACAACTTGTCTGTACTTACTATTTATAGTAAGTGCTTGCATGTCGACAATCTTTCTGTGTTTGTTCTCTTTGGTCCTCGGGGAACACTGCTATTTTTAGTAAATGTCAGTTTGGTGTTGTTTTGGTATCTTGGCAGTCAGCTGTTGGCTCTCCCAGAATTTGCATTAAGCTTAGAGTTATTAGATGGTTTGTGGATCTAGTTGGCACCTTCTGTGTTGGCTCAGTTTGCTTATAGCCATTGCTTACTATTTTTAGTAAGTTCGGGTTCGGTGTCGGATCGGGATTTTCAGAGTGGGGTTGGATGTGTCTCGTCGAGACCTTTCTGGCGAGCTATAGATCACTAAATTCCGAATTCATTTGGGCCTCCGTTTTAAAGTCCGTAAATTAATATTGGACTTTGGATTTTATTGGTTAAGTGATGAAAATGAAATATTTAAAAAGGTCACTTAAGTCATTTTATGGAGCACTCACCTTGGGAAATATTAAAAGTAAAATTAAAAGGATATTTCCCTCAAAAAGTGAAACACCTCTCTTGGAGAGTTATAAAAGAGGGAAAAGTGCCTCATTTGTATTATGCTTGGTTTATTATTTTCTTCTCTCTTTGAGATTTTCCTGCGAGGGTTTGGAGCTTGGCTCTAGGGTTTGAGGATTCAAACCAGAGACTCTTGGAGACGAAAACCTCCCTGAGTAGCAGCATTCTACAGGTGTGCAATACCACCCAAAGGTACTTCGGAGGTGGATGCATCCAGTATTCGCATGTGTTTAAATGGAGTTGACGGATTGAAGAGTTGATGCATTTCTTGACATATTTATGTAGTTTATTGAGAGTTTGTATATGCAAGTTGGAAAGATTGTTTAATGGCTGATTGAGGGCAGATTTAATTGGGGTTTAGAGCTGTTATTATCTGTTGTGTTCTTCCTTGGCTGGCCGTACACCCCTCATGGAGGCCGTACCATATTTGTGGGCAGATTTGTGTGAGTTCTTGGCATATTTCTCTTCCTAATCTGATCACCCCACCTTATTGTCAGGATTCAGTCTATTGCAGCCTTATTTCAGAAGTCATACACCATTCTATTTGCTGTTCATCACTTCCAGCATAGGCCGTACATCACCAGAAGTGACGTGGGAGCATTTTGGCTTCATTTCTCTTTGTGGGTATTGTGGATTTTGCATTGCTAGAGGTGTTTGGAGCCCTTTGTATTGCTGATATTATTTTGTATGCTCATCTTTGTATTTCTTGGGAGATTGGAGTGATTTCCAACCATACCCATTGCTGGTCCGGCTACAACTGTTGTATGAAGTTGCAAATTTCAACATGGGTATGTGATAGTAATTGTTTATTGGCTATTTTACTATCTGGGTATCTGTTAGTTTCTGCATATCTATTGTACTTTTTCTGGTTTGCATTCTATGCTCTATATTGTATGCTCCGACAACACATCTGCAGGAAAACTAAAAACCCCTTCTGCATTCTTCTGTCTAGTCTGAAAGAACACAATAAAATAATAAAAATCACACATAAAAAGATCTTAAAAATATACAGATAGGTACGGCACATTACAGGTTCTCACACAAAGAAGAAGCAACATAAAATATTAAAGCGCATAAACTCCAAATGAGTGCTCAAACCCCATTTATAAGCACAAATAGGGCGCCTAAGAATAAATATTATAATATTGCTTTTTGACCTTCAAGAAATAATATTATATCCCCAAATGGGATGCCACTTTATGAAACAAGTCCCCCTTCATGTCTAGCGCTCACCTTGGGGCCAAAAAGTCACTTTTTAAAAAACTCAAGTTGTCAACTTTAAAACATAAAGTTAGAACCTTAGATAACTTAAAATAATCATTTAAAAAGACACTTAAGCCTTATGCCCTATGCCCTATGCTCATTATCAAGTGAAAATCAAATAACATTTTCCGTCACCTTTCCAATGAGCTATTACACTTAAGTTATTTTCTAATATTTCCCCAACAATAGATAACTTAAGTGAATATTGAATTAAATAACTTAATAATCACTTACGGAAAATCCCAAAATGGTGCAACTTGCAAGTCTGACTATACCAACATGATCCTAAAGACTTGGAACGATGATCGGAGGCATCTGGGTGACTTTCTTAAAATAGTATGCTACTCCAAGAAGTTTGGAGAGCACTCAGAAGGTTGGAATTCGGTTTTGAAAGCACCAAAAGGTTCCATCTAACCAACTGAGCTCAAAACCATGAACAAATGCTCTGCAAAGCTGATCTAACGCTCTCCAAGAACTTTGGAGTTCTCCTTTGCACACCAATTAGCCTACGGGAAAACTCAGAAATAGGCTAATTGTTCACGACTTGGCTAAGCACCAATTGGGGACATTACAAGAAGCAAGATACAACAATGTAAAATCAAAACATGTAGATAATGGTCATAGATAAGGTATGAACATAGATAAAAAATGAGAGATCATGATGATAAGACAAGGACCAAAAAATCAAAAAGAACATGGAACACAAAAGGTGAGGGGATAACTCACATAACAAGATAAGGACAAAAAGTGTGCAAATCAAAAGGATGTAGAGTATAAGTGGAAATTGGAACATGCCCCCAAGTCAGGGAGAAAATGCAAGATCAATGAGAAGAAATAAGATTAAACATGCCCCCAAGTGGGGGAAAGAGATGCGAAATAGCCACAATGATCGATGAAACCATACATGCCTCCCAAGTAGGTGAAAAATATAAGATACCCCAGGTGGACACTTGCTAACAATATAATGCCAAAAGAAAATATTGCAATAATAATTTTTAACTCAAAACTGAATTTCATATAAGGCATTCATGGCTAAAAATTCCAGATTTTCATAGGAGTTTGAATATTCAGTTTTTTCCCAAAATATCGATAACTCAGTTGAGAGAATATCCTTTATTATCTAAAGAGCAAATGCCCAGAAAATTATATTGGCAAAATATAAAGATTTTTACATACCCATTTCGCTGTTATGCAAATACAAAGTTTGAAAGGTAATAACAATAGCTAGGTTGATCAAATCTCCATTAATATTGCAAGAAACACTGCTGATACAAACTCAGAAAACAAGAACAACAACTTATAATGAGTTTATGTTGGTACGACCCTGCTGGAAGAATACCAGCTCAAGAAACAATGCAAACAACTCCTATTTGCTGCTGATATCTTTGTTTAGTCTTCTAATGATTGCACAACAATGAATCAACAATCTTCAACCTGAATATATGAATTTGCAAATGATAATTCTTTGAAACCCTTGAAATACTTGTATTTCTTCACCAATATGCTCAACAATGACTCCTGAATGAAGCCAACTTAGAATGCTAATCTTCAATGGATCTTTCACCACCTCAGATTGCTGCAACACTGAAGAATGAACGTTCTCCAATGGTTGAAGAAGACAAGCAGCTGAAACCCTAGGTCTCAAGCTCAAATCCCAAGAACATACAAAGACAAAGTCAAAATGAGTATTCAATAATGAATCTATTTGCTTTCTGATGCCCTTTTATAACTTCTCCAAATGAAGTGTATTTTATTTGCCTTTGAAGTCCATTTTTAGGTTTTTAATAAATACTTTATAATATAACTTCACTTGAGCGCTTTAATCCATGACTTAATTATTTGACTTTAATATCATTAAATACCCCCTTTTAATAAAGTCAAACAAGTCATTATTATATGCACCTTTAAAAAAAATATCATTATAACCCCCTTATAACATAAGGTCTATTAACCACATGATGTCCTTTTAATAATAATTAATTATTATTAAAGATTACCTTTAATAATAATTAAAAATCACATATCTCCATAATTAGACATCATTTCTCAATTATGTTTGAACTTGGGGTTTCACCATAGTACCCTCTGTGCATCCAATCGCCTTACTAAAAATAGCAGGGGTCCCTCTCTACAACCACAAATTTACTATAAATACTAAATCCCTCATTATCTGATCAAACCAATTAAGGGATCGATACTGCAATCAAGACCTGTCCAGGTGCCTTGATATATATAGAAACACTAACTCTCTTGAAATGGTGACTTATTATAAATAGTGTGTATAAATGAGTCTAGAAACATCAAACGAAGGCCAAACCTGAACAATACCCTGCTCTGGAGAAGAATAGCGCCACCAAAAAGACCAAGTAACTGCCGCACAAGACCGTCTAACCAAGTGTATTAGCCTACGAGGGTCAATAGGATAGGCTACTCCACCAATCTCTAATGCTCGCGAAAATGGGGACATTACAAATAGAAATGAAGATCACTAAAACCAAACATCCCAAGTTGAGGAGATAAGTAAGATACCAAGTATTGAAAGCAAGATGGATATGAAAAGGAAATGAGGTAAAATATAAGATAAAAGGCACATGATAAATCAAAATCAAGAAGCAATAGTGATATCTAAGTGATGGTCATAAAACTTACATTCCTTCTTTGATACTTTTGTTGGTGGCACATCCATAAGATCAACTTTATCCCAAAAGGAGTTAGCTAAATTGTCCTCAAGTTGTTTTGTTCTTTGTTCTTCTTTGGATATCACTACACTATGGATGCAGATACTCTATCAATGCGGATAGACTTGTGAGACATCTCTCATTGCTTCTGCCTTGACACGTTCCTCCTTAGCATTGTCTTCTTGCTTCTTCCTGACAATGTGGTTCAACTTCTTCTAGTTGGCATAGCTCTAGTTCTCCCTGGCCACCCCCTAGTCACAGGGGCAGATACACATTACAGGCTTTTTCCCTAATACAAGGATTACTTCGGCCTTGGATGTTAGATGTGATCCTAGGGGGAGTACCTTGCTTGATCCTTCTGACACTTGACACTCCCTAATGAGCATTATTATATCTTATATCTGTCCCTTCATAGTGATCGATGATGGCACCAATGACTTCACCATTTCTAGTTCGTACAATGATACTTGATGATCTTCAATTTTCCTCAGCGTTTGCTCTTTGGGGTTCTTGTTCCCCCTTCCTAGCTAGATGTCCTAGTTTCTTGATCACTTATGTGGGTGTTCCCTTGTTGTTTCATATTTCTTTGCTTTTGTTCTTCCCCTTTGTCTGGCCTTTCTATATTCCTTTCCTAGAACTTTCTATTGTAAACTGCTGTACACATGGGTCCCATTGACCTACTTTTGGTCATATGTGGACTTTAATATAATTTCTTTCTTTCTTTCTTTGCTTTCTTTTTCAATGTCACGACCAATGTCTTGATGTTGCTCATTCATGTTTATATGATCAAGCACTTCAACTTAGGGGGTTGTGAGCTCATGAGTGATGTTTACCTCCCCTTTATATATGAGATCTTGAAGTTTATGTCTGACTGCAAAACATCTATCCATAGGGTGTCCATGTATGCAACGATAAGAGCAAAAGTATTTAACCCTATGTGATGTAAGCATAGTCATATCCATTGGCTTAATTGGAAGTAGTATAATGAGATTATGTTGCAGAAGTTGTTCCAATACCATATGTGGAGGCTCTTCCAATATAGTGAATTCTCTTAATTTGTTTGGTTGGAGGTGTACATGATGATCATTGTTAGGTACATCCTTATTGTCACCATTTTTCAAATTTGATAATTATGTTGACTTATGGAAAAAGGGGGAAGTGCTATAAATACACTGATATAAAAGTGGATCTTTTGATAAGGCATGCTCACACTTACACACAATAGCATATAAATCTGAAAATGAACGATGAGGCATGTAAAACACTCAACTTTCAAACATTGGAAGTAAACCATCCATGAATATACATTGAAGCTCATCATCACATAATGGAGACATGATGTTTGTAACCGAAGCTTGAAATCTGAAAATATAAATCCTTACTTCACTCTTGTTCTTTTTGTTTGCATTGCATGAGTTGAGAGATAAATATCCTAGGCTCATTACTGTAATGAAAATGTCTCATGAAAGTGTTAGCCAAATCCTTAAAGGAAGTAATAGAAGCATGTAGTAATGAATAAAACCATGTAATTTCATGATCACTGAAGCTTGATGGGAACACATTAGCAAGTAGTTGATCCTCATGAAAGTAAGGGAGGCACATAACTTGGAAGTATTGTACATGTCATAATGGATCACCTCTGCCATCATATGTTTTGAAACAAGGTGCCACAAATCAATCTGGTGAAGGATAAGTCAAAATGTCATATGCCAAAGGATTTTGGAATTCTTTGGTAGTGTCATCTTGTGATTGAATTCTTTGTGCATCAATATATTGCTCTAAATTATCAATCCTTGTGATGAGGTAGTTCAAATAAGGGCAAGCATTATTCTCAACATTTCCCAGATCATGTGTATGCATCATGTCATATGTAATAGTAGTAGATGGTGCAAAAGATGTATCATTAATTAATGGTACATTATTCTCATCTTCTCTAACTAAATCATGTGCAAAATGAGATGCAAGAGCAGGTACCCCATAAATACTCAAGAGTCCAAGATATATCATGTGAAAGTATTAATGAATCCATATGTAGCTCTCTATCAAAATTTTGTGTATCATCATAATGCATGGAAAAATCAATAGGAACTACTAAGGATGGACCACTATAAGGAGAAAAATGATAATCATGAGTAACACATGGTCTAGGACCAATAGTAAAGTGATCTATGAAAACACATGACAACGTAGGAAAGGATGTATACGAAGCATCACATGAATTAAATTATTGTTTAGTTCTATCAAGCAAAGTGTCACCAAAAGTGTGTATCAAAGTACCATCATTATATATAAAAGCATAGTATGAGGATATGAATGATATATTATATAACATGTAAATTTGCATTTACATCACGACTAAATGGTTCTATCATAAGTGTGTCAAAAGAATGTGTGTCATAAGGAAAATCATCATGAGACAAGGATTCATCAATTGCATCATTAGAAGATAAAGGGGTGGCACTGTGCTCATCAATATATATATCATCAATGGACCATGAGCCACAAGATAGAGAAGGATCATCATGAACAACTAGGGGGTGATGATCTCATGTGGAGGTGAACCTGTCATATCACTAGGGATAGAAAGAGTGCAATCATCATCACATGAAGGTGAAGGTGAGATGTGTACCTACCAAATGCATAACACTAGGCTCCTCAAGAAATAATGTATCAACAGTGGCACATGGAGAAGGTTCCATAGATGTAACATTAATCTTAGCATGAAATGTGAAGCATGAGTCTCATAAGCCATATTAACTGATGAATTTGGATTGAAAGATATATCATGAATGGTCATATCTAAGTCCATGCTATCTTCAGGTGAATTAGGCCTAGATAAATATGCAATAAAGGCATTGACCAACTTCAAATGAAGTGTAGAGCAAGCAAGATGAGTCAAACCATTGTAACGTTTTATGGTTTACCACACAGGTACAATTGAAATTCATTAATCAATAGGATGGCATCACCTATGTGTGGATAATTAGCAAGTAGAAAAGTATTCATATGTAAAGAGGCATCCGTAGGACCTGTTGATGATGTTTTCTTGACAACAACATTAGAATAAAACACCAAGTGCTCTATCCTCTCTTGAACAAGGCGTCTTGAATGCTAAACTACGTGATCGAACAAGAACGCTCCAAGGTTCCTTGTACGTGATTTGCAACAGATAGCCTCGGTGGTATGATGTGATAATGCTGTTTACACAAAGGGACTTACACAGAATTTATTCATCACTCCATTCAAATATGTACTCTTTCCTTGTGAAATGGAACTTCTTCTAATCAACTACAAAAAGAAAAGGCAAAAGGCAAGGGTTAAGAGGGCTAATCTAAGGACAATGATATAATGCACATGCTATGATAGACAAATTCCCTTCCACAACCTAGCTTCGCTTCACCATGAGAACCAACAATTACACGGAGTAATTGCAATCTCCTAAGGTAATCATATGATTTTCATGTTGTGAACTTCCATCCAAACACCCACAATTGGTGCAGTTTGAACGAGCATCCACAACCGAACTTATGCAAACAAGGTTCAGGCTAACTTTGCAAAGTGAGTTACCTTCGGCAATCCACGAAAAGTATGAACCAAAAGGGATTCATTAAATATCTTCACATAAGAAACATTATATCAATGAACTTCTAATCTATCAACTAAGCTACTTTGGAAACAATTCTTATCCATCTTGGAGACAATGAAGACCATGCTAACATTCCAAAATCACAAGATCACCATGAAACATTCAACAATGAGCTTGCATTAATCTTGAAGTGTATCTTTACAACAATCTCTCAACATCTCTTCAATGACTTCAAAGAGTCTCCTCTACTCTACTCCTTTCTAATCTAAGGTATATTATCTAATGTCTATCAATGTCCTCTAATGTCCCTTTACAAGTGAGAGAAGTGAGCTTTATATAGAGCTCAAGAATTACATGAAGGGCCAAGATTGATTTAGCAATCAACGATTGAGATTGAGACAACAAGGCAGTTTGTTACAAAATTTGCTATTTTTAGAACATGAAAGAGGCAATGAAGGCACGTTTCCCAATGTGATAAGCATCTTTGGAGCATCTTTATAGTGGGCCCTCTTTATCCATTTGTTTGTTATAGACGACCTGGACTTGAATGAAAGACATGGCAGAATGTGATTGGCTTGATGATGTGTACGTGCCACCTCAACATCTTCAAACGAACTAGTCTGGTTCACCTCATGTTGACTTAGAATATTTTTCTTCTTGTTGGCTTGATGTAACTCATGGATCGCTTTGATGGTCATGCTCATCTCTCATCTTGTGACGTCCTTGTGCTTGTGCAGGATTATGCCTCTGGATAGTTGCATGAAGTAGAAGATATGTTGTGCACGAGTCCTTGGAGTAGATTACATGATGATTGTCCTTTTGACGTGTGGAATGAATCACTGGAAGATGACTCCCTCTCATGCGTGGCGTTGATGTCTTCCTTATCCAGACATACGAAGTCTTCAAAGTAAGATGAACTTGATGTAGGAGCTCCTTCGTGTGGTGATGATGACAAATTTGAGCAACTTTCCTCCACCTTCCGAACTTCTCATGCATGCGCTCTCGCCATTCACCTCCTTGGATCCTCCATCACCTACAAAAAGAAATACATCAAATTAAGACTTGATATAAAGGATTTTCAATAACAAATTACATTCATCTTATGCATGTGGGATCAAAAAATGACATTTCAAAACATACCCTTTCGCGTGAAATCCATGCCTAAGTACCTAGAGCGCCTTTGCTGGGCGGATTTGGAGGTGTCATCCGGAGTGTTTGATGTGAAGAACGTTGAATCCATGCATGATGGTCAAAGCTGCCTAGGAAGGGCGGGCTGGGAGGTGGTGTGTGGATTTCATCACTTAGACTTCATTTGATGTTCTTTTCCTTCTCTTGATAACTCTTTTCTCCAACTTCATCAAGACTCGGTGATTTTCCGAGGTGTTTTGTGAAGTTGGAAGGCAGACTTGGGATGTTTGATGACTTTGTCCACGTGCCTTGGTGAAATCCGCCTAGGATGGGCGGGTTTGGAGTGCTAGCATGGACTTTGCAATGTGAACATTCTCCAACTTGACCTTGAGGCTCTTCTCTCTTGCATTTGCATGACTTAGTGATTTTTCATGTTTTCAAGTTGATTCAACATTGTTGGAAGAATATGAGGAGTGATCTTGAAGGATTCAATAGACTTTCCATGCTCAGGTGTCTAGGGAGCCTAGGAAGGG
Organism: Cunninghamia lanceolata; assembly: GCA_027924645.1. Classification (NCBI taxonomy): domain Eukaryota; kingdom Viridiplantae; phylum Streptophyta; class Pinopsida; order Cupressales; family Cupressaceae; genus Cunninghamia; species Cunninghamia lanceolata. Next base: position 12,519,237 of record BSBN01000290.1, on the reverse strand, counting down.
CGGCCATGGTGATAGTGTTTGGATTTTACTTTATGACTTGAAATCTTCACCAATTTTCTTCCTCGTGAATGATCTGGGATGGGTGCGAGGCAACATGGCGAGTTTGGAAGGTCAGAATGGGGTGACTTGAGTGCTTAGACACCAGATTCCAGACTCACCTCTCTAGGCCGCCCAGGTAGGGCAGGGTTGAGAGTGGCCCTTGGATTTTATACTTAGAAAACTTTTCACCTTTCTCAACTTGATCATCTCATCCTCCTAGTGTTCATCTTCATCATCTTCATTGAGTCATACTTGCAAATTGTATTGTTCTCACCCTGGGCGGTTTTGGAAGCAGTGTGTGGAGAGTGCATTGTGAGACATGACAGAGTCCAAGACTCCCTCTTGAGGCCGCCCAGGTAGGGCGGGTTTGGAGGCAACCCTTGGATTCTTCCTTGAAATGCATTCGATTCATTCAAACTCATGAGATTCCTTTTATCACCTCTTTGTCCTCAAAACCTTGTAAACTTGATAACCTCTCCCTTGGGCGGATTTGGAGGGATTGTATGGAGAGATTCTCTTGATGATGACATTGTCCATCACTCCCTTGTGAGGCCGCCCAAGCTGGGCGGGTTGGGAAGTGATGCATGGAATTCACCTTGTAGTGCCTTTGATTCCTTCAAACTCGTGAAATTTCCTTGGAGTTTCATCATTTCCCTGTCTTTTGTGCTTAAAACCTTGTAAATTTGACAACTTTCTTCCTTGGGCTGATTTGAGGGCAGTGTTCGGATAAATGCATGTCCAGGACGTGGAGTCCATGATCTCATGCCAAGGCTGCCCAGGCTGGGCAGATTTAGAGGTGATGCATGGAATTTTCATCAAAAGATATTCTCTGTCTTCAACCTTGCAAGTTAAACTTAATTCTAGACTCCATCATCACTTCCTAACTCTCTTCAATTGGCAAAAGCTCGTGAAAATATCCTAACTTTCCCTGGGCGGATTTGGAGGCTCTGTGTGGAGAGATTGTCCTGGTGAAGACCTTGTCCATGACTACCTTGTGAGGCTGCCCAGGCTGGGCGGGTTTGGTAGGTGTGCATGGAATTTCTTACCTTAGTCAAATTTTGGATTTTCCTGAAAGGAAGTATATTGAAAAATATATTTAAGTATAATTTCTTATACTTTAAATATTTTTCAATATACTTCCAGGATGTTTGAGATAGGTCCTGGATCCATGCGATTTAACATGCAGATTCTAGATTTTTAAGGATCCACCAGATTTCAGACTTAGACATTTTTTCTTTAGGATTTTTCAGGGTATCAGACTTAGTCATTTTCAGGGTCTTAGGGACTTGCATCAGGATGAAGGCATATAGACCTTTAGCAAGAAACTGTTGAGACCTGGGCAAAACAACACTACCAAAACCCTACAAGCTCAGAGGAAAACTAAACCCTAAAGCAAAATGAAGCGAGAAAGCAGAAAAAAGAGGGGGTCCCCATTTGCAATGGGGCGATGTGTGATTACATCACAACAGGACCACATAATCCTCACCAAATTTCATAAGATCATTGTGTAATGTAAAGGAGGCAATGACGTATCAATAGTATCCACATAGAAGCTAATGAATGATCAAGGCATAAGCTACCATCCTGCGAAAGCTAAATTTCTATAATTCAACATAAGATGTATCATGCCATCATGTATAAAAGAAGGTAATTCATGCCAAGCACAGTAATCTATGGACATAGGGTTAGCATAACATGTAGAAGATGTTTCATCATAAGACATGCTACTGTCATGCATAGGTGAATCACATGGTAAATTCTTAGTAGGTGTGTGCTCACCACTATCACTATCCATATGACATAAGTGTATCTAATAAGCACGGATGAGTTCTAATCAACTCTATGAAAGAAGGAAAACATGAGAATGATAAAACAAACCTTCCATAGAAAGTACATCCTTATTCTTAGTATAATGTACCATGACAAGATGAAGAATAACAGAATTGTGTAGTAAAAGATAAGAACCTATCAAAATCTGAAATGTGTGTATGTAAATCTGCCAATGAATAAGATCTGAGAGAAGCTTAGTGTAGAATGTCTTAGGGTGGAAGGGTGGCATAAATAATAAATCACACTATATATCCAAATCCTAATCAAAAGATACAAGCATATGAAGGTCATACCTTAAAAAGTTAAATCTGAAAATAGAGTTATATCAGATCTGAAACAAAGACTGTCCTGTAATATCTGATCTTGTTCAAAAGATAAGTGCTGGCAAAAAAAGTGAGTTGTTCCAATATATATCCACCAAGATGTTCAAAGATGTAGCAAAAATATATGTTAAAATGTTCAGAATACTTAGACGCCAAGGTGGTAGCTGAATGGGATACAGACTTTGCTAAAAACAAAAAAACTCCTGCTGCTGATAAAAATCAGGTGATCTCTGCCCTATTCTTTATGGCTGTGAATTTGCTTGATAAAAAGTGTGCTATCCAAATGCCATAATTAGTAACGGGTCTTACGAATTCCAATGAATGTGTATTCTCTGGCAATAAGGAGGTTGCACAAGGGGCGTAAGGGGCAATAAAAGTGTCGAGCACATGAGAATGAGCAGTGTGGTGCTGATTGGTGTGCACAGCTGATAGCAACTCAATAGCAGTACAGTCAATGCTATAAACAGCAATATATTAGAAGAAACATGTTGTATTTATATATGCTTATCATTCAAATTCATATTCAAATGCCAAGAAAAGAAAAACAGGTGTAGATCTCTTCAAGACTTGTACACTGCATGGAAGAGAATGGTACTGCGTAAAGGGTTGCATTGGAACAAAAGACAGCGGCTGATGCAGACGAGGACTGGGGACCCAAGGTAGGCAACCAGTCCAAACAGCTTCACACACTCACAAGTATCAACTGCACAGCAGTAACTCAGAATTTTGACAGCAAAACAACAGCATGTTGTTATTTCCATACCCAAACTTCAGAAACAAGTAATATGGAAACTCAGAGAATTTAAAATGTCTGAAATTTCTACTATGTCATCACTTATAGGTACTTTGTCCTAGGCACCAGCCATACAATGATTCGGGATAACAGCTTATTGCAGATATGGGCATGCAGCTTACTCAGAAAATATAGAATATTAACTTGGAATTCATCCCAAGTTCATTGCTCAGCATCAATGATATATGCCGATTCTCTGTCACTGCCCCTTGCCTTTTTTTGTATTCTACTCGATATGTTTTTTTTATTCCATTCAGCTTGAAGTATTATCACAGCAGTATGTAGCCATACAGCCGGTTGCTAGCCTGAGATACCAGGAGTGGGGGTGTTTTTAAAACTGCAGCTACTGACAGCAAATGAATAGGGGCGACGGGTAAATCTAGAATGCAATTAAGGCCCATGCCTTAGATTAGAAGTGCTCAGCAATAGGAATACTGTCACCAGCATAGGGAACATTAAGTGGAGGTAACTGTCATGAGCTGCCACTCTTAATTTAGAACAGTTGTCGGAATTTGCAGGCCATAAAGGCCCACGCCCAGCACCAGGAATTAACGCCTAACAAAGAATAAAAGTCAAAATGAGTTGCCAACCCACAAATAGAGACTCAGTCAGGCATTAAGATAACTGCCACTCAGCAGTTCAGTATGGAGGAATGATGACTGACAGAATAACTTATTTGCCCTTGCAGAATGTAAAAGAAGATGCTCCACTAGCATAAAGATCACCCATGTTTAGGCATGAGCCAGACTATTATTTAGAGAAGTGCTGACAGGAAACTGCTGTTCCAGCAGCACCAGGCAACACTTAACTCCCATGCTCAGCATAAAGGTACACACCCATATCTATCCATGTCCTTGCCAGGCTAGCATAGAAACTGTCCACAATGACCCAATATGCCAGTAACAGACAGCAGCGCCCAGCATAAAGTGTATTAAAGATGAAGCGCTTAGAAATTGCAGGGAGTTAATAAAATCTACGCTCAGCAACAGGTGAGTCCATGTCCAGAAAGGAGGACACACACACCAGACAAGAAATGAACAGCAAACAGGACCTGCAACACAGACAAAATCAGAAAGAAAAGCAAAATTGTACTGCCTTGTTTTTTTTTTGGTGATGCAGGATAGCCTGTAGACCTGGATGCTCCTACATCAGCTGCTGTGAAAGGAAAAATGACTCAGAATTGAAAAAAAGAAGAATCACAGCAACTGCTGGCTTGTGACAATCACACCTAGACACAAAGAGAATCTTTATATTTCAAATGGAACAGCACATGGTGTGCTCTATATTGCGGTATGATTTTATTTTCTTAAAATGGCTTGCAGGTGGGAAAATCAATTTGCTGGTACCGTCATAGACAATTGCAGATCAGGTTGGTTGTTTGCTGGCACCATGGGTGACTAGGATGGCTAATCAGATGCTAAGATATAAATGTAAATCAATGACAGATCTGAGAAAGGACGAGAGCCTCAATCACTAACACATCTAAAAGCCCTAAAAATGAAGAGCTTTGAATAAGATATGGCAAGATAGAATCTACAAGTGATATAGCAATAAGTATCAACAAAAGAAGCAGTTTATTCAATAACTGTTTCTTATAGTTTGAATCATACAGTAGGTTAATTGATCTAGAATTTCCCAGAATCTGCAGGTTAGACACATGCACGCACTCACGTAGTTTTCCCTAGTAGTTAAACTATCCTTGCTCCTAAGCTAATAGGCGAAAGTGTCGATTGGTTGACTTGATACAGTTTTCAACGTCAACACTCCTATGACAGATTGTAAAGGTACTGGGCCTTTTCTATATCAGCAGTCTTCCAGATAGACAGGAATATGAAGATCAATATCTTAGTTCAAAGCAACTCATTTGTTACTTAAAAATACATAGGAGATTTTTTTTTATCAGAGTGATTACATTCATTGTGTAAACATAATTAATAAATCTTTTAGTTTTTTAATTTAGAGTGTTGATAAATAAATTTAGTACAATCTAAATTTAATTAAAAGTGATGATAAATAAATATCTTAAATATGTATTCTTTAAGTACCGTGTAAATGTAAGTTTATTTATTTTAATTAATATGTAATCATAATTATTTGTTTTTATAACGTGTGTTCTAAATTTCTAATTATTACTCTATTGATGACTGCCTTGCAGAGGGCGGGGATAAGTTATCAGTATTTAAGTTGCAGGGCTTTCAGTCTATTATCTGGAAAAGTTATTAGCAAGGAGGAGAAAGCAGGCCAGGATGCCTTCATGAGGTCACTCGATGAGGTTTTTCCTTTTCATTTCTGCATAGTTGTTGACTTTTATAGAGTCATTTCGTTTACATGCAAAATCTTTTTTATTTCTTAATGTTGGCAAATCTCCATTTTTATTCTGCTTACACCTAGGGAGAGTTAAGAGACTCATTAAATTTTCTTTTTTCAATAAACTTGTTCAGCACAAATTTTGGAATTCAACATATGCACATTCAAGGCGTCTAGGCAAATGGGGATTTGAACTTGTGTCTTTTATATGTCAATGCTCTTTATCAACCTCTAGACCACAGCCAAATGGATTACACTAATATTAACATCGGTCTATTGTCTTATGTTGATTTTTGTAAAGATTGTTATTCCTCCTCACCTAAAAACATAAAAGCTGGATTGAAACAGAACAAATACAAACCTACAAGGTTTTTTGAATTACCTGTAACAATGCACTCAATTTTGGGAAAAGAAAACAAATGAAGCAGAGGAGATGTATAGTGGATTATTGAAGGAAACCCAAAAACATTCATCTCATTGCCGCAATTTCCAATACTGTTCATTGGAATGTTTGTTAAGGTATTTGCATTGAATTGGCAGTTTTCTTCACTTTCCCATTGCTCGTCCCCTTTTTTGAGGGTGCATGCTTCAAAAATGGTGTTTCACTTGTCCTCGAGGAATTGTCTTTGTGTGTTGCAGAAAAGGCCTCCAATGCAATTCACAACAACATCTTGCTCGTTAAGTATACAATCCCATTTGAATTGCTTGCCTCATGAATTCAGTGATATACTCTTGCACACTTTGCCCTTGTCTTTGCATATAAATCTGTCATTTGAGTGGATGCGTTTCCTTATAGCAAATACGATAGAATTGAGATTCTCAAAATCATCCCACTTAACTATGGGTGTTCGCTTCTTCAAAGATAAAGAATGTACATAATATTTCAACCAAGGAAGGGCATGATTAAAAAGATCAAATGGGAAAAAAATGTTCTTCACTTACATTATGCAAGTTGAATAATACGAAAAAAATGTTCTTCACCTCCAATTATGATAGTCAATTGTCAAGCTATTCTGAATAACTTCTCCTTTGTAGGTTGGATGTCCTTGTCCATCTTAGCTTCCACTTTAGTTGGGGGCTTGCGGGAATTGCTTTAGGGATGCTCCTTTTGTTGGTTGTCAGAGGCTTTGGTTTTGATCTTTTGCACTTTAGGTGTCTCCATTTCCACTGATAGCCCAAGCTTGCCAATGAATGCCTACACGATCTTGTCCATTTCATCAAGCTCTCTATTGATTGGAGGGATCCAAAAAACTGGGTCAAGACCGTACTGGACCATCGGGGTTATGGTGTTCTATGTTCTTGGAGCTGCTGACAAGGGGTTAGGAGATGGAGTTTGTCACAAAATGATATGTTACAGAGCAGTGAATTTGCCGTTTTCCGCAGGCAGTGAATTCACCACTACAGCCGCAAGTTTACTTCTACCGTGGCAATTGTGCAAACACGTCCTGGTGAAACTTGCCATTTCGCCAAAACACAAGCAGAGTGTGAAATATGTAGGGTTGGCTCTCATTTTGTACGGTGGTTTTAGTCCATCTTTTTATTATATTAATATAAGCTTTGTAATAATAATGCTAGCATTATAGTGATTTAGTTTTAAGTTTGTTTTTATTGTGCTATCATTAGCACATTGTTATAAGTTGTTTTACGTAGGTTGTAGGTTGTTGGGAATTTGTTCCTAAATCATTGGCTGGGTTGTTTAATTCCTTAAGCCTATATAATAAGCCATCCTACAATGTAATGTTCATTGGATCAAGAATATAATGTTCATATGGGATCAGAGCCTGTCCATTAGTGAGCTTGTGAGGAAAAATCTTGCTTAGGTGTTTGAGAGAGATCCCACTGTGAGGAGGAAGCATTGCATGCCATTGAGTGTGGCACATCATTGTGCGGATCTGCCAGAATTTGGCACTTGGAAGTGCAACAAATTCTTTCTCTAAGCCTGCTCAGAAGCATGATTTTGATGCTGCATTTCATTTGGAATTGATAGTGACTGGTGGGGTGAGAGAGGCATCAATCTTAGAGAGGCAGTAAATTTTGTGCAGGCTAGGCACAGGCTGTGACAACAGCATTCTAAATTTTAAAATATTATTTGTTAAAACTGTCTCAAGGTTCAAGAGCAAGTCGCTGCAAAACCAGACCAGAAGCAATACAAGGAAGCAGAACTGGTGTGGAGGCAATTTGGTGCAGCCAAAAAAGGCATGGGACTGGTTGAAAGGCATTGTGCATGGTCTGGGCTCAGCAAAATAGAGGCACAGCTATAACCTCAGACAGAGCTGATTTAAAGGTTTTGTATACATTTCACTTATAGTTTTGAAGTTAAAGAAATCTAGGCATGAGTATTGTTGTGACCAAATCACACATCGCCCCATTGCAAATGGGGACCCCCTTTTTTTTGAGCTCCGATGTTTTCCATGAAGTTTTGATGATACCTTAGGTCTGTTTCCTCTGTGAATCCAATAATGAGTCTCTTCCCTAGAAGATTTTGCTCTATAACTGGAGGTCTCAACTGAAACATGAACTTGCAGTGATGAAGACTCTTGATCAAATGTCCATCCAAATAATGAATATTGAGACCCATCCTGATGTATGTTTGAGATCCTGAAAATGACTTAAGTCTGGTAGTCTGAAATCCTGAAAATCCTGAAAAATTGACTAAGTCTGAAATCTGGTGAATCCTCCAAATTCTAGATTTTGCATGTTAAATCCGGTGGATTCGAGACCTATCTCAAACATCCTGAAAGGTATATTGAAAAATATTTAAAGTATAACTTATACTTAAATATATTTTTCAATATACCTTTACCCTCAAGGACCCTGAAAAACGCCTAACTGCTCCAGAGGATTCAAAAAGTTGATCCAGTGCGACGAGATATTAAAGTGGCGCAAAATCGTGATGAAGTGCGCTTTCAATTAGAAAACAAGATGTGGATCTCTTGCACTTGATCCAATGCGCCCAAACCAAAGCGCCATTTTGGAAGGTAAAGTGAGGCGAAAAAGTTAAAATCAAGAGGATTTTCAATTCCTCAACCAATGCGACCTAAGGTGAAGGAGGGGTTTTGGTTAGAATTGTTACATTAAGGTTTTTTTTGAGGATTCCAAATACTTGGAGTGATGCGTCCAAAGCAGAAATGCTTATGTTTCAAGAGACTTTCAAGAGGAATTCACCTTCTTCATCTAATGCGCCAGCCCCTTGAGAATGAAAAAGTTGGATCAAAGCAAGTTTCAAGAGGAATCCAAACACTCAAACCAATGCACCACATGTAGAAGGGGCTTGATAAGTGTTGAAAGTTTATCTAGAAGAAACCAAAACCTCTGTCTAATGCGTCATTTCGAAGGTAAGGTAAAGGAAATTGCAAAAGACATTGAAAGGTGTTAAGTTCCTAGAGGATCCTCTATACCCCATCCAATGCGCTAGGATAGAAGGGTCAATTCCAAAATGTAAATTTTAAAAAGTTAAAATTCTAGAGGATTTTGAATACCTCATCCAACGCGCCACTAGTGATAAGGTGGTCTAGTTCAAGGTTTGGAGGCTTATCAAGTCGGAATTTCCAGAGGATCCTTCACCCTTGAACTGCTATGCCAATGCTATGAGGATTCAAAAGGTATGAACTAGTGCGCCAATCTAGAAGATTCAAAGACCCTCATCTAATCCGCAAATAGCAAGAGGATCTCTAACCCCTCACCGATGCGCCAAACATGAGGGAGAGGATTAAGTTTTTTTAAGAAGATTTTAATATGTCCATCTAATGTGCTTAATCCCAGAGGATCTCTAACCCCTCAACTAATGCGCCATTATGGAGATAAAATCTAGAGGATTCAAGTTGTTGATCTAAGGCGCTTGGAGGGAAGGTCCGTTATAAAGTCTAAGCCAATTGCCAGAGGATTCTAACATGATGATCCAATGCGCCAAAACCTAGTAAGGAAGATCTTTTGCGCTTAATAGAAGGTAGATAAGGGAGAGAGGTTTCAAGGCAAGTATTCAGAGGATTCAAATACCTTGATCCCATGCGCTAATCAAGAGGATCCCTTGCACCCCGTCCATTGCGCCAAGAAGGAAGGAAAAAATTCTAAGTGTCAAAGTGTAAAGTTTTGATGTTTCCAGAGGATTTCAAATCCTTATCTAATGTGAAAATCAAAAGAATTTTCAATTTCTCATCTAATGCGACCTAAGGAAGGAGAGGATATGTTTTTTTTAGAAGATTCGAAGACCCTAATCCAATGTGCTTGATGGAAGGGAAGTGAGAAGAGGAAAATTTCAGAGGAAATCAGTACCTTGATCCAATGCGCCACTAAGTGGAGGGTGGTCTAATTCAAGTTTTTAAGGCAAAATCCAGAGACTTTCTAGAAGAAACCAAAACCTCTATCTAGTGCGCCACCTTGTGGAGGGGAGTAAAGTAAAGTGTTGAAGGCATGTTTCTAGAGGAAACCCAATTGTTGATCTAATGCGCCATTTTGAAAGTAAGGTAAAAGAAATTGCGAAAGACATTGGAAGGTGTTAATTTTAGAGGATTCTTTATACCCTATCCAATGCGCTAGGATAGAAGGGTCAATTTCAAGGGTAAAATGTAAAATTTTAAAAGGATCTAGAGGAATTTAAAGTCATCAACTAGCACGCCACTTAAGGAGAAGGAGGAGGAGTTTTTGCTACATCAAGGGCTCTAGTCAAGAGGAATTCAAAACACTTAACCAAAGCGCGAATGCTAGAGGATTCTAACATAGGCAAACGGTGAGCTAGCCTTTGAGGATGTGAAAATTTGATCTAAGGTATATGCATTTCATTTTTAGGAAGATCTTGAACACCTCATCCAATGCGCCTAGAACAAGGAGTAAGAAATAGTGGTTTAAAGTGAAATTTTAAGTAAAGATCTAATGTGGCATCTAATGCGCTTGGCTTGGAAATGCATGAAGTGATTCTTACATGTTATAAATCAAGTATTATCATGTTTATCAAGAAGATTGATGTTGTTTCTTTGTTTGTTTGCAGGAACAAGGAATGTGAATGATGCAAAGGAGTCATCAGAAGAAGAAGTTCAAGGATACCCTATACGATCACTTCAAATATCAACTATTTCATCTTCATCAATCAAGACTTCCAAAGGCATCCACTTTACTTCAAGGAAACCTCATGTCATTAAGCTTCAAGTCTCCTTGGGAAGTTAGCTGCTCTATCATAAGGAAGTGTTATCATCAAGTTGGAGCATTTTATATATTCTACTTCATTCAAGATCATCTTCCAGGAAGCATCATTCCAAGAGATCTACATCACTTCAAGTATTAGCTGGTTTCTTCATCAATCTACTGGAATTCTTCATCAAGTGGCATCATGTTAAGATCATCGAGTTGGAACACTTCATTGAAACTTCCAAAGGCATTCATCCATTTCGACTTCAAGACTCCTAAATCTTCAAGTCTAAGAAAAGTCTCTTTCGTCAATACGTGAAGGAAGCATTGTCATCATCTACTCTCTTACTGCATTCTTCAAGAAGGATCATTCAGAGAAGATCATCATGTATCCTACAAGAAGAAGATCAACTTACCTGCAGAGAAGAAAGAATCACAGTGTTAGTCAAATGAAGCAACATCTATTATACATCCAGTTTACAAGTCAAGAACAAGGCAAGATCAACAAGTTGCATTCCTAAACATACAAGTTCAAGCAATCACATTGAATACATCACCACATTGATGATACAATTTTCAAAGTATGTTGAAGTGGCATCTATGTGGCGAGTACACATCAATTCAATAGCATTAAATGTATCATTTAATAAAAGAAGCCAAAGGGATTCCTATGTGGAAGATATTTTAAATGATTTCGCCTTACCTTTTCACATTGGAAATTGTGCCTTCATTGCCTCTCTTTTGTGCTAAAAATAGCAAATTGTTGTAACTACCTCTGAGGTGGCACAATCTAGACCCTTGGCTATCAAATTGATCTTAGCCATTCATTGTAATCTGGAGCAATATATAAAGGCCTTGTTGCCTCATTTGTAATTATTAGAGAGTAGTAGTAGAGAATAGATTTTAGGAGTAGAGTAGAAGAGACTTTCGAAATTGTCTGAGAGGACTTGAAATTGTTGTAAATATTTCTCAAGGTTAATGCAATGACATTGGAGCTACTTGTTTGGTGTTAAGTGTTATCTTGTGGAGTAACATGATTTCTTGTATCTTAATGAAGTGGAGAGATGTTTCAAAGTAGATTAGAAGCTCTTTGTTGTAATGCATGTTTGTGTTGGATATTTGATCAACTCCTAGCTCATGCTTTTAACATTCATCGCTGGTGAAGTGTTGTGTAAAGCTAGTTTGAGCTTAATTGGCATAAGTTCGATTGTGAATGTTTGTTTGAGCTGCGCCGTTTAATGGGTGCTTACATAAGCCTTCACAATTTGAAAACCATTTGCGTAACCTTAGGAGATAGCACCAACTTCATGTAGTTGTAGGCATCCTTGGCGAAGTGAAGTTAGGTTTACTTAGGAGTTTGTCTATTCAAACATCATCATTGCTTCATTGACCTTAGATTAGTTTTCTAACTTACCTTTTTTATTTCTTTGTTATTGAAGTCTTGTATATATATCATCCACACTGAAAAGGAGAAATAAGCTAAGTGTATGGAGAAGTCTGCGTAAGTCCCTTTGTGATTATCAGCAAGATCACATGTAATCACTGAGTTAACCCATCATGAATCATAAATAAGGAACCTTGGAGTTACTTCACTGGATCACATAGTTCAGCCTTTCAAGAGCTTTATTCAAGAGAGAGTGGGATACTCTAGTGTTTTACTCTATTGTTGACTTGTCTAAAAACAAACATCAACAAGTATAATTTGTTTTAATATTTATTTTATTTAATATCTTTCAGGTTTATGAATTTATAAACTTTGTAAAGTATTAAATATTTACCGTAAGTCTACCTGAAAAAGTGTTTATAACTTTATTCTCTAACTTTTGATCCTTAGGATTTTTTTCCTGAAAATTGGCCACATTGTGGATAATAATCCTATAAAGTCCCTTGTCAATTTGTTTTTCTCCAGCATTACTGCATCTCCAGTTTAAATTGTTATGGTAATTTTTTTGAAAAGATAATGTTAAATTTAATATCTTTTAAATTGTGAAGAATCTCTCCTAAAAACTTACCACATTGTGTCTGGTGGAGTCTAAAACATCCCTATAAGGTGATTTTGTTCCAGGTCCGATAGTTCTCTAGATTTAATTGTTTTTGTAAACCTCAAGTCTAGTGTAGTGTCTTGCAATGGTAGGAATCCAAACTTTGCTTTTGCTTGACTCTCAAAAATTGACCGGAAAGAATTATAGTATACGGAGTCACAAAATACTCACCATTTGTGAGTATTGTGATCTTGATCAAATTGTGTTGAATAAGGAGGCATGCCCTGCAGATAATTTGGAGGAATATGACAAAAGGCATAAGGAAGCTTTCTAAATCTATCTCTTGTTGATGCCTTTGTGCTAGAGGTTAGAAATGCCACTGTAGCTTCAACATTGTGGGAGAGTCTCAAAACCAAATAACAAGCATTAGAAGCTGGGAGAGGTTTGTATTTAAAAAATCTTTTGTTTTCCACTAAGTTGTAGGAAGGAGGATTTTTTTTTGACTATATTTTGCATTTGAAGGATCTCAGTGATCAAATGAAGCCATTGAAAAGCTGGTAGATGATCAGGATTTGGTTGCTTTGGTAATGCATATTTTTCCAACATCATTTGATTCCTCTGTTGAGTCGTGTTGATGATGTTTTCTTGACAACAACATTAGAATAAAACACCAAGTGCTCTATCCTCTCTTGAACAAAGCGTCTCGAATGCTAAACTACGTGATCAAACAAGAACGCTCCAAGGTTCCTTGTACGTGATTTGCAACGGATAGCCTCGGTGGTATGATGTGATAATGTTGTTTACACAAAGGACTTACGCAGAATTTATTCATCACTCCATTCAAATATGTACTCTTTCCTTGTGAAATGAAACTTCTTGTAATCAACTACAAAAAAAAAGGCAAAAGGTAAGGGTTAAGAGGGCTAATCTAAGGACAATGATATAATGCACATGCTATGATAGACAAATTCCCTTCCACAACCTAGCTCCGCTTCACTATGAGAACCAACAATTACACGGAGTAAGTGCAATCTCCTAAGGTAATCATATGATTTTCATGTTGTGAACTTCCATCCAAACACCCACAGCTGGTGCAGTTTGAACGAGCATCCACAACCGAACTTATGCAAACAAGGTTCAGGCTAACTTTGCAAAGTGAGTTACCTTCGGCAATCCACGAAAAGTATGAACCAAAAGGGATTCATCAAATATCTTCACATAAGAAACATTATATCAATGAACTTCTAATCTATCAACTAAGCTACTTTGGAAACAATTCTTAACCATCTTGGAGACAATGAAGACCATGCTAACATTTCAAAATCACAAGATCACCATGAAACATTCAACAATGAGCTTGCATTAATCTTGAAGTGTATCTTTACAACAATCTCTCAATATCTCTTCAATGACTTCGAAGAGTTTCCTCTATTCTACTCTTTTCTAATCTAATGTATATGTATATGTTACAAATGAGAAGAATGAGCCTTTTATAGACTCCAGAAATTACATGAAGGGCCAAGATTGATTTAGCAATCAACGGCCGAGATTGAGACAACAAGGCAGTTTGTTACAAAATTTTCTATTTTTAGAACATGAAAGAGGCAATGAAGGCACGTTTCCCAATGTGATAAGCATCTTTGGAGCATCTTTATGGTGGGCCCTCTTTATCCACTTGTTTGTTATAGACGACCTGGACTTGAATGAATGACATGGCAGAATGTGATTGGCCTGATGATGTGTACGTGCCACCTTAGCATCTTTAAACGAACTACTCTGGTTCACCTCATGTTCACTTAGAATATTTCTTCTTGTTGTCTTGATGTAACTCATGGATCACTTTGATGATCATGCTCATCTCTCATCTTGTGACATCCTTGTGCTTGTGCAGGATTATGCCTCTAAAGAGTTGCATGAAGTACGAGTCCTTGGAGTAGATTACATGATGATTGTCCTTTTGGCGCGTGGAATGAATCATTGGAAGATGACTCCCTCTCATGCGTGGCGTTGATGTCTTCCTCATCCAGACATATGAAGTCTTCAAAGTAAGATGAACTTGATGTAGGAGCTCCTCCGTGTGGTGATGATGACAAATTTGAGTAACTTTCCTCCACCTTCCAAACTTCTCATGTATGAGCTCTCGCCATTCACTTCCTTGGATTCTCCATCACCTACAAAAAGAAATACATCAAATTAAGACTTGATATAAAAGATTTTCAATAACAAATTACATTTGTCTTATGCATGTGGGATCAAAAAATGACATTTCAAAACATACCCTTTTGCGTGAAATCTATGCCTAAGTGCCTAGGCGGGTTTAGAGGGGTAGTATGGATTGATGTGTGAAATTCCTTGTCTCAGTGCCTAGGCTGACCTGGCCAGGCAGGTTTGAAGGAACTGTGAGGAATGTGTGATAAAATCCAAGGGTCATGGTCTAGGCCGCCTAGGCTGGGCGGGCTGGAAGAGGGTGAGGATTTTTTATACTTAGGCAATTCTTGCTTCATTTTCATGATCTTTTCCTTCCTCCTTAGCATGACTTAGTGTTCTCTTCATGTTCTTCATGTAAATTACCTTCATTTGAGTAAAGTCAAGAAGTGATCTGAATGGCGTTTGGGGTATTCTCCATGTGCAATGGTGGAGACCGCCTATGATGAGTAGCCTTGAAGGTGATGTGTGGATTTGACTCCAATACTTGTGATTTTCAATGATTTTCACCTCCTTATTGGACTTGCATGTGTGTGGAAGCAGATGGGTGGAGTTGGTAGGCAAATGATGAGTGGCATGAGTGCTCAAACACTTGATTCCATGCTCACCTACCTAGGCCGCCCAGGTAGGGCGGGTTTGGGAGTATGGTGTGGATTTTGACTAAAACATGCTTATCTTTGTCTTTGAGCAAGCTCCTTATCTTCCATGGTTGTAATTTGCCTTTATCATCATTATCTTCTTCATCTTTTCCTTGCAAGTTTCCTAAGATCTTTCTCTTGAATGGTTTGGAGGGTTGAATGTGGAGTAGTTCATGTAAAGATCAAGGAATCCAAGACCTCATGTCTAGACCGGGTTTGGAGGTGAGGCTTGGACTTTCACTTAAAATCTTTCATGTGTGTTCCAAACTTGCAAGTTATCCATGTCTTTGTTCAAAACTTAGTGTTATTCATCACCTTCCGTCTCTACACTTGCAAATTTCATGTCATCTCTCCTAAGCGGGTTTGTGAGTTTAGTATGGAAAGAGATGCATGAGGAACTGTTGTGACCACTTTACAACATCAACCCCAATTACTAATTGGGTCCCCCTTTTTTTGACTTGCCTGGATCCTTGAGTCTAATCCCATACTCTGATCCGGCGATGTCTTCACAGTTCAGAGAATGTCAGGAGCTTAGACTAGCCCACCGGGAAGAAAGAGAAGTAAAACACATAGGTTTCCTCCTGCACAGGCCCCGAACCCTAATTGACCGTTCCAGACTATCCTTAGGCGAGAGTTTTGTTTTTCCATCCTTAGGGAAGGGTTTTGTCTTTTCACACCTGGGTAATAAACCCACTCTGTTCCCGACATGAAACCCAATTCCAGTCCTGGTCCAAGACCCCATGTATGGCTTAGAAAATCATTCCTGGACTCCAGTCCAGGAATCCAGCCCGAAGGTCCAAACCGGAGTCCTGTCCGGAAGTACCTATCCCGGAGTCTCGTTCAGGGGATTCCTGCCTGGAATCCCGTTTCAAAGTTTATCTAGATTCTTCTTCCAACCAAGATTGCGGAGTTCAACAGAGATTGTCACTCCTTGGCATGATCATCCTTCAGTCATGGAACTTAGTCCCGGCCTGACAGCGCCAGCCCAGAAGATCAATCTGGGAGACGTCCTTTTGATTCCGATCGGGCACTCAACCTCATTTCATAGCTCGGAAGACTCGCAAATCGAAGACTCAGGGCAATTTCAGGAGACAATCAGCATTTAATGAATATCCCTCCAGTAGGCTGGAATTGAGACAGGAGACTTATCCCTGGTCGCATAATCCAGCTGGTACTGGATTATGCGCCTAGGACAACTTTTTGTCCTGGTTGCAAAATCCAGTACTTACTAGATTTTGCGCTCCAGGATTGAGACTGTCCAGTTCTGTCTTCAGTCCTGTCCGGTCAATGCATTTGACTAAAAATCCTTCCCTGACTCCTCTGAGGATGATTGGATCTTGGAATTTGCAGTCTGGCTTGAAAACTTGGTATTTCACCGTGAAGATGAGAAATTCCTCAGAGGATGGAACAAACGAACTTCGTGTCTTGCCATCGAAAACAAACTCTCGGAAGACATTCCACAACAATGAAATCCTGCTGCAGGAACTGATGATGATTTCAGGGCAAAAGAATTCCAGACACCAGAGGAAAATGAAAATACTCCTAGGAAATTTCCTGGTCGCACATTCCAGGACCTTCAGGAATATGCACCCAGGACAACTTTTTGTCTTGAGCGCATAATCCAGTAGGTACTGGATTATGCGCCCAGGACAATTTTTTGTCTTAGGCGCAAAATCCAGTACCTACTGGATTTTGCGCCCAAGGACTGGGAGTATCCAGTTTCCCCTTCCTGGCCTGTCCAGTCAATTCTGCCTTGAAATTCTTCCTCTGACTCCTCTGTGCATACCTGAATCCTGGAATTCGCCGAAGGATGAAACAAACGAACCTCGTGTCTCGCCATCGGATTCCCGGAGGATGGAAGGAATGAAGGATGGAACAAACGAACTTCGTGCCTCGCCAACAGATTCCCGGAGGATGGAAGAAACGAAGGATGGAAGGAACGAAGGATGGAACAAACGAACCTCTCATCCCGCCTTGGAAGTAACGGATTCCGCGAGGATGGAAGAAACGAAGGATGGAACAAATGAACCTCGTGTCTCACCATTGAAAACAGGCTCTTGGAGGATGGAACAAACAAGGATGGAAGAAACGAAAGATGGAACAAATGAACCTTGTGTCTCACCATCGAAAACAGACTCTCGGAGGATGGAACAAACGAGGATGGAAGAAACGAAAGATGGAACAAACGAACTTTGTGTCTCGCCATCAAAAAGAGACTCTCGGAGGATGGAAGAAACGAAGGATGGAACGAACGAACTTCGCATCCTGCCTTGGAAGTAACAGATTCCGCGAGGATGGAACGAACGAAGGATGGAACAAACGAGGATGGAAGAAATGAACTCCGTTTTGCTGTCCCGTATCAACATCTGAACCTCCATGGAATAACTAAGAGAGCAGACCTGCTACAAAACTGGAATCCCAACCCAAAACTGAAGAAAATGCAAGTCATTGACTTAAAATCCCTGAAAACTGAATTCCAAGGTCAAGTGGCGCAAATTCCAGTACCTCCTGGAATTTTGCGCTCCAGGACAAATTTTGTCCTGGGTGCAAAATCTAGTACCTTTGGGATTGTGCGCTCTAGGACAAATTTTGTCCTTGAGCTCAAAATCCAGTACCTTTTGGATTGTGCGCTCCAGGACATACTTGATCTAGTCTGGAATATGGACCTGCATAATGAAATTTTGGAATCCAGTCTGCCAGCTCCTGCATGAAAGAATTCCTCGCCTGTTATGCCTCGGGGTCCGGAATCCCTAAAGGAGATAGAAGGTACTTTTGGCATTAAATGATAGTCTCTGATCCCCGTAGAAGAAAAATCTGTCCCTGCCAAAACAGAGTAATGAAACCCTTAGCAAATATCTTGGAAACTGAACATGAATTTGTCCTGTGGCGCAAAATCCAGGACCAACAGGAATCTGCGCCTGGGAAGTTTTCTTGTCCTGGTCGCACAATCCTGTTCCGGGTGGATTCTGCGACCTAGACTGAAGGATTCCAGTACCTTTAAGAAATTGTGCTCCAAGAAATCCAGTCCACTCTGAAATACACATGAAATGATTTCTGTTCAAAGTGCAAAGTTACAACCTTCCATCAGAGTAAGATTCAATTAGGAGAAAATATTCCAAGACTTAGCTGGATTTTAGCAAAAGTTCAAGAGTTACACCGGGAAGAAAATCCAAAAAATTCATAAATCCCCGACGTCGCAAAATCCTAGACCTCAGGAAATCCCCGACATACCAAATTCCCCGACATTGCAAATTCCCCGACATGCCAAATTCCCCGACATTCATAAATCCCCGACCACCGACAAAGCAAAAAAGGACAAAAGACCAAGTCGGCTAGGGATAAAGTTTGGCGATTGGGAAATTCTTCTCCTTTAACCTAGGTCGGCCAAGTCAAGGAGGATAAAGTTGACTATATATATAGGGTGCTCAAGGCATTCCTAAGATATTCCAAATCAAGTCCAAATCAGAAATATACTTTTTAAGAGCAGAAATTCAGTCCTTTTCTTCGACGTATGACAAAGTCCAGAAGAAGAAGAAGAAGGTTGGGGTGACTTATCCAATACAAATAGAAGATGAAGTCGAGTCATGCCCATCTCTCCTAGCCGCCAAAAAGTCCGAGGAGGAGCTGCAGTTCTACAACTTGGTAACTCATTCCTTACGGGAGAACTTTGACCCGTTCAACACCACCAGGATAGCATGCGGAAGGAAATATAGACACAAGATACACCTGGAGGACCATTGGGCAAATGCCGAGGATGACTTCGAGGTGCGAAGGAGGATGTGTTCCCAACTTTCAGTTGACATGATCAGAGCCACCGGGATCTTTCCAGTCCCTGACCAGGTCAAGGAGGATGGTAAGCTAGTCTAGCCATTCTTCGAGTAGGAAAAGGATAAGCCTCTTCCACCCATAGTTTGGTCTGATCCAGAGGTCACCCACTTGGATGACCTAATGGCACCCGTGCTAATAGTAACACAGAAATGGATAAGTCAGCAGATGGAGAAAATGCATAAGATGGGTATCCACCCAACTTACGACTTGATGGGAGACTTGGACTCTCAGTCTTCCGAAGAAGATATGGCCGAGGACACTCCTGAGAAAGCATAAGAGGCGGGAAGACAGGAAGTAAAAGACTGGGCTACGGAAGATCCACCAGCAAAGAGGGTAAAGGTTGGAAGGAATTTATCAGCAGACCCAACCAGGAGGAGCGGAATGCATCCAGACCTCACTCTGCCAGCACTTATTCCATTCGAGAGGTGGATCTTTTTGGAGATGCACAAACAGTTAAAGGCAAGGAACCCATGCAAGAGGAAGTGGTCCCAAATGAACCAGATGATCAGGGAGATGATGAGTCCATGGATTCCACCTGGGAACGGACTCCCAACCTCATGTTGGGAAATCAACCTAACCCTCTACCTCAGAGTCTAGGGGAGGCCCAGCTTGAAGACATGCTCCGTCATCCTGATTTGGAATTCCTCAATGAGGAGCTCAATTACGGAGAAATATCGACCTCCACGCCACAAGTTGGTTAAGGATCTCAGGAAGCACAGGAAGAAGCCGTTCCATCCACGAAGCCCAATTGGTTACAAGACAGGTTGTGGAAGAAGACAATCAGGAAGAATAATCCTTCCACCACACTTGGTGATTTTCTTGCCAGGATAGGAAAGTCTGCAGTTCCAAAGAAGGTGAAGAAGTTTTCCAAGATTACCAGAGATGAGTCCGGATCCCGCTAGGTAGAAGTGGCAATTCCTAGGATAACCGAGGCGAAGGAAGACATCAGTCCTGATGACTTTGACATTTTGAAGGTCGACCTTGGACCAACCACGAAGGATCAAGAAATGGCAGAACTGGAGGATTCCGTCGCCGTCGTCCGAGAAAGGTTAAGGAAGGAAGAAGAAAAGAAGAACCAGTTGAAACAGGAGAATGAGCAGCTGCGGCAGCACATCCAGCAACTCATGGGCCCATTACAGTCCGCCCAAGGAGCAACGTCCCAACCTCTAAGCGTAACTAAGGATTCCTTAGTTGAGGTTGAAGTTTTGAGGACAGTTGGCCACACAACAAAAGGCTGGATAGAGAAGGTCTTGGATAGAGCACATAGATTCATAGAAGACCTCGTCCAGGTGAATGGCAGAGTTACAGCACTTCTGGATAGGATTCATGCAATTCTGGATACATGCCAGCAGCTCATAGTTGTCCGGGAGGAAACTATCCCTAGACTAAAGGCACTGATGAACACTCCGCAGCCAGACCTGATCAAGAACAAGGTAATACAGGTAGGTTCAGTATATGATTTCCTTAGCTGGTATTCCGCCTTGCTCATGAAGAGGGATAACTTGGAGAAGATTGAAGGTGACACTTCTTGGGCCCATGCCATGTTGAAGGAAATCTAGGACAAAATCCTTGTATCATTGGAGACCTGGTTCGATCTGGATGTAGCACCAGACGGGATCATTGACTTGGAAGAATTGAAAGGCAAGATGCGGAGCATATACTTCAAAACTACTTATCCTATTGAGGAGTCCCATCTTGAGGATGCATCCTCGTTTCTGATCCTCATTAACAGTATCCAGGAGCTGAGGGCAGATTGGGAAAATGTCCTTGTCCCCTGTGCCACCATCGCATCCGTCATGGAGTTCCGTATTGAGAACCTGCCCAGTATTCCTATGGAGGAGTTGGAAGTTGTCCTGACCAGATTCCTGGAGGCAGAGACAAAAGAGCAGGAGGAAGTTCCGCACAGACAAGACAGTCCTATCCAGGAGTCCTAGACAGGTGGCAACCAGGACAGTTGGAAGTTTCCTTACACATTCTGACGACCTAGACAGGTGGCAGTCTCCTGCATGGATATTCTGACGACCCCACCTGCTTTTTCTAGGATTTGTAACCCAGGGCCTATGTTTCAAGGAAATCTGATTTCCTTTTGCCCTAAGATATTTTTGAGGGCCTATATAAAGGCTGAGAGATGCCTCATTGTAACTCTCTCTCCTTTTCTGATATTTACCATTCTGAAGCTCCTAGAGCTCCTTAGTACCTAGTTTTCATTTCTTCATAGTTTCTTATGAGCTGGAACTCCAAAATCAGTTGGATTGTTGTGATATAAACTTTTGAAGTAATTATATATGCATTGAAGAATGGTGTTCATATATTCCTTTGGATTTTTGGCATGGTCTTATTGATTTCTTGGAGCAAATCTGAAAGATATTGAAGTTCTTTCTTGTATTTTCATATTTTTATTAGTTAGAATGATGGAGATTATTACTGTTGAATGATTGAATCTGTTTGTTCATACCATTGGTGATCTGTGGCCTGCAAATCATCGTGCATGGTTAGTCTGAACTTAATCTGAACCTAACTTCGACTGTTCCGTATGACCAAATCCATGTCTCTTACTGAAGCAGTTTGAAAATCCTTATTCCCCCTTAGAAGATAGCACCACCCCTGCCTAGCTGTTGTCTCATGACGAAGCAGAGGATTGGTTCCAGTTTCTATCTCCAGCAGTAGTCTTCTTTCATCAATTAGTTAAACCCCTGAACCCTTACCTTATCTTTTTCACTTTCTTTTAGATCTTCATTAGGATTAGTTTTCCAGAGTTTCATCGCTGAATCATCCGCCTCTGTAAGAATGGAACTTTAGAATTCCAGTTGTCTATCTGTGAAAGAATCCCATTCACCCACAAATCCTAGTCTGAATCCCAGGAATGAATCTTATGACCCTGAAGGAGTAAGCCTACGTAAGTCCCCCGCGTGATTACCAGCAAATCACATCATTCCACTGAGTCTATCCCTATGCACGTCAAGACCTGACATAAAAGGAACCTTGGAGCAGTCTCATTCGATCACATAGTTTAGCGTCTGAGAAGCTTTATTCAAGAGAGGATAGGATACTTAGTATTTTATTCTAATGTTGTTGTAGTCACAAAAACCTCATCAACATAAATTGGCGCTAGAAGGAGGGCCAACAAAGGCATTGGCCGATTGCTGCCGACAGAGTACTTCATTTTCAAGGAAGGTCAGCAAAAGACCACGCTGGATCGAATCAGTTCTTTCTCACCGGAGAGGCATCAACGAATCCTAAGGTCCACTCCAGGAGCCTCCCAGAGCCACGTGGAATTAGACTTCCTATCAAGGACCAGACGAGGAAGGAAGACAGCATCATCTAGTCAGGGATCTCCCTGTGAAGGAGGCCTCTTGAGCCTGTTCCAGACCCCGCCATCTGGAAATTCTGTTCCAGGAGTTGCACAGCCGAGCAATCTGCAAGGACCCGCTCAAGCAGTTCCGCTTCAACCAGCAAACGCCCCAATGGCATGGCTTCCTGCGAATGCTTCCCCTCTCACAACCTTCGCCAACTACAATGATATGCTGAAAAGCCCTGAACACTTTTGCCCCAAATTCCACATCAATGATGTGAATCGGACGGCGGAAGAGCATATCAAGATTTTCGAGGGTGTGCTGCATAACAGACAAGTTAGGCATGAGGATGTGGCTTGCAGACTATTTCCATACTCTCTGGAAGGAGACGCATTCTATTGGTATATCAACCTGCCGGCTAATTCAATCCCCAGTTGGCCAAACTTGAAGGATGCCTTCCTAGCCAAATTCAGATGTCCCATCAGTCCGACGGAGTTGTACAAACAATTTGTCGATGTACGGAGGCAAGAGCATGAATCCATCAGCACCTTCAACCATAGGTTCCACAAGGCCTACTCAAGAATCCACGCCCCGTATACCATAAATGATGGCTTCGCCC
Source organism: Cunninghamia lanceolata (assembly GCA_027924645.1). Lineage (NCBI taxonomy): Eukaryota > Viridiplantae > Streptophyta > Pinopsida > Cupressales > Cupressaceae > Cunninghamia > Cunninghamia lanceolata. Next base: position 12,496,259 of record BSBN01000290.1, on the reverse strand, counting down.
GAGCGATGTACTACGCAGCACTGGATCGTCTCACTTCCATGTTCGTGCAAATGAAGACCGTTCCTCCGACCACCCTGCTGGAAGCATATGCTGAAGCTGTCCAAGTGAACGAGGAGTTAGGAATGAATACCCATGGTCCACTTAACCATTTGGGCTATGCTGCTATGCCAAATCAGATCCAAGGAATTAATCAAGCATTGGCACATCACACACCAGTGGTGAATCCCATTCCAGCTCCCAGCAACCAGTTGGTACTTCACCCCGGAGTACCCATCTCCCAAGCTATGCCTGCACAACCAGTGTACCTTCAAGGTGCGTCCTCGACAAGAACTCCAGAGGAGAAAGACGAGATGAAAGAGTTGATTGGCCAAGTAAGAAAGTTGTCTACAGAAGTCACTCACCTCAGGAACCAGAACAATCACCTGCAAAATACATAGAGGAATTCCCAAGGAAATCAAGGGTATCAAGGAAATCAGCCAGGTAATAATCAAGGAAACAATCCAGGATTCCGGGCGAACCCTCAAGGATACCAGAGGCAGAACCGGACGTGGAATACAACTCCAAACAATGGAAACGTCCCTTCTCCTTTGGATAATCCTCCCAGTTCCGTGGACAAGCCGGCGGATAAAGTTTTCCTAGCTGAAGCGGCATTATCCAGTTGGTGTAGATTGCACAACACCAACCAACATTCGGAGTTGCAATGCACTGAATTCAAGATTGCTGCGGACATCTTCCACAAAGAAATGCTGAGCTCACAAGATCAAGATACTCCTCCACCCGCCACGGGATATGAAATTGTTCCTTCAACGAGGTATGATCAAGCCCTTATCTTAGAAGATTTCACATTCCCCCCTGCACTAGAGTATGACTCCATGGGGTATGACGGAAGATTTCCTCCTGCATCGGCAAATGGTCCCGTCAATGATCCATACTATTGCCCTCCATATAACAATGATTTCCAAACGGAGGAGGTGGATGAAGTACAAGCATTCCAGCAATCAGCCGGGAATGCAGGTCCAAGGGTCTACCAAAGGAATTATCGTCCCCAAGAGCCGTTGACCACCTCAACCCCTCCGAACAATTATCGGACTCCACTGAATCCAAATGCCAATAACAATCCTAGCTGCCCGAGGGATTCACCAGAGTACCGACAGAGGGATGTTCCTCAAAGCGCTGACTTATCTGGAGGTGCCCCACCCAAAGTCCCTGTTCCCAGAGATAGTAATCCCAAAGATGGACTAAAAAGGTTAAGCCAGTGTGTGATGGAGGAATTCAAGAAGATAAGAGTAAGCCTCCCCATGACTGAGTTAATGAGAGTGCCCGAAATCAGGGCGACCTTTTTGGAGAGTCTGAACGACACCAACGCAAGGAACGTCACCTCAAGCACGTAGGGCATCTCCAGCCCGTCTAAACCATCCGCTCCACCAAATGCATCTTGGGCAAATGGAACTCCAAATACCAATGTAGCCCAATCATTCCTCTATGATCCTCAGGTTCAGCAAGATGCTATATATGTAGCCTAGAACGCCGCTGATACCATCGGAGAAGCACCAGGAGGAAACTTGCAGAGGCATAAGGAGCCTGCGAGGGGTAACAACATAGCAAAAGGTGAAAATCCCGAGCTAGGAAAGGATGCCAATTTCACTGCTCCCAAGAAGAAGTCGGTAGTTTTCTACCAAGAAAAAGATGAGCCTCCGCCGTTTCTCCTTTCAGTAAGGATGTTCGGCAAGCTCCTGCACAACTGTCTGATGGATTTCGGAGCATCCAGCAATGTCATGCCCTTGGGCGTATGCAAGAGGTTGGGTCTAATTCCGAAACTGACCTCCAGGAAGGTCACTCAGCTCGACAAGACGGAAGTCCCAGTTGTGGGAGAGCTGCATAACATCCATATGCAATTAGCAGCTGATCCAAGGATCCAGTCTTATATTGATGTTTCCGTGGTGGACATTCCAGAGGGATATGCCATGCTGCTGAGTCGAGATTGGCTGAGGAAGCTAAATGGGTACGTATCAATTGACTTCTCCCACATGTGGTTGCCATGGAGGGGACTTCCGAACCAAATCAAGATAGACAGTACTCGTCTGAAGCTAATGATCAACGAATACGGTGAAAAGAATGAGATATTCTTTGTGGAAACTAGTCTCGGCCTCTACAGACCAAAGGTCGATGAAGTTCTCATGATGAAAAGCTCCGCAAAAGTATTAAGTGATTACGATGCCAACTCCGAAGAAGGAAATCCCGTTGCTCTAAAGCATGTTCGTCCGTGGATCCTAGAAGCCTCCCGCTTGGAAATTCCGGTAGTGCCCGACCCTGAAAGGACAGCTCCTGAAGAAGCAATAACAAGTGATGATGTCTCACCTCAGGAAGGAGTCCTCCGGAAGGAACAGACAAAGGATGGCAACGAGAATCCAAGTCCAGCATCAGAGAAAGACCAAGCCTGGACGTTGAGATTCGATGGATCCAAATCCAAAAGAGGAGCTGGAGTTGGCTTTGAACTGATAAGCCCAACTGGAGAAGCCTACCTGGCCGCCCATAGATTATAGTTCCCTTGCACCAATAATGTTATTGAATATGAGGCATTGGTCCATGGATTGTTGCTCGCCATCGAAAAGAGTGCCAGAATCCTGCATGTGTTTGGAGACTCCGAAGTGGTCATAAGACAGATAAGGAAGAAGTATGTCTGTCATGACAAGAGATTGACCAGATACCGCAATAGAGTATGGGATCTCATCGAGAGCTTCGATGACTTCAATATTCGGTCTGTCTATAGATCCAAAAATCAGGTTGCAAAAGCTCTAGCCCAGGCAGGGAGTTCATTAGAACCACTCACAATGGAAGGATTGAAGTTCACTGTGGAGCTGACTTCTGTCCCCTCAGTTCCGGATAATATCACCAACTTCCAAGTGTTCGATGATGATAAGCATATATTGGACTTCTTGACCAACTCTGGGATATTCACTGCCCAGGTCATTGATGAAGGGGAAAGAGAGGGAGCACAGTCAGAGCCTGACGGAATAAGGAATCTGAAAAATAATACTATCCCCAGAGGGCTGATCGAGTTAGAAAGACTCTTCGATTCCGATAGAATGAGTGCACTCCCACATCCCAGTGAGGAAGGAAGCAAGTATGATCTAGTGAACCTCGGGACTGAAGAAGTAGTGAAAAATGTATTCATTGGGAAGGCTTCCACGCCAAAGGAACGCGAAGGTATCCTCAGAAATTTGAAAGAATACATGGATGTGATAGCATGGGGATATGAGGACCTAAAGACTTACGATACTTCTATCATTACGCATACTATTCCTCTTAGGCCCGGAAGTAGACCTTTCCGACAGCGTCAAAGGCCAGTCAATCCACTGCTAGAGCCTTTGATATATCAAGAAGTCAAGAAGTTATTGGAAGCCAGAATCATCTTCCCAGTAAGACACTCGATGTGGGTCGCCAACCTTGTCCCAGTCAGAAAGAAGAACGGCGAGATAAGATTGTGTGTGGACTTCCGCAATCTCAACCAAGCTTCAGAAAAGGACAATTACCCTCTCCCTCCATTAGATGAAGTACTTCAAATCGTGAACGGATCTCAAATGATGTCCTTCTTAGACAGGTACTCGGGGTACAACTAGGTAATGGTTGATGAAGTAGACCAATTGAAGACGGCATTCACCACCAAGTGGGGAATCTATGCATACAGAAGAATGCCTTTCGGCCTGATCAATGCTGGAGCTACCTTCCAACGGGCCATGGACATCGCTTTCAGAGAACTAGTTGGCAAATGCATTATCATATACATGGACGATCTCACCGTGTTTTCAAAGAGAAGGGAGGATCACGTAGAAGATTTAAGAAAGGTCCTCGAAAGGTGCAGAAGGGATGGAATTTCCCTCAATCTGAAGAAGTGCATTTTCGGCGTGACGGAAGGAAAGCTCCTAGGCCATGTAATATCAGAACAGGGGATATTCATTGATCCTGACTGCGTGATAGCTATATCCAAAGTCGACATGCTTGCCAACAAGAAAGAACTGAAATCTTTCTTCGGAAAGATTAATTTTGTAAGGAAGTTCATTACGGGGTTTGCTGAGATAGTGAAACCCCTGAATGAAATGTTAAAGAAAGATGCCAAGTTAGAGTGGACTCCACCAGCTAGAAGAGCATTCGAAGAGATCAAACAAGCCATTGCTAGGGCTCCGGTCTTAAGCAATCCAGACTATACCAAGCCGTTCTATCTATACTCTTTTGCATCAGAACACACTTGTGCCGGCATTCTCACTCAGAGGATGGAGCAAAACGACGAGCATCCGATTGCATTTATGAGCACTCCATTCAAAGATGCAGAATTGAGATATCCATGCGTCGAAAAGCATGCCTATGCCTCGGTAAAAGCCATCAAGAAGTTCAAGCATTATGTCCTGAGAAGTAAAGTTTATGCCATAGTTCTGGATGTTGCTGTTAAAACACTGTTGATGCAAAATGAACTCGGAGAAAGAAGAGGCAAGTGGGTCGCCACTATCCAAGAATATGATATCGAGATCCAACCCATGAAGATAGTGCGAGGTCAAGCATTTGCCTAGACAATTGCCATCGAAGGACCCGGACTGGTACATTAGACCTATGTGCTGGAAGATGTATCTCCGGATGAGTGGTACCATGACATCGTATATTACTTGCTACACCAAAGATGTCCTGTCCACCTGAAGTCGACTCAAAAGAGGGCTCTAAGATTCCGGAGTCAATGTTTCATGCTCCAAGGAGCAATCTTATTCCGGCAGAACCATGAAGGAATTTACTTGAGGTGCGTAGGAAAGAATGAGGCTGGCTAGATCATGGAACAGTTTCACGACAAATTTGGAACCTGTCACGGAGGAGGATTAGCCACGGCTCACCAAATCTTGAGGGCGGGGTATTATTGGCCGACACTGTTTCGTGACGCCTATCGGCATGTCAAGACCTGCCCCACCTGCCAAGTAGCTGTCGCGAGAGAAAGGAATGCTGCCATGCCTCTTCAGCCTGTATTCGAAGTAAGACCTTTCGCCAAATGGGGACTTGACTTTATCGGTATGATCAATCCACCTTCCTCTGCGCAACACAGGTATATTCTGACCGCTACTGATTATTGCACTAGGTGGTCTGAGGCACTTGCTTTAAAACATTGCACTACTGATGTCGTGATCAAATTCTTAGAGGAAAATATCGTTACCAGGTTCGGATGTCCTCATGCCTTAGTTTGTGATAATGGTTCTGCATATTCATCTTTAAAATTTTCAAATTGGGCTTTTGATCATGGAATAACGTTAAACTTCTCATCAAATTACTACCCACAAGGGAATGGGTTAGCCGAGTCCAGTCACAAAAACCTCATCAACAGGAACATGGAAAAATCCAAGACCCCCTCTTGAGGCCGCCCAGGAAGGGTGGCTTTAGAGGTGATGCATGGAATTTTCATCAAAATGTGTTCTCAGTCTTCAACCTTGCAAGTTAAACTTAGTTTTAGACTCCATCATCACTTCCTAACTCTCTTCAATTGGCAAAACCTCGTGAAAATGTCTTAACTTTCCTTGGGCGGATTTGGAGGCTCTGTGTGGAGAGATTCTCTTGGTGAAGATGACATTGTCCATGACTACCTTGTGAGGCCGCCTAGGCTGGGCGGATTTGGGGGTGAGGTCTGGATTTTGTTCAAAAGGTGTTTTCCACATTTGCTTGCAACTAGACTTGTTCATCATCCTTTCTTCACTCTTCAATTGGCAAACTTTTCTTGATTTTCTCCTTGGGTGGGTTTGGAGTAGGTGCATGGAGATACTCTCATGGACAAGACATAATCCAAGCCCAGATGTTATTCCCGCCTAGACTGGGCGGGTTTGGTAGATGTGCTTGGAATTTCGCAGTTAGACAACTTTTCAGTCTCTGAAATTCAAATATATTTCAAAATATATTTAAGTATATGCCATATACTTCCAGGATGTTTGAGATAGGTCTCGGATCCATTGGATTTGACATGTAGATTCTAGATTTTTAAGGATCCACCAGATTTCAGACTTAGCCATTTCTTCAGGTTTTCAGGATATCAGACTTAGTCGATTTCAGGACCTCAAACATGTGTTAGGATTGATCTCAGGACCTCATTCGCACCCACTTAATCCATCTCAAGCTACCTGGGAGAAAGAGTCATTGTCCAATTTGTGGAGACGTGATTGCATGACACTTCCTACGGACTTCTACAAGCTCAAAATTGCAAAAAAAAAAGGGGTCCCCATTTGCAATGGGGCGATGTGTGATTAGGTCACAACAGTGATCAAGCAAACCTCCCACAAATTTGATTAGCACTTCATGGCCCATAATGTCCTTCCCTAGCTAAACCAGTGCTTGCACACTTTATCTATGCTCTTGCTACAAATGATGCCAATTCATCACCTGCTCTTCTTCATGGCAAATTGGGTAGAATTGTTTTCGAAGCAACTCCTTGAAATCTTCCCACTTGGATATCGGTTCTACCTTCTAAATCTCCAAAGAGTGAGCATAACTCTTGTACCATGTGAGGGCATGCCTGAACAACTTCAACTAGACAAAGAAAATTTATTGATTTAGAGACATCTTGTGAAGGCTGAAATAAACTTCCATTTGTGAAACCCATTGATCGAGCTTCTCTGCACTAATTTTACCATCGTAAGGCTGAATGTCTATTTCTGCTTCAGCTTTGAGGAACCTCCTGGACAATGACTTCTTGCATGTGATCACTCTTCTCGGGGTCACCTTCCAAATGCTCCTTTGGAGTCCCCAGCCTCCCTATCAAGGATAGCATCGTGCTCTCAAGCCCATCAATTTTCATTTCAACATGGGTAATCTTTGCAGCATCTAAATCTAACGATTATCCTCTGCCATATCGTAATCCTTACTCTTCTTAACCAATCTCTTAACTCTATCTTAGGTTCAAAAGGCATTAATTTGGCTTTTCCACTTTACCTTGTGGATGACATCCAGTTGCACAACCTGCAAATATAAAATTTCCAAAGGAAACTACTGCTCGTACACCACTTGATCCATAAACTGGGCCAGCTATGCTGCACTTCAACACATCGGCAATATTGCTTCAATGCAAAGAACTCACTACACTCCCCAACCAGCACTTTCACCATAAAAAAATGGCCATCAAATATATGTGTGCAAACAAGGAATACAGAGATCTAAACATGCATACATGTGGAAAAATAACATGCTAACACTCACAAACCAACAAACATGAATTTACCTGGAGAAAACCCAGTTTGGGTAAAAAGCCTCCAGCCTAGAGAGCCAATTGGCTGCAACAAGCTTACACAAATGTTAAAACAAGCCAATTAGCTGCGACAAGCTTACACAAATGTTAATAGAGCTCAAATACACCTGTAATACACTCCTAATGTGGCTATTCAGCCTCAGCCACTATGCAACAGTCGAAAATGGTATTTTCAATAACCAAAAACAGAGTACTCTCCTCTTTTGCTCCCTTTCTGTCGTTTCAGTTACAAAAATGACATTGCACATATATGAATATCAACATGATTCTCAAGGCTACCATGACATGGTAACTCATTGGGTCCTAAATAAATATCCCCGAGGAATAGCACAAGCTTGTATCTCAAGGGGGTCCAATAAGTCAGTTTTACACACAAGTGCAATACTTGCACCAACATAATAATTTTTGGTTCAAAGTGTTGAAATATTTTTCTTGACATGCCAACCAATTAAATCTCCAAGTTTTCCTCGCTTTTAATTGGATTTGAAAATATGAATGCCAAATTTAGCTTTTGTTTGGAATTTCTTTTGCGTCTGATTCTGACTCAATATATTGCACCAACATAATACTTTTTGGTTCAACGTGTTGAAATATTTTTCTTGACATGCCAACCAATTAAATCTCTAACTTTTCCTTGCTTTTAATTGGATTTGAAAATATGAAGGTCAAATTTAGGTTTCATTTGGGAGTTTCTTTTGTGCCTGATTCTGACTCAATATTTGACTCCAGATGTGTAAATTTTTTGTCAGGGTTACCCTCCTGATGTTTGACTATTCATTTTCTAAAACTGACTGTTATTCCTCAGAATGGGAGCACAGAAGTCTAGTCTTTGCATTTGCAGGCTTCTGCTTGGCTTTGATACCAAAATTACTCTGAATTTTGGTAAATTTTTTTGAAGACTAGTATTCTCCTTTTTGTGGAAGTGCATTTCCTAACACTTGTTGTTATAGGTAAAGTGTGAATTCAAATGAACAAACATAGACCTGAATATTTTATTCCCAAATATTTTCTAACAATGTTTTCAATTCAGAGAAATGAAAACAGGGGAAATATAGGTACCTTCTGAAGGGGGTGGTGAAAGAAATCACATTGCTGCAGTTTCAGGTTACTGGTTAATAACATTGAAATTCTGAAAATCTATTCCCTATTTACATATTGTCACAGAAATGAGTTATATGCTTGTCTCAATATATGGAACCGTTTTCCCTGCAACAAAACATGTTCTTCTCTTGGAGAGAAAGACCTAAAATACTTAAAAATATAGTTACCTGGAGACATGGGGGTATGGGGATGGGTGCATCAATCAAATTAGCATATGTGAGTAAATGAATAAGAAGACAACTATATTATATATAAATGTAGTCACCAGAAATTGTGGGTATGTTGATGGGGATGCAGTCCTCATTCCTATAATGGATGGAGTTTCCTGGTAATTATGGTTATTGCTTAACCTTCCCGAAGCAAAGAAAATACTAAAAAGTTTGTAAGGCTGAAATCATCACAAAAAACCAGGGAAATTATGTATGTGGTTTTGTGCAACTGGCTTGCTTGGAAACATATCAATTGAACATTGGGCTTTCTGGTCATGCCTATTTTTTTTATCATGTTCTAGTTGGGCATCAGCTGCAGATGTCTAGAACCAAAACTATGGGTCCACTAGTTGCAGACTCTCAACAATGATGTTTTTCAATGGCTGAGGCCACATCCTTTGTATGAAATCCAAATTTGTCTCATCCCTAAATTTTTCTAATGAAATTGAATTGGAAAAACGATAGACTAATATTTGTGTGATGGACATCTATAATAAGCAAAAAGGGAGAAGTCAGGAAAAATAACATTAAAGACAATTATATTTTGCATTTCCCATGATGCATGTGGTTGACCTATTGAGCATGTGTACATGATTTATTTTTTCATTAAAATTAACCCACTCCCACAGAATTGATACATGACTTTGAATTCAAATGTTAATAATATTCGTAGGAGTCTATAGTATATACACATGCTGGACCATTTAGTTGATTTAGTGCCTTGTTTTCTAACCAAATTGTATAAACTAGATTTCGTATTTGCTGTCATGCACTATAGAGACTGCAATGTAGTTGTAACGTGTTTCTGTGTTTGTTTACATATCATAAAAAAATTAGAGATTTTGTTGAAAATTTTGTCTTTATGGTAATCAGGCAGATGTGTTTTTGCTGTTTTTCAATTTTTGATCGGTTGATACGCTGAAATATCTATTGTGAGTTTGTTTTGATCTGGGTAGAATGACTTATGCTTAGCAGTGCACTATAAAATCTAAAATCAACGAAGTTTTCAATTTTGTTTCTTTTCTCTCTATTGCAGCTAATTTTTAGGGCATAGGAGTCGGGATTTATTGTTTATGTGAGATCCCATGGTAAACACTGCTCTTACTTGCTGGAATCCCTTTTATTTTGATTTAAATGATAAATATTTTAATCTACTATGGTGTGTCTCATATTGTCTAAGTGTGATCTTGAAGAGTTTTTGTGCTCACTTTGGAATTTCTCAATTGTTTTTTGATTTTGGACACTTATCCTTCTTTTGCATCAATACTAGCCAGAGCTATGATCAAATTTGACATTTTGTATGTAAACTGGCTAGTGGATTAAAAGAGAATAAAATTACTGGTCATATGACCGAGTTTTGTTATCTGGGAGATCAATGGGAGTAATTTTTTATATCCAAGGATATTTCCTGTCTTTTATATATTGGAAAGAAGTAATGCAGTATATGCAAGTTGACTTCTTTAGAACCACTATGTTCCTAGGGAGATGATTTCATGTGTATGGAAAGAAGCAATGCAGTATGTGTGAATCAATTTCTTTAGAACCACTATGTTCCCAGACCAATGGCTTTGATATTTCATGTCTTTTATATATTGGAAAGAAGTAATGCAGTATATGCAAGTTGACTTCTTTAGAACCACTATGTTCCTAGGGACATGATTTTATGTGTATGGAAAGAAGCATTGCAGTATGTGCGAATCAATTTCTTTAGAACCACTACCAATGGTTTTATGTGCACTCTTAGATCAGGGATTGAAGCTGAACTATCTAGATTTTTTATTCTAAGTGTTGCTTGGTCTGACATGTATTTGTTCTTAATTGGTGTAAAATACTATCTTGTAGCTGCAATTTTGGGTGACCCAGTGGTTGTCTGCTCTTCTGGTTTATGGCATGTTTATTGCAAAGTAGTAATGTCAAGAGCTGCAGATTGATCATGTATGGTTGAAATTGTGTAAACTTTTAATTGACAAGATATTTTTTATCCTTGCAGAAAATGAATCAAGTGAAACTGGGGAAACTTGCAAACAAGGTAGTTATTATTCACATTATTTTTGAAAGAATTTGAGACGAGATTATGTTCATGTTGATACTTTGATGATTGGAGGGGATAAATGAAAAAAAATGTCAATCTTTAGCACTTATAATATTTCATTATTAAACATGTAAAGTTGGAACTTATTTTTAAGCAGTTAATTGGAAAATGACAATAGTTGATTGGTTGAAGATCTGAGTTTGAAATGCTTTATGAAATCAATATTTTACTATTTTGCTAAAGCAGGTTTCTAGTTATTTATTAACCAAATATGCATGGTTGGAAGTAGTACAATGTAGTTGTTCAGATGCCTTTTTTTAATTGTAGGATTAATATTCTACAATGCCAGTTTAGCACACTGTGGCATCAGGTGCAGGAATAATCGATCTCCTTCAGCTAAGTGCCAGGTCTGAGGGGCCTGCACACTGCCAAATTTGGTCAAGGCACAATAGCAACCTCATCCCTTTTTTCTGTCGGGGCCTTTGCACTCGGCAAGACTTGATCCCTTGTGGGCTCTTTGTGAGCCATTCAACTTCACCAATAGACTAAGGGCAACTTGACAACTCAGATGGCTTTTGATTGTTATACATGTCTAAGAAGTTCAGGATATATTTCTTTGACATCTATAGTTAGGTGGGAGGGAGCTACGTGGAAGTTAATGGATATTGTCAAAGTAGTTTATTTTTTAATTGTTGGAGTTTTGGACAATTTGTTTGTTAATATTTAGCAATTTAATTAGTAGGAAACAAAATTGCACAAAATGAATTGGGGTGAAATGTTTTTAACTTGTACTAAAAAATATAACTGAACTAGTATTACATTCATGTATTAGCATTAGCCTAGAGCATGCAAACTGCTTTAATATCCATGAATCCAGAGAGTTGCCAAGGTGGAAAGCTCCAAATTCCTAGATTCCAGTCTATTAATAATTCTCACATTACAGAATCAAACTTAACTGAATATTTTGGAATCCTTATTGTTAGAAATGGTAACGGTGTGTGTTTTTGCATTGTAATCCTTTTAGTCAAAGCATTATTTTCTTTTGATAATACATCTTACTTATGTCATTACCAATCCTTGTTAACAGGATAACAAATTTCAGTCAGTTGGCGGAGAATCATCTGACTTGCCATCCACCAAACATCACGGAGCCATTTCCGGCAATGATATCACATTGCTGTCCAGGTCCCAGAAGAAGATGGTTCACAACAAGAAGGTATACAAGTTGATTGAGAAATATGATCAGTTGTTGGTATGCTCGGCAGATAATGTGGGACCCCATCAGTTACAGTCCATCCGTCAGCATCTGAGGCCAAACTCAGTTGTCTTCTTGGGCAAAAATGCAATGATGAAGACAGCCATACAAGCTTTTGCACAAAAGTCTGGGAATATTGTTTATCAGAACATGATACCCTTGCTCGTGGGAAATGTTGCTCTTGTTTTCACAAAAGGTGGCCTGATTGATGCAGTTGTACCCCCTGGAAACACTGTTCTAGAGCTTATGAAGAAGGGAAATAAAGCTGGTTCTTCTGAAACAGATTTGCTTGCCAAGCTTGGTATTCTCCCATTGTCACATGGACTTGTCGTGAAGGCTATGTATGGAAATGGATCAGTATTTGATCCTGCAGTTCTTGATATTGTAGAGGAAGAATTAAAAGAAAAATTTTCTGCTGTTTTTTCTTTGTGGCAACCGGTTCTATCCCTCTCAACAATCCTACATTAGCAGCTGTCCCTTGTTAATTTATCAGTTCTTACAAAAATGTTCAAGTTCTTGCTCTTGCAATGGACCATTCTTTTCACCATGGAGAGGAGTATTTGAAGGATCCAAGCAAGTATGCAGTTGCTGCTGTTTCCACAGCTGTCCGAAATGAAGTGGAAAGGAAACCCGAACCAAAAGAGGAGCCTGAAGAAGACATGGATTCTGGTCTAGACTCTATTTGATTAAGAGTGCTTTGGGCCATACTCTATGGCTGTCGGTAGACTTTAGTCAAAGAGAAGTTTTAATTCGAAAGGAATTCTTATATTCTTCCATTAGGAGATTAGGAATTAGTTAGATAGGGCGCCTATGCTCATCTCTAGTTTTGTAGGCAAATATATTGCTTTTAATTTAGTTTTGCATGTTTACCAAACAAAATTTGAAGACAACTACGAAAAAGATAAAACTTTTCAAATGGGATGGATGACTACAGGAGTGCTCAATATTGTTTTTCCTTTCCAAAATAAGAGGATTAGGCATTTTAATTTGTGGGATTGGACCCATATATGGTGATAAGTCATATTAAGATAATCTCAACCTGTAGTTACTAAACTAAAGGCATCTTTCTTATGTACGTTTGTGATAATTACAAGGAACCCATTTACCACACAAGAATATCTAGATGTTTATTAGTGGGAGGAAGATTATGAGATGTAATCCACCCCCACAATTGGCTTTTCACCCTCTGGCCACTCTCCCCATCACCTTATAATTCACCGTTGTTGTAGAATTCTCACCAACGCAATATTGCAATAATGTTTATATTTTGTGTAAATTATTAAGGCCTTCACATGCATTTTAGTTGGCAGTTTAACTTTTGTTGGATTCTAAAGATTAGGAACCTGATGTAAAAGATAGCATTCTGCAATAGTTACAAAACAGGGCTTGATGTCCCGGGGACAAGACAGATAAAGTGGCATATCATGATGGTTGTGTGGTTCTCATAAAATTTAGTGAGAAATAGTCATTTAATTTAATTATCAAGCAATAAAACATATCATTGAAGAAATATAACTTTGGACATAAGCATCCATGTTAAAGAGTGCCCTAGAGAAAATATTTTTAAAATGATTCTGATCAACAAAAATATCTTTTGATTTGGACAAGTTGGGTGGGTTCCCTCAAAGTTCTTTGGAATAATTTGGTTTCAAACCACCCTAACTTTGGGCTGGTTGTTTTGTGGGCTTTTATATTCTTTTGTTAGTCTTTTGTTGTAGTGTGGTTGTTGTGCTGATGGTGTCTCGCACTTGTTCTTCATAGTTGGTTGGGCCTCTTCTCGCTTTATCTTTTTTTTTTTTAAACAAGGGTTTGGGCCCTTTCAAAATCCTTGCTTACCATAATAAAAAACAAAAATATCCTTGAAGCCATTGTATCAATAATATTTTTAACTAATATTATTGGAGTTAAAATAGTTTAATTATATTCAATATATAATGTTTTTTATTCTATTACATAGTTCTCATACGTCCTTTGGCTATAATTGCTACTCATTGTATGCAAAGATGCCCTCAATTGCAGTTTGAAAGAAGAATACTTTAGAGAAGTTCGTGTAAGGCATTTCACTCTTTCAAACTGTTGCGTCCAAGTTTATGCATTGAAATCTACAGACGTGGAGAAGGCAACATATGAAGAAGAATGTGCACGGGGTATGGATTTGTGCTGAGTATGATGAGATTGGAAGGTGTGAGGCATCTTCCAATGCAGCGTCCCAAATCAAGCTGAATGTATGAGAGATTTGGTCATAGTAGAAGAACAAGGTGACGCCTTGAGTGGAGAAGTAAAGCATAAACAAAGTGTGTGATGAAATCTAGCATGCAGGCCGATGCTGGGAAGAATAAAGTTGGTGGGCAACTATATTAGGTTTGCAGGAAATCCAGTTTGGCGTGGGATGTGTAGGTTGAGCGCAGTGACAAGGTGTTTGGAGATGTAAGGTTAAGGTTTGATTTATTTTATTTACTTCAAATTTACTTATAGTGATGTTTAAATTTCAAAAACAAATGTTGGCACAAATAACATATACTATTTTTGGTTAGTAGAAGATTATTAAGGTGTGGCCAGTCTGGAAGGTTGTGGGTTCAAATAACATAGAATGTTTTGAGGCAATACATTCAATATTATATTGAAAGTCTTAAATCAAAATGAAATAAATTGCATATGCTTTTTGATGAAGAGAATGAAATTGTTGTTGTTTGGAGAACTTCATTGTAAAGGAGGCAATCTAAATTTGAAAACCAAAAGATTATAATTTGAATAGAAACTAGTATGTACAAGAAGATGCATGTAAGATTGTGGTGGTTAAGTCTTCAAACTCAATCATCAACAATTATGTTTCAAATTTGACAAGCAAATTGGTGTTAAAATGTAATTGGTATGATTTGTAGTGGAGAAATAAGGTGTTATCAATTGCATTTGAATTTTGATAATGTTCAATTGCATTATGTTATCAATTGCTTGTGTTTTTGTGTCATGTCCCTATACTAGTGATTTATAATTGAATCGATTATGCATTATTCATTGTAAATTGATATAGACTAAATATATTTGAATAAAGAATTAAGTATTATATAAGTCCTTAAAAACAATATTATAAATTAATATAAATATAATATATAATATATTATTTAGATGATTAACAAGATATATTATTAATATAAATATAAATATTAAATATTATTATATAATAATATAAATTATAATTATCAATATAAACATAACTATTAAATATTATTATTATTATAATAATAATATATGGTTATTAATAGATTATTAATATAATAAAATGAAAGGTAGCGAATCTAATATGGCCAGCCCTTTTCATAGTAATCAAAGCAATCGCTGTTATTAATAGGCTGTTATTAAAACAACGATTCATATATATATAAGGCAGTTAATAAACAAAAAGGACCTAATGCAAATGTTATTAGTGGCTGTGCTAAGGCAGCGATAAGGCATGTCCTTGAACGGATGTGTCTATTGGTTGCAACTGAAGATAAATATGGCATTGATGGAGAGCAAGTTAAATAACAATCAGAAATATTTTTGATTTCTGAGAAAATTAGATCTAAATATTAAGTTGCAACAGCATAAACCTTCAAGAGTTAAAGGTTGCAAGGTAAGTATTATATATATATATATATAGATATGACATTATATTTATTGTGATGAAGGCTATATATATATAATTAAAAGATTATTGTGAGTATCATTACACATGTATATGCAAGCATTATGAAATTTGTTATGGAATATAGATTGCATTTATAACACTTTGGTATGCTCAAACTCAAGGCCTATCTATTTCTATTGCCGTCAACTTGTCAGTGAGTGGCGTGGTGTTGCTAGGGAGAGGTGGAGTAAATCCAACCATTGAGTTGGTGTCATCGCGCCCTAGGCAAGTAAATCCCCATCCATGGTTGAGGATTAGAAGAGAAATGAGGATTGAGACTTGAGCATAGCTAATACATAATGTGATCATTTGGTATGATGAAGTATATCGAAATATGTTCAAGTTAATTCTTAGTTATTCCTATTGCCTACAAGCTTAGGAGAGGCGGAGTAAATCCAATCCATGAGGTGGTGTCATCGTGCCCTAGACAATTTAAGTTGTTAGGGAGAGGTGGAGTAAATCCAATCTTGAGGTGGTGTCATCGCGCCCTAAACAAGTAAATCTCCATCCAAGGTTGAGGAATAGAAAGGAAATAAGGATTAAGACTTGAACATAGTCAATATTGAATTGTGTTATGAATTGAATTGAATGTGGATTATGCTATTGTTTATGTTATACTATTATAGATAAGTTCAATATTATCTTGATTGAGTGACCTTTAATAGTTTTAATGTCCCTTTCTAGTGATATTATTGTGTGTAAGAAAAGAAATAAGGAATATCCTAAAAGGGGACATTACATTTTGAGGCTTTCAAAGGCTCACATGCGACATCAAGTAGATAAAGTGTAAGCATATCCAATTGGAGGTTGGAGGAAAACAAAGGCCAGAGGTTTTTCTCATCTCGAGCTAGCTTCTCACTCATAGATGACACATTGCATGATAAGCACCATCAATTTGTGTCCCTTCATGGTGCAAGGGAGGGCTTGGCGATTCTTGTGGGTGTAATTTGTGTATTCACTGCAGTGTATTTCCTTTTGTACATTGAAGGAGAGATTTGGTTCCCATAGCATTGGGGGAGGGATATTGACACTTTCGTGTTGGAGACAACCAAGATCAACTAGCAAAACTAAGAATACTTTCACAAACAATATTGCTCATAATAAGCCTAAAATGATATTGACAAAAGTTGAATAAAATGTACATCAGAGCCTTGCTTAAATAGACAAGAGAGAGGAGGAAGGAAGGTCGAACTCAACCACTGACTAACCTCCAAAAGATGGGACACTTGTCTAACTCACATGACATGTGTGAGGGCAAGTGGCAAGTCAAAAAATGAAATAGGTGTCTCATATGTATGAGGACATGTGTCTTCACCACATGAGGTGAGACAACTTTCTAAAAAGCTAAGTAAACTTAAGCTATGTGTGAATAGGACTTCAACTAGGTAGACTAGAAACTAGCTAGTTAGATAAAGCCACTATTTACACTAACACCCCCCCTTAAGTGTAGCTTAGGGAGAAGCTCTACAAAGACGGGTCCCGACTACTATGCCATGTTAGGTACCCATGTACAAACAATTTCTCGAGATCAGAGAAAAAGAGAAAACCCTGTGGGAAAAACCCCTCTCCAAAAGAGAAATGATACAAATAGAATGTACAAGTGAAGAAGAAGAAGAAGAAAGTAGGACTAATGATGACCCCCCAAGGACTACTTCTAACACTAAAGTACAATACATGTTCCCCCCATAGGAGAGAAAAGATGAGAAGGTCAATGTGACCCCCCACATAAATGTGAAGAAATGAACTCCATGCGAATAGATGGTTCCTCCCAATATTGATATGAGAAGACTAACCATGCAACCTCCCCTCAAAATACCTCATGTAGTGTGTGTAGAAGCTTGACACTGGATGTTGAAGATGATCCACGAGCACTGAACCACATTTCTCCCCTTAGGAAGAAAAAGAACCAATGAAGTGTGCAAAGAACCTTCCCATTCTTGATAGGAACATGTAGGAAGAAGGATGAATGTCTATGAATTCCACACATGACCCAAAGGCATAAATGTATCTCTTGAAAATTGCTCAAAGGTCTCCAATCCATTTGTCAAACTGTGACTGAAGAAGAGGAGTATGAAGAACAATTTGTGAAGAATAATAAGGTGATGCAACTCCGTCGAAGCTGTCATCAAAGGTGAACTGAATATCCTCAATGGTGTCTTCCAAACTGCAAGGCGAGATTCTATGAAAAGACACGAAATGTTGAGTAGATATGCATCCCAATATAGTGGATTTGAAACAACAATAACAATGTCCTAATTCAATAAATGATTGTAAGTCAATCTGAATGTAACATCAGGAAATGGTTTGCCAATCTTACAGAAGAGTTTAAAGGTAGCATGTGAGAAATGAGAACACATTTCATCTCCATGTTGATTACTCGCACAATAGGTACATTTGATTTTGTAGTTATTAGACATGATCTAATTATGAGCAAAAATCAATGTAGAAATGCAAGATTGCCCCCCTTGATATGATTATGACTGATTTAGAAGCCCCCATAGAAAGATATGCAAGAAAAATTACAACTTGTTGAAGATCGGATGCTAAATCGATCATTTATAATTTATGGCGATTTTCCAAAATGTGCAATTTGAATCTTAAATTTATTTACAATTTTGAGTTCCTTGCAAAATTTTGAGCACTTTGAAAAAAAAAGTGCCAATTTTTTGATAATGTGGGCAAAAGTTATGCCTTGTCGAAAATTATGATTACAATGAGTAACCATTCAAAAAAGCAAA
The DNA here is from genome assembly GCA_027924645.1 of Cunninghamia lanceolata. NCBI lineage: Eukaryota > Viridiplantae > Streptophyta > Pinopsida > Cupressales > Cupressaceae > Cunninghamia > Cunninghamia lanceolata. The sequence goes on along the minus strand of BSBN01000290.1, from coordinate 12,477,993 downwards.
AAAAAAAGTTTGATTTTGCCACATTGAAGTACATAGAAAGACTTTTCCATTGACTATAATTTTGTGAAATTTCACCTCCATGGGCGAAAGTTGTCGCAAAATGAAAAAAAAAAGGCCTACTTGAGGCACTCTAGAAGAGCCCTATTGATCTTCAGCTAGCAAAAAATGCTAAGTCTGACTATCTAGTTTAAGCACTAGTGGTTACAAATTATGTTAATGTTACAAAGATTGTTGAGGTTACTAATAGAGTAACATAAAATGTTGTTGTAACAAAAAGAAGTTAACAATCAGTTAGCGCCAAACCATAAATGTTAACCTTTGATGTGAGTGATGAGCACACGGTGATACTGAGAGGGGGGGGGGGGGGGTGAATCAGTATCTAATAATCTTTTACTTTCGCAAACTCAATTAATTACATCAACTACACATATGTAAGATCTAACAATTAAGTACACAATGAGAACACACAATTTACGTGGAAACTCTTTTGAGAGAAAACCACGACACAATATTGCTTATATTTATATAACTTCTTTCTTGTAGGCTCCAACCTACTTCACACCAATTTCCACTTGACATAATTATAGGCACCAACCTATTGGAAGCTTCAACCTAGCAAGAGGCTCCAACCTCTACTTGATAGACTCCAACCTATTAATTCTTCAATGGCTGATATTGTATACTTCTTCATAGAATCTTCCTCTCACAAATCTAATTACAACTCACACAATCTCCTTCTTTCAAATCTGATCACTATCATACACAATATCTTTCAGACATCTAATCACAACTTTCGATTATGGATGATGCATATATTTACTTCATGAATCTGATCCCAACTCATGCACTATACTTCCTTCACAAATCTACTATAAATCATGCACACATTTGATCATACATATCTTATAAATCTTCCTTCATGTCTGCTCTTAATCTCCACATATATTTGTCATATATATTTATGCATTTTTCCTTTCATACATGGGCTGTATATATAATCAATATAGATCTGAATTACACTTTATTTTCTACCCTTTATTCTTTTTCTAACTCTGCTCTAAAACTCAAAAAATATTCATTTTAAAATTCTTGCTTTCTAACCACATCATCTCCCACACTTTATATTCTTCCAAGTGAGGCAACCATTATGAATGGCTATGTCTTTCTAAAAATACAACCTTTAATTAAAATGGCACCCCTTCACAAATAAACAGTTGCCTCTTATCTTTAAATGAATAAGACTTTTTGTATATTCACTGTTGTCTTTTATAACTTGATCATTAATCACATTGAACTTGTTATTAACAAGAGATGCATTGCGTTAGGTTCCTGCCATTGTAATGTTGAATAAAATGAATGACATTGTAATTGATTAATGTAAAGATTGATTTTAATTTGTTGATCCTTGTAATACCTAAACAAGCCAATGCAAAAAATGATGTCCTCCAGATTATGCTTATAACAAGGGAATGACACTATAAGTCGAAAATATAACAAAGAATTTCTTCCCATAGTACATTTCGCTGTGAAACAAATAGTGCAATCTAAAGTATGGAAGATACCCTACCTCCATTTACCATATGACAATGATGATTGTAAAAGAATGTTTGAATTTGATTCATTGTAAACAAAACATTAGTCTTGAAGTTCTCGCCATTGCTCATAGGCCATGCCATGTTCTATATGATTGTGTTGGGATGTTCCTTTCTAGAATTTCATGTGTGTTGTACTAGAGATTTATTTGGTGAAGTCTCCTTATGTTGACAATGTTATATGGTTTGTCTATGGCTACAACAACTTTATGTTGGATCTGCCAATCTGGAAGTGTTGATATTTTAATTGCTATGCCTAGCTAGATTGAAACGTGGCTATGCTAGCATTGCATTTGACTAGCTTCCTAAGTGTTATATTGGATTCTCACTTAGAAGTTGATATACTATGCCACACCTTAGCAAGCTTATGCTTGGTTTAAAATATGTTTATGCATTAGTATTTCCTTCAATGTCATACATTGGTTACTTTAAAGAAGATTCTTAAGCTATTTTTTAGAAAAAGTTCTCTAATGAAATAATATGATTAATCATGTTATAGTATTATAACTTATTATTTTATTATTTCATTATAAATTAAAAGTATTAAGCTCCTACCACATTATTTCATTCAACAAGATACCCCCAATGCAATTCAACACATCAGTCATGAAGTTCTTTACTCTTAATATTAGACTGATTTGGACATAATATTAAGCTTAGGTTTGTGCCATATCATTTCATTTATAATACCAATCAAAATATTTAGCTATAGAATTTAATAGTAGTTCCCAACATATCCACAATGCATATGTTAACATCCAACAAACTAGGCAGTGCTTAATATTAGGGCTAATTATATTGAATTGTATAATTATTATTTCGTATTATATTTGCTATGATATTTACTATGGTATAAAATTGATATTAATTCAAAGTAATTTAAAGATAACATAATTGACTATCATATCTATTAAAACATATATGAAAGCAATAATAACCTATTCAAGGATCTTGCATAGGTCATCTCTTACTCTAGTACAATGGTTACATTGGGTGACAATGTCTTCAAAAATTCTACCTTATGGGTGTCTAATATGCAACATCATAGAGAGAGTAGATAAAATATATACCCTACTTGTTTACATGTAAGGAAAGGTGGCTTTTCTCTTCCCATCTATTAGTGCTTCTTGTGGCTTCAAATGCATCCGTGGAGGTCCCAAGTGATCCTCACATATGGAGGGCCTCTAGGGCTTGTAGCTAATAATTGAAACAATATAGGCCATTGTAGGCCTTATATTATGTTGAAATTTATTATGAGAACTTGGTTCTTTCCTTCAAGCCCTTTTAATATTGTTTGGCTTGATGTATAATATGAGAATTTTACAAATAGACAAATACCATTGAAGACTTTAAAAGTAGATAATGTGTACTATGCTATCACTGTAAGCTAGTTGAACCCTAGGTAATAGTGGGCATAGGCCCAAGCAGGAGTTTATTAAGGACTAGCCATTGCCTTAACAAAATATGGTTTTTTATTGCTTAACTTAGGTCATGTACTTTCCTTAGGTGGTGCAGGAGCACCAAGGCTCAATGCAGCCTATACATAGCCTTTTTGATTTGTCAATTTTGAGTTTGCAGCATGTGGTTTTGTCTTAGGAGTTTTTTTTTAGTTTTCTGAAAATGCATTGGCGGGAGAAGCCTTTACTTTTGATCGGCCTATCGGCCCAAGTGAAATACAAGTCAAAGAATGTATGTTTGAAGGTGTTCGGCATTGGTTCAACTGATATGCATTGGTCACTTTGTTGAAGGGTTGAACCTCACCGTTGAACCTCACCGTTGAACCCCGCCGTTGAATCTCGCGCCAAGGTTCAATGGTTCAACAGGTTCATCAATATGGAGTGGTGAAGTTGGAATCGTTGGTCACTTTGTTTAAGGGTTGAACCTCGTCGTTGAACCTCACCGTTGAACCCTGCCATTGAACCTCGCACCAAGGTTCAATGGTTTGGCGTAAGACGTATGATCGGGAGAGATGATAAAAGTCTCACCGATAGACATTGTTTGGGCGATGGAAAGTTTGCAAAACTCAAAGGCATCGGTAAGAAAGTAACTGTTGGGCAGCGAGGATTAACTTATGCCAATAGTCATCAGTTTTGCCGATAGAATGTGTCGGAGAGACATCATGGTAAGTCTGGCTGCCAGCCAAGAAAATGCAGAACTGAACCGGGTAGTTGGAATATGAACCGGTCTGGTAACTGAACCGTCCTGTAACGGACATGAGCTAAACTATAAAATGTAGAATTCTTTCTGTAAGGGGTTGGGAGAGAAAAAGGAAGAAGAGAAGAATTTTGGAGTTGAAAACATTTTGATGTAAGAAACAGTTTTGAATAAAAATCCAATTCATTTGTTCGATCAATATGTGTATTTTTGTACAGTTTTCAGTTTGTTATTTTGAAGTAGATTAGTTATTTCTTTTCCTGCAATTTTGTTCTCTTTTGCAAACCATGACTCTGTATTGATGATTCCTCAAGTTCCGCTGTACAGTATGGAGGCCATCAAGCAGAGTCATGTTTTTTGTTTGTTTTTCTTTTGTGGGGTGATCGAATGGTCGACCAATGGAAATGCACACTTGTCCTAGGCGAGTTCTGTGAGAAATTTGGCTAGTTAGACAAGTAGGAGAATAGGACATTGCAGGGGTGGAAAACAAGAGATTGCAGATAGTGAGTGCCAAGCAGTCAAGACCTTGACCCAGAGAGGAGGGCTGACAACAGACTCTGAAAGGCAAGTAGCATTGATAGCATAAAATTTGGAAGTACTGGAGACAGATAGTGCGTCTCATACCAAGTAGGGTGGTCTGTATTGAAATTGCAGACTAGTTGAGTCTTCCATCTCTGCAAGATGTCTGTTAGCACATTGAATTGGTAGGGAGGCTAGTGTTGTCAAACAGTCTTGTACACCTATAGGATACAGAGCAGGTAGCCTAGAGTCCTCCCTATCAAATTGGTATCAAAGCCATAAGATTTGGGTTATTCCTAGATTGGAATAGAAGAGTTGTATGTCATCACTGAGTTCAAATGAGTCTGTAGGTTCATCCAAGAAAATGGTGACTAATGCAGAGTTAGCAAAGAAGGTTGAGGATCAAGAAGAGGAAAATAGATTCCTACAGGAAAGATTGGCAGCAATGGAAAGTAGACTGGGTATAATGATGGAGAAGACTGAAGAAGTCAGGCAAAAAGTAAACAAGGAAAAAGGTGTGTCTATAGAAGATGAAGAGCCCACACCTGATCCTAAGTTGGAAGAAGAACCATTCTTGAAAGCTTTGAAAGCAATGAGTGGTAAAACATTGGAAGGAGTACCACTTTTCAGTGGGAAAATGGACCCAGATTTGGTCATGGAGTGGATAGAAGGACTTGAAAATCACTTTGAATGTGATGGTGTAAGCGAGGCACAGAAAGTAAAGGTGGCCAAATCCAGACTCAGGGGAGCTGCCTTAACCTGGTGGAAATTTGTGCAGACTGAAAGAGCAAAATAAGATAAGAAGCCCATAGCTACTTGGAAGGGAATGGTAGCTAAAATCAAAGAAGCATATATGCCAGAAGATTATGAAATACAGCTACACTGGAAGAGACAGAATCTGAGACAGAAGGAATTAGATTTCAGTGCATACACTGAAGAATTCCAAAAGCTATGCTTAAGGTCCAAAGTAATGGAGGATGAAAGCATAAAGGTAGCAAGGCACCTTAACGGTTTGAAGTGGAATATACAAGAAGAAATCAGTTTGTTGTGTCCTACAATAGTGCAAAAATGCTATCAGCTGGCACTGAAAGTGGAGGAAAAGAACAAGAGGAAACAAGACTCAAATAGCAAAGGAAGAGGAAGAGGCAGAGATAACAGAGGACACAGAGGAGGTTTTGGTGGAAGGAATGCTAACAATAGATCCCAGGCAGAATCAAAACTCACAGAGCAGAGTGGGGAGTCGAGTGGTAGAGGAAACCACAGAAGAAGAGGATCTAACAGAGGAAGGTCAGGAGGATCAGGCAGAGGATCCTATTTCACCACCATGAAGTGTTACAACTGTGGTAATCTAGGTCATCTAGCGTATAGGTGTCCAGAAAAGACCACATCCTTTTCTCAAGGAGGTGATAAGAGAAATCACTATGTCCAAGATAATGCATCCAGCAGCCAGTCACGTGAGGTCAGTCTGAACTCAGAAGATGGAGAGACCCTGATGATAAGGAGAACCTTGATGAAGGAACCGGTAAAGTCTGAACCAAGCTAGAGGAGAGCACTATTTAGAATCAAATGCAAGATTTTGAATAAGGTATGTAAAATTATCATAGACTCAGGATCTACTGATAATATTATTTTTGATGAGGCGGTTAAGAAATTGAATTTGAAAAGAATAACTCATGCAAACCCATATAGAGTCACATGGTTGAATAAGGGTCAACATGTGGTAGTGAATGAACAAAGTTGGGTAGAGTTTAGTATAGGTGGCTATAAGGATAAGGTATTATGTGATATACTACCCATGGATGCATGCCATCTCTTATTGGGCAGACCATGACAGTATGACCGAAAGGCAATACATGATAGTGAGAAGAATGCCTATTCTTTTTAGAAGGATGGTGTCACCTATAAGATTTAGTCATTGGAGGATGAAGATGCAGTTCAGAAAAAGAGTCCTAATATCTTGGTTGTGAGTGGAAAAGTGTTTCTGAGTACTCTTAAGGAGGATGGTATTGGTTATGCCATCATAGTAAGACCAAAAGAAGGACAACAGGATAAGAAGACAGAGATTGCCAAAGAGGTGCAGCCTATACTGGAGAAGTATAAAGGCATAATCAGTGATGGTACACCAGCCACATTGCCTCCACAGAGAGCAATAAGCCATCAAATAGACCTGATTCCAGGGGCATCTTTGCCAAACAAGGCACCTTACAAGATGACTCCAGATCAGCACAAAGAGATTTCCAGGCAAGTGCAGGAGTTGCTAGATCAAGGATTGATCAGGAAGAGTATTAGTCCTTGTGCAGTACCCACAGTGTTGGCACCGAAGAAAGGAGGATCATGGAGATTATGCACAGATGCCAGGGCCATAAACAAAATAACTATAAGGTATAGATTCCCAATTCCCAGAATTGAAGATCTCATGGACTATATTGGAAAAGCAAAGTACTTCGCCAAGATAGACTTGAAGAGTGGTTACCACCAAATAAGAATCAAGGAAGGTGATGAGTGGAAGACAGCCTTCAAGACCACAGAAGGACTATATGAGTGGCTTGTTATGCCATTCGGTCTATCAAATGCACCTAGCACCTTTATGAGACTCATGAATGAAGTCCTAAAGGATTATATTGGTAAATTCATAGTTGTATTTCTAGATGACATTCTAATTTTTAGTCAGACCAAGGAAGAACATCTAGAACATGTAAATACTATTTTGCAAAAATTACATGATGAACAACTAACCATCAATTTGGAGAAGTGTGAATTCATGAAGCAGGAATTGGTATACCTTGGTTTTGTGGTGTACCAGGGAGAATTGAAGATGGACAAGTCAAAGGTAGAGGCAATCTTGAGCTGGCCTACTCCCAGAGCAGCCACAGAGGTGAGAAGTTTCCATGGCTTAGCCCAGTTTTACAGAAAGTTTATCAGAAATTTTAGTGGAATATGTGCACCCATGTTGGATACAATTAAGGGTGGAATGAAAGCAAAATTCAGTTGGACACCAGCTGCAGATAGAAGCTTTGAAAGGTTCAAGAAAGAGGTAGCAACACAACCTGTTTTGTTATTGCCCAGTTTTGATAAGCTATTTACTATTGAATGTGATGTAAGTAATATAGCTGTAGGATCAGTGCTAAACCGGGAAAACAGACCTATAGCCTTTTTCAATGAAAGGCTGAATGAAGCCAAGAGTAAGTACTCTTCGTATGACTTAGAGTTGTATGCTCTAGTCCAAGCACTTAGGAAGTGGAGACATTATCTCCTACCTAAAGAATTTGTTGTCTACACAGATAACCAAGCTCTGAGTTTTCTAAACTCATAGGATAAGTTAAGTAGCAGGCATATCAAATGGATGGAGTACCTGCAATCTTATACCTTTACAATTAAGCATAAGAAGGGGCAGCTGAACAGAGTTGCAGATGCTTTGAGTAGAAGATTGCTCACAGTGCAGGAAGTGCAATTGAAGAGCATTGGGATTGAAGATTTCAAGAATCTTTACCAAGATGATGAAGATTTTGTTGAGGCATACAAGGTATGTCAAGCTTTTGAGAATCACTTTCACAGTGAGTTTGTAGATTTCACCTTGCAGCAGGGATTGCTATTCAAAGGTGGACAATTATGTGTGCCAAGGGGATCTATGAGAGAAAATCTCATACAGGAGAAGCACAATGGCAGTCTGAGTGGCCATTTTGGTCTGAACAAAACACTGGAGCTAGTCCAAAGGTTCTATTATTGGCCGAGGATGCACAGAGACATCAGAAGGTATGTAGAGCAGTGTATCGTATGTCAGAAGGCCAAGGGAACCACTTCAAATGCAAGACTGTACCAACCCTTGCCCATTCCTTCCAGGCCATGGGAATGTGTAAGTATGCATTTTGTAGTTGGTTTACCTAAGACTAAGACTGGTTATGATAGCATATATGTAGTTGTAGACAGGTTTAGCAAGATGAGTCATTTTATTCCCTGTAAAGTGACTCATGATGCCAGTCACATAGCACATTTGTTTTTCAAAGAGGTGATCAGAATTCATGGGCTACCAACAAGTCTTGTGTCTGACAGAGATGCTAAATTCATGGGGCATTTCTGGAAAATGTTGTGGCAGAGATTGGGAACAAATTTGTCTTTCAGTTCAGCATATCACCCACAGACAGATGGTCAGATAGAGGTGGTAAACAGGACATTGGGCAACCTGTTAAGGTGTATAACCAAAGAATATGGATAGAGTTGGGATCTTGTCATTCATCAGGTAGAATTTGCCTATAATGACAGTGTGAATAGGACTACTGGTAAGAGTCCATTCAAAATAGTCTATGGAATGCATCCCAGAGGAGTATGTGAGCTCAAGAATATGGGAAACATAGAGAACAGAAGTGGACATGCAGAGGATTTTGCACAATCCATGAAAGAAGTGCATGAGCAGGTGAAGAAAACTTTAACAGAGAACACATAGAAGATCAAGGACAGAGTAGATGCCCACAGAAGGGATATTAAGTTTGAGGTTGGTGATCTGGTTATGGTGCACTTGAACAAAGCCAGAATGTAGAAAGGAATGCCAACCAAATTGTAGATGAGGAGGATTGGTCCTTGCAGAATTCTGAACAAGTATGGAAATAATGCCTACAGAATTGAATTGCCAGAAGACTTGGCAATCTCACCAGTGTTTAATGTCCAAGACCTGGTGCCATACCGGGGTCCTCAGTCAGCAGCAAATGGATCCATTTCAAAGAAGGAACAGACAGTCAAAGATGTGACTTTGCCACTAAAACCCAAGCTACAGGCAGAGAGAATACTGAATTCAAGAGTACAGAAGCAAACCAGACATGGTGTCTACATGGAGCATTTGGTCAAATGGAAGCAGTTGCCTGAAGCAGAAGCTACCTGGGTTGCAGAGTCAGAATTCAAAAAGAGGGGCATTGATTTTGCCTCATTGTCACCGGAGGTGACCTAGCTTCTTTCCACACAGGGGGAGTATGGTGTAGGAGCACCAAGGCTCAATGCATCCTGTACATAGCCTTTTTGATTTGTCAATTTTGAGTTTGCAGCATGTGGTTTTGTCTTAGGAATTTTTTTTTAGGTTTCTGAAAATGCATTGGCAGGAGAAGCCTTTACTTTTGATTGGCCTATCGGCCCAAGTGAAATGCAAGTCAAAGAATGTATGTTTGAAGGTGTTCGGCATTGGTTCAACCGATATGCATTGGTCACTTTGTTGAAGGGTTGAACCTCGCCGTTGAACCTCACCGTTGAACCCTGCCGTTGAACCTCGTGCCAAGGTTCAACGGTTCAACAGGTTCATCAATATGGAGTGGTGAATTTGGAATCGTTGGTCACTTTGTTGAAGGGTTGAACCTCGTCGTTGAACCCTGCCATTGAACCTCGTGCCAAGGTTCAATGGTTCAGCGTAAGACGTATGATTGGGAGAGATGATAAAAGTCTCACCGATAGACATTGTTTGGGCGATGGAAAGTTTGCGAAACTCAAAGGCATTGGTAAGAAAGTAACTATCGGGCAACGAGGATTAACTTATGCCGATAATCATCAATTTTTCTGATAGAATGTGTCGGAGAGACATCATGGTAAGTCTGGCCACCAGCCAAGAAAATGCAGAACTGACCCGGGCAGTTGGAATACGAACTGGTCTGGTAACTGAACCATCCTGTAATGGACATGAGCTAAACTATAAAATGTAGAATTCTTTCTGTAAGGGGTTGGGAGAGAAAAAGGAAGAAGAGAAGAATTTTGGAGTTGAAAGCATTTTGATGTAAGAAACAGTTTTGAATAAAAATCTAATTCATATGTTCGATCAATTTGTGTATTTTTGTATAGTTTTCAGTTTGTTATTCTGAAGTAGATTAGTTATTTCTTTTCCTGCAATTTTGTTCTCTTTTGCAAACCATGACTCTGTATTGATGATTCCTCAAGTTTTGCTGTACAGTATGGAGGCCATCAAGCAGAGTCATGTTTTTTGTTTGTTTTTCTTTTGTGGGGTGATCGAATGGTCGACCAGTGGAAATGCACACTTGTCCTAGGCGAGTTCTGTGAGAAATTCGGCTAGTTAGACAAGTAGGAGAATAGGACATTGCAGGGGTGGAAAACAAGAGATTGCAGATAGTGAGTGCCAAGCAGTCAAGACCCTGACCCAGAGAGGAGGGCTAACAACGGACTCTGAAAGGCAAGTAGCCTTGATAGCATAAAATTTGGAAGTACTGGAGACAGATAGTGCGTCTCATACCAAGTAGGGTGGTCTGTATTGAAATTGCAGACTAGTTGAGTCTTCCATCTCTGCAAGATGTCTGTTAGCACATTGAATTGGTAGGGAGGCTAGTGTTGTCAAACAGTCTTGTACACCTACAGGATACAGAGCAGGCAGCCTAGAGTCCTCCCTATCATTAGGACAAGAATGTTTTCAATTATCCTTCAAGTGGATAGAGAACATTAGAACTCATCCCTTTGTTTGTTATTCTTCTAGTATGTATTTAAATATTATGGTTGCCATTGGAGTAGAAATCAGTTTCTTTTGGGACTTAAAAAGACATTAATTTTCTAGAAATGGTTCAACATTTATGTCTGAGAGGTTGCTACAAAATTATAATTATTAACGCTTGTTTCTAGTGCATTTCTAAGGATTTTGATAGCATTATCAAAATCATAATATTGGTGCCACACTTTAAAGTTCTCTATTGTCCATTATGCATGAGCAAAGTTTACACCATTTAAGAGAAATATAATTACTAGTTCAAAGGATCAAATGTTTTTTTTTAAAATTAGCTTTAAAAAATGACTAATTTTGTAGGAACAACATATTAGCTGGGCAAACCATCATTTTAGATTTGTAGTATAGATGGAGAGATATCAGCTCATTGTACTAACTTGTTATCAATTTTCTACACATTTTTCTCTCTTAGTTGAGTTCTCAATATGATAGAAATTTTAGGGTGAGAAATGGCGGGAGAGCTAGGTGGAGCTTCAGAACTAGGAATTGGAGTACCCAAATCATGGCCGGTAGCAAAAGTAGCAATGAAAGGTGGGTCAGATTGACCCATTCTACTTTGTCATGCCCTATTTGTAATCCTTATTTAAATGTAGAAGAAAAGTATTTATTATTATTTTGTTTGTACACTTGTTAGGTGGACATCTAACATTTCAACTATTATTTACATATTACCCAAAGATGCTCCAGTTTGCTTTCAAATATAAAGAATTTACTCTATTAGTATATTGCCAGTAATTATAATTATTACTATTTGGTCTTCTTTTTGTAGAAAGGACATATCTAGCTTTACACCTGCCATTTGCATTTGCTTGAAAATCTCTAAAGCTTTTTCAACAAATCCATTTTGTGATTATCCTACAACCATTGCATTCCATGAAATTCCCCGCTCCCCCGTGAGGTACCCTGCCAAAGGCTAGCGGGCTAGCGAGCATTGCTCGGTATCCTCCGCACTACCACAGTCAACCAAACTGATTGTTGCGGGGTGTGGGTATCACCATTTGGAGCTTTTTCTATGCTTCCACATTTTTCATACATGTCTACCAGAGTATTTCCAACTACAATATCAGACAAAAATCCCCGTTTCATCATGCTTTGATAGAGGTCCATATCATGTTCCAATGTTCCCATTTTGGCACAGGCAGGGAAGATGCTGGCAAAGGTTTGTGGAGTCTGGCTTTACACCTGCCATTTGCATTTGCTTGAAAATTTCTAAAGCTTTTTCAACAAATCCATTTTGTGCGTAACATACCGTGTAATCAAGAGACTTTCAATTGAACAAATTCATGGGTGGACAAATTCTGTTGTTTAATGACAATATGGCATGACAGTATTTTTTTTTAGATCATGAGGCTGAGGGCTCAAACACAAGGCTAAGTTCAAGTTTAGCTGCAGAGAAATTCTCCAGACAAGAATAACCAGTAATTGCAGGAGGAATCATCCTAGCCTACAAACAATATAGGCCCAACAGTGTCACCTCTGCAAACACAGAAAGATGGTTTGTCCTTACCAATCTAGTGTTGGCTCAAAATCATTCTCTGGGTAACATGTCCTTCAACTGCGGCACGCATATGATATTGCTTCCTTTGTTTAAACTTCCGCATTACCAAAGCTTTGCGAAGAATTTGCCATTAACTAGACTTGCGGGGATTTGGGGTGCTAAGGGATGTTGCGGAGAAATAACGAACATCCAGATATCATCTGGCGACGTCACCAAATTCCACAAACTCACTTTCTTCATCATCATTTTGTCTTCGTGGTTTAGTTCACCTGACATATCCTTTGACATGTCAATTCCCTGCCAGTCATGTGACACCTAACATGCCAGCAATACTCAATTCGCTTCCAAGCTCCCATGCTTACGCTTTTGCACTTTTATTTCTGAGTATGAATTTCTTGATCGGATTGTTCGAACACTCGAATAACCAATATTGCCTTCGCAACTTTGTTAAGGCCTGCATATGGTTGACTTACAGAATACAAAGTCGTTCTTCCCGTATGATTTCAGGTTTAGCTGTGGCATATAAACCTATTATAGATGTAAATGCCGTTCTTTTTTCCGTCAGTTTTGTTTTTCGTCAGTTCACATTTGCCAGCATACAAATAGCATGTGCTACAATGGGAGTTTTGGAAGAGGGTTTGGACATCCATCAAAGCATAAAAGAGAGGAATTTTGACAGATTTTGTAGATGCAATAGCCCTGGTAGACGTGTATGTAAAATGTGGAAGCATAGAGAAGACCCGTGAACTGTTTGACAAAATGCCTCAAAGAACTGTGGTTCCATGGAATGCAATGGCTGCAAGATATGCACGAAATGGATTTGTTGAAAAATCTTTAGAAATTTTCAAGCAAATGCAAATGGCAGGTGTAAAGCCAGACTCCACAAACCTTTTCCAGCATCCTCCCTGCCTATGCCAAAATGGGAACATTGGAACACGGTATGGACCTCTATCAAAGCACAATGAAACAGGGATTTTTGTCTGATACTGTAGTTGGAAATACTCTGGTAGACATGTATGCAAAATGTGTAGGTATTCGTAAACTTCTCTTTAGCAAGGGTGTAGATATCCATCAAAGCTTAATTGAATGAGGATTTTATCAAATGTTGTAGCTGCCAGCACCCCGATAGATATGTATGCGAATGTGGAAGCATAAGCCAGATGTCTGAACCATTTTTCTGTCGCCACAGATTTGCAGGCTATTCACAAAATGGATGTGTTGAAGAGGATTTTGTCAGATATTATGGTTGGAAATACTACAGGATGTTCCCTACTGCCAAAGGGTGTTGGAAGAGGGGTTGCCGCTAATAGGGACCTTGCACCAAATTCATTGAGAATAACACCAAGACTTGTACCAGTTGCAACCAAGTGTGGTTGAAGAGAACGTACAACCATACAGTATGCCTTTAATTTCTTGTTTGGAGAAACAAGCCCCAGGGGGACTCGAGAAGATAAGTCACAAAGTGATCATGTCATTGTTGCAAGTGTTGACTTTTCAATAGCCCATATATGAGAGTCGTTAACACATGTTAAAATATCAAGATTTGGAGCACGGGGATGGCACCAAGACGATTCAAGTGCCTCTTCAACCAGTTTATTGTTGAAAATTTAATCTTCGTCAGAGCAATTTAATGCTAACTGCCCTCGCGTCAGACCTGGGGATCTCCCGCATCCTCCCCCATCACCGTTGGCCTGCCAGAAATTAATGAGGTAGGTGCATTTGAATTTGAATGAGGTTGAGCGCCTATTTTGCTGGGCATGTAAAATGAAACAAAAAGGAGGGAAAGAACGGTTGTCAACAGCCAGCAGAAGAATGTGTTGAACCTGCAGTAGCAGAGGAATGAGAAGGTTCTTGAAGAGAACAACAGAAGTGGAACAACAGAAGTAGAACAGCAGAGAGGAATGGTGCAGCAGCAACAGTAGACAGCTACGGAGTTCCAGGCAGCTCCGGATATACAGTGTGCAGCTCCAGAGATTGGAGCAGAGTATAAAAATAGAGTAGCAGCTCTGACTGTAATTTGTAATGTGCATTGGAGTTTGAATGTAATCTAGAAAAAAAAGATATATATATATATATATATATATATATATATATATATATATATATATATATATATATATATATATATATATATATATATTGCTGTCTCTTCTGTGTTTGGTTTCCTATGTGTTTGCATTCATTTATGCTATTCATTATTGCTATAGCATTGCATCCTACGAACAGCATTCTGCCCATCTCCCCTGTTTTTTCTGCCAACAATTGGTATCAGAGCCCTATTTTTCTGGGCAGTACAGTCAAGTTTGTGTGGGTGTTTTATAAGCCCTAGTTTTGTCTAGGCATTCATGGCAGGTGGGGATAGTAAAGGATGGCAACAGCCACCTATTTTTGATGGGCAGAACTATGATATTTGGTCTAAAAAGATGAAGACCATTCTGGTTGCGAATGACCTATGGGATTTGGTCACTAATGGGTTCACCGACATCACAGACCCAGCAGCCTATGCAGCCCTAACGAATGCTCAAAGAAACCAGTTGAAGGAAACTAGGATGAAAGATGCAAAAGTCCTCAGTCTAGTTGAGGCAGCCTTGACAGAGGCTATTTTCCCTCGCATTGCAGCAGCAAACTACTCTAAGCAGGCTTGGGAGATACTGCAGAACAGTTACAAGGGAACTGACAAAGTGAGGTTAGTCAAGCTCCAGCTATTTAGAAGAGATTTTGAGATGCTTCAGATGAAGGAGAGTGAGTCTATTTCAGACTTTCACACCAGGGTTTCTACCATGCTGAATCAGCTCAGGATAAATGGGGAAACCATGGATGAACAAAGGATTGTTGAAAAAATCCTAAGGAGTCTACCTTCCAGATTTGACCCTATAGTCATAACTATAGAAGAGACAAAGGATCTGTCTAAGATGATAGTGGATGAGTTGATGGGCTCTCTACAAAGCCATGAGCAACGGTTAAATAGATCTGCTCCTTCCCTTGAGCAAGCCTTCAAGGCTCAGACCAATGCAAGAGGTCGGGGAAGAGGAAGGAACAGCAGAGGTAAAGGTCAAAGAGGTAGAGGAAGAAGCAACTCCGGAAGAGGAGTTTCAAACAGCCAAGAAGAGACAAGCAGCTCACAGCCAAGTTATCAAGAAAGGAAGAAGAACAACAGTTCGAATCAAAGGTATGACAAGAGTAATATTCAATGCTATTACTTACATAAATTCGGCCATTATGCTAGTGAGTGTAGAAAGAAACAGCAAGACCATGGAGGCCAAAATGCTAATATAGCAAATGAGAATTGGGCTGAAAATGAGAAACAGTCCAAGGTATTTATTGTGTGTAACCTTGCTGAGAAGAGCAGCCCTGAAGTCTGGTATTTGGACAGCGGGTGTAGCAACCACATGAGTGGTAATGAAAACTTGTTTGCCTGCATTGACAGAAATGTCAAGTCTGAAATCATGATGGGGAACAGCCAAAAGGGTCCTGTCATAGGAAGAGGCATCATAACAGTCCTTAGCAAGCAAGGTGAGAAAATGCAGATCCATGATGTCTATTATGCCC
Source organism: Cunninghamia lanceolata (assembly GCA_027924645.1). NCBI lineage: Eukaryota > Viridiplantae > Streptophyta > Pinopsida > Cupressales > Cupressaceae > Cunninghamia > Cunninghamia lanceolata. The sequence continues at coordinate 12,462,200 of BSBN01000290.1, read as the reverse complement.
CTGGCATAAAGCATAACCTACTAAGCATTGGACAGATGGTCCAAAACGGTTATAGAATCTTGATGGAAAACGGAGGGTGCACTATATTTGATAGAGGAGGCATCAAGAAGGTCATTGCAGCAGTGCAGATGACGAGAAACATAATGTTTCCCCTGTCACTGACTCCGGCGCCATCTTCGGCGCTAACTCTGGTGCTATCTCTAGCGTAATTTCCTACACTATCTCTGGCGCTCATAGCAGTGGGACAGCAAACTGCCTTCAGGACAGTCATCAAAGACCCATCCAAATTGTGGCATTTAAGGTATGGGCACTTAAGCTTTTCTGGTTTGAGTTTATTGTCTAGGAAAGGCATGGTTAGAGGGCTACCGAACATTGTAGAGCTCGATGGAAAATGTGAATCCTGCATTTTAGGAAAGCAGCATAGACAACCCTTTCAATCAGGGTATTCTAGAAGGGCAAGAGCACCATTGGAGTTGGTGCATTCAGATTTATGTGGCCCTATGAAGACTCCCACATTAGGTGGGAATGTATATTTCATGACCTTCATTGATGATTATAGCAGAAAAATTTGGATTTATTTCTTGAAAAATAAATCAGAGGCTTTTGAGAAGTTTAAGGAGTTTAAGGTATCGGCTGAAAAGCAAAGCGGCCGACATATCAAAGCCCTAAGAACAGATAGAGGTGGAGAGTATGTCTCCAAACAATTTCTAAATTTCTGCAAGTATGAAGGCATTCATAAACAGTTCACTACAAGGTATACTCCACATCAAAATGGAGTTGCTGAAAGGAAAAACAGAACCATCACAGAGATGGCAGCAAGCATGCTGAAAGAAAAGGGACTGTCTAATGATTATTGGGGTGAAGCTGTAGCAACAGCGGTTTACCTATTGAATAGGTGTCCTACAAAGGTAGTACGTGATCGGATTCCACAAGAGGCATGGACGAACAGCAAATGGATAGTTGAGCACCTAAGAATTTTCGGGTGTGTGGCATATGCATTCGTGCCTAAAGAGAAGAGGCAGAAATTTGATGATAAAGGTGAGAAATGTATCTTCACAGGTTATAGTGAAGAATCACAAGCCTACAGATTGTTTAATCCCATCACCAAAAAACTTGTGATCAGCAGAGACGTTGAATTCATTGAGAATGAAGCATGGGATGGAACGGTGGACAGCACCATGGGTATTTCAGTCACAATGCCCCTTAAAGATGAAGAAGCTCCGGAGGACAGCAACTCCGGAGGAGCTACGGAGAGCAGCAGCTCAGGGAGAAACTACCGTAGAGCACAAGAAAACTGTAGCTCCGGAGATGCTCAGATCAGCAGCTCCGGAGGTAGACAGCAGCATTGTAGCTCCGGAGATCAGCAGCTCCAGAGGTCTGCAACTCAGGAAAACTGCAGCTCCGGAGGACGTTACAACAGCAACTCCGGAGGTCTGTGCTGCAGCTCCGGAGGTCATCAGAATTGCAGCTTCGGAGGTCACAGCAGCAGCTCTGGAGGTCGTCACAACTGCAGCTCTGGAGGTCAGAACAGCAGCAGCTCCGGAGGCAATTCAGATCCCACACTCGCATCATTGATGCCACAGAGGACAAAGAGTGTGAAGGAGATTTATGATAGCACAAGGTATGCTGATGATGATGAAGATTTGAATTTTGCATTATTTTCTTCTAGTGATCCAATCTATTTTGAAGAAGCTGTGAAAGAACAGAAATGGTGTGAGGCCATGGATGAAGAATTGGATGCCATTGTGAGGAATGACACATGGTAGCTAACTGATTTACCCAAGGGTAAATAAGTGATTGGAGTTAAGTGGGTCTATAAGACCAAGTCTACTGCTGAAGGAAAGATTGAAAGACATAAGGCAAGGCTAGTTGTCAAAGGGTACAAACAACAGCCTGGAAGAGATTATGATGAGACCTATGCACCAGTTGCAAGGCTGGAAATAGTTCGGGCAGTCATAGCAATTGCAGCCCAACACAGATGGAAGGTGTTTCAGATGGATGTAAAGTCAGCTTTCTTGAACGGAGTGCTGAAAGAGGAAGTGTATGTGGAGCAGCCACCTGGCTATGAAGTCCCAGGGCAAGAGGACAAGGTATATAGGCTCCGAAAAGCCCTCTATGGGCTGAAACAAACACCTAGGGCATGGTATAGTAGGATTGACTCATATTTGTTGAGCACTGGCTTTAGCAAAAGCAGCAGTGAGCCCACCCTCTACATCAAAGCAGCCGAAGGTAAAATTTTGATTGCTGTTTTGTATGTAGATGATCTAATTTTTACTAGAAATAGTGATCTTTTCATTGCTGATTTCAAAGAGGCAATGAAGAATGAGTTTGAGATGACAGACTTAGGTCTGCTGAAGTTTTTCCTTGGCATTGAGGTCAAGCAAACAGAGCATGGCATATTTATTTCGCAAACTAACTATGCCAAACAGATTGTGAAGAGGTTTAAGATGGAGAACAATAAACCTGCCCCTACACCAACAGCCACAGGTCTGAAGTTGAGTAAAGAGGACAACAGTAGGGAAGTAAACCCAACCCTCTACAAGAGCATGGTTGGAAGCCTCATGTACTTGACAGCAACTAGACCTGATTTGATGTATGCTGTAAGCCTGATTTCTAGGTTCATGGAGAAGCCTAAGGACACACATTGGCAAGCAGGAAAGAGGATTCTGAGGTATGTTAATGGCACAACAGGTTATGGCATTTTGTATGATGTTTCTGATGAGTTTAAGTTGGCTAGTTTCACGGACAGTGATTGGGCAGGAAATGTTGATGACCGAAAGAGCACATCCGGCTATGTATTTCACATGGGTTCAGGTGTGATATCATGGGCATCCAAGAAGCAGCCCATTGTTTCTCTCTCTACAGCAGAAGCTGAGTATATTGCAGCAAATGCAGCAGCTTGTCAAGCTATTTGGCTGAGAAGAATCCTTGCAGACTTGTATGAGCAGCAAGAAGATGGTACAACCATTCATTGTGACAATGTTTCATCAATAGCCCTGACAAAGAATCCAGTCTTCCATGGACGAAGCAAGCATATTGAGATCCGTTATCACTTCATTAGGGAGTTGGTAGAACGAGGAGAGATTGAGTTGCAGTATTACAGATCCGAGCAGCAGCTCGCTGATATTTTCACAAAAGCATTGCCGAAAGATACTTTTGAATGCCTAAGAGATAGGCTAGGCATTGTGGACAGCTCCGGAGGTTCAGATCCAGAAAGACAGCAGGAGAACTCCAGAGTTTCAACTCTGGAATGTATGTGCAGCTCCGGAGATGCAGAAAAGGAACTCTGGAGTTGCAGAGAGTCAGCTCCAGAGATGCTCCGGAGACACTGGAAAGGGAAGTCAGCTCCAGAGATGCAGACAGGGAGCTCCGGAGATGCAGAGGGCAGCTCCGGAGATGATGCAGCATAGCAGAAAGAGCTCCGGAGATCTGCTTCAGAAAGGCAAAGGCAAATATATATCTCCGGAGATCAATTCCAGAAATGAAAAGTGCTGATTGACGTCTGACTTCAGATTAAGGGGGAGTGTTAGAAATTTAATCTTCGTCAGAGCAATTTAATGCTGACTGCCCCCGCGTCAGACCTGGGGATCTCCCGCATCCTCCCCCATCACCGTTGGCCTGCCAGAAATTAATGAGGTAGGTGCATTTGAATTTGAATGAGGTTGAGCGCCCATTTTGCTGGGCATGTAAAATGAAACAAAAAGGAGGGAAAGAACGGTTGTCAACAGCCAGCAGAAGAATGTGTTGAACCTGCAGTAGCAGAGGAATGAGAAGGTTCTTGAAGAGAACAGCAGAAGTAAAACAGCAGAGAGGAATGTTGCAGCAGCAACAGTAGACAGCTACGGAGTTCCAGGCAGCTCCGGATATACAGTGTGCAGCTCCAGAGATTGGAGCAGAGTATAAAAACAGAGCAGCAGCTCTGACTGTAATTTGTAATGTGCATTGGAGTTTGAATGTAATCTAGAAAAAAAAAGAAATATATATATATATATGAAATATATTGCTGTCTCTTCTGTGTTTGGTTTCCTGTGTGTTTGCATTCATTTATGCTATTCATTATTGCTGTAGCATTGCATCCTAGGAACAACATTCTGCCCATCTCCCCTATTTTTTCTGCCAACATTTATCCTCTTTGCAAAGGTCGACCATAACTTTGAAGTTCTTGATGGAAAGAGACAATCTTCTTTCTTGATATATGTCAAGGCTTGAAACAACACCGTAGGTTACCATTGCAATCACTTCACAATGACGTTTTAAATCATGGTGGCCTAGGAGATTAGGCATTTTACACTTCCACCTTGTAAACATTAGCTCTCAGCTCGTGTGATGATTGAGTTGAAGACTGCCTTGATCCATTTGATGAAGCCATATGATTGCTAAACTGACTGTTTGATGCTGTTGCCAATAATATCTTACTTGCTCTATGGGGAATCTAGTGCTAACCAGATAATTTTGCGGAAAGTTTTCTGTAGACCGAAGTTTGCCGAGAATATGATGGTTATCGAATGGTGGAGAAAATGGATGACATCGGACATATCTGGTTGGGTAAACTCTCAATGCAAATCAAGTTGAAGTCGTTCTAGCACAAAATGGTGTGTGAGGAGACTAGTGCTAATATCTGGTCCACGATGAGCAAAATGACTATGGTGATGAGTAAGCAGCATCAAATCCTTCGATCTTTGTGCCACAGTGCTCCAACAGCTTCTAAATGACAATGATACATCATTTTCGAAGATATGCAAATTACTTAAGCATTTGCAGGCTTTTGTTATATTGCGGGACATGTTGCCCAACCCGACATGTCTGATATCCTCTATAATCCCCGCAAAACATCCAGAGAAACCCACTAGTTCTATATGCTGAGTATGGAAAACATGCACAAGAAAATGAGCTTTATGTGGGTAATGGAAGAGTAAAACGGTGCAAAGTTCGCTGTGGGAAATTGTATGACTTTCACCTCCTTTCGGATGCAGAGCATTTACTACCTACCAGATATGCCTGGTGACATATAAATCCTTCGCCACCCTGTCATCAACATAATCCCCGCATCCGTTAAACATTAATTTCTTCGCATTATTCATTGGATTATATTTCTTCAGGGCATCCCACAATAATGGGTTACACTTTGCCAAACTTGACATTGAAATCAACATTTTGAACTAAATCTTCACTTTCTGAGACCTATAGCCGCTCAACCATTAGGAATTTGAAGATGATGTGAATTAGTGATTTGTGAGATTTTGTTTGTAGATTTTAAATATATTTTTTTAACAAAATTAGAGTTAAATTATAAATTTTTTTGTGTCTCCTTTGATAACTAGTTTTTAATAGTAAACAATATTTTTTTAAAGTGATGCGTATTTCGTAGGACAACTTTTTTTCTACAAAAGATAAAATTTGAAAGGACGCTAGGTGTGCAGAAATCACTTCCTACACTAATCTAATGAGGAGAGGGCTATGCAAATTTAATTTTATCCTAACTATTACAACAATGTTAAACCATTAACATGCGATATTGCAGCAAAACACAAGAACCAGAAAGTAGACAGAAGAAGAGAGACAAAGATATACGGTGGGGAAAACCCTTATCAGGTGAAAAACTCCACACTCAGAAACTTGCACAATGTATTAACAAATCTGAAAGAATGTTTACAATACACTTGCAATGCAAGCTTCAATGGTCTTCGACACTCATATCTGGAGTCAATCCAATAGCATAACAGTACCTGTAAACCTATGATACCTCTACTCCTCCAAGCACCTGTTTATATAGAAAATACAAGGCAATATTGGACTTTTCTTGGAATGGGCATCCAACTTGGCTTCATGGACCAAAACCCACACCTAAGGACACTTGGTCAACATTGTAGAATGTGTCTGATACTTGTCCACAGTTCCCATCCCAAAGGGGTCACCTATTTCTAAAATGGGCTATGACAGATGCGCTTACGACACTTACGACTGTCATAGAATCTGTCATAGTGGTTACAACTTACAGCTGTAAGAGAATCTGTCATACACAAGCTATAAATAGCATATTCTCTTATAACATGTCATAGTCCACCTTGGGGCACCCAAATATACCTTTTTCAAAGATGCTTTACGACACATGTCTTTACCTGTTTTACAACCTTCTATTTCTGACTCTTACATGTCATAGATTCGTCATAGGAATCTGTCATAACTATTTCGGTCAAACATTCCCTTACACAACATGGAAGATGCCAATACATGGCAAGATGCTTCTACCACAAAGTGGGATGCCTATCTCCTCATGTGAGGACAAAATTACAAGTTGTCATATTCCATGTAGGATTGACACATCACCATGCCACATCCCACAATATGACAATTAGAATTTACAAATATTTACAACATAGGCAATTAAATAATAAATACAAACATTAACAATGTAAGGAATTACCAAGGTTGAGACACCTTAATTCCCAACATTCTTCCATTTGTCGAACACCTTGTAAGAGCCAATAGAATAACATGATTTAACTGCTATAGACTGAGAGGCCCATAAACTCCGAACACCATCTGAACTTCTCTGTGCTCACTGGTTTCGTCAATGCATCAACAACATTCTTCAAAGTATCTGCCTTCTCCAAATTTACCTTTCCATCTTCAACCATGTCTCGCACAAAATAAACTGAACATCAATGTGCTTGGTTCTAGCATGGAAAGTTGGATTCTTCGCAAGGCAAATTGCACTCTGATTGTCACAACTGATCACGATCTGACTTGCATCAACACCAATATCGGAATACAATCTCTTAAGCCAAATGACTTCCTTATAAGCATGAGTTGCTGCCATATACTTAACTTCTGTCGTGGACAAAACAACAATAGGTTGCGCTTACTCATCCAACTAATAGCACCACCAAACAGTGTAAACACATAAGCACTAGTGGATCTCCTGCTATCAATGTCACCTGCCCAATTTGAATCCACAAATCCATGAGTGTCAACAGAATGCGAAGGTCCTGTAACATTACCATGATAGCAAATGGAATACTTGAATATCTGAACACTCGCTTAACTGCATCCCAATGAACCCATCCAAGATTAGCCATAAATTGACTAAGGACTCCCACTGCTTGGGCAATGTCTGGTCTTGTGCAAACCATAGCATACATCAAACTGCCAACAACATTAGCATAAGGTACTATGCTCATGTCCTCCACCTCACTAGGAGAATTTGGACAATCCTCAATAGATAACTTTGTCTCCAAAGAAACAGGAACACATAATGGTCTACAATCTGCTATGCTGAACCTATCCAACACGGTCTTCACATACTTACTTTGGCTTAACCAAAGTTTTATGTTAGTTCTGTCTCTTCTGATTTCCATTCCTAGAATGTACCTCGCTACACCTAAATCTTTCATTTCAAACTGTGCTGACAACTGAGATTTGAAATCAAAAATCATATTCTTACCCTTCCCAATGAGCAACATATCATCAACATACAATGCAACAATGAGAATACGATCACCATCAAACTTAAAGTACACACAGTGATCCAATTTTGATCTCACAAATTCAATTGACAACACAAAGGCATCAAATTTCAAGTACCATCTCCTAGGGGATTGCTTCATACCATACAAAGACTTCTTTAGTTTGCAATCCAAATTTTCTTTACCTTTCACCATGTAATGCTCTGGCTATGACATGTAGATTTCTTCCTCCAAATCACCATGAAGGAAAGTTGTCTTCACATCCATTTGTTCTACCTCCAAGTCATAAGTTGCTGCGAGAGACAACAGGAATCGAATGGATGTCAGCTTTGCAACTGGAGAGAAGATCTCACCATAATCTATACCCTCCACTTGTGAATACCCCTTCGCAACCAATTTGGCCTTATACTTCTCAACACTGTCATCTGCACCAATCTTCTTTTTGAACACCCATTTGCATCCAACGGGTTTCCATCCAAGAGGCAAAGGCACCAAGTCCCAAGTTTGATTCTTTTCCAAAGAAGCCATTTCATCCTCCATGGCCTCCTTCCAGGAACCTGCATCTTTCATGTCCAAAGCCTCTGATACAGTTCTAGGTTCATCACTGTTAGTGAGTAAAGTATAAGCACAACTAGAATCAAGCAATGTAAAACCAAACCTTTCAGGTTGCTTTCTTATCCGTGTAGACCTCTTCAAGGGCTGAGGTTGAGGTTTAGCTTATTCATTTGAGTTTTCAGAGCTGCCAGAGCTCTCCTGATCATCAGGTCCAACATTGTCTTTCTGTTCAGTCTTTTCAGGGGTAGGAGGAAACTGAACAACATCCTTTTTTTTACTTTTTCTTCTGGCTATAAAACAGTGGAATAAGGTGTAAGCTCTCTAAAGATAACACTTCTGCTATACAACACTTTTTCAGTCACAGGGTCCCAAAGCTTGTATCCTTTCACATCGACACCATAGCTAATGAAGATACACTTAACAGCCTTGTTCTCCAACTTTGACCGCTTCTCCCTAGGCACATGTGCATATGCCTCACAACCAAAAACACAAAGATGCCTTATTGAAGGCTTTCTACCAGATCACACCCCCATGGGTGTCTTACCAACAAGAGCTGATGTAGGAGATCTGTTTACCAGATAGCAGGCAGTGGCAACAACTTCAGCCTAAAACTTTTGTTCTAGGCCAGCTCCAATAAGCATACTCCTAGCCTTCTCATCAGTGTCCTGTTGCTCCTCTCTACAACTCCATTTTGTTGTGGGGTGTATGAAGTTGTCTTGTGTCTTTCAATCCCAAGTTCTTTGCAATATTTATTGAATTCTGTAGAATAGAACTCACCACCGTTGTCAGTTCTCAAACATTTAATCTTTTTACCAGTCTGATTTTCAACAAAGGCCTTAAACTTGCTATAGACTTCAGATTTGCTTCTGAGAAAATAAATCTATGTCCTACTGTAATCATCTATAAAAGATACAAAATATACAAACTTTGATAATGAAGGAACATTAACAGGACCAAACACATCAGAATGAATAAGGTCTAACACACCAGAAGACTTATGAGAACTTGAGTAAAACTGAACACGATTTTGTTTTCCATAAATGCAATGTTCGCAAAATTCAAACTCAAGATTACAATCATCTAACCCCTCAACGATGTTCTTATTTTTCAGGGTACGCAAACCCTTCTCACCAATGTGGCCAAATCTCTTATGCCATAACATTGTCTTTTCAGTAGGAAGTTTAACTTCCAATGCACGATTACAACCATCAAGACTAGAAACAACATATTTTGTCACTCCTCGTTCAGATGGTGGGGATGAAGTGACTGCTGCCTCTTCCTTAAGTCAGAAGAACTATTGCATTGTGAAATGCATGACTCCAGCTGAAACAGAGTACCTCTCCTACTACCCTTAGCAAGCACCATAGCTCTTCTAGTCATCTTGCATCCTTCTTTCGAAAAGACAACTTGCACACTTGCATCATTCAACATACTTACAGAAAGCAGGTTCCGTGCTAAGCCAGAGATGTGCATAACCCCAGAGACCTCCTTCACTCATCCATCAGGGAATTAGATAGAGAGTCTTCCATGACCAACAATCTTCAGATGAGAGTCATCACTCAGATACACCTTTCCACCATCGAACTCCTCATACTTGGTAAACCAATCTCGATGCGAGGTCATGTGGAATGAAGCACTAGAGTCGATCAGTCACACATCATCAGATGCATGGGTTGCCAGGGCTGCGATGAAAGCATCACCATCATCTTATGACTTGTCAGAATCCGAATTAGGAGCTTTCTTCTTTTTCTTCCCCTCTTTGCATTCCTTTTGGAAATGCCCGGTTTTGCCATAGTTCCAACAAAGAACCTTGGACTTTCTAGGAGATTTAGATCTCCCACGGGATTTGGATCTACCCTTCTCAGCTTTCTTGTCCTTCTTTTTCCCTTTCTCCTTGGGTCTTCCACAAACTGCAAGGGCCTCTTTAGCTACCTCAGAAGACTTTCTCTGCATCTCTTTAGACAACAACGAAGAATCCAGTTCTTCCATTTTGAATGTGGATGTGGTGCTTCCAATAGCCATGACAAGATGATCCCATGAGTCCAGCAAAGAACAAAGCAGGGTCATACACCGATCCTCCTCCATCTTCACACCAATAGATGTCAATTGTGCAACCAACATGTTAAAAATATTCATATGTTCAGCGACAGATCCTCCATCCTCCATTCAAAGAGAACACAACTTCTTTCTTAGGAAAAGTTTATTAACCAAGGATTTGGCTTGATACACATCCCCCAACTTCTTCCAAAGTAGTTTTGCAGTAGTCTCCTCATGGACATTTAACAGAACAAAATCAACAAGACTAAGTCTTATGAGACCCTTATCCTTTCGATCCTTGAGATCCCACTCATCTTGTGACATTGCAGCTGGTTTAATTCTATTAATACTTTCCCAAAAGTCTGGGTCTACAAACATGTCTTCCATCTTGAGCTTCCATAGCTCAAAATTAGTGCCATTGAACTTCTCCACTTCAAATCTTCTGGGTGTGCTTGCCATCTCCTTGCTGCAACAAGATACAGAATACTCTGCATAGACTCCCACTCAACCTAAGATCAGCTCAAAAAACCCTTATCCAACAACTAGGACCAAAGGTGATCAAGCTCTGATACAAACTGAAAGGAAGTTAGGTGTGTGGAAATCGCTTCCTACACTAATCTAATGAGGAGAGAGCTATGCAAATTCAATTTTATCCTAACTATTATAGCAATGTTAAACCATTAACATGAGATATCACAACAAAACACAAGAACCAGAAAGTAGACAAAAGAAGATAGACAAAGATATATGGTGGGGAAAACCCTTATCAGGGGAAAAACCCCACACTCAGAAACTTGCACAATGTATTAACAAATCTGAAAGAATGTTTACAATACACTTGCAATGCAAGATTCAATGGTCTTCAACACTCATATCTGGAGTCAATCTGGTAGCATAATAGTACCTGTAAACCTGTGATACCTCTACTCCTCCAAGCACCTGTTTATATAGAAAATTCCACGCAATATTGGACCTTTCTTGGAATGGGCGTCCAACTTGCCTTCATGGACCAAAACCCACTCCTAAGGACACTTGGTCAACATTGTAGAATGTGCCTAATACTTGTCCACAGCTCCCATCCCAAATGGGTCACCTATTGGGTAAGTGCAAGAAGATGGGGGGCCAAAAAGGGTCATAAGTGGCCACTTTTTTTTTTTTTCCTGAAATTAGGAAATACTGGCCTTGGATGAGAAATTGAGCATAGTTACACTCAAAATTTGGAGATGCAATCAAAAAAATGTTCGTAGTGCTCTGAGTCTACTTTCTAAACTACTATTTTTTTTGAAAATGGCATAGATTAAGGGGTTCAAAAGAGGGAGCCACAGAAATTGGTGTTGTTTCTGTCAAAAAACATAACATAGCATGTTTTGTGGCTCCCTCAAAAGGTCAACTTTTTTTTGGTATTTTAAAAATCTCTTCAGTGAGAAATTAGCTAATAGCATGTAGTTTATGCCTGATTTTTCTGATAATTTTTTGACGAATATTTTATTTTTTACTAATTTTCAAAGTGGACACATCCTAAAAAATAGAATTTTGGCCATGCTACCCCTATAAATTTTGAAAACTAATTGAAAATCATTTTTTTCTTTTTTTAATATTTGTAGAATGGAGTCTAGTTTCTAAATATGTATTTTTTTTGAAATTTGAATGAATAGTTAATTTACAATGAAAAAAGACCAAACAGTGGTTTTTGCCCAAAAACGGACACACAAACAAAAGAAATTAAAGATGAAAGGCTTAACATTGTTAAAATGTGAAAAAAATCACATCGTCAAATAGATAAGAGAAAGCCTAACATTACCCAGGTGTTTGATTTGTTTGACCTTGAAACATGTGCAAATCTGAGGGTTAGCACAAACGAAATTATGTGAAATCTTGAAGAATATGGAAAAACACGTCTGTGACTGTTCATAAGGCACTCCAAGCCTTTGGGTTGGAAATCCAAAGCAAATCTGAAGCCCAAGGCTTGGGATTCCCAAAGCAAGACATAATGTGAGCGCATTATAACGCGCTTACATTATGTTTTGCTTTGCATTTTTCCTTTTCCGCAAGTCTGTTGTTTGTCATGTTTGACATAACGCGAGCGCGTTATGTTCCCCTTAAATTTTTTTATGTTCAAGGCTATTAATCATGAGGGTTAAGGAATAAGGGATAGGGTTGGAGGGTTTAGGGATAAGGGATTAGGGTTTAAGGTATAGTATCAAGCTTGTTGAGGGTCTAGGAATAGGGATAACATTTAGGGTTTAGGGATGAGGGATTAGAGTTGAGGGATGACAGATTAGGGTTTAGGGATAAGGTTTAGGGTTAGGGTTGAGGGATTAGGGTTTAATGTATAGTGTTGAGGGTTTAGGGATAGGGTTTAGGGTTGAGGGATTAGAGTGAAGGGTTGAGGGATTAGGATTTGACATTGAGGGTTGAGGCTTTAGGGTTTAGGGATAGGGTTGAGGGTCGAGGCATCAGAGTTAAGGGTTGAGGGATTAGGGTTTGACGTTGAGGGTTGAGGGTTGAGGTTCAAGGGTCAAGGGTTTAGGGATAGGGTTGAGGGTCGAGGGATTAGGGTTAAAGTAGAGTGTGGAGGGTGTAAGGATTAGGGATAGGGTTGGAGGGTTTAGGGATAAGGGACTAGGGTTTAAGGTATAGTATCGAGTCTGTTGAGGGTTTATGAATAGGGCTAGCATTTAGGGTTTAGGGATGAGGGATTAGAGTTGAGGGATGATGGATTAGGGTTGAGGGTTGAGGGATTAGGGTTTAGGGATAAGGTTTAGGGTTGAGGGTTGAGGGATTAGGGTTTAAGGTATAGTGTTGAGGGTTGAAGGTTTAGGAATAGGGTTTAGGGTTAACGGATTAGGGTTTAGGGTTGACAGATTGACATTTAATGTCGAGGTTAGGGTTAGAGTGTCGAGGGTAGAGGGATTAGGGATAGGGTTTAGGGTTGAAGGTTTAAGGATTGAGGGTTGAGGCTTTAGGGATGAGGGTTTAAGGCTTAAGATATAGTGTCAAGTGTTGAGGGTGTAGGGATAGGGTTTAAGTTTTAAGGGTTAAGGGTTGAGGGATAGGGATTAGGGTTTAAGGTATAGTGTTGAGGGTTGATGGTTTAGGGATAGGGTTTAGATTTGAGGGATTAGGGTTTAGGGTTGATGAATTAGGGTTTAATGTTGAGGGTTGAGGTTGAGGGATAGGGTTATGGTCAAGGGATTAGGGTTGAATAAGAGTGTTGAGGGTAGAGGGATTAGGGTTTAAGGTATAGTAAAGATCATGTTGAGAGTCTAGGAATAGGGATAACGTTTAGGGTTTAGGGATGAGGGATTAGAGTTGAGGGATGACAGATTAGGGTTGAGGGTTGAGGGATTAGGGTTTAGGGATAAGGTTTAGGGTTAGGGTTGAGGGATTAGGGTTTAAGGTATAGTGTTGAGGGTTTAGGGTTGAGGGATTAGAGTGAAGGGTTGAGGGATTAGGATTTGACGTTGAGGGTTGAGGGTTTAGGGTTTAGGGATAGGGTTGAGGCTCGAGGGATCAGAGTTAAGGGTTGAGGGATTAGGGTTTGACGTTGAGGGTTGAGGTTCGAGGGTCAAGGGTTTAGGGATAGGGTTGAGGGTCGAGGGATTAGGGTTAAAGTAGAGTGTGGAGGGTATAAGGATTAGGGATAGGGTTGGAGGGTTTAGGGATAAGGGATTAGGGTTTAAGGTATAGTATTGAGTCTGTTGACGGTTTAGGAATAGGGATAGCATTTAGGGTTTAGGGATGAGGGGTTAGAGTTGAGGGATGACAGATTAGAGTTGAGGGTTGAGGGATTAGGGTTTAGGGATAAGGTTTAGGGTTGAGGGTTGAGGGATTAGGGTTTAAGGTATAGTGTTGAAGGTTTAGGGATAGGGTTTAGGGTTGAGGGATTAGAGTGAAGGGTTGAGGTATTAGGATTTGACGTTAAGAGTTGAGGGTTTAGGGTTTAGGGTTTAGGGATAGGGTTGAGGGTCAAGGGATCAGAGTTAAGGGTTAAGGGATTAGGGTTTGACGTTGAGGGTTGAGGTTCGAGGGTCAAGGGTTTAGGGATAGGGTTGAGGGTCGAGGGATTAGAGTTAAAGTAGAGTGTGGAGGGTATAAGGATTAGGGATAGTGTTGGAGGGTTTAGGGATAAGGGATTAGGGTTTAAGGTATAGTATCGAGTCTGCTGAGGGTTTAGGAATAGGGATAGCATTTAGGGTTTAGGGATGAGGGATTAGAGTTGAGGGATGATAGATTAGGGTTGAGGGTTGAGGGATTAGGGTTTAGGGATAAGGTTTAGGGTTGAGGGCTGAGGGCTTAGGGTTTAAGGTATGGTGTTGAGGGTTTAGGGATAGGGTTTAGGGTTGAGGGATTAGAGTGAAGGGTTGAGGGATTAGGATTTGACGTTGAGGGTTGAGGGTTTAGGGTTTAGGGATATGGTTGAGGGTTGAGGGATCAGAGTTAAGGGTTGAGGGATCAGAGTTAAGGGTTGAGGGATTATGGTTTGACATTGAGGGTTGAGGGTTGAGGGTTGAGGTTCGAGGGTCAAGGGTTTAGGGATAGGGTTGAGGGTCAAGGGATTAGGGTTAAAGTAGAGTGTGGAGGGTATAAGGATTAGGGACAGGGTTGGAGGGTTTATGGATAAGGGATTAGGGTTTAAGGTACAATATCGAGTTTGTTGAGGGTTTAGGAATAGGGATAGCATTTAGGGTTTAGGGATGAGGGATTAGAGTTGAGGGATGACGGATTATGGTTGAGGGATTAGGGTTTAGGGATAAGGTTTAGGGTTGAGGGTTGAGGGATTAGGGTTTAAGGTATAGTGTTGAGGGTTTAGGGTTGAGGGATTAGAGTGAAGGGTTGAGGGATTAGGATTTGACGTTGAGGGTTGAGGGTTTACAGTTTAGGGTTTAGGGATAGGGTTGAGGGTCGAGGGATCAGAGTTAAGGGTTGAGGGATTAGGGTTTGATGTTGAGGGTTGAGGTTCGAGGGTCAAGGGTTTAGGGATAGGGTTGAGGGTCGAGGGATTAGAGTTAAAGTAGAGTGTGGAGGGTATAAGGATTAGGGATAGTGTTGGAGGGTTTAGGGATAAGGGATTAGGGTTTAAGGTATAGTATCGAGTCTGCTGAGGGTTTAGGAATAGGGATAGCATTTAGGGTTTAGGGATGAGGGATTAGAGTTGAGGGATGATAGATTAGGGTTGAGGGTTGAGGGATTAGGGTTTAGGGATAAGGTTTAGGGTTGAGGGCTGAGGGATTAGGGTTTAAGGTATGGTGTTGAGGGTTTAGGGATAGGGTTTAGGGTTGAGGGATTAGAGTGAAGGGTTGAGGGATTAGGATTTGACATTGAGGGTTTAGGGTTTAGGGTTTAGGGATAGGGTTGAGGGTCGAGGGATTAGAGTTAAGGGTTGAGGGATTAGGGTTTGACGTGGAGGGTTGAGGGTTGAGGGTTGAGGTTTGAGGGTCAAGGGTTTAGGGATAGGGTTGAGGGTCGAGGGATTAGGGTTAAAGTAGAGTGTGGAGGGTATAAGGATTAGGGATAGGGTTGGAGGGTTTAGGGATAAGGGATTAGGGTTTAAGGTATAGTATCAAGTTTGTTGAGGGTTTAGGGATAGGGATAGCATTTAGGGTTTAGGGATGAGGGATTAGAGTTGAGGGATGATGGATTAGGGTTGAGGGTTGAGGGATTAGGGTTTAGGGATAAAGTTTAGGGTTGAGGGATGAGGGATTAGGGTTTAAGGTATAGTGTTGAGGGTTTAGGGTTGAGGGATTAGAGTGAAGGGTTGAGGGATTAGGATTTGACGTTGAGGGTTGAGGGTTAAGTGTTTAGGGTTTAGGGATAGGGTTGAGGGTCGAGGGATTAGAGTTAAGGGTTGAGGGATTAGGGTTTGACGTTGAGGGTTGAGGGTTGAGGGTTGAGGTTCTAGGGTCAAGGGTTTAGGGATAGGGTTGAGGGTCGAGGGATTAGGGTTAAAGTATAGTGTGGAGGGTATAAGGATTAGGGATAGGCTTGGAGGGTTTAGGGATAAGGGTTTAGAGACTTTATGGAAGTGGATTGGAAATTGCTTGATAGAACCCCTGCTATTTATGCTTGGATAAGGATTTGTCACAAACTAGAACTTCTGCTTCCAAAGAAGATCTGTCTTTCTTCCTCGATGGGCATTTTCTATCAAGAACTTGATTATGAGGGCTTGCCCCTTCATTGTTATGCCTATCATATGGTGGAGCATCTGGCAAGCTCTTGCAAGAAATAGGAAAACTTCTTCCTCAAAAACCTTGTGGTCATTCAAGTCTGAAGGGGAAGGTTTGGAAAGAGATGTGATCAATGCAAAGGATGTGATCAATTTATAGCAAGACAAAATGTGAGCGTGTTATAACGCACTCGAGTTTTGTCTTGCTATAGAAACGGTAAAAAAGTGTTGACCCCCATGATCTAGGCCCACATGTTGTGTTTTCATACTAATTATGTGCGTGCTCCAACAAAAAAGAAGTGCTTTCATGCTGTTGGGAAGTTCACATGCACATTTGACACATTGTACCACCTTTGCATGATATTTCCACCACCTTTTCTGCTTTGCCAACTTGAGAAGGAGGAAATAACATAGTTTTCACACCAAGTTTGATATATATCTATTCAAGTTTCAATTTTTGTAGTGTTGCAATGTTAATTATGATTGAAATTTAGGAATTTAACATCATAGATTGGTTAATAGTATTGTTGTTAATAATTATATTTGAGTGTTATTCAATTTAACATTGAAAAGGAAGCAAGTGGTGAAAAACTCAAATTGTTGAGGAGTTTGATGCAAGAAAAAAAAACACTACATAATTGGGTACTCTCTCCATTCGAATCTTCATGTTTTAGGTATGTCAAATCTTTACATGCATGTTCTTTACATTTTGTTTATTTCAGATTGAATTACTTTATCATGATTTATCATACATGTTTAAAATAGATACATTCCCAATCAAGAAAGCAGCCTACAATCTCATATGATGCCATGTATATTTTCTACACTTGGGGTCTTTAATAATTATGTGTAATAAACAGACCTTAACATACCATGATGTCAAACTATACAAGAATAAATCCTTACAACATAATAAAAATACAATCCCACTATTATCTTGTATTCATTTCTTAGGAACTAATATTGGTCTCTTTATCATGCTACAGACAAATTCTCCATCATGCTGAGGAAACGATCAAGAATTAAACCAACACAGGAAGAGATAGAAGCTAAGAATGCAAAGAAAGCAGTGGCTATGAGGGAACTTCGTGAGAAGAGGAAATTGGACATGATAAATGAAGACATACCAATTGAAGAGGAACCACAACTATCACAAAGAAATATGGTATTGGCGGCACAAAGAGAACGAATGCAAAAACTTCGTGGTACGAGAGATTTGAATACCATAGTTGGAGACACGTCCTCTACCACAAGTCAACATGTAGGGACACCATCTACCACATCTCAAGTTGAGAGTACATCATCACTCACATGTGATGAAGGAGGTACACCATCGTTCCCACCTCAACCTCAAGGTATGTCATCTATTCCATCTTCGATCGAAGGTATACCATCTAGCCCATCTCATTTAAATATTGATAAAATTCTTAATGTTGAGATGAATTTACCTAACTTAACACCACCTAGAATTTTGCATAGAAAGCCAAAGTATTTGATTGATATTGATGAGAATATTTTGCAGCCAATGGAAGGTAAGATTCCAAAATGCACTTGTAGAAGATATGCTAATAAGATTTGAAGATTGTTCTTTGAAAAGTTAAATGAGATTGCAAGATGTCAATTATTCGTTGAAATGATGTGAAGTATAAAGTATAGGTCTATCATGAAGATTCTTGGGTTGAGAACGTCAGAGGCTTCAAGTGAAAAATCTATTGTCAAGAATCTAATGAGTGTGTATGAGAGTGTGGGTAACACCTCACGCATAAAAGATAGTAATGCAACACGGTGTGTGATTACATCGACTATAGTAAGTAGTCAAACGAGGAAAGCTTGTCTCATTAGAAAGATGAGTCAAGAATTGAGAATTAATAGGAAAACTTTATCAAGAGCCATTGGAAGACGTTGAAGAATTGAGGACACTAATGCCAATGAATTATGGGCGTTCTCGGGGAGACTACCATGAAAAGATAAACCAATTGTTGAAGCATTGAGATCACTAATTGAAGACTTTTGGAAGAATTACACAAGGGTATCTCTGAATCAAAGGGATGTGGTAAGAAGGAGAATCGGTAGTCAAAACCGCGAGCCACATCCAAAGCATTTTTTGGATGAGACTCAAACATAGTTTTATGGTAAATTTCTAGAGAAGTATCCTCAAATTAAAATTTGTCAAAGATATTTTGAAATTCTAAAACCTTTCTATGTTAAGATAAATCACACACGCACTACTTGTTGTTGTAGATTACATATTGAATTTTCTAACCATTTTGATGCTTATAGGTCTATATGTTTAGATATGCATACTAACAATGATTTGCAGGGTTGTGCCATATGTGCCCCACCAACATTTTCAAGAGACTTCATATCAAAAATTTTATATGAAAGAGAGGAAGGTCAAATATTCTACAAGAAATTATGCTTGGATGGCACATGTCATCGTTGCGGTGGCTTGCAACATTTGCCAATATGTGAATATATGAAAAAAACACATGCAGTTGGAAATGAACTAGTAGAGTTTGGCAAGTATAAAACAGTGGCATATAATACAAAAGATGGTAAAGAAGCAAAGAGGTGTGAATTGGTTATTGAAAAGATTCCAGTGTATCAGTTTATGCCTATATTTCATGACAGCATAGTGTATGAGTATGCAAGACATGCCCATAGAGCTCGATGGTTGGACTTGCAATTCAAGTTATGCAAGGACACATTTCTGGTTGGTAGCATTGTTTCAGTCGTCGACTTTGCAGAGAACTACAGTCTACAACACAGCGTGAGGTGCAATCACAATATTACAACTCCACACAGGTTTCTATATTTGTGCACATCGCATTCATTCATGCGAATGATAGTATAGAGGATGACAAAAAGATTATAAGGGAGTATAATTTCTATATTAGTGATGATCACACGCATTCTACGGAGTTTGTGCAAGGTTGTGTTATGACCAAATCACACATCGCCCCATTGCAAATGGGGACCCCCTTTTTTTGAGCTCTAATGCTTTGCATTTAGTTCTGACGATGCCTTGGGTTCATTTCCTCTGTCAATCCAATAAGAAGTATTTCTCCTAGAAGGTTGTTGCTGGAGGTCTCATCTGGAACATGAACTTACAGTAATGAAAGAGTCTTGATCAAATTCCATCCAAGTAATGAGTTCTAAAGCCAACCCTGATGTATGTTTGAGATCCTAAAAATGACTAAGTCTAATAGCCTAAAATCTTAAAAACACTAAAAATTTGACTAAGTCTGAAATCTGGTGAATCCTCCAAATTCTATAATCTGCATGTTAAATCCAGTGGATTCGAGACCTATCTCTCAACTTATACTTAAATATATTTTTCAATATACCTTTACCCTCAAGGATCCTGAAAAATGACTAAGTACTGAGAGGGCACAAATTTCCCATCTAGTGCGACAAAAGCTAGAGGATCTCCGAACCTTGAACTGATGCACCAAAAGGAGAGGAGATGAGGATTTCAAATGTCTTAACCACCGCGCCACCTTCTAGAGGATCCTTCACCTTTGAACTGCCACACCAAAACAAGAAGAAATCAAATACCTCAACCGGCGCGCCAAAGGGATAAGGTAGAGGAATTTGAGATGCCCAACCAATGCGCCAAGGCAGATTTCAAGGGGAAATCAAATGTGTCAACCAATGCGCCAAGGTGGAAGGGCAAGAATTGAGTGTTAAAGTGCAAAATTTTATAATATTTCCAAAGGAAACCAAAACCTTGAACTAATGCACCAGGGTTTAGAGGCTTATAAAGGGGAATTCACTTTGTTTAACTATTGCGCCACAGCAAGAGGAAACATAAATCCTTATCTAATGCGTCAATCTAGAGGACTTCCAATTCTTTAACCAAAGCACAAATGCTAGAGGATTTTAACATAGGCAACCAAAGCGCTTAATCTAGCAAGGGGATCTCAAAGACCTCAACCGATGCAAAATTTGATCTAAGGTCTATACATCTCATTTTTAGGAAGATTTTGAAGTCTCTATCTAATGCGTTACTCAAGGAAGAATTCACTTTCTTGATCTAATGCGCCTAAGGCTATAACACCCTTCAAGTAAGTATTAAGGGTTTTAATTAGAGTAAGAGGTAGGGAATTGTATTTCATGGGGGGAGGAGAACCTAAAAGTTTCAACTAATGCGACCACTTTGAATGAAATCAAATAATTTCCCATTTAATACACTTAGATTATAAGTGCATGAAATGATTCTTATATATTGCAAAATTAAATGTTTATCAAGGAATTGATGTTGCTTCTTTGTTTGTTTGCAGGAACAAGGAACTTAGATGAAGCTAAAGAGTCATCATGTGGCTGCTCTAAAGGACTCTCTTCAAGATCATCTTCCAGGAAGCATCATTCCAAGAGATCTACATCACCTCAAGTATCAGCTAGTTTCTTCATCAATCTATTGGAACTCTTCATCAAGTGGCATTATGTTCAAAGACAAGGCATTCACTCATCCAAGTTTCAAGTAAAGTTCTCCCAATCTTCATTCATCAAGTTTCAAGTCTCCTTGGGAAGTCAGCTGCTCCATCATAAGGAAGGTCTTGCCATTATTCCAAGGCTTTCATCCACTCTACTTCAAGGTCACCTTCAAGGAAGCATTATATCACCTTCAAGTTCAAGAATGCATCATCATCAAAAAGCATTCATCTATGGGAGTACTCTTCATCAATAGCATCATGTTGAAGACACTTAATTTATTCAACTTCAAGTTCCATCCAACCTTCAAGTCTTTGAGAAGAGTCTTCTACTCCAATTCATGAAGCAAGCTTCATCATCTACTCTTACATGAAGGAATCAACATCATATCTCTATTACTCTACATCAAGAGCATCATCGAAGAAGATCATCATACATCCTACAAGAAGAAGAAACATTACAAAGTTAGTCAAGTGAAGCAACAAGTATCATACATCCAGTTTACAATTCAAGATCAAGGCAAGATGAACAAGTTGTATTCCTAAACATACAAGTACAAGCAATCACATCGAATACATCACTACAAGATGATACAATTTTCAAGATATGCTAATGTGGCACCTATGTGGCAGACACACGTCATCATCTAATCAAATGCTGTCATATCATTTTAAATGCATTAAATGTATCATTTAATGAAAGAAGCCAAGAGGACACCTATGTGAAAGATGTTTTAAATGCTTTCGCCTTACCTTATCACATTGGAAAATGTGCCTTCATTACCTCTTTCTTTGTGCTAAAAATAGCAAATTGTTGTAACTACCTCTGAGGTGGCACGATTTAGACCCTTGGCTATTGAATTGATCTAAGCCATTCATTGTAACCTGGGCTTCTATATAAAGGCCTTGTTGCCTCATTTGTAAAGGAGGGAATATAGAGATTAGAGATTAGATTTTAGGGGTAGATTAGAGGAGACTCTCAAAATTCTCTGAGAGTGCTTGAAGTTGTAAATATTTCTCAAGATTAATGCAAAGACATTGGAGCATTGTTTGGTGTTAAGTGTTGTCTTGTGGAGTAACATGATTTCTTGTATCTTAATGAAGTGGAGAGATGTTTCGAAGTAAATTAGAAGCTCATTGATGTAATGTATGTTTGTGTTGAATATTTGATCAACTCCTAGCTCATGCTTTTAACATTCATCGCTGGTGAAGTGTTGTGTAAAGCTAGTCTGAGCCTTATTATTTGCTTAAGTTTGATTGTGGATGCTTATTTGAGCTGCGCCATTCAATGGGTGCGTGTATAATCCTTCATGATTTGAAAACCATTCATGTACCTTAGGAGATTGCACCAACTTCATGTAGTTGTAGGCATCCTTGGTGAAGTGGAGTTAGGTTTCTTTAGGAGTTTGTCTATTCAAACATCATCATTGCTTCATTGACCTTAGATTAGATTCCTTAAACTTTCATCTTTTATCTTTTCTTCATTATTGATACATCATCCACACTGAAAGGAGAAATAAGCTAAGTGTATGAAGAAGTCTGCATAAGTCCCTTTGTGATTATTAGCAAGATCACATGTAATCACTGAGTTATCCACTGCAAATCATAAAAAAGGGAACCTCGGAGTTACTTCATTGGATCACATAGTTTAGCCTTTGAAGAGATTTATTCAAGAGAGAGTGGGATACTCTAGTGTTTTACTCTATTGTTGACTTGTCTAAAAACAATCATCAATAGGTTGCTTTCAGGTGTTCTACAATGATTTGGCTAGAAGGGGCATATCATTCAGTCAACATATCATATGGTCGGATAACTGTGCGTCACAATTCAAGAACTCGCAGAATTTCTATTGGCTGAGTAGGAGGCATAATTTTACAGGTATTCAGCATATGTGGAACGTTTGTGAGGCCAGACATGGAAAGGGGGAGCATGATGGTGCAGGAGCATGTATCAAAAGAGACATAGCACGAGAAGAGTTAAAGTATAAAGACAATGCAAAGTTGACAGATGCAAAATCGATTGTCGAGTGGTGTAATGCTTCCATGGGTCCAGGTAATGAAGGTAAGTCTTCAGTTCGTAAATTTTTTTGGTTGATAGATGATACTAACATTGCACCATATGAGGACTGTTGTACACTAACAGGATCAAATGAGATGCACTCTTTCAGAAGCTCAATTGCAAGTTCATGGAGTATCCATACACAAAAGATGTCATGCTTTTGTTCTTACTATACAATTGGGCTTTGGGATGAGTGCGAGTCAAAGGAGTGGGTTGACGAATGGCAGTTAAGTTATCTTAGCCCACTTGGCACGTATCGACCCTCGACGGCACTGGAACTAACACAGATGGAATCATCAGTTGACTTTGACCACATATCAAATTTAGTTCAGCCAGGTAATATAGGGCACGTATATGCATCTAATTTCATCTAGTTCAACCAGGTAATGTCATCTTACTTTGTAGTGTTTTTGTAATGTTGACTAATTTCATCTAATTTGCTACACATATCAATGTAGGGCACGTATATGCAGTTATTGCAGATGAAGATAATGAAGAGGGAACAAATTATTACTTATGTCGTTGTGTTGAGGCCAAAAAGAAATTGGAGGCCCCTGTTACATATGGAGAAAACATTGAATACCCTACAGGCTCAGTGGTTATTACTGGAACATGGCTTAGAAGGTACCCACATAAGAGTGTTGATATTTGGCTATTTCAGGACTTTGACACGCATCGGAAGATTCTTCATTACTCAAACCTTGTCGTGGCATCCAATGTTCATTTGATAAAGTATCAGGGTAGACCTTTGAACAAAATCTTGTGGAAGGTGCGTGAGTCTGACCATGAAGCAATACTTGACACAATAAGGAGTAGAGCAGCCCCAGATGGTTCATTGGATTAATTTGTAAGTATTCACATTAATTTTGTAAAGTCATGTTACATTGAGTTGTAAGTATGCACATTAATTTGTAAGGTTTGTCTCTTTTTATTTCCTCCTGCATTTTTACACATATACATATTTTTACATCATCATGTTATGCATTTTTTGTGTCCTACTCCTGATGCGACCAAACTCATAACTCACCATACTTCCTCTAGACACCATTTGATGATCTCTCCAACACTCTGGATCCAGGGCACCCAATCATGATGATGACCTATATACCATTCTCCCAAGGCAGTTATAATGAATGAAAAGAAGACCAAGGGCGCCCAAGCTTAATAGACTTATTTCTTTCAATTTTGATGATCCAAACTCTTGCAAAATGACATCCACTTTCATGCCTTTAGATCTTCCTTCACATACAGGGTGCCAAATCAAGTTGAAAAATCTACATAAGGGCGCCAAAATGGATGAAAGGAGACATGAAATGCGCCTTAGGACTCCATGCTAAGGTTTGAGCCATTAAAGTCTCTTGATATTAGGTGCTCATGATGATGAAACTTAGAGCTTTTTCCTTTCCTATGCGCTCATCTAAGATGTTTGAATGATAAGGAGCGCCTTGACCTCTATAATGTACATTGGGCACCAAAATCAAGGTAATTTTAAGTCACTTTGAGTCATTTGGGGTCAGTTTGAGTCTTTGAATCATGTTGCAAAAAAGTGTCAATGTTGTCAAGTTGCACAAAGCAACTTTTGCATTTTTGGTGTCCTGCTCATGATGCGACCAAACTGACTATTCCAATGCGTCCAGATGGGTACATTTACGCTAGGCATGGTCCTGTTTTTCTCCCAAACATGTTGAAATAGTCCAAGCTACATTGTACCGACGATATCCCTGAAGAGTCTAGAGTGCAAAAAGGTAGCAATATTTGACGAGATGTTACTCAAAAACTGTGTCACTTAGAAACATTCCGTCTAAGGCAACGCGATCATGTAGAGTGCCTCTATAATAACCTCTCTCAGTTTTTTATATCTCTGAGGCATTTTCCCGTGGTGAAAGGTTTTTTGCTGCCCCAAAAATCGTCAGAAGGAGGCAGTGTAAAGTTGCAAAGGGGTGTAACTTTCATCCTACTCTTGATGCAACCAAATTGACTATTCAAATGCGTTCAGATGGGTACATTTACGCTAGGCATGGTTCTATTTTTCACCCAAACATATCGAAATAGTCTGAGCTACATTGTACTGACGATATCCCTGAAGAGTCCAAAGTGCAAAAAGGTAGCAATCTTTGACAAGATGTTACTCAAAAACTGTGTCACTTAGAAATATTCTGTCTAATGCAACGTGATCACATAGACTGCCTCTACAATAACCTCTCTCAGTTTTTTATATCTCTGAGGCATTTGCCTGTGGTGAAAGGTTATCTGCTGCCCTAAAAATCGTCAGAAGGAGGCAGTGTAAAGTTGCAAAGGGGTGTAACTTTCATCCTTCTCTTGATGCGACCAAACTGACTATTCCAACGCACCTGGATGGGTACATTTACGCTAGGCATGGTCCTTTTTTTCACCCAAACATGTCGAAACAGTCCGAGCTACATTGTACCGACGATATCCCTGAAGAGTCCAAAGTGCAAAAAGGCAGCAATCTTTGACAAGATGTTACTCAAAAACTGTGTCACTTAGAAACATTTTGTTTGAGGTAACGTGATCATGTAGAGTGCCTCTACAATAACCTCTTTCAATTTTTTATATCTCTGAGGCATTTGCCCATGGTGAAAGGTTTTCTGCTGCCCCAAAAATTGTCAGGAGGTAGTGTAAAGTTGCAAAGGGGTGTAACTTTTGTCCTGCTCTTGATGCGACCAAACTGACTATTCCAACGCATTTGGATGGGTACATTTACGCTAGGCATGGTCCTATTTTACACCCAAACATGTCGAAACAGTCTGAGCTACATTGTACCGACGATATCCCTGAAGAGTCTAAAGTGCAAAAAGGTAGCAATCTTTGACGAGATGTTACTCGAAAACTGTGTCACTTATAAACATTCTGTCTGAGGCAACGCGATCACGTAGAGTGCCTCTACAATAACCTCTCTCAGTTTTTTATATCTCTGAGACATTTACCCGTGGTGAAAGGTTTTCTGCTGCCCCAAAAATCATCAAAAGGAGGCAGTGTATTAAGTCAGGATGAAAGCCTATTCACTCTAGGCACCAATCTCAAGTTGCACAATCATGAATGGGCGCTTAGAGCAATAAGGTGCTACATCATGGTTCTAGGACCTTGAAATGGCGCCCAAGCATGTAGGAGGAATTTTCAAGGAGCCAAAATGTTTTTGAAACTCTAAGGAACTAGTCCAAAGACTCTATGGCACCATCTTGATACCATTGAGTCAACTTTGGAACTCAAACATGTTAAAACAAGGTCTAGGAAGCTAGGTGCCATCTCTTGCCAGTTCAACGTCTCAGATGTGCCAACATTGGAAAGACTCTTAATGAGCGCCTAAGTTTGAATTGATCTTGTGATTGAAAGTTTGGTGATGTATTGGTGCAAGATGATCTTCAGTTGAAGCAATCTAAGTTCCAGGAAGGGTTTAGAAGTTATCAACCTCTTCACTAAGTTAGGATCACTTTACAAGCTTTCTTACCCAAGAGTTGCACCTCATTAAGACAAGGCTCATCTTAACCTCCGGGACTTTTCCAAAGAAGTGCTTCAGTTTATTAGCACCTTTGGACCTTGTTTTGCATTCTGAAAGAGAAGGCGCACTTTGGAGGCATTTCTAACCCAGATTGACGCCTAGGTATAGTCATCTCTCTGGAGCATTACAATGTGTTTTAAAATGAAGGAGGACATTTCATAAGTTGGGGAATTGATCACTGAAGACCTTGGAGTGTTTGAATTACTCTAAGCAAGAAGGCACATTTCCACAGAGTAGCATACTCTAGATAGCGCCTAATGCCATCAAAGCACAATTCCACCCACACTTTGGTGCCTATCATCAAGAAGGGACATTGGGCATTCCTTGAACTGTTCTAAGGGTTTGAAGTTCGTGAAATCACCAAGGAATGTTAGGCGCCATGTGTATCCTCAACAAGCTTGAGTTTGCACCTAGACAAGTTGGTGCTTATTCATGTTTTAACTTCCCTCTTGAAGCACCTAACTTGGAAAAAATTATCTTGTTGTTAGTCAAGTGTTTGATGTGTTTTGGAGACTCCAAATGACTTCCTCTTGCTAGGCACTCTTCTTGGCAACTACAACCTTCAACTGGCGCCTAGATCCTGAAGAAAAACACTTGCAAGTGTGGGCGCACTTTCCTTGTGATGGAGCTGTTGCAAGTATGAGGTAAACCAGTGTTGTCATTGATGTCAACATACTCATATTGCTTTGACAAGAAGGATTCAATGAGCAGTGTGCTGAGGATATTGAGAAAATTAGCCTCAGTCAGGAATAGTAAAGAACAGTGATGAGAAGAAGGCAAATGTACTGTATAGGATGCGAACCGGAGGATGCGGATTAAAGGGTTTGTAGATATGAGTCTTGAAATGCTTCAGTTAAGATTTCAGAGGTCCGCATGAAGATCTGAAGGAGTTGTGGTTGTCGGTGTAGAACCGGTTCCGGCAAGTATTCAGAGGTGACAGAGGATCACAAAAAGGTCCGGTGAGGTCCGGAATTGTATTATCCTAATCTGTGGATTGGAAGGAGTGTTTGGGATGTCCTTGTGATGTGTCATCCTGATTTGTGTATGATTTGGAGGTCCGGAAGTACCTTTTACATTATGACAGTGGCGACAGACTGTGTTCTTGAAGTTCCGGATGAGGAAGACAAGAGATTCCAGTAAGTAGAGGAAGTGCGGATGTATCCGGTCATTCAGGCAGGCTTGTGAAGGTTCTTGGATCATGTTGAGGTTGTGTTGTTGGTCCGCATTGATAGTAGAGCCCGGAATTGAAGTTATTCTTCCGGATGAAGTTCTTGCTCTGTTTAGCCGACCGGATGAGTTGTTCATCCTGCGAATGTTCTTGTGGTGGCCGACCGGATGAGTTGTTCATCCTGCGAATGTTCTTGTTATTCATCTTGCGGATACTCTTATGGTTGTTTGCCGACTTAGATGTTTGTTCCTAAGTCGATGTCTTGTATAAATAACGGTTTGTGAGTTCATTTCGAAGTGTGGATGGAGTGGATGAGAGTGGGATAGCGAAGAGAGGTGCGAAAGACAGAGCAGAGGTTTTGGGCTTAAATGGAACTGATCCGGACATAGTAGAGATGTCATTCTCCAGTTCAAGATTGTGATTTTTATCACTTTGTAGACAGTGTGTCTCCTTGTAGGCAGTGGGCCTCTTTGTGAGCAGTGTGCTCGGGCAGTGACCCCTAATTGGCATGTGCCATTCATTCTTCTTTATTCTTCTAACAGAGAATAATTCTTGGGTTAATCACCCCGTGGTTTTTCCCTTAACCGGGTTTTCCACGTCAAAATCTTGGTGTTCAATGTGTTGATGTTTATCTGCTCTTGTGTTTATGTATTATGCTTTCATGGATGATTAATTGATATGCTGCTAACTAACAACGAAGAATCAAGTGTTTGAAAGAACAGAAAGTTTTATACAACTGATTCACCCCCCCTCTCAGTTGTATGCCTTAAATCCAACAGGAGCATCAAACTGGCGCCTAGAAATCATAATGCATGAAGTGAGCGCCTAGGATCCTATTGGTCCAATAGGTGGTTTTGGGATCCGTGTCAAGTCATTGGATTAGGTTGCCAACTCAGAATGATTTTCATGCACTTAGACTTCAAGGTGCCAAAACTAGTAGGAAAATATTTGGGGGGAAACCATGCTGATAAAAGTTGGGTAAATTTAACCTCTGAGTTTGATTAGGCTCCATATAACAACAATATTTATATCATGTCCCTTTGCTTTATGAAACAAGTAGTATGTGTCAAGTCATATGGATAACACTATGGTCCTTAGAAATTTCTGTGAGACTTTTGATAAGATTATCTACTATTATGTGGATGCTTGATAGTATTATCCTGATCCATTGGACTAGTGTGGCTATGAGGTTGGAAAGTGTTGCAATCTCCATCCTTTAAACTTCTCCACCTTGTTATGGGTTCTTTTGAGTATTTTCACTTGCTTTCTCTTCGAGAATATTTTCTAATGATACATGATGTGTCATAGATCATTCAACTTGATAAACAACATGGAGGGATTCTCATGCCTCCTATACTTCTTGCAAGTTTCTTTATAGATAGCTCACATCATTGTCCATCTAGCTGGTCATTTCCCTAAATATTATGATAAGATAATCCTGTTAATGAACTTTGGATTAAATGAGAATCAACATGCTTTGTCTTGACTAGAATAGTTGGGATGGACAAAAATCTATTGATTCTAGGTTTGGTTGTTAAAGGTCAAGAAGTTTTGGTGTCTAATGCCCTCTAAATCTAAATATTCAAAATCATAGTGGTTCAATAAGTTACAACAAATAGTCAGGTAGACAATAGACTATAAGGAACAAGGACTACACATGAATCCAAAACAACACCAGTCAATAAGGACATCACAAGTAACTCAACATTACTTCCACAGGCGTTCACAAAAACAAAGGGGAGAACACAACTAGAGAATGCTAGACTGTAGTAGGGATGAGTGTCTGATGCAGAGCACACAGTGGAAGCATAGAATTATCAACTTTTGAACCTTCAAACTCACTATTGGTGAGACAACATACCATCAGCGAGCTTAAAATTTCATCGGCTGATAGGCTGATGCCACCATGACTCCGCTTGATTTCACTTCTGATAAACATCCCATCATTGACTCTTATCGGTCAGACAGACCGCTATCGGTGACTTTATATCCTTTCACACCAATGTCTTTGTCACTCTGATATGAGACTCTAAGTCCCTTGCCTATCGGTAGGACTTAATACCATCGACACACTCAAAAACTCTTTTGCCGACACACCGATCTCACCAATAACAACCTTCGGACCACACTCGTTGGTGAGACTCCAAACATCAGTGAACTCTAATCTTGTTAGGCCGATACACCGATGGCTTTCGACTGTCGGTGTGACCCCCTTCATCGGTTATTTTCTCAACTGCTCTTCCGATGCGCCGATGGGATTATCTTCTGATACACCGATGCCTTCGACTTCGAACCACAATCGTCGGCAAGACAGACCACTATCGGCAAAGCCTAACCAAGGTTTGCCGATACACCGATACAACCAACTCTTGACGTCGATACAAGGTTCTTTTGAAGGCAAAGGGTGACTAGGCTTATGGGGCTCAATTTGATGTATTTATTGAAAGCTCAAGGTGAATTGATGCTTATTGAAAATGCAACTTAGTCCTTCATTTCCATTCTAGGCGCCATTTCCTATTGACTTATATACTCCTCCTCATGTTAGGGTGCCATAATGAAGTGGTTTAGACAATAGGTGCGCTTCACTTACTAGAGGCTTGTTCTCCTTCCACCTTAGGTGCACTTTTATGGTGGAACAAGTGTCAATGGGCGCCTTGTCTTAAATGAATGCTCTCTCTAAGTTGGGCGCCCTTTTGAGGCTTTATGAGTTGCAAATTGCGCCTTAACCCTTCATGCTTGTTGCTCAATGTTTGAATGTTTAAAAAAGTCTCCTTTAGGCGCTCATCTTAATGACTTTTTCTCAAGGTGCAATCATCCTAATGACTTGGATATTCATCCTAGTGTTTCAGGATATCAGGCTACCAGACTTAATCATTTTCAGGATCTCAAACATAAAGAATAACATGATGATTCATTTTTTTGTATTGCATATAGTTGACATTGTATGCTACTCATAAAGAATATTAATATTTTCTGTTCAACATGATGATTCATTTTTTTTTTAAATACAACTTTTATCTTTTAGTTCCAAAATGAGGTTTAGGTGATACTTGAATAACAATAGCTTGCTTATTGGATCAACAAACATCCTATGTAATACAATTGGACTTTAAATATTTGAAGTAGCCATCTACAAATATCCATTCAAACGTGGATTTATAATGCAAGTATGGACACCATCAATAAAAAAGATTTGTATTAACCAAATATCCATATAGGCATACATCAATATCTGTCGATATAAGTATAACATATATACAAAATAGCCATATAGGCTTACAAGCATGCCATATAGGCATACAATGTCAACTATATACAATACAAAATATATGTCCACAAATGCCATATAGGCATACAACAAAGGAACACAATAAAAAGTCATTCCCCTCTGGCTGGTGAAGATAATAGATCACGGGCAGCCTTTGATCTTCTAGGGGATGGAGACGCGCATGTGGGTGGTCTACTACGAACCCGAGGGCTACTCCTCCTATTTAGTTCTTCCTACATCTTTACCTGTTACAATAAAAAATATAGACATTAATATATAGAAATTACATGTTATAAAAAATGAAACATTTAACAAAATAATCACTTACCGCTAACATATAATCTCTCCTCACTTGCCTCAGTAGCAGGAATAGGCCCTGGTGATGTCATGTCTTATAGAAACCATCCAGATAGAAATTAAACTTTAAATCAATAATCTTTTGATTTTTCAAAAATAGACAACTATAACAATGAATGTAAATTGAAATTTACTAATCTGCCTCATACCCCTGTCAATGCCATGGAGCTATGAATCACAAAGGCCACACCCTGCTCCATTGCCCTATGAACATGGGGAGGTGTCTCCGTAGCCTGCATCATATAGAAATAAAACAACATTATTCAATTACAAAAACTATAATAGTGATGCAAATCATGGCTCCTAACATACACACACGTTCATCTAAACATGGAAGTACACACAATAAAGCACACAAGTCACATACAAAAATCTAGTAAGTACAATTCATTCATTAAACTATTTATTTTATTACCTCCGTAAAGCTTTGAAGTCCACCACCGCTGGCAGGTGTTGCCGTGAAATCTACAGTATTAACCTATTCAACATTCAAAATAAGATATTAGAATACCATTCATATAACGATGCTATTCACATGTAATATTTATAATTGTTTACTAGTTACATACCCCGACAGTAGATGATTTAGTGTAAAATGCAGGTGGAGAACCACTGAAAACTGTATCGACACTATGACCCTGATATTTCATTAAAATCATCAATTTAAATTAGTTAATCTTGCATTTCAAAAATAAAATTTAATAAATTAAATTCAATAAATTTACTAATATTTACCTGAGTATCAAGGCTGAAAGTGTCACTTAGGAGGGTATCTGTCATCACCATCTGCTCAACTATAGATGTAGCTTGTGCACCTGCGTCCTGACTATCCATGGGGTCATAACCATAGGCTAACCCGCAAGCCTGACAAGTATGGGGTGGGACTCTACTCCTCACACTATCTCCCAATCCACTCTGTGCTGCAGGACCGGCATGCTCTATGATGCTCTGGGTCAAGGCACTAATGGACTGAAGTGTATCGAACTCAACACTCTCCTTCACAATGGAAGGGATAGAAACATGCTCATGGGCTGCTCTGCTGATTACTTGTCTCACTACCTGCTGTGGGTCAAGATGTGCCCCTAGTCTATCTTGTGTTTGTTAGGGTTAGCTGACAGAAGATATCAATTAAATGCAAATAAAGATTAAACAGAGAAATGGAAATACACAAAATTAATAACAGCGAGAGACAAGTTTTAACATGGTTCACCCAAACTCAGGCTACATCCACCAAATAGAGAGTCCAATATTATTATCCAGTAAATCAAACCGATTATAACCAGCAATCCCTGCAACTCAATACCGTTGCAAATGCTACAATACAATATATCAAAACCCTAACCCTTAGCCGCTTTTTATCAAGCCTTTTTGTCGGTTACAAAAATAGGGTTTTCTTATGTCGGTCACAAAAATTAGAATTTTTTATGTTGGCTCTAAAAAAATTTCTCGGGGGCTGCGCCCCCGAACCCCGGTGAGAATACATGGCTAGTGTACAGTACTTTCCTGATTAGTCACCACCTACCAACAATCTCCCACTTGGAGACTGATCAGGCTCCACACCAAACAATCTCCCACTTGACGCCTGATCCTGGATGACACCGCTGCGCATGTAGCTCCTACTGGAAATAAGCACCTTGGACTCTACTGTTCTGTTTTTGTTGTTTTCAGTCTAGAAGACCAACCGAAGCTGAAGAGGAGTTCAGCTTCTCCCTTGTCACTGCCTTTGTAAACATATCCATTGGATTTTCATTTGTATGTATCTTTTCCAACCTTAATTGTCCATTATCCAACATCGACTGAATAAAGTGATACCTCAATTGTATGTGTTTGGTCTTTGAATGCAAGGCATAATTCTTTGCAAGATGTATGGCACTCTAACTGTCTGTATACAAAGAACTATTAGCCTGTTGTTTACCCAATTCTTCCATGAAAGATTGCAGCCATATCATCTCCTTGCTTGCCTCTATTGCAGCTACATATTCTGCCTCTGTGGTGGATAAAGCAACCACCTTTTGCAACCTGAAAATCTAACTCACCGCTGTTCCACCTACAGTAAAGACATAACCTGTAGTACTCCACCTGGTATCAATATCCCCTACCAAATCTGAGTCTACATAACCTGCTAAATCAGTATTAGAGCCCCCAAAACATAAGTGTTTATTAGATGTACCTCTCAAATATCTGAGAATCCATATTACCTCATTCCAATGCTCAAATCCGGGTGACTCATATCCCTACTAACGACTCTGACAGCATGTGCAATATCTGGTCTCATGCATACCATGGCATACATTAAACTTCTTACAGCTGAAGCATATGGTACCTTGGACATTTTTGCTTCCTCCTCTTGTGTCTTTGGACACATCTTCTTAGTCAATTTCAAATGACTAGGCAAAGGTGTGCTGACAGCTTTTGCATTCTCCATATGGAATCTCTGCAACACCTTTTCAACATAAGCAGCTTGAGATAGAGTCAATTTTCTGTTCTTCTTATCTCTACAAACTTTCATACCAAGGATTTGTTTTGCTGCCCCCAAATCCTTCATATCAAATGACTGTGCTAACTGATGTTTTAACTCTCTGATGTGATCCATGTTAGACCCAGCTACAAGCATGTCATCAACATATAAACATAAAATAATGTAGCTGTCATTATCCAACCTCTTAAAATAAACACAATGGTCAGAATTACACTTGCTGTAGCCTTGCTCATCCATAAAACTATCAAATTTCAAATACCATTGCCAAGGTGCTTGTTTCAGGCCATACAAACTCTTCTTCAATCTGCACACTTGTTTCTCCTTACCTTTGACCTCAAATCCCTGTGGTTGTGCCATGTATATCTCCTCCTCCAAATCACCATAGAGAAAGGTAGTTTTCACATCTAGCTATTCCAAATGCAAATCTTTAGCAGCCACAATACTTAAAACAGTACAAATAGAAGTCATCTTGACAACTGGAGAAAATATCTCATCAAAATTAATGCCATGTTTATGTGCAAATCCTTTTACAACTAACCTGGCCTTAAATATTTTCTTACCTCCATATTCCTCTTTCAGCCTGTAAACCCATTTGTTTGGTAAATCCTTTTTACTTGCAGGTAACTTACATAATTCCCAAGTCTGATTTTTCAGCAAGGAGTCCATTTCTTCTTTCATGGCAAGCTCCCACTGAACCTGTGTATTCACCTGCATAGCTTCATCATACCCTTCTGGTTCACCAGCATCTGTTAACAAAATAGAATACAAAGAGGGAGAAAACTTTTTAGGTCTACTTATCCTTGTTGACCGTCTAACATTCACTGGAGTTTGTGGTATTTCTGGTTACTGTTGCGGAGCATGAGGAACCATTAAAACATCACTATTTAGAGTATCATCCAGCACCACATAATCATTTTTTTTCTTCTCATGTTGCTGCAACTGATCTTTGTACAACACTTTCTCATTGAATATAACATCCCTGCTTCTCACAATTTTTTGATTTTTAAAATTCCAAAACCTATAACCAAATTTATCAATGCCATATCCAACGAAGGTACACTTTTTTGATTTTGCATCCAGCTTGGTTCTATTTTCAGAATCTATATGTGCAAATGCTTCACAGCTGAAGGTTTTCAGAAAAGAATAACTCACCTTCTTATCTGTCCATGCTTCCTCTGGAATACCACAGCCCAAAGGAACTGAAGGACCTCTATTAATTAAATATACAGCAGTGTTGATAGCCTCTACCCACATATTTAAAGGCAACCCAGCATGCAATCTCATGGTCCTTGCACGCTCCATTATTGTCCTATTCATGCGTTTAGCCACTCCATTTTCCTGTGGAGTCCCTGGAATAGTTTTCTTCCTACGAATTCCATTAAAGGAACAATAATCTTCAAATTATTTGCTGCAATACTCACCACCATTATCAGATCTGAGACATTTTAATCTTTTACTTGTCTTATTTTCAACCAAGCTTCTCTATTTCTTAAATGTTTCAAATACATCAGATTTCTGTCTAAGGAAATAAATCCAGACCTTCCTAGTTGCATCATCTATGAATGTAACATAATATCGAGAGCCACTGAGAGAAGATACTTGAGCTGGTCCCCATACATCTGTATGCACAAGCTCCAACTTTTTATTTTTCTTTTGCTTCCCATCTCTAAGAAAACTGACTCTCTTTTGTTTTCGATACACACAACTTTCACATAAATCCATATTAATATATTTCAGACCTGGTAAAACTTCCTTAGAATGAAGTACCTTTATACCTTTTTCACTCATATGCCCAAGTCTGTTATGCCACAGTGTTGTTTCAGAACCTGCAGCAACTTTTCCAGTCTCTTCTTGCAAACTTGCAACAACTGTTCCTGAACCTGTTTATTTTTTCTCTGTAACAGCTAAAGTAGAAGGAACAGTATGACCTGTACAAAGATATAAGGTGCCTACTTTCACACCTTTCGCTACTACTAAGGCACCTTTTGAAACCTTCCAATTTTTATCAGTAAATGTAACAGTGCAACCTTGTTCAGTTAGCTGCCCTGCTGAAATTAAATTCCTACTGATCCTTGGAACATGCCTTACCTCTTGTAGTAACTAATGATTCCCATTCTGCAACTTAATCTTGATTCTTCCCTTTCCAACAATCTGACAGGGTTTGTTATCTCCCAAATAAACCAGCCCAAAATCCCCTTGGACGTAATCAAGAAAATAACTTCTATGGGGTGTAGCATGAAATGAGGCCTCTGAATCTAAAACCCATGAATCATTAGCATTATCTAGGGAAAGAATCAAAGCATCATCTTTAGATTTATTGCTTACCACATTTGCCTCCTTATTGCCTTCTTGTTTGTCTCCTTCTTTATTTTTCTGAGACCAGCAATCTTTTTTCAGATGACCTGGTTTCCCACAATACCAGCAATCCTTTTGTCCTCTGGTTTGGGATCTTTTGTCCTTTGATTTTCCTCGTGACTTCCCATGACCTCCAGAACCTTTTCCTCTCTCCTTTGATCTGCCCCTACTCTCTGCATTCAAAACACTACCTGATGTGGATCCATCTGAGCTTTTCTTACGAATTTCCTCACTCAGAATAACACCAATAACATCATCAAATTTCAGGGTATTTGAACCAGAAACAGAGTTACTAACTACCATTTCCAAGCTATCCCAGCTTTCAGGCAATGAACATAATATCAAGAGAGCTCTAACTTCTTCATCAAATTTTATATTTAATGAAGTCAATTGACTGACAATCGTATTAAATTTATTTAAATGACCTGTCACAGATCCTCCTTCAACCATTTTCAAATTAAACAAATGCTTCATGAGAAATACCTTATTTGAGGCTGAGGGTTTTTCATACAATTTAGCCAAAGCTTTCATCAGACCATCTATTATCTTCGCTTCCATTATATTGAATGCCACCGATGGTGCCAGGCACAACCGAATGGTTCCCAGTGCCTTTCTGTCAAGAAGATTCCAATCCTCATTAGACATTGTTGCCAGTTTCTTGGCTACTCCTTCCAACAGCATCCATAAATCTTTTTGATAGAAGTAATCCTCCATCTGCATCTTCTATAACTGATAGTTCTACCCATTGAATTTATCAACCTTCAATTTTCCCTCGTCCGCCATTGCTCCCACTGAACCGTGAGACTTTCCTGCAGATGATAATCGAACACAACCCGATCTGATACCACTTGTTTGGGTTAGCCGGCAGAAGATATCAATTAAATGCAAATAAAGATTAAATAGAGAAATAGAAATACACAGAATTAATAACAGCGAGAGACAAGTTTTAACGTGGTTCACCCAAACTCGGGCTACATCCACCAAACAGAGAGTCCAATATTATTATCTAGTAAATCAAACTGATTACAACCAACAATCCCTGCAACTCAATACCGTTGCAAATGCTACAATACAATATATCAAAACCCTAACCCTTAGCCATTTTTTATCAAGCCTTTTTGTCGATTACAAAAATAGGGTTTTCTTATGTTGGTCACAAAAATTAGAATTTTTTATGTCGGCTCTAAAAAAAAGTTCTCGGGGGCTGCGCCCCTGAACCCCTGCTTCTTGGGGGTTGCCACCCCCGAACCCCGGCGAGGATACATGGCTAGTGTACAATACTTTCTTGATCAATTGCCACCTACCAACAGTGCTGACCCCCCACCTCTACCCTGGAAGTCCCGCATATCAAAATAGTTTGGCACTTTATTGAGGACAAACTTGTAGTAGAGTTTCCTCAAAAAGTATTGCGGGACCTCATTATTATTACATGGAGGATGGTCAAAAACCATCCACCAACTCTGCCCCAAATTGTCCCTTATCACTTGGTTGTTGCACCAATGGATAGGGAACCTCTTGCATGTAATGGGTGGAGGTTGATTTGTTTGTGGGTTTGTGAAAATGGAACACAAGTCTAATTTTGTGATTTGTAATTTTTTCACATCTTGGTATGACAATTTGTCTGCATAATAATCTCTGAACTCTCTCCTCTTATCCATCCAACTAGTTATTTGCTTGCTAATTGAATCTACATTTGATAACATAGATTCAAGAGATTCAGCAAGCGTGGACCTATGCAAGGTTGAAGTGGAAGGATCTTTCAACCTTGCAACTATATCTTCAATTTCTTTTTTGTTGTTTTCAATTTGCCCCATTATATTTTCTTGTGTTCCAGGGGCATGTCGAGGAATGGATGGAGGAGGTTGTTATTCTGCAGGTATTTCCTCCTCAGGATTTTGTGGATTTTGAGGAGGAGGAGGAGGAGGTGCATTAACATTTCCTGACAATTAACAAAATAAACATCAAAAATCAACTCAAACCTACCTATTTAGAAACAAATTCAAACAAAAAAAAATATAACTCACTCCTTTGGCATGCTCGACGTCATGGCGGCATTTTGGCGACGAATCGATAAGGTTTTTGTGTTGAATGGAGCTTTGCAAAATGCGAGCGCGCTTTCTAGGGTTTGTAGGCCGCAGGCATAGAGGAGAAGAAAGAAATGAAATGAGATAGAAACCTTTTTTTTTATTTATAGCAAGTCAAAACGCAAGCGCGTTATAACGTGCTCGCGTTTGTATTAATTTTTTTTGAAAATAATTTGGCCACTTTTTGGCCCCCCATCTTTTTGCACTTACCCTATTTCCAAAATGAACTATGACAGATGCTCTTACGACACTTACGACCGTCATAGAATCTGTCATAGTAGTTACAACTTACCGCTGTAAGAGAGTCTGTCATACATAATCTATAAATAGCATATTCTCTTACAACATGTCATAGTCCACTTTGGGGTGCCCAAATATGTCTTTTTCAAATATGCTTTATGACTCATGTCTTCACCTATCTTACAACCTTCTATTTCTGACTCTTACATGTCATAGATTCGTCATAGGAATCCGTCATAACTGTTTCGGTCAAACATTCCCTTACACAACATGGAAGATGCCGACACATGGCAAAATGCTCCTACCACAAAGTGGGACGCCTATCTCCTCATGTGAGGACAAAATTACACGTTGTTATATTCCATGTAGGATTGACACATCACTGTGCCGCATCCCACAATATGACAATTAGAATTTACAAATATTTACAACATAGGCAATTAAATAATAAATACAAACATTAACAATGTAAGGAATTACCAAGGTTGAGACGCCTTAATTCCCAACAAAATTCTGATTCTTTTGAATTTAGATTGATAACACCGATATAAAGGGCATGCATTTGGTTTCATAATGTTTTGTTGAATATATTGTTTTTAATTCATTTTTGAAGTCAAACCAATTATAATTTAGTCATAGGTGTATTCCGTAAAACATAATTTTTTCTGTATGTATCGAAATTAAAAAAAAATTGGTTGAAACAAGGACATCAATACCTAGGGCATAGATATTTTTTAGAATTATTTTTCACTAATTTACTAATTTTCCATGTGACATAAAACTTGATGTTCGGTGAAAAACCTACATTCACAAGAAATAAAAAAAAATATAATAATCAAATTAAATATATTTAAAATTATAATTTTTGAGAAGCTTATAATAAGGACTACATACTTACAAAACATAAATTTTAAATTAATTCATTTGATCCCCCAAAAGGTAAATCAAAAGTGGGTTTTTATCAGCATTTTGATAGGTGTAGAGGAGACTCCATTATAGGTATGGTTTAAAACTAGCGGGGTTCTATCCAAGGGGGTTTGAATCTAAGGGGATTTGATAAAACCCTCTTCAATTAAAATCCTTTAAATGAAACCTTTCAAGGCTTAAATCATTATATTTTCTAAAAATATCAGCAAAAATCAGGATGTCCCAGAAAGTGTAACCCATTATTGTGGCAGCATCCCCAGGTCCTCAAACTCCTATATTGTGTAAAAACTCTGCAATAAGAATTTCAATAGTAGCTCCATTTTCTTTACCACTTGGGGAGAAAACCCTTGAAAGAATGTTTGAATTAGGACTTATTGATAAGCTTTCTGTTAACAATGATTTTGATACTGAGATCTTTAAGGCCTTTGGGGTTGACGTTTCATTTTTTTAAAATATTGTGATGTAATAGCTTTATCATTGTCTACGGAAACAAATTCCAAATCACGTGCAGGGGTATTTGGAAGAAGGTTTTCAAGATGCCTGTTATTTGGTGAACTAAATAGTCTTTTAGAAATTGATGCAGGATAAGCAGATATTCCTTGAAGGATTGCAAATGGAGTAGAAATTATACTCTCAAAATTGGAATTCTCAATGTTCCAAACTCGAACCTATTAATATAAAATTTAAATAAGTAGACAGAAGGGAATTGGGAAAAAAATTGATTTAGGGCTTTATTATAATGATGCATAAACATTTATTGATGAATTAGTCATTGGCCAGAAAAAAGGCATAACATAGCGTGTAATCATCTGAACATGTTGCATTTGCTTGAAAATTTCTAAATCTTTTTCAACAAATCTATTTTGTGCATATCCTGTAGCTATTGCATTCCATGAAATTCCCTGCTCGTGGGCTGGCGGGCATTGCTCTGTATCCTCCGCACTATCGCAGTCGACCAAACTGATTGATGTGGGGTGGCAATATCACCATTTTATGATTCTTCGCCCACCCTTGGGATTGGTGTCTCCATTTCCATTGCATGGAATTAGTGGACTAGCCGATGATTCCCCGCAGTGCCCTCCACTCCAAGCAGAGAGATGAGTACCACCAAACTTGTCCCAATCACCCATCCACTTCAACTGCAATTGCCCTTATTTCCCTCATCCTCTTCTAGGCTACTTACACGTTTCTTTTCTTCATGTTATAGGCTCCGTGTCATTTTTGGCAGGCACAACATAGTCCCTATTAATTTTCATGGGTACCTTATGCAGATTAGACATCCATGAAATCAAGAAAAAGCATTTTTTTCCCAATGTAAAATTCCCCGTGTCAAAATTTCTCTGTCGTCATTGAATAATATAAGACATTTTGCATACAAGTCTACCAAAGTATTTCCAACTACAATATCAGACAAAAATCCCCATTTCATTATGCTTTGATAGAGGTCCATACCGTGTTCCAATGTTCCCATTTTGGCACAGGCAGAGAGGATGCTGGCAAAGGTTTGTGGAGTCTGGATTTACACTTGCCATTTGCATTTGCTTGAAAATTTCTAAAATTTTTTCAACAAATCCATTTTGTGCATATCCTGCAGCCATTGGATTCCATGAAACCACAGTTCTTTGAGGCATTTTGTCAAACAGTTCACGGGTCTTCTCTATGCTTCCACATTTTGCATACATGTCTACTAGGGTTGTTGCATCTACAAAATCTGTCAAAATTCCTCTCTTTTATGCTTTGATGGATGTCCAAACCCTCTTCCACAACTCCCATTTTAGCATAGGTTGTTTGTACACTGACAAATGTGAGCTAACGAAAAACAAAACTGACTATACGCTCAACCATCACTGCCTTGTACCTGTGCCAACTTGATACTTGAAAGGCATATCAAAAAGAAAAATTTAAAGTTTCAACTATAGTCATCTTGCCAAATGAGTTTAATACTCAATGCTCATTGGTCAACTGAATTTTAATATAATTAAAAGCAAAAAATTCTTTTTTTCACCATTACTGTTTACCCAATTGACCAATAACACATGCATTTATTAAATCATTAAATAAAAAAATTAAGTTTTAACTTTAAGGATTTTGCCAAATGATCTCATTAGTCAACTAAATTGAATTAATTACATCACATGAATGCATTAATATTCTTACCTTGGGACTAATAACAAATATACTTTTGTCTTATATATGGCTCCATATGTGAGGTCGGCCACTTTGTGTCTTTAATCATCATGTATTAATCGCTGCCTTCTAATCAATATTTGATCCCTGCATTTATTATTTAAAAAACAAATCGCATTTCATAGGTCTTCATTTAAATCACACTTCATTATATCCTTTAAATAAGACATTTTTGTCTTATGTGTGGAGCACTCCAATGTAAAAGGTGGTCCGCCATCTTTAGGTAATTTAAATCTGAATTTTAACTTATCTTTTTCTCTTATGTGTTGCCTTTTGTTTTATTGAAAAAAAAATCTAATCGTACTTTTTCATTTTTGTAATTGCTTCACACGAGGTTTAAATTTGATGGTTGACCTTGCTTATCAAATAATTTTTTAATGACGGTTATTTATTCAAAAATACTCTTAAAATATTATAATATATCTTAGTATAGGTAAAATTCTATATAAACCAAATATATATATCATCATAATTTTATATAAATTATGATAGTCTATCCAAAATCTCTCTTTTGATGCGATACAAATTTTTTAAAATTTTGATTGTATTTTATGGCAAAATTGTCTAAATACGGCCATACGGACATCAAATTTAAGCCCTGGCTCCACACCTTATATTATTTAATTAAGGCATTTTGTCTCATACTCCATGTAAATCACATAGCCACCTTGTTATATATTGATTGGTTTGTTTTTTCTTCTTAACCACATCATATGTAATTTTGTCTTATTTACAAGTCATTCCATACTGCATATCACTTGGAAACTTTGTAATGCTAATAAGTACTTATATATGATTGGTTTCTTCAACTAGTTTAAATCTTTACTCTTCACAATGAGGATGATGATTTGCTTCATGTATTGCATGACATTTATCAATGACAACATATTTCAACAATCTCATTTATACTTCTAACGACAATCTTTGACAATCTCGTCCATATATTTTGTACAATCAATCCAATCAATTTCAACAATAACATCTCTTAGACGTTAATCTTGCCAACAATCTTGGTCTTACGTCTTTGACATTAGTGACACCACTTCTTGTTCATGCACCTTCTTGACATCAATGATAACATGTTCTTATACTCTCATCTTTTCATGACTATCTTCTTAATCTCAATGACAACATGTGTATGCACCTTTGACATTAACGACAATCTTTGACAATCTCTCATTCTTCCTTTGACATCAACGACAATATGTCTTCTCACTTTTGACATCAATGTCAAACTTGTAAATATAAGGTTGGATCCCGTGTTTTAGTCATTTTGTCCTCAATTGGCATTTGCTTGAGGTTAAAAAAGAAGCTAGGATCTTATAATTCAATGTTCAAAGGGTCCAAGTCGAAGTCTACTTAGTGCATTTGTTCATTTGGAGGCAGAGTGATTTTATAAAGATATTTCAAGATGATAGCCTCCAAAAGGGTTGTGTAATGTAAAGGTAGATTTCTAAGAAGATCTATGAAGGAGATCTTCACGTAGGTTTTCTTGAGATCCTAAATGAGGTAATACTTCCCTATTGGTGGTGGTGTATGATCTACTATTGATATAGCCTTTCCATGAAATTCAACTTCTTATACCATATTAGGTCTTGCTTCCATTTCTTCACGAATAACTTATACTACACCCATCATCTTTATCTCTACTTTATGACCTAGACGAGTAGATGTAATTAGTTCACTTGTGTTTGGCATGTTGATATGTGTTGAATTTGACATGTTCTAGACATAGGTGCTTGTTAAGGATTGTTATCATTTCTAGGAATTACCTATTGTGGGTTGAGGAACATCTTTATGAATAAATGTTGTTGATCCCCATGAAATATTTCAATGAACCTATTATAATCCCAACATGATTCAATTATATGTCCCCTTACTTTGTGAAATGAGTAGAATTGGTTTGGGTCAAACGGTCGATGATATGGCTCATATTTGTCTTCATTTTGGTTTACCTATTGTTGATTATTTCTTTGGAGATAATTTTTATTTCTAGGATATTCAATAGTATTAATGTTATG
The DNA here is from genome assembly GCA_027924645.1 of Cunninghamia lanceolata. Taxonomy (NCBI): domain Eukaryota; kingdom Viridiplantae; phylum Streptophyta; class Pinopsida; order Cupressales; family Cupressaceae; genus Cunninghamia; species Cunninghamia lanceolata. The sequence goes on along the minus strand of BSBN01000290.1, from coordinate 12,418,879 downwards.
AGGGTAGTAATCCCTTCCACTATGTTCATCTTTGTTTCCCCTATTTTTTGTAGGGGGTATGTTGGTAACTTCATTTGTTGTTGCACTTTGATTATTTTCAAGATTTTAATAGTGGATGGTTTACTTCCACTATTGTCATTTTAAACTACTAGTCTTCCATTTGATCAGTAGGCCTTTCACCCACTATTAATAGCCACTTGGGTAATTCTCGATGCACTTTATAGTGCTTCCTCATATGATAAATGTTATATGGTAAAAGGGGGAAGGATGCAAAGTATGAGTACACTAGACCAAACCCTCCTTTCACTATAACATTCAAGGACAAAAACTAAGCCAAGCCACTACAAGATGGAAAAGGGCTCAGCTACTAATCTTTGAGCTCTTGCTTGTTAAGGAAAGATAAGATTCAACCAATCTTTTTATCAAACACTAGGCCAAGTATGCATGAAACATTAGTTATGAGATAGTGAACTTGAAATAGATGATCGACAACAAAAATTTGGAAACCAAAAGTACAGAGATGATCAGTAAGATGTCAAAACTTGTCTTCTGAAAGCAGAGGTGTCGGAGGACAAATTCAGCAACTGCCCAAGTTCAGAAGTAGGATTTTGCCAGAGGTCAAAACTAAGAAAAGGCTGCAAATGATGCTTAGAAACCAGGTCCAGAATCTTGAGGCCCTGTAGACTAGGGTGGTAACTGCCCAAGTCTAGTTAGAGGAATATTCCACAACTATTTCGGGAGCTTGAAACTTAAATTCCTATATTGCTTTCCTGTAGCTCCACTTTTCCTAAAACCTATACCTGTAACCTGGACACAAGACAAAAAGAGAGGGGTTTAGGGGTTGTGGTGTTTAGGGATTTACCTCAATCAAATATTGGGTTAGCATTCAAGCTTTCCCAACACCATTGTTAATGAGAGAGTGTGCCCTTGTAGGGCAGAGGCTAAAGATAATCTAAATGATGAAATGATTTAAATGATTCAAATAGAAATTATGTCACCTTGGAGGTGAAGTCCTTTGGAGGATGAAATCTCTTCAACTCTTAAGGACATGGATGATGAACCCATATATGCAACAAACACACAAATACAAACACCAATCTGCAACAACACAGTCAATGCCTTGAATGCTCTTTGCTCCAATATCATAAGTTTGCATTATCCATCTAGGTGTAAAATGAATTCATAAAATCACTTATATATGCTTTCTCTCTAACATTTACAAGTTTAAATCACAAGAGCCGACAAGGAGAAACATTTTGGAAAGGCCCAAGCTGAAATACCAAAAGTTAGTCTCGACCAATTAGGAGAGACTTGGGCGGTTGGCACCCAAGTCCAGGGGCCTAAATTGGGTCGGGGTTAAGCTAAAGGAGGCCTCAAGGGTCCAAAATATCATGGGTGTTGGGAAGTTTCCTTCGAGATGATCAATTAGAATGTAAAATGAAGTATAAGGAAGCAAATAGGACCTAGGAGCTAAACTAGGAGGTAACAAGGCATGTAGCCACTTTTTACTCCATAACAATATATAAGGTAATTTCTCCACTTCCTCCCTTCTATCCCTATTAAGGGCATGTAAAAAGAGGTCACAAACTTCCCTATGGTCCATGTTTGGTGCACTTGTCGAAGAATAGAGGACTTGCCTTCATCATGTTACAAAGTCTTCCATAAACTCATTGGTGTCTTGTTTCATGCTTAAAAATTCCCTAATTCTTATTTTCACGAGTTTGTTCATGCCAAATGCTGCCATGAATTCACCAATAAGATACCTAAAGGAATGTATGGATGCCTTAGGGAGGTGATAGTACTAGTAAAGAGCAATTCCTTCAAGTGTCTTTAGGATTATTTTTGCTACAACTCTATCCCTAGGGAGGAGTTCTCTCATTGTTGTGGTGTATGCCTTGATGTGAGAATTAGGATCGCCCTCTCCTTTGAATCTAGGTAATTTTAGGAGAGTATGTAGTAGCAACACGTTATGAATGGTGTAATCTAAGGGCTCTTTTAGATACTCAAGATATGTCATTGTGAAATAGTTATAAGAAGTTGTGTTTCTAGTGAACATAAGCTTGTAGGTGCAAAAGTCTGGTTTTGAAGGCTTGATTGATACCCATGTATGACTAGATATGTTTTTTGAGTGTGCATTTGTTGGAATATAGATGGCATCATGTAATTTGCATTGTGTGGATGCCACTTGGTTGCATGTTATAGACCTAATTTTGTTGAGGAGGTATAAATTCCTCTTTTTATGTGTTGTGAGAATAAAAGTTTAGATAGGGGGAAGTTAGGTTGCTCCCTAGCTTGGTTTAGTCTTATCAGTGAAAGGGTTTCTTTGTGAACTTGTTCTCTCTTTCGTTCTATTTTGGTAAGGTTTCTTAGTTCCTCTAGTTTGGAGGGTCCTAATTCATTAAACTAGTGTGGCTATAAGGTTTGTAGGTCTAGCTCCCTTAGTTCTTTGATTTTCATTTCCTTATGGCTAGTTGTTTTATGTTCGGCCTTGAGTGGCCCCACTTGCTCCAAGAATGGTTTCCATCGATACTCGACATGTTGTTGATCTTTCTATTTGACATGCCATGTGGATGGATTCTCATGCCTCTCGGAAGTTCTTTTTGAGAAGACCTACTTCATCATCTATTTGAATGGTTGTTTCTCTATAAGTTGTGATGGTATGGCCATGTTGATATATTTCTAATCAGGTTTAGCATGGTTGGTTCTGACTGGGATAGTTTGATTGAATCATTTTGTCTTTCTCCTAGGATGGATTGTTAAATGATAAGGATCTTCATGGCTCCTGATGGCCACACTCATAGTTAGAGTCTTCATAATTAAAATAATTTCTAACTGATGTCAATCGATCTATTGACACATATCTTTCAAACATTAGAGTGATAGGTTTGTTTGAGAGGGATTCCCTTGTGGTTTGCTTGATTTTGTTATATCCAACGATGTTGTAAAACACCACAAAATAAAGTGGAATGGGCACAAAAGAAAATAAAAGTGAAGATGAAAAAGAAGAAAAGGAAACACAAAAGACTTATCCAAAAGGATTTGTAATTCATGTCGAGTTCACCAAAATATGTGTTATGTAAAATGTGACTCAGACACAATACGAGTGAGTTAGACTTTGATGCAACACATGGACTGTATCCTCACAAAGGTGGCCTCCCAGTCACTCCTACTCTTGTGGAAATAGCCAGTCAAGTGGTGATGAAACTAAGGGGGTGTCCCATTCCCATGGGAGTAGAACATTGCAAATAGCAGTCAAGTTGATCACGTTTGAGTTTGGATTGTTGTGTTGAAGGTTGTTTTGATTATTGTTGTGTTGTTGAAATTATTATATGGGAGTTATGGTTGTAATTATATTTGATTTGCTCAATCGGGAGGTCAATCCATGAAGTAAATTAAGATGTGTTGCCTTCCTCTCTAATGACTTGTACATTGTGCATGGCTTCTTCATGAAATATGTTGATGATTCGATCTTGGATTTGGAAAACTATAAGTATGTGAGTCTTAATTGTTTCTTGCTTGATATGATCTAAGATTTCTATTTCTTCTTGGATGTTTTCCTCAGTTGGATTTCCTTATTTATGGAGGTTATGCCTAATTTCCTCCAAGATGTTTTGAATCCAATCTTCCCTCACACTAGGTCACATCAAGTGTTTAGTAAATAATAATGATGTTTAGCTTGTTCATTTTGATGATGTGTTGACCTTGTGATGAAATTAAGGAGTTTTGCACACTTTATTTTTGGTGTTTTCTATTTTGGATGAATTTTCTAACATGCAAATTAAATCTAAATGTATGCAAACAATTTATATTTTCCACAACTTTTAAATTTGATTTAATTACTAAATGGATTTTAGATGTAAACCTGTATCACTTTTTCTTAAATACAATGTTTCTACATTTTGGTGTTTTTAAAGGTTCAATTTTGAAATGAATTAATCTAATGAAAATGAATTTGCAATTAATCTAATAACTGTAATATACTCTAATCTGGATCTAGAAAAAGTAATGTAAATCAAGAGAAAACAAAATAGAGTTTTACTTCCTCAAGACCAAAGGTATTTGATAATTACTAATTCTAATCTATGAAAAGCAATAAAGAACTTGTGATGGCACTAGTGCTGGGCATACTTCCTTAGGGATCTAGCTATACGATAACCTTCTCTATAGAAATTGGCTCCTCTATTTGATGATAGTAAGGGATGAAGATTAAGGGAGATTTTTAAAATAGGAAAGAAGCTCAAAGGATTGTCAAGCATAAAAGCAAAAAGCTCAAAGTCCTGTAGAGAGCATGTGTATGCTAGAGAGAATGCTAAAGCTAAAACATAAAAGCAAAAGGTTCAAAGTCGTATGCAAGAAGCTTGGAAGTTTCTATCCTAAACTAAACTAAACGATTCTTTGAAGAAGTGAAGATTTCAAAATGGAACGAACATTTCAAGATTTCTAGATGTTAAATAATGAAGAATGAAGGGGTATTTATAGGTAGAAATGAGAGGAAAGGGATGAAGAGATAAGATCTAAAGAATTAACTAACTGAAGAATAAATGGAAACTTTACTAAGAATAGGTGATAAGATAAGAAGAAAACAAGAAAACTAGAGAAATCTTGAAGAAAAGAAAAGAAGACAAGAGTGAACTCGGAAAGATTTGGGAAACAAATTGGAATAGATAAGATTCAATCATGAGTTCATAATAGAAAGAAAGTAGGGAGAGGATGAGTTGGCATGACAAATGTGAGAAAAATGAGCTAAAAATCAAAAGAAAATATAAAACTAAATGTTATTTCACACATTCAAAAATGATAGGGTCACCCCTTTCAAGACGTGGGTCTCCTATTTTACCAGTGATGGTCACCTCGGCAACCCTACAACTTAAAGACAGGTCACTCGGGTGACCTAGAAAGTCTAAGGGGTGACCCTGAAAAATAGGTTTGAAAGGGTTAGGTAGGCAAAAAGTAGGGTTTGGAAAGTTAGTTGGGAGATTGAACAAGGTGGATAAGAGGACAAAAAGGCAAATGGTTACATCAAGGCATGATATTGCTAAGAGAAATATAATCATGCCTTTGAGGGTCATGATCTAGATTGCGACATCATCATCAGACTACTATGTAGTCCTAACACAATGTTGGTACTTATAATGACGTCCCTAAGAGTCTCTCATTGCAACAGGGCATGGTTTGTTTGGTAAGATTAGTTGTTTGAGATATTTATCTTTAATTATCTTGTGTATAACTTTAGGGAGTACCCCGCTTAGCCTAGAAGATCCAAAATAAGAAGGGATTACCTTCCCTTATGTATTGGTTTGGTAATGCCAAAGTCTAATTATAAATCCAACCCATTTGTTGACAATCTAGGTAGCCTTAGGTTTTGGTGTTTATCTTTAGGATTTATGGAGATACATGTTTGAGAGCCAACAAATAGTGTTATTATTAAGGAAGACTTTAAGTGTTTAGCACTTGAGTGTGTTGGTTCTTTGTTCATGTTAGCACTTGTTGGTTTACCAATCATTGCAAGGATTATTTCCTCTTCCCATGTGAAGAGTGGTGACTTTGGTGGATTGAATCTAGTTGAAGACCCAATAAAAACTTGAAGATGGAGAGGAGGAGGCATTCAATATACTCCCAAGACCTTGGAGATTCAAATGTGCATGCTAAGAAGTAAGAAGAAACTTGGAAAGTAAACAAATACAAATATACCCAACCTTTTTCTCAAGAAAATCAAGTTGGTACTTCTAGTAAGGATAAATTATGTGCAGATTTGAAAGATCAGCATTAGTATAGATCAAATGGCTTAACTTTTATTATTATGTTCAAAGGCATATGTATGGTGGGGGAGGGGAAGGAATGGGGAACAATCTCATGATGCAGAAATTACCTTTCATGATGCACCTAAACCCAATTAGCCTGATAATGACAATCTTTAAGTAACCATTGAGGAAAGGTTAGATTTGAATGGCCATCTTAGAGAAAGACACATAGAACTCCAAGAACAAATAGAGTTGTACCAAGCCCAACTTTCTTAGCAAGGTTAGTTACAAGTCCAACTTGCCCAACAACAAAATCAAAACTAGAGACAACATAATCCTCATCAACCTTTTCAACAATGGCAATAAGGACAACAATTGAACAACTGGGATGGAATATAAGAGTTTAGTTTAGAAGACAAGCACAAAGGTTCCCACTTGCTAGAAAACATCTTGGATTGGAAAGATATAGACAACTAAATTTTTGTTGAATCTAGTCCGCAATGAAATCAAATCTAAGATCCCAAAGTTTCAAGGAAATAATGTTATATCAAGTGAAGAGCATCTTAGATATTCATTTATATTAATGATGCTAATGAAACTGATGATGAGTATGTGATAATAAAAATTTATTTGTGTATTCCATAGAAGAGAGTGCAAGAGAGTGGTACAAGAGTTTACTTGATGCTAGCATTAACTTGTGGCATGAATTTGTGAGAGTTTTTAGATTGCAATGTGGAGACAAGGTAAACCTAAAGTTTACCATCCATGAGTTGATATCCATAAGAAAAGGAGTGTATGAGGTTGTGATGGACTTCAATAATATATTCATTATGACAATGAGAAAGGTGTCTCCTAACTTGAGGCCTAATGAGTCCATGTGCTTAGGGTTGTATGTGGTGCATATGATGCCAAGTTGGGGTATTGCCTTAGAGATAAGAATCCTCAAACATTAAGAGAAGTTTATGCCATGGTTGTGAACATTAAAAGAAACATGAGAGAATTATGGAAGCACGTGAAAAAAATTGATGTCATGATATCCCAACCTAATAAAGGAACTGTTACAAGTATGGGCCTAACCGGTGTTGTCATTGATGTCAACATACTCATGTTGCATTAATGAGAAGGATTAGATGAGCTGTGTGCTGAGGATATTGAGAAAATAAGTCTCAATCAGGAACAGTGAAGAACAATGATGACAAGAAGGTAAAAGTCCTTAATAGGTTGAGGATCAGAGGATGTAGTTTAAAGGGTTTGTAGATATAAGTCTTGAGATGGTCCAGTCAAGATTTCAGAGGTCCACATGAAGATTTGAAGAAGTTAGGGTCGCTCAAGTAGAACCGGTTCTGGTAGGTGTTTAGAGGTGACAGAGTGCCACATATAGGTCCGGTGAGATCCGATATTTCATTATCCCGTTCTACGGATTTGAGGGAGTGTTGAGGACGTCCCTGTGAAGTATCAACTAGATTAGTTCATGGGTTGAAGGTCCGGAAGAGCCTATTCATTTGTGACAGTGATGACAGACTGTGTTCTTGTAGCTCCGGATGAAGGAAAGAAGAATTCTAGTAGGATGACGAAGTGCGGATGTCTTTGGTGATTCAGGGAAGGTTATGATGATCATTGGAGCATGTCCAGTTAATGTTGGTGGTTTGCATTGAAGTTAGAGTTTGCATTTGAAGAATAACCATGGATATTAGTGTTCTTCTTGAGACTGGCCGACTGGATGTATTACACGTCTTGCAGATGATCTTATAGGTGTTTTCTGACTTAGATGATTGTTCCTAAGTTGATGCCTTGTATAAATAAGGGATTGTGAATTCATTTTGAGGTGTGGCTTGTGGTGATAAGTGTGTGGTAGTAGAGAGAAGTGCAAAAGGTAGAGCAGAAGTATTGGGCTTAAATGGAATTGATTCAAGCATGGTGAAGATGCTATTCTCCAGTTCATAAAGGTGATACTTATTCCTTTGTAGAAAGTGTGTCTCTTGTAGGCAGTGAGCCTCTTGTGAGCAGTGTGCTCAGGAAGTGAGCCCTAATTGGCATGTTCCATTTTGTTCTTTCTATTCTTCTAACATAGAATACATTCTTGGGTTAATCACCCCGTGGTTGTTTCCATTAACCAGGTTTTCCACGTCAAAATCTTGGTGTCATATGTGTTGATATGTTTCTACTTTCAATTTGAATGCATTATGGTTCATGATTAATATTATGCTAATCACTAGAGAAGATTCAAGTTATTAAAGAGATAAAGTTTCACACAACTGATTCACCCCCCCTCTTAGTTGTATGCCCTAAGTCTAACAATTGGTATCAGAGCTAAGTTCCTCTAAAAGGAGCTTAACTGCTTGAGGAGATCTAGGATGTCATCATACAAGAAGGATATTCCAAAGTTTGATGGAACCAACTTTTCTCTTTGGAAAGGTCACATGAAATGTCACTTGCAATGTATGGGAAAGGCGTACTGGTCCATGGTCACAAAAGCGTATGTACCTCCACAGGGTGGTCCGACAACCCTAAATGAAATCACAGATGCTGAAAATAATCTGTGGACCAAAGAGGCTCTTCTAAGCACATTAACTGACTCAGAGCTCTCAAATGTTATTGACCTACCAACTACCTATGAGATCTGGATTAAACTGGAACTTTTGCATGAAGGAGATGAGTATTGTTGGTGATTGTTTTGATGCAATCATAACAATAAGTTAAAATTCACATATAATGAACTGAAACTATACTTGAAAGATCAGAAGGAATCGTTTAAGATTCACTTAATCCCAAGTCTACAATGGTACTGTTGGTCAAATTCAGTTGGTCAATGTGAAGCTGTAATGTTCAAGGGCCTTACGTAGTTTAGGGTTTCTTTTGGGTTTACTTGGACTAAGATTATGCAAAAAGATCATAGATATCAACAAGTGTTTTGTTCATTTGCATACAAGTGTTTCTGTGTTATAAATCTGTGAATGAGTTTTCTGGGTTGTTGCATTCCTCTTTATATATTTATGAAAACTTGTCTACTTCTAACTCTGTTGTTCATGCTTCTTCAAATATGAGACAAATTTCCTTCAAATTTCTAGGTTTTCAGCTAAATAGTTTCAGATGGGTTGGGAAAAGTTAGAAAGATCTAATCTAAACCTCATTATTTAAATCTACCAAAGGATCTAATTGTTCTGTTATGCACTATGTAAATCATATAGCAATTTGATCAAATCCACAGTAAAAACCTTAAATGTAAGCTCTGAGCATTTTCACAAACATACATTTAAAATTGCAAGCTCTCAAAGATAATATTTCAAAAACACAAAGAAGAGCAGGAGAACACTCAGAAGATAGATGCAGAACTTCAGATTCTATTGTATTAGAAACAAACAATCATACATGATTTACAATGTTGGAATGACTCTTAGTTTCATTGATCAAACTACAGAGAACTTATAAGCTTTACAGATACAGTAAGGAAGCCAGACATTCCACGCACTCCTTACTGCAGACAAACAGGCGACCTCCTTCCTCTACTTCTAAACTAAAAGGTCCCTCTATTCTAAATGTTACTTCTACAAATTCCTGCTGCTACAAATCTCTATGTAGCCCCTGTGTTTTTTCTAAAATCCCTGTTGTAAATATTACAATGTATTAAGGCACAATATATAGACTTTCTGATTGTCCTCAATACATCCCAAAACCCTAATGGTTAAGCCATGGTTCAAACCCTAGGTTATAGCATTAAATGTAGGTGAACCAACTTCTCAAAAATATCTCTGAATATGTGTCAAATCTGGGCGAAAATATGCCCCTTTCTGAAACCCTAGCAGTTCAGAAGTAAATTCTGCAACCACCGTTATTATGTTTTATCTGCATTTGGGTCTTCTCATTGATGTCCCTTGACTTTCTGCACTTCATCCTTATTTTCTATTTGCTTCTGAAATCTAATTCTCCTTCCAGGACGTCACTACCATTAAGTTTCAGCTTCTCCTCAGCTGCAAACCTACAAAAATAGACCAGCAATAAATACCATTGATTATTAAACAATGAGAAACAAAAACTTGTTAGATCCAAGTGGGGTTGAGCCAAAATCGCGACTATCGGGTCAACTATCGTAGACCAGAAAATGATGCAAATGCAGGATCGAATTGTTCGGAAACCCTAAAAAACTATCGCTAAATGTTTCTAGCCTATTGGTGCCCAAAAAAACCTCATCGGCGGGCCCTGAGAATTCCCACCAACTTCCTGTGTCTAGCTGAAAAACGGCCCTTTATATCCCTTTTATGGAAATGGTGCCGCAGAGAGTGACACGTGGCACGCTCCACGCGAGGGGCATATGAAACTGTTACCTATGTGGAAGGTGACACTTGTCACGTTTCACACCCTCCTCAGAAACTCTTTGAAACCTTTGCTAGGACCTGTGAAGCCTGCAGGAGATGACACTTGTCGACCTCCATGTCGCCGTTTGAAACTATCTCGAACCCTTCAGAGCCTCGCGGAAAGTGACGCTTGTCACTATCTGCGCGATCGTTGCAACTTTAAGAAACTGTCGGGGCACCCTTGAAACTTGATTGTGGAAGAAGACACGTGTCAACTTCCGCGGAACTGTTTGAAACTTGTTTGAAACTAAGCTGGGTATGCAGAGAGTGACACTTGTCACACTCTGCGGGGCTCTTGAAACATGTTTGAATCTTTTTGAAACTTTCGCAGAAGGCATCACGTGGTGTCTTCTGCGTGGCCGTTGAAACACGTAGAAACTCTTAAGAAACAATGCAGAAACTTTTTAAGAAACCTGCAGAGGGTGACACTTGTCACTTTCCGTGTTGCTCGTTGAAACTTTAGGGAACTTTTGAGAAATGCTAAGGGGCTCGCGGATAGTGACAAGTGTCACCCTCTACGTTGCCTTTGAAACAATTGAGGGTCTTGCGGAGAGTGACAAGTGGCACGCTCTGCGAAGGCATTGAAACTTATGAGACTTCCCGCGGCCATCGAGACTATTAGAAACTGTCGTGGAAGGCACCACGTGGTGTCTTCCGCGCAACACTTGAAACTTTTAGAAACTTTTAAAATCTCATGGATGGTTTAAAATTAAAGGGGCTATCACGAAAGGTGACACTTGGCACGCTCCGTACAGCTGCTGAAACACTTAGAAATATTTTAACGAAACATTTGAAACTTTGAAATATTAAAACCTGATAGTACATTTTACCAAAATGGGCATAACTTGAAAAATATGGCAAATTTTCAGATGATTCAAAAAGCAACCTTGGCTCATTTTTGACAAGGAACCCAACCATACCATGCACTGGCACTCAAAATGCATTTTCTCACTAATTTTATCAAAGTTTGCAAATTTCACTCTCTTTTCCCTTACCACCAAGGACTGACCCACAAAAATAGAAGCAAAAAGCAAAGCCACAGCAGGGGTCCCTATTTTGCTAAGGAGTAAAATGGGGCGTGTTGTGAACATCACAACAACTAGCCACCAAACAAAACAACTAAATTCAAGGCATTCAAGAAAACTAAATGAAATAAATGCATAACTTCCGACTATCCATCTTGCAAATTATTATTCAGCTTGAGACTTAAGGTATTCAATAAGGGTGCATGAATTTTTATTTTCAGTTTAATTGTGTGCACGTGATTAATAAGCCTCATCTTGAAGATCGGTTGAACAAACCAGTGACTGATATTAGCCTACGTAGGTGAGGATATTCCCTCATAGCCAACTGGATAGAGCCTTGCTTCCAGCGAGCGTCTATAGCCCCGACAAGGTTATTGTTACAATTCTCCTAAGTAGAGCCCCACTGCCAGCGAGCGTCTATAGCCCCAGTAGAGTTACTTAGATGGCTTAATTTGGATTTTTAGTATAATCCGCTTTATTTATTTATTTTATTTTTAATATTTTTGATTTTGAAAGAGATTTCACAAGATATAGCAATTTGTAGCTTCATGATGAAAGGAGTGGACACTTGCTGAAATTAAGCTGAGAATTGTAATGGTAGCAAGGGTGACCTCTGATTTTTCACCTAATATCTACACTAGTAGGTTCAACAAACCTAAGGATTTTAGGTGCGTCATCGTAAGAAACTTGCTTCGAATTCTCAATCACATTTATTGAATACGAAATTTTAAAAGATAAATAACTCTCTACATTCATGATAGTAACAAGTTATGTGTAAATTGCAAATGATTAACTCGAATATCCTAAATTTTATGCTATTTTAAATGGTTGCTAGTCTGCTCCTTAATATTCTAAAGTAAAATAAAGATCCCTGCTGAGGAGACAACAAACAAACCAACCAAACAGACTGTACAGAAAGTAAAAAGTAGAAAAACCTGTACAAACAGGCTGTACAAACAACACTGTACAAACAGAAATAAACAAATAGAAAGAAACAGAAACGAAACTATACAAATAGCTAACCCAAAAAAGAAAACAACAAAAGAAGAACCGGACATTACTTACACTATATTACACCAAAATAGACTGCCCTTTACCTCAGGCCTGGAAGTAGTGTTTCAGATGTTGGCCATTAACTGGCAATGGCACGTCTTCTCCAGTCAAGGTCTTGAGTCTAAATGTATTGTCTCCTATTATTTCTGAGACTTGTAATGGACCTAGCCATAGTTTATTGAATTTTCCATGGCTTCCTTTCTTTTCATGTGCTTTGTCCCAACACAACACTAAGTCTGATATCCTAAATGTTTTGACTCTTGCCCTTTTATCAAACCACCTCTTAACAACCGCTTGGTGTTTGGCAAACTTCTCGATGGCTTGACCTCTTTTCTCGTCTAATTGTAGCATTTGTACTATTCTAGCTTCCCTATGGTCATCAAAGCCTAGATACTCATTGGCAAACTTCCAGGTTGGTATTCTCAGATTTATTGGAAGTATGGGATTAGTCCCATAAACTAAATGATAAGGTGCATTACCTAAAGCTGTCTTAAACTTGGTCCTATCTACCCATAATGCATATCTTAATAGTTTATTCCACTATCTAGGATTCTTTGCAATCAACCTTTTGATTATGTCTAACAAAATTTTGTTCGTTGATTCAGCCAATCCATTACCTTGAGGGTAATAATTTGAAGAAAACCTTAAAATGATCCCGTATTCAAATGCCCATTTAGAAAACTTTAAAGAAGAGAAAGCAAGGCCATTATCACATACCAATGAATAGGAAGATCCAAACCTGGTGATGATGTCTTCTTCAAGAAACTTGATAACTACCTCAGTTGTGGAGAATTTGCAACAGGTAGCCTCAGTCCACCTTGTACAATAGTCTGTTATCGTCAGTATAAATTTGTGTTCTGTAGAAGATGGGGGATTGATGACTCCAATAAAATCCAAGCCCCACTGTGCAAATGGTCTTGATTCAATCACATGTTGTAGTGGATTGGCCTGATTTCTCCCTTTATCTACTGCAGTCTGACAGGTTTGGCAATTTCTGATGTGACTCTCAGTATCTTTGAACATCGTGGGCCAGTAATAGCCCGCCCTCAGTATTTTGCGTGTCGTAGCTAGATGGGAACCATGGCCGGTTCCGTACTTGTCATGTAATTCTGTCAACACTTTATCTACTTCAGCTCTGTTTAGACATCTCAGATAAATTCCATCATGGTTCTTCCTGAATAGAAGACCTCATTGCACCATATATTTTTGTGCTTTAACCTTCAAAGCTCTCCTCTGAGAAGCTTTCATTCTATTTGGGTACTTTCCAGCTATCAAAAAGGTGTTTAAATCATCATACCAGCCTGATGTGTTCTGGGAATTCAATACGTACTGCTGTTTTATCAAATCAAGATCCGCATTTGCTATTGTTTGCACCAACACCTGCCCTCTAACCAGCTTCATGGGAATGATTTCCATGTCAAATTCCTGCAGCATGGTGATCCATTTGGCTCTCTTTTCTCCAGGTTTATTCTACACCAACAACATTTTAACTGCTGCGTCTGGCACTATGGCTTTGACCTGGCTGCGTAGAATGTAGTGTTTGAATTTTTTCACAGCCTTCATTAATGCAAATGCTTGCCTCTCGGTGTCTAGATACCTCAGCTGTGCATCCTTCAGCGGTGTGCTCATAAATGCGATGGGCCTTTCTTCATTGTTTTCACCTTTCTGTGTCAAGGCAGCCGCGACTGAATGAGAAGATGCAAAGGAGTAGATGTAAAATGGGCATGTGTAGTCTAGACTTGCCAATACAGGAGCATTAGAAATTGCCTCCTTGATATCTTTGAATGTGGCTCTAGCCGCTGGCATCCATTCTATCTACGCATCCTTCTTCAACATGGCTTTTAACGACTGCACGATATCTACAAAACTAGTGATAAACTTCCGAACAAAGTTAATTTTACCAAAAAATGAGTTCAACTCTTTCCTACTGTTTGGCATTTGCAAATTTTTTATGGATTCTATTCTATCTGGATCAATTGAAATTCCATCTTCAAAAATGACATGGCCTAATAATTTACCTTCGGTTACGCCAAACATACATTTCTTAGGATTAAGGGAAATCCCATACCTTTCACATCGCTTGAGTATTTTCCTGAGATCTTCAGCGTGAGTGGATGCATCCTTGGAATACACAGTCAAATCATCCATATACACAACAATGCACTTACCTGATAATCCACAGAATGCAATGTCCATGGCTCTCTGAAAAGTGGCACCTGCATTGATCAGACCAAAAGGCATTCTTCTATATGCATAATTTCCCCATTTACAAGTGAAAGTGGTTTTTAGTCTATCTTCTCTATCAATCAAGACCTGGTTATAACCTAAAAAACCATCTAAAAAAGACATCATCTTTGCCCCGTTTACTGCTTGCAGCACTTCGTCTATCGGAGGCAGAGGATAATTATCCTTTTCAGATGCTTTGTTTAAATTTCTAAAGTCTACGCATAACCGGATGTCTCCATTTTTCTTCCTTACTGGTACTAAGTTAGCTACCCAGACTGAATGTCTGACTGGGAAAATTATTCCAGTAGACAGCAATTTTTAAACTTCCTCAAAGATTAAAGGCTCCAGAATGGCGTTCACAGGCCTTTGTTTCTGCCTAAATGGTTTAACCTCTTTTCTTAAAGGTATTACGTGAGTTATGATGGACTCATCAAATGTTTTCAAGTCTTCATACATCCATGCTATTACGTGTTTATAATCTTTCAGAGCGTCTAAAACCTCTTCTCTAAATTTCTCAGAGCAAGCCTTTCCAATTAGTACATTTTGTGGATTTTGCTCTGTCCCTAAGTTATGTAAATTGCACTTACCCCCTTCTGTTTTAGGCAAGTCCTTCTGTCTCATTACTCCATTGAAGTCAAAGATATGTTCTAATTCAATTACTCCTTTGGGTAAGAAGTTGCTCTTCAAGTTGATTATATCCTCTTCATCCCATGTTATTTCAGGCCTTTCTTGCTCATCAATGATTTGAGCATCAAATGCCTCATTACAAGTCAGAAAATCAATAATCTGCTGTTCCCCTCCAAATACCTGAAAGTGTGTAACGTTGTTTGGTATACTGGGCACATTAATTAGCTCAACAACAAATCATCTCAATCCTGACAGTGTCAATGGTTCTAATGTACTAGCAGCAACTGCTACCGCATCTGGCCTGTGGTTCAGCTCTCTGGGGATATGCTCTAAGTTGAAAGCATCAAATGCATCTATTAAACCCCATACCCTATGTCTGTAACTAATCATTTTCTTGTAATTGCAGGCATATAGTTTCCTCACTTGTCTGACTACTAATTCAGAGTCTGAAAATACTCTGATCGTTTTCACCCTTTTCTTGATGGCCATGACAAGTCCTAAAATCAGGGCCTCATATTCAGCAATATTGTTAGTACAGGAAAATTGTAATCTATACACTGCCAGATGTGATTTACCCTGAGGATCTATGAGTTCAACACCTGCACCTGCGCCCTGTTTTGATTTGGACCCATCACATTTTAACGTCCACATGCCATCTTTACTTTTCTGACCTTTTATCTTGGCATGTTTTGTCTCTTTTATCGCCTGTGGGGTGTTGTCCTATTTATTCATGGATTTTTCTGTTTGATTAACTTGCATATGTGTATTTCCATCTGTTAAATCAGAAAGACAACCATCTTTGTCCTTTATTTCTTCTCTTAAATCTGGAATCAAGGCATCTATATCATCCTAAACATATTTCTGTGTTTGATCAGGATTCTCATTTTCCTCTTGTAATTCTACCCTCCCTATGCATTTTTTGTATTCATATTCAATGATGTCTTTGCATATTTCACAACTCTCCTCAGAATGTTGCCTATCATGGACTTTACACCTATTTTTATACAATTTACATTGGACCGGTAGATTGTGTTTAACACACTCTTCCACCTCTTGTCTAATGGCATGACCAAATTTGTCTATTGCATTATTTTCTTCATCTGAAAAATTTCCATCAGCCTCAACGAATAATGCTGTCCTATTGCTGACACATTCTTTTCTAATGTTTAACATCATGATCTCTTCAATCTGTACCCCATTGTTGGTAATTCTATAGACACCAGGTTCAATAGTAGCATATAATATTTCATTAGTTCGATTATACTCTGTTATCATATGTTTCATCCTAGGCTCTGCCTCTATTCTAATCTGGTTTGGGACACCTCTCCAAGGTAGCCACATATGTGAAAAGTCAGTGGCCATATATCCGTTTAATGTCTTGGACCAATCCCTACTCAACAACATTCCATAATTTATGGGTATATCCACTACTTGAATATCAATGATTTGGCTTACCCTAGGGTCTGAAGCTAATTGCATTTGAATGTGCATGAGTTCTCCTATCACACTAACCTCAGTCTTATCTAATTGTGTGACAACCTTGGCAGATTTGGTGGGAGTCAGCCCGAGAGTTTTACATATTCCTAAGGGCATTACATTGGCTGAGGCACCAGAGTCTACCATGCAATTGTGTATATTCTTCCCACACAATCTAATAGTTAACAAGAAAGGGGGAGTATCCCTCTTATCCGCATGTATCACTATATTTGTATTGGAAGGGTGCTCAACTTTCTTATTTTTCTCTTTAGGTGGTGAATCTCTATTAGGAACAGTTATATCAGCAGAAACCTCGTTTGTCATGGATGTATCTAGAGATTTTATAAAAGCATTTCTGATCCCTGGGGTCTTCAATAATTCATTTAGAGGTATATTGACCTTGATTTTCTTTATTTCCTCTGATAAGTAACTCATTAATCTTGTTGTCTCTATTGTTTCAGTTTTACTTGATTGATCCTTTTGTACTGTTGTTCCGTTATTTGTGTGCTGATTAGCTTTAAGTATGGCAGGATTGTTGCTGGCATTCTGACCTGGGGGTGTATTGAAGTTATTCAGAGGAATGGAAGTGGTAAAAGGTCCTCCTGGCCTAGGGTTGTTCCTCAAATTGTAGGTATGGTTTTTATTTGTCTGTTGAAAGGCCTGCACCTCTTCTGTTTCAGTTAATACCTCATTTTCAGATTCAAAGGGAACTAAAAATCATTTAACACAAAGGCTGATTCAGGATAAAGATTTTCACAACAGTACGGTTCATCTTCTAGCAATTCATCCTCTTTCTCTTTTGTAGTTGCAAAGGTAAACGTTTCTAAGACTAATGCTGTGTCATATCCTGAGGGTACTACCTCATTACCCTTGGGAATGAGAAATTTAGAGGTAGGAGGCTGGACATCTATATTAAAAATGCTGGCTGCTAAGTGGAATTGTGGGCAGTCGTGCTCAGCATGGGCATTGGTATTGTGAAATCTGCACCAATTTTTGGGTGCTGTACTGGCCATTTGGATGCTAGCCGTTTGTTTTGCATCATGATTATCTATGTTCTCAAAAGGAGAAGCTAGAGTACCGTTGTTGGGCCCAGTGTTCCTTGTCTTGGGTGGCCTAGGTTGATTTTGATTTCTGTTATTATTGCCCCAGGTCCTATTATCTATCACTGGCCCTCTATTTTGCATTGGTTGCCCCTGGTTGGGGCCTTGATGCTGATTATAGTTTTGGTTATGATTGGACTGCTGATTTTGATTGAAACTATAGTTCTGGTTTTGGCCTTGGTTGTGATTCTGATGTTTATTGTAGTTTTGGTTGCCTCTTCCATAGAGGTTCTCGTTTCTTAGCTGTGTCACTTCGGTGGTTAACCTTTTCAAATGTGTAGTGATCTCTTTGATCTCTTCCCTTTCCTCCTATGATTTTGCCACAGTTGTATCCCTAGGAGGTTGGAAGAAAGGCTGACCATTATTTTGACTGTTATTGGAAGTGCTACCTGTGTAAGGAGTTATGGCTTGGATTGGGGTAGGACTATACACAGGTGTGTAAGAAGGAACCGGATTTAATAATGGAGTGTGATGCATAGGGGCTCCATTCCATGGTTGTGCCTGATTCTGCACCCCAAAATTCCCTCCATTAACAAATGGGCTATAAGTTGTGTTGTGATGTTCACAACACGCCCCATTTTGCCCCTTAGCAAAATGAGGACCCCTGTTGTTGCTTTGCCTTTTTGCTTTTGCTTGTGGTGTTCTATTTGGTGGTAAAGGGAAAAGAGTCAAATTTGCAAACCTTGTTGAAAATAGAGAAAATTGCATTTTCAGTACCAATGCATGATGTGGTTGGATTCCTTGTAAAAAATGAGCCAGGGTTGCTTTTTGAACCATCTTAAAATTCATCATATTTTGCAAGTTATGATCATTTAGGTAAAATGTACTATCAGGTTTTGCATGATAAATAGTCAGTTGTTTGCCTTTTTCCTTGTTGGCATTCGTTTGAAATTTTGAAATATACATACTTGGTGGTTTCAGGTTAAAGTGAATTTTGTCTGAGTTCCACTCTGTATCTTGCATTTGCCTGTTTGGCAGAAAAAGTGCATTGGTGCACTTTGTTACCTTTTGGGTCGCCCTTATTTATTTATTGGCAAGGCTACTTAAGATTTGAACCTTTGAACTTGCGTAAATGATGTATTGTTGAACCATCCGCTCGTACTCTATAGCGAGGTTCAATGGTTCAAGGTTCAAGTGGTTTGATATGTCCAAAGTATCTCAAAAGCAAATTGTTGTTTTGTATATCTTAAGCGTCTTCGAACTTTCGGTTTGAACTTGAACCCAAAGTTCAAGAATTCAATGGTTCAATGGTTCAAGGTTCAACAGTTCGCTGTCTCATAGTTGGAAGCCTTTTACCAAAGCCACGTAACTGTTTGTTGGTCTACATAACCCTTGCGTCTTCGAACCACCGCATTGAACCACATCATTGAACCATCCGCTTGTACTTTATAGCGAAGTTCAAGAGTTCAATGGTTTAATAGTTCAAAGCTTTGTGATTTTGGTCTCGCCGAGGGGGGTCTCTCGCTGATGACAAGTGGTCATCGGCCTAATATTCAACGTCGGCCGAGTTTCAAAAGGTCACCCCGAAGCATGTGGTCTCGCCGATGGTATACCATCGGCATAACTTACACCGTCGGCAGTGTTTGGTTATGTCTTGGCGATGGGCAGGCTCATGCCGATGGAAGGAAGGGGAACGGCATCGGGAAGACTCATGCCGATACAATGCTCATCGGCGAAACTGATAATTATCGGATCAAGGTTTAAGGCCTTCGCTGATATGGGAGATCTTGCCGATAAGGCGGTCAATGAAAGGGGAGATTGGCAGGACTCACGCCGATAGTGGCGGCATCGATGAGACAAAGGTCATTGGCAGAGCAGGTTCGGGACTCGCCGATAGTATAGTGTTAGCCTGATAGGAAGAAAATACAAGCCGCTGGAGCTATTTCGGTGGAGGTCATGCCAATAATGGACATCAACCAAACAATGGAAATCAGCGGAGAAGTTTTGTATCACGCCGATAGTATGAGACACGCCGATGGAGGGGAAACAAAAGGGCATCGGCCAAACAATGAACATCGGCCAATCGATGTTGGGACACGCCGATGGATAGTTTCACGCTGATGGGCGGGAAATGGAAAGCGATGGAATTTTAAACACATTTTTTTGGCACCCGTGGCATTTTTCTGGTCAGCGGTAGTTGACCCGATGGTTTTGAGCAGTCTGTGTGCAGTCTTGAACGCGTTTTGAGAGTTTTTTGGACCCGATTTCCATATGTTTGCACAGCCGCCTTGATTTAAACGGATTATTTTGGTTTCCTACTATTTATTTTGTTGAAATGTGGTACTTATTGCTTGTCTTGTTTTGCAGGTTTGCAGTTGAGCGAGGAGCTAGAATTTATGGCTGTGACATCACTCAGAGGAAGGAAATCAAATCTCAGGAGCAAGGAGTAAAGATGAAGTGCGAAGAAGTCAAGGCCATTCAAAAGACAAGGACAAAATGCAGCTGAGGTATGACTACAGCAGACAAACAAAAGTTACTACTGAGCTGCCAGAGCTTCTCAGAAGGGGCATTTTTTCGCCTAGATTTGACACTGCTCAGAGGTATTTTGGAGAACTGGTTCACTTGCATTTACTGCTGTAACCAGGGGTTTGAACCAGGGGTTTAGTTAGGGTTTTGAGCTGTATTGAGGACAATCAGAAAGTCTTTATATTATGCCTTAATACATTGTAATACTCTACAACAGGGGCTACAAAAGGGGCTACAACAGGGATTTTTTAGCATTTTGCCAGAATTGTAGATTCTTTCTGGGCATAGTTTAGTTTAGAGGAGGTCGTCTGTTTGTCTGTAGTAAGGTGTGCGTGGAATGTCTGGCTTCCTTACTGTATCTGTAAAGCTTGTAAGTTCTCTGTAATTTGATCAATGAAACTAAGAGTCATTCCAACATTGTAAATCATGTATGACTGTTTGTTTCTAATACAATAGAATCTGGAGTTCTGCATCTATCTTCTGAGTGTTCTCCTGCTCTTCTTTGTGTTTTGAAATATCTTCTTTGAGAGCTTGCAATTTTAAATGTATGTTTGTGAAAATGCTCAGAACTTGCATTTAAGGTTTTTACTGTGGATTTGATCAAATTGCTGTATGATTTACATAGTTCATAACAAAACATTTAGATCCTTTGGTAGATTAAAATGGAGTTTAGATTAGATCCCTCTAACTTTTCCTAACCCATCTGAAATATTTAGCTAAAAACGTAGAAATCTAAAGGAAGTTGTCCCAAATTTGAAGAAGCATGCACAACAGAGTTAAAGGTAGACAATTTTCATAAATGTATAAAGGAGAAAGTTGCAATAATTCAAGACAACCATCTGAGATTTGCAGCACAGTAATACTTTTATGCAGAGAATAGACAAACACACCCATATTTCATGATATCTTTGCATAATTTAAGTCCAGTTAACCAACAAACAACCCTAAATTATGTAAGGCCCCTTGAACATTACAACTTCACATTGACCAACTGAATTTGACCAACAGTACCATTGTAGACTTGGGATTAAGTGAATCTTAAATGATTCCTTCTTATCTTTCAAGTATAGTTTCAGTTCATTATATGTGAATTTTAACTTAATTGTTATGATTGCATCAAAACAATCACCAACAAGTTGTATGCCTCATCTCTTGGTTCACTGAGGCTGCCTCTTTGTAGGCTTTGGATATTGAACCTATGTCAGGTTTTCTTTTGACAAACATGGCAGTTAAAGGATCCAAGGCTGCATAGTACATAGCTAACAAGGGATCATCATCCATGGTATAAGGGGCTACTAGCCTAGAGTAGGCCTTTTGAAATTTGTCATTGAAATTATCAATCAGCTCTCCCTCACCTCGTTTTATAGCAACCAATTTATGATACAAAGCACAAGGGTCAATGGGTCCTCTAAATCTTGACAGAAATGCTTCTTCCATAAGTGACCAGGAAGAAATGTAACTGTTGGGTAAGTTTACATACCAGTTAGAGGCTTGTTCATTAAAGGTGTAGGGAAACAATATACACACAACATCCTCGTGCTCTAACATAGCCCTAAAACATGCTTCCTTAAATATTCTAATACGATCCTATGGATCCTGATGCAACTGATACTTGGGACATATCTTTTCTGGATTTTTGGGCATCTCATGATAATCATTGAAGAATATGGGAGAATGAACATTGAAATAAACCATTGCAGGTGTTTGAGCTTGACCTGAACTTGTAGCAATACCATGATTGATTGGTGGGATAGGATTTCTAGGAGGATTAAGACCTCCAGGAGTGCCTGAATCAAGATTTAAAGATCTGAATAGTGATCTGTCAGGACTCACAATACTACGGATGTTAAAAGGTGACCCAGGAGGTGTTCCAGATGAACTTCCTGCTTGCGATATTTTAGGATTCCAAATCAAAGGGCTCTTACTTTGCCTTATATCAGGTAGTTGCACAAATATATCTCCTGAACTGGATCTAGACCTGGTCACTCTATCACTGTTATTAGCCAGTTTGAAACAAACCCTAACTCAAGTCAGGCCCTCCTTCTAGCGCCAGAAAACTGTTGGTGATTGTTTTGATGCAATCATAACAATAAGTTAAAATTCACATATAATGAACTGAAACTATACTTGAAAGATAAGAAGGAATCGTTTAAGATTCACTTAATCCAAAGTCTACAATGGTACTATTGGTCAAATTCAGTTGGTCAATGTGAAGCTGTAATGTTCAAGGGGCCTTACGTAGTTTAGGGTTTCTTTTGGGTTTACTTGGACTAAGATTATGCAAAAAGATCATAGATATCAACAAGTGTTTTGTTCATTTGCATACAAGTGTTTCTGTGTTATAAAGCTGTGAATGAGTTTTCTGGGTTGTTGCAGCTTTCCTCTTTATATATTTATGAAAACTTGTCTACTTCTAACTCTGTTGTTCATGCTTCTTCAAATATGAGACAAATTTCCTTCAAATTTCTACATTTTCAGCTAAATAGTTTCAGATGGGTTGGGAAAAGTTAGAAAGATCTAATCTAAACCTCATTTTTTAAATCTACCAAAGGATCTAATTGTTCTATTATGCACTATGTAAATCATACAGCAATTTGATCAAATCCACAATAAAAACCTTAAATGTAAGCTCTGAGCATTTTCACAAACATACATTTAAAATTGCAAGCTCTTAAAGATAATATTTTAAAAACACAAAGAAGAGCAGGAGAACACTCAGAAGATAGATGCAGAACTCCAGATTCTATTGTATTAGAAACAAACAGTCATACATGATTTACAATGTTGGAATGACTCTTAGTTTCATTGATCAAACTACAGAGAACTTACAAGCTTTACAGATACAGTAAGGAAGCCAGACATTCCACGCACTCCTTACTGCAGACAAACAGGCAACCTCCTTCCTCTACTTCTAAACTAAAAGGTCCCTCTATTCTAAATGTTACTTCTACAAATTCCTGTTGCTACAAATCTCTATGTAGCCCCTGTGTTTTTTCTAAAATCCCTGTTGTAAATATTACAATGTATTAAGGCACAATATATAGACTTTCTGATTGTCCTCAATACATCCCAAAACCCTAATGGTTAAGCCATGGTTCAAACC
Organism: Cunninghamia lanceolata; assembly: GCA_027924645.1. Lineage (NCBI taxonomy): Eukaryota > Viridiplantae > Streptophyta > Pinopsida > Cupressales > Cupressaceae > Cunninghamia > Cunninghamia lanceolata. The sequence continues at coordinate 12,395,710 of BSBN01000290.1, read as the reverse complement.
CTAGGTTACAACATTAAATGCAGGTGAACCAACTTCTCAAAAATATCTCTGAATATGTGTCAAATCTGGGTGAAAATATGTCCCTTTCTGAAACCCTAGCAGTTCAGAAGTAAATTCTGCAACCACCGTTATTATGTTTTATCTGCATTTGGGTCTTCTCATTGATGTCCCTTGACTTTCTGCACTTCATCCTTATCTTCTCTTTGCTTCTGAAATCTGATTCTCCTTCCAGGACATCATTGCCATTAAGTTTCAGCTTCTCCTCAACTGCAAACCTGCAAAAATAGACTAGCAATAAGTACCATTGATTATTAAACAATGAGAAACAAAAACCCGTTAGATCCAAGTGGGGTTGAGCCAAAATCGTGACTATTGGGTCAACTATCATAGACCAGAAAATGATGCAAACGCAGGGTCGAAGTGTTCAGAAACCCTAAAAAACCTATCGCTAAATGTTTCCCGCCTATCAGCGTCCAAAAAAACCTCGTTGGCGGGCCCTGAGAATTCCCACCGACTTCCTATGTCTAGCCGAAAAATGGCCCTTCATATCCCTTTTATGGAAATGGTGCCGCAGTGAGTGACACGTGGCATGCTCCGCGCGAGGGGCATATGAAACTGTTACTTATGTGGAAGGCGACACTTGTCACGTTCCGCACCCTCCTCAAAAACTCTTTGAAACCTTTGCTGGGACCTGTGAAGCCTACAGGAGATGACACTTGTCAACCTCCGTGCCACTGTTTGAAACTATCTTGAACCCTTGAGACCCTTGCGGAAAGTGACACTTGTCACTATCCGCACAATCATTGCAAATTTAAGAAACTGTCGGGGCACCCTTGAAACTTGATTGCGGAAGAAGACACATGTCAACTTCCGCGGAACTATTTGAAACTTGTTTGAAACTACGCTGGGTATGCAGAGAGTGACACTTGTCACACTCCGCAGGGCTATTGAAACATGTTTGAAGCTTTTTGAAACTTTCGCGGAAGGCACCACATGGTGTCTTCCATGCGGCCGTTGAAACACATAGAAACTTTTAAGAAACAATGCAGAAACTTTTTAAGAAACCTGCGGAGGGTGACACTTGTCACTTTCCGCGTTGCTCGTTGAAACTTTAGGGAACTTTTGAGAAACGCTAAGGGGCTCGTGGATAGTGACAAGTGTCACCCTCCGTGTTGCCTTTGAAACAATTGAGGGTCTTGTGGAGAGTGATAAGTGGCATGCTCCGCGAAGGCATTGAAAATTATGAGACTTCCCGCGGCCATCGAGACTATTAGAAACTGTCACGGAAGGCACCACGTGGTGTCTTCCGCGCAACGCTTGAAACTTTTGGAAACTTTTAAAAGCCCGCGGATGGTTTAAAATTAAAGGGGCTATCACGGAAGGTGACACTTGACATGCTCCACACAGCTGTTGAAACACTTAGAAATATTTTAACGAAACATTTGAAACTTTGAAATATTAAAACCTGATAGTACATTTTACCAAAATGGGCATAACTTGAAAAATATGGCAAATTTTCAGATGATTCAAAAAGCAACCCTGGCTCATTTTTTACAAGGAACCCAACCATACCATGCACTAGCACTCAAAATGCATTTTCTCACTAATTTTATCAAAGTTTGCAAATTTCACTCTCTTTTCCCTTACCACCAAGGACTGACCCACAAAAACAGAAGCAAAAAGCAAAGCCACAGCAGGGGTCCCTATTTTGCTAAGGAGTAAAATGGGGCGTGTTGTGAACATCACAACAAGTATGTTAAATGTGTAAGGTTACAGAGTCTAAAAGGGAAATTTGAAAAATTGAAGATGAGAGATGATGAAAATATTACCACTTTTATGCCAAGAGTGAATGAGCTGGTTTGTGGAATCAAAAATTCTGGTGGAGTCTTGGATGAAAATGAGATTGTTGGTAAGATTCTCAGATCCCTTCCTGCCTCTTACAAAATCAAGGTTGCTGCCATTAATGAATTCAAAGCCCATACAATTGTCACAAGAGACCAATTGGCTAGCAAACTGGCTGCTTTTGAAATGACCAAATTTGGAGATGATCCCCCCAAAACCGAATCTACATTCAAAGCCAGTGCCTCTGTGAAAGGTAAACAAGGATTTGATCTGGGAGAGAACTCATCAAGGAAATTGTCATGGTATGAAAAAGCAAGAAAAGACCTGGAAGAAGAAGAAGTAGAAACTTCTCAACTTGAAGCCCTCATTGCAAAGAGACTGCCAAGAGGATCCGGTAAGTATGAAGGAAAATTGCCTTTTAAGTGTTTTAACTGTAACAAGATTGGTCATTTTGCCTCAAAATGTCTGAAAAGATTTTCAAAGCCAAATCCTAACAGATCAAGGTTCTAATAGAATTGTTACTATGTTCATGAAGAAGATGATAATGAAGGAGTAACAAATGATGAATCAAAGACAGGAAACAAATCTGGAAGTGAATGGGTGTTTATTGCCATCAAGGAAGAAGAACCAATATCCTCTATATATATCAATCATAAAGTTGTAGAAAGAGCTCTGGCTTCCCAAGTTGAAGAAAAGAATGATTGGGTCATTGACAGTGGTTGCTCTCACCACATGACAGGTGACAAGAATAAGTTCATAGATTTGGAAAGATATGAAGGAGGAGTGGTGAAGTTTGGTGACAATTTTGCTGGTAGAATCAGAGGAAGAGGAACTATTTCTTTTAATGGAAGAAACAAAACTAGTAATGTACTATATGTTGAAGGTTTGAAGCACAATCTTCTCAGTGTTGGACAATTGGTGGACAAAGGCTATGATCTCTGATTCAAGGATGGAAAATGCAAAATCTTTGAAAGATCCAGAACAGAGATTGCATCCGATACTCAAAATAAAGGTAATATCTTCCACTTGGTTGGTATTGATAAAAGATGCTTATTTGTTCAAGTTGATTAGAGTTGGTTATGGCATAGAAGGATGTGTCATGTGAATTTTGACAATATCATCAAGATAAGCAATACTCAGGCTTTAAGAGATCTTCCAAAATTGGTGAAACCTACTAACAGCTTGTGCAAGGAATGTCAGTTGGGTAAGATGAGTAGAGTCACATTCAAAAGAAAGGAATTGTCTTCTACCGGACTATTGGACTTAGTTCACACTGATCTTTGTGGTTCGGCAAGAACCAGAAGTATTCAAGGTGATAGATACTTCATGCTGCTAATAGATGACTATTCCCGGATGATGTGGGTAACCTTTCTAAAGGAGAAATCAGAAGCTCTTGAGAAATTCAAACTATTCAAGGCTATGGTAGAGAATGAAACAGGAACAAAGTTGAAATGTCTGAGGTCTGATAGAGGTGGAGAGTTCACATCTGGTGAGTTCATAGAATTCTATGAGAAACATGGAATTAAGAGACAGTTGTCTGCTCCGAGGACTCCACAGCAGAATGGAGTAGTGGAGAGAAAGAACCGGACCATCCAAGAAGCATCTAGGACTATGATGATGGAAGCAAATGTTCCTTAGATCTATTGGAGAGAAGCTGTCAGCACTACAGCCTATACTCTTAATCGAGTTCAAATCAAAAGCAATACCATTAAGACCCTTTATGAACTCTGGTTTGGCATTACTCCTACTGTAAGATATTTTAGAGTCTTTGGTAGCAAGTGTTACATCAAAAGAGATGAAGATTTAGGCAAGTTTGATGCTAGAAGTGATGAAGGAATATTCTTGGGCTACTCTACTCAAAGCAAAGCATACTGGTGTTATAACAAGAGACTAAGAAAGATGATAGAAAGTACAAATGTGAAGGTTGATGAGGGAATAGAGAAACCCTCAAGGTTCTATGAGTATGATGAAGATGATCAAAATGGTGTTCTGGTTCAAGGAGCTCAACCCTCTCCTAGAAGTTAGATTCAGATAGATCCGGTAAATCAGGAAGAAGAGATAGGTTTGGATGAGCCTGATCAAGAAGCAGAAGTACAAGAAACTCCCAAAGTTCCAAGGTATGTAAGACTAAACCACTCTGAAGATCAGATCATAGGTGACAAAAGCAAAGGTGTGCAAACTAGAAGGAAAATTACTCAAAATTCAGATGAATATTGTTTGATTTCAAAGATTGAACCTAAGACAATAAATGAAGCCTACAATGATGAAAATTGGACCAAAGCAATGGAGGAAGAGTTGATGCAAATCGAGAAAAATCACACTTGGGATCTTGTTTCCAGACCTAGAAATAAGAATGTGATTGGAACCAAATGGGTCTTCTGAAACAAACTAAATGAAGTTGGTGAAGTAATCAGAAATAAAGCCAGATTGGTCTGCAAAGGCTACTCTCAAATAGAAGGAATTGATTTTGAAGAAACCTTTGCTCCGGTGGCAAGAATTGAAGCAGTCAGATTATTTCTTGCATTTGCTGCCTTCAAGGATTTCAAGGTGTATTAGATGGATGTCAAATCTGCTTTCCTAAATGGTGACTTAGAAGAAGTGTACATTGAACAACCGGATATATTTCAATTATCTGAGCATGGTGATATGGTCTGCAAATTAAAGAAGGCACTGTATGGTCTAAAGCAAGCCCCATGAGCATGGTATGAAAGATTGGACAAACATCTTTTGAAGATTAGTTTCAACAAAGGTACTACTGATAGTAACCTATATTTCAAAATTGATCATGAAAACATCTTGACTGTTGAAGTATTTGTTGATGATATCATCTTTGGAGGAAGAGACAGTATGTGTAAAACCTTTGCAAATCAAATGAAAAGTGAGTTTGAAATGTCAATGCTCGGTGAAATGAATTTCTTCTTAGGTCTGCAAATTACTCAGACAAAGAAAGGAATCTTTATCTCTCAGACCAAATATGTAAAAGAATTGTTGAGAAAATTTGGAATGGAAGATTCAAAGCCAATGAACACTCCCATGGCAACTGGATGTAAGTTGAGCAAAGATGATGACTCTCCTAAGACAGATTAGACAAAGTACAGAGCAATGATTGGAGGATCATCTCACTCAAACTAGACTAGATATAATGTAGGCCATTGGTCTTGTGGCAAGATTCCAGGCTGATCCCAGAGAATCTCATGTCATGCCAATCAAAAGAATTTTTAGGTACTTAAAAGGAATAGTTGAGTATGGTCTATGGTATCCTAGAGATCATAATTTTTCTCTTCATGCATATACAGATGCAGATTGGGCAGGAGATGTGGATGATAGGAAGAGTACAAGTGGAGGAGCATTCTTTTTGGGAAAAAGGTTGGTTTCTTGGCTAAGCAAGAAACAAGAGGCAATATTCCTATCTACAACTGAAGTAGAATACATTGCAGCAGCAGGTAGTTGCACTCAAGTTTTGTGGATGAAGCAGATGCTAAGAGATATTCAAGTAGCATATGAGGAGCCTATCACAATTTTCTGTGATAATTCAAGTGCAATAAATATTTCTAAGAATCTAGTGTTACATTCTAAGACTAAGCATATATCTATCAAGTTTCACTTTCTGAGAGAGCAAGTGAACAAGGGTGAAGTCAGATTGGAGTATGTGCCCTCCAAGGATCAGCTTGCAAATATTTTTACTAAACCTCTTCCCAAGGACTCTTTTGAGTATCTCAGGGAGAAGTTAGGGGTTATTGCCTCTCTGGTGATGAACTAGCATGCACTGATGTGCATCAATCCGGTAGATATCATAGTCATATCCTGTGATCTGGATTGATGATAAGGGAGATGCTACTCAGGGGGAGTAGCTGGTATGTTATGAAATAGTGAAGTTACAAGTATGAGCCCTTTGCCATTGATGTCAAAGGGGGAGAGAAGACATGTGAAAAACAAGTGGTTGCTAATCAAAGGGGGAGCAATAAAGGAAGAGAAGACATGTGAATAGTTGTTGCTATCAGGGGGAGTTGTAACAGCAAGGAGAAGTTCTTGTCTTGATGATTTTTCACATCATATGTTGCCATCAATGACAAAGGGGGAGATTGTTACATGTATGGGCCTAACCGGTGTTGTCATTGATGTCAACATACTCATGTTGCATTAATGAGAAGGATTAGATGAGCTGTGTGCTGAGGATATTGAGAAAATAAGTCTCAATCAGGAACAATGAAGAACAGTGATGACAAGAAGGTAAAAGTCCTCAATAGGTTGAGGATTAGAGGATGCGGTTTCAAGGGTTTGTAGATATAAGTCTTGTGATGGTCCAGTCAAGATTTCAGAGGTCTGCATGGAGATTTGAAGAAGTTAGGGTTACTTGAGTAGAACCGGTTTCAACAGGTGTTCAGAGGTGACAGAGTGCCATAGATAGGTCCGGTGAGATCTGGTATTTCATTATCCCGTTCTGTGGATCTGAGGGAGTGTTGAGGACGTCCCTATGAAGTATCAACTAGATTAGTTCATGGGTTGAAGGTCCGGAAGAGCCTATTCATTTGTGACAGTGATAACAGACTGTGTTCTTGTAGCTCCAGATGAACGAAAGAAGAATTCCAGTAGGATGATGAAGTGTGGATGTCTTTGGTGATTCAGGGAAGGTTATGATGATCGTTGGAGCATGTCCAGTTAATGTTGGTGGTCCGCATTGAAGTTGGAGTTTGCATTTGAAGAATAACCACGGTTATTAGTGTTCTTCTTGAGACTGGCCGACCGGATGTATTATGATCTTAGATGATTGTTCCTAAGTTGATGCCTTGTATAAATAAGAGATTGTGAATTCATTTTGAGGTGTGGATTGTGGTGATAAGTGTGTGGTAGCAGAGAGAAGTGCGAAAGGCGGAGCAGAAGTATTGGGCTTAAATGGAACTAATTCAAGCATGGTGAAGATGCTATTCTCCATTCATAAAGGTGATACTTATTCCTTTGTAGAAAGTGTGTCTCTTGTAGGCAGTGAGCCTCTTATGAGCAGTGTGCTCAGGCAGTGAGCCCTAATTGGCATGTGCCATTTTGTTCTTTCTATTCTTCTAACAGAGAATACATTCTTGGGTTAATCACCCCGTGGTTGTTTCCCTTAACCGGGTTTTCCACATCAAAATCTTGGTGTCATATGTGTTGATATGTTTTTGCTTTCGATTTGAATGCATTATGGTTCATGATTAATATTATGCTAATCACTAGAGAAGATTCAAGTGTTTAAAGAGAGAAAGTTTCACACAACTGATTCACCCCCCCTCTCAGTTGTATGCCCTAAGTCTAACAGGAACTTCAAGCAAGCCTCTTACTACTAATGATAAACTAAACGAACTAAAATGAAAAAGTATTTCCACCTAACAATGTTGCAACCCACTTTAATGAAGGCCACCATTTGCTTAACATTGAAAGGGAAAAGAGAACCCAGCATGCACCTTACAACATCCTATATTTTACTTAAATAGATATTCAATAACTTAATGCAAGTACATACTACTATGCCCTTAAAGCGGAAACATACATAGTTGATTTCCCATCACATTAACCCTTAGAGGGAAGATAATGTAGTTTACAGATCTAATAAAATTTCAGCAAATAACGGCATGCAAATTAACACTTTAAGAACATGAAAGAAGAAGAAAATAGACAGAAGAAAAGAAACACCAATATACGTGGGGAAAACCCTTTTGGGTAAAAAACCCCACACTCCAAAGCATCGAACCAATGTATTAATATGCAACAATAATGTTACAATACACTTGTAGGCTCAAAGCCTTAACATGGAGATTTACATCTTGCTTCTTCAAAGGAAAACTAACAGCATAACCCTACATAAAACTCTCTCCTCACAAACTTCTCAAGCCGTTAATTTAGAGACCTCTCACAACCAAGAAACCATTCTATGGTTTTCAAAACCATGTGCAAAACCTCTCATAGGTGCAGTGCCCAAAAAAGTGAGATTCTAGTCTAAAATTAGGCTCTCACGTCCAAGTATTCTCCCCTATTTTTGACCCTTACAGTTGTCATAGAATCTATCATAATATTGCTAAAAATGGCCCTTCCATAATATACTACTAAGTGGGCATCTTTTGACAACTAATAAATCATCTTCAAGGCACCGACATGTGGCACAAGTGCCAACTAAAAATTCAAACACCCCTCTTTTATGCTGGAGCTAAATAAAATAGTAACCAAATGTGGGAAAATATTAAATGACAAATAAAAATTAATAACAGAAAATTTTGCAAGGTTGAGACACCTGATTTTCCAACAAACATAACCTATAATACTAATTGGTTTAAGAAGCTAGGGAAGAACGATAAACAAGTGGATCCTAGGAATAAAAATCATAGGATTAAAGATAAAGAGATTCCTAATCCATTTAGAAAAGAACACATAAACATGCAAGAAGATTTATCTTGACCATATGAAGCTTATTCCTTATCTCATGACCCTTTGAGATGTGGGGTTAGGATTTCTTGAGGGAAGATAAGTTCCCAAATGATGAAGGGGGTCCAGCATGCTCTAAAGACTAAATGAAGAAGATTAGATAAATACATGTGACTATGAAGATTCCTATAACTGATTGGAATTTGAAGGTAGCCTCATTGATGATCAAACTTTTCAGCATGACTGCATCAATACCTTAGACTAGTTTTAAATAACAACTTATGACTTTGCACACATCAAGGAACTCATGCAAAAGAGGTACAAGAGAGCTACACCTTCCAATGAGGATATCAAGGCTCTTACTCAGGCAGTTGTCATGCAATTGTGGAGTGGTTATAAATTGAGAAATAGGTTAGTGGGTACCAAGAATGATGCCAAAGTTGCAGCCAACACTAGTGTTGTCTCAAATGCAAATATATGTAAATAAAAAGGCAAATATTGAAGCTAAGGTTGGTGGAACTACATCAAAGGTAGTTGAGAAGAGAAGGGCTCAGGTGAAAAATTTAATATTGCAAAATAAATATATTCCAAAAACCAGGAAGATTGATACACCTACAAGGAGTAATTTGGCCCATAAAGAAAGAATGCCAATCCAAAGTCAGGTGAAGTCAAGAGAGTACCTCATTAAGGGAAAGAAGATACTAAAGTAAGTGGTTGTGCTACTAATGATAATAGAGGCATCAATGTTGACGATCAAGATTCATCCCTAATGGACATGTCATTACTATATCTACATCCACTACTTTCCCTAACTATGTCCCTATTGACATGGTCCTTGTTCTAAGTCAGAACAAAGGTCAAGGTGCCTTTAAGTGAACTTTATAGAGTTCATTAACATAGGAATAGAGAATAATATTTTATCATTGTCCCTACTATGCTTGACTAACCTACCAGCTCATCTAATGATCTTAAATCCAATGCTTGAGAAACACCTAAGGTATATCTTTGCACATCACTAGTGAGGATTTGACTAAACATTGATCCTTTTTACACCTCGTTTCTAATCAAAAGGTGTTTGGTATCTAATTGTATGCTTGACTCAAGTGCCTCAAGTAATGTTATGCCACTTGAAATTACAGATGAGTTAGGACTGAAAGTTTCTAAGTCATATGGTAAGTGCTATGTAGTGGAATCAAGGGAAGTGAATGTCATTGGAATTGTGAATTTGGTAGAAGTCCAACTAGTTGCATATCCTAACAAGTCATTTCTAATGGACATAATCATTATGGATTGCCCTGCTAAATGGGGTATGTTGGCATTAAGAAAGTGGGTTGCATCCATTGGAGTAGTATTCAAATGGATCCATCTTATGCTCCTATCCCCTTGCACAAAAAAGAGGTTAGGATACCTAGGGAGAAGAAGATGCTACACATCATAGAGGACCTTGAGAAGGCTACCAATGAGGTACTCTACATGGATACTTTACCTAATAATTTCATTGGGTATTACGATGGCATTGCTAGTAGCCATGATAATTGAAATTATCACCTTTAGTCTTGTTGTTTTGAATATGATGATCAATAGACTATGTATTTTGATGGGGCATGTTCTAGAGAGGGCATTGCTAGAAGTGTAGTACTTGTTTTCTTGGTGGCATTAGTTTTAGATTCTTATTTAAGCTAACTTTCTAATGTACAAATAACATTGTTGAGTATGAGGCCTTAATGTTGGGCTTGATAGTGGCATTAAAGAATAAGATGAAGTGCTTAAAGGTATATGGTGATTTTGAGTTAGTTGTGTCTCGGGTGAGAGACTTGTACACTGCAAAAGACAAGAGGATAAAAATGTATATAAATGGGGTTTGGGAGAACATTGAATTTTTAACATTAAATGGATATATAGGTCTAAAAATACCCCAGCTAATTCTCTTGTTATCATGGCATCTAAGTTTGATATCAATTGGGTGTATTCCCTTTGCACCTACAACGTTGAAGTCTTTACAAGGCCAACTATACTTGATAATGTCTTTAGTTGGAAAATATATAATGATGATCAATAAATTTACAAGTTTCTTAATTGCATGGATAAGTTTGACAAATAACTAATTGATTAGGAACCCATTGTAGAGAACGAAAATGGAAAAGAGACATTGTTTGGGGCTGATGTGATTACACTCAAGACAAACATTATTCCTAGAGGGTTTGTAGCAATTGGTAGAGAATTTGATAGTTCTGACTACTACAAGACAAGTAAACCAGTTGAATGAAGATGACATTGAAGGTGTAAATTTTGATAACCCCCAAAATGTTATACATGTTGAAATTAAGGAACATTGAGAGGGGGGTGAATCAGTGCTCTACAATATTTATTGTTATTTGCCTTTATCAAATTATCACATACATTCAAAAGAAATAAGCATGAACACAAGAGCAAGATCATCACACATGAACACCAAGATTTTTACGTGGAAACCCGATTAAGGGAAAACCACGGTGGAGGTTAATCCACAAAAATTAATACCTTGTTAAAAGTATTACAAATGGGGAAGGCACATGCCTTCAGGCTCACTGCCCAGAGCTCACTGCTCAAGGAGGCTCACTGCCTACAGGAATGATTACAAGAAGATTATAGAATGTTTGAACTGATGAATAACATCTACCAATGCAAGAATTCAGTTCCGGTTAAGCACAAAATACTGATCTTACACACTTCATCCTTACTTTGCCCTGTTTATTGTTCTACCATAATTCGAGCTTAGATCTTCACCTTCACACTTCTTTCTACTTTTTTCACACTTACTCCATCACCACACCACTCACTCTCTTTAAGAAACTCGAATCCATCGGCTATATATACATCCGCATCACGAAATTTAATCAACTGTAGTCAGCTTCAAAAGAACTTTGAACATTTATTAAGAAACCCTGCTCTGTCAGATGAACCCCTGCACAACCAACAATGCGGACCAAAGAATTGTGTTCCAAATCATCAATCATGTTTGCCAGTACCACTAATTATCACAAATTACTTGACCAACACTTTTTCTTCATCCGGACCAAGATCAAATACTAGGTCAGCCTTTTCTTCTTCTGACTATATTGACTAACTTGAACTCGATACTCAGATGCTTATAAGTTTTGAGTCCTTCAACACTGAAGGCTAAGATTCTGGATTTAGATAGTCTTGACAATCCTTATTACTCCCTCAGATCCACAACACACTATGAATTACCACCGAAGAGATCCAGACCAAGATACTTGACCCTGTCACATGCTCTATTTTTTATTACCCAGACTTAGACAAATCTTCATTCTAACTTTCGATATGAACAAATTATGTTGTGTGGACGTGTATGATAGACTTAGTTGCCATCAATGACAACCCCTGTCATGTGTAACAGTGTCTCTTGCCAACAATCTCCCCCTTTAGCATTGATGGCAACATTTAGTGAAAAATGACTAAGTGTAGGAACAACTCTCCCTTTCTGAGTATACTTATGCTTTTCACTATCTCCAATGTTCCCCCTTTGTTGGATTCCTCATTTTTCACTGCTCTTCACTCCCCCTTTGACATCAATGGCAAAGGCTGAACCATTTTGGGTGTAACAATTCTATAATCTCACATTTCTCCACAATGGAGTGTATATGCAATACAACTTTATAGCCAGGAGTGAATATTGCCTTGTGGTCCAGTAGTTCCAATATTTGTAATTGAGCATCAAACTTGACAAAATCTGCATACCAAAATTCATTAAAAAAAAATTATGTACATGGGCATAGATACAAACAACCCTATGACTTATTTACATAAGTTTGAACACATCACCAAAGATATTCTTCAACAACACCAACTCATTGTCCCAACTCTTCTTCATATTGTTCAAAACTGAGATGTGACAACTAAATAAGAATGCTTGAGACTCTGCTTTTCGCAAGTCAGTAGGATCACTTGACTTAGCAGCAGCTTGGGCTTCTATCATGGTATTGAACATTGCTTCCAACTTGGGGGAAATTAGTCCCCGGAGCTCGCACATCCTTGTCTCAATGTTGTCCTTTTCCTTCATCAATTTCTTTATTTCTTCAATCAGGATGATTGTTTGACATTCTTGGCTCATCACTGATACTATCAGAGGATTAAAAGATTGGGATACACCTGACAATTTTTCCTTAGACTCCTTTATTTTTATCTCAATGTCCTCTATAGCTTTAGGACAAGATAAACAAAATTTATATACATTCCCTCCTCTATAAGAACATTTTGAATATTCTTAACACCGGTATCCAACACAATTCTATCTAGTAGAATCATCCCTTTCAGGGCATCAAATCTTTTATCGTTGAATTCATTTTGGATGACCTCTGCAGACTTTTCAAGAGATTCAAAATGAGAACTTACAGAGTTTATTAGACTTTTTAATGGCTGGAGGGGGATGCAGATGAATCCTTCTAAAATGTTGGCATGATTTTCTCTAGAATCGCAGATGCAAGGCCAAGTAGCTCATTGTCTTCTATGTGAGATTTTAGAATATCTTCTCTGGCCTTGGCTTGAGCAATGGAGGCCAATTTTATCTTCTACACCGGAGATAAGGTATCAAAATTTATTGGACCTTGTATTATGTCTTGATCTTCTTCAATTTGTTTATCTCTTTCCAAAATTTCTTTCACTGCTTCTGCAGTGTCTCTTGCCCAAGATGATGTTTCTAACTTGTGCTCTTCAAGGCCTACATCTTTTCCTTTTTAGAGTCAACCATATTGTCCAGCTCATAATTTTCATTCTTCTTCTCAGCTTTTGCCTTCTCTGCATCAACATCAGAGGCATCTTTGCTTTTATCTATCTCATAAATATCTTCTACATTTTCTTCCAGAGGGTTTGGTGTATGCTCAGTGGCAGTTTTATCAGGTTCCTCAACATATGGAATGGAGGAGTCAATTCCATCATCATTTTCTTTTACTTGATCTTCTTTCACCATTTCTTCATCTTCTTTGTTCAGAGCTTCTTCTTCTAGAAGAGGGTTATCATCTACTTCAGTTTGTTGCTCATCCTTCTGCAACTCTTCATCATTCAGCATTGTTGCATCTTCAGTATCAATCGGTTCTTCTGTGACTACATAGAACTTGTTCTTGTCCAGTGCTTTCCTTAGAATTTGTTTAGTTTCTTGAACAACTTCCTCTATGTCTCCAATCATCAGCTTATTCATCCTGGTCTTGCTTCTAAATTCGTTCTTGACTTCTTTGAAAATTTTATCTGCTTCTTTTCTGGAGATCACTAGACACAAACTGGACAAAACATGTTCTCTCAACTCCATATCCTTTGACTTGGCAGCTTCTTTTCTAATTTCTAGAATGTTTCTTAAACTCTTGGGAACTTCTGACAAAATCTCTACTAGGGCCCAATTGAATACATTCAAGTATTTGATAGTAGCATCTTCTAAAAGTCTCTTGTCAGCATCATTGTAAAGATTATAAAATTTAGTCAATGGCTTTAAATTTCCATCAGCAGTGATTATCTTAACAATGTTTTGTACAGATGGAGTTGGCTTCTGAATATCGGCCTCTGACTTCTGCCTCTTGTTTGTCTTTTTGCTTCCAGAAGGCTTCTCTTTTGACACTTTAACAACTTTAGTACATGTGGCCTTCAGCTCTTTAAGTTCTTCATCAGAATCTCTTTTCTTCATCCTCCTTTTTCATACTGCCATAAGACCTTTTTGCCATTGCTTTTGTCCTTTTTCTTTCTTCTAGTTTCTCTTTTCTGACAGGTTTTGTTTGAACAGGAGCAGTAGCAGAACTTCTAGTTTTTCTATACTAGTTGGTGAAGACTTCCAGAGCACTTCCTTGTTTCTTATCCTACATCTCCTTTTCAACTTTTTCTATCCTTTCTCTGTTCTGCTTTACAACTTAGATATTTCAATGCTTTCAGCATACATTTCTGCTTACTTTTGAGCTTTCCTCTTGATTTCAAGTTTTCTGAGCTCAACATGTAATTTTAAACTAAGCTACTCATATGTCCCAAATCTCTCCACAAAACCATCCTTGGGTTTGCTCAAGAGATGTTGAGCATACATATCCAAGATTTTCCCATCTACCTCATACCCCATGGGCATGATCCAAACAGTTCTGGGTTCTACTACTTCCATTAAACACTGATCAATGTCCACCATGAAACATATTTCATTCTTGTATTTCTCAACAATTGATTTAGGGATTCTTTCCCTAGAATGCATCATGCTCTAAAAATTCTTGAAGTAACCCCAAATTATAGTTTTATGTGATTTAGAGTCACCAACGTTGTTCAAGTGCTCTCTGATCTGTATAGTAATAGGTTTATCATCTGTCCAACACATGCTTTTCTTGTCAGGTAACTCATTCATGAAATATAAGAACAAACATAAGATCAATGTACCATATTTGAAGGTGTTCTTCTTATCCTTCTTTACCTTATTCAAATTTTCCATCAGCTAGTTCTGTAGCATCTCACACAAGTCATAATCAACATTCTCGCTTAACATTTTGTATGCAGCATATATGGTCATTCCAGAAACAGAGTTCTCCCTGCTAGAGTGATGAATTTTGTAACCAATTACCATTGAAGCAAACTTAACATCTGAATCAATAATGTCATTGATTGTCATTGCCCTTTTGTCAAACCTTGAACTGGTAGCATCAGTTACTATTTGATTCTTCATTGCTTTCAACATTGGCAGTCCACCAGATGAGTTTAACCTTATCACAGCCTTGATGATGTCCTTGGTGATCTTGAATGGTTTCATTAGCCATATAAATTCATCATGCATTCGGTTCAGCACATATCGGACCCACTCATCTTTATCGAAGGATGGAAACCCTATAATCTGAATGAAATGTTTATCATGCAGTGCCTTAAAATTAGGTTTAAGACAGTGAATTTAATCCCTTAGATGATTCTTGAACAAATCTACAAACCTTGAGTCCCAAAATTCATCTATGCTCGCATGAATATAGACCCTAATATCTTCAACATGCAATACACCATACGAAATACTTGAAAATGCACCTAACACGTCAACTTCTACTAATTTGTGTGGATGCTTCTTGAATTTGGGTTGGGGTCTTTCAGTAATATCAACAACCAATGGTGTGGCCATTGCAAAAGATCACAAGTTCAAAGTTTCATAGAAAATACCTTTTTCTTCACGGTATTAGGGTTAGCGGATGAATTCGTCGGTCACACTTCAAATCCTTGAAATCTTAGCTCAGGTCCTCTTCTGCTTGCTCTCTTCAAATGCAAAGTGATCCAAATGATCAAAGAATGACATTTATGCTCTGCAAAACCTAATTCTCTATTGTAATAAATGCGTTAACCTAACTTCATCTGGTTACTCTATTTCTTGATGTAGTTTCTCATGAATCACTCTAAAAATCACCATACCCACTTCTTTTCTTCCAGACATTCATTCAAATGATCTGTAATAACCCAAATTATCTTCTCTCATCATGCCAGATTCAGGTACCCATTTACTGGCTAGGGGAATTTGATTTTCAATGCAACTCCCCCTTAGCCAGAGCTCCCATTTTAGTTCCTTGAGGAATTCTCAGCACCAAATTCTAGTGCGGACCCATTACCATCATTTCTTACACTTTTCTTCACCCATGTCTTGTTCATTTCATTCTTGATCTCATTTGCATAAACTTTGCCCTTGCCTTTGTCTTGTCTCTGCCCATCCAGTTTTCTATTTACCGGACCTTTTCTTCCATTTTTCTTGCTTCTGCAAAATCTTGCAATATGACCAGATCTATTGCAATTAAAGCACACAACATTTCTTTGCTTATTTATTTGATTTCTTCTTGATCTGCACTGATTAGCCATGTGTCCAAATCCATTGCATGCAAAATAGTAGCCATTGAAAGGATTGACATTTCCTCTATTGTTAGAGTTATTCATTATCATACTTCTGCATTCATTGGATCTATGACCATACCTCTTACACTTGAACCATTGACTGGAGAAGGATGGACCACTTTGATTTATTCTGGTTATACACTGGGTAGCTCTATGACCAAATTTATTGCAATTAAAATAATTTCCATTAAAAGATGGATACCTTTGAGCATTAGGTTGGCTTACCAAAGGTCTGCTAGGTCTGTTTCTCCCATTCCTTGATTGAGAATTTCTTTATCCAGATTTGGAGCTTTCACCTTTCTCATACCCAAGACCATGCTTATCATTAGCCTTCTTTTGACTCTTAAGCAGCACTTCAAGTTTAGCCGAGCTTATTTTGAACTTATCCTTGTATTCATTTGCAACTTCTAGGTCATGTCTGAGAATGACAATTTGCCTTTCAAGTTCCTCTCATTATATCTGCATTCTTGTAGATTAGATTTTAGATGACAAATTGCTTTGTCCATTCTACAACATTCTTCTATTCTTTCCTTTAGAGTTTGATTCAAGTTTTCTTCAGTTTTCTTCCTTTCCTCAATTTCTTTGGTTAGCCTCGTCACTCCAAATTCCATTTCATGTTTTAGAGCATAAACTTCTTTTGTTAGCTTCTCACACTCCTTTGTCTTTTCTTCCAATCCCTCATTCATGTCATTTTCTTCAGTGAAATTAGCTAGATGTTGAAGTAGCTCCTTCCTTTTTTTCATACATTTTTTTAGTTTTTCTTTTAACATCTTAATGCAATCATCAGCATCTTTAAGGTTCGCTTTCAGTTCATTTACTTCTACTTTGGACTGATCAAGATCTTCTAAAGCTAATTGAAGTTATTCTTTGAGTGAACCCATTGAACCTCCTTCCCAGATCTTTCTCAAGCTATTAAGCTTCTTCCAAGGAACCTTGCTCTGATACCAATTGTTGAAATTAAGGAATGCTGAGAGAGGGGGTGAGTCAATGTTCTATAATATTTATTGTTATTTGCCTTTATCAAATTATCACATACATTCAAAAGAAATAAGCATGAACACAAGAGCAAGATCATCACACATGAACACTAGGATTTTTATGTGGAAACTTGGTTAAGGGAAAACCACGGTGGAGGTTAATCCACAAAAATTAATACCCTGTTAAAAGTATTACAAATGGGGAAGGCACATGCCTTCAGGCTCACTGCCCAAAGCTCATTGCTCAAGGAGGCTCACTACCTACAAGAATGATTACAAGAAGATTACATAATGTTTAAACTGATGAATAGCATCTGCCAATGCAAGAATTTAGTTCTGGTTAAGCACATAATACTGATCTTACACACTTCATCCTTACTCTGCCCTGTTTATTGTTTTGCCATAATTCGAGCTTAGATCTTCACCTTCGCACTTCTTTATGCCTTTTTTGCACTTACTCCATCACCACACCACTCACTCTCTTCAAGACACTCGAATCCATTGGCTATATATATATCTGCATCATGAAATTTAATCAACTGTAGTCAGCTTCAAAAGAACTTAGAACATTTATTAAGAAACCCTGCTTTGTCGGCTGAACCCATGCACAACCAACAAAGAGGACCAAAGACTTGTGTTCCAAATCATCAATCATGTCTTCTAGTACCACTAATTATCACAAATTGCTTGACCAACACTTTTTCTTCATTCGGACCAAGATCAAATACTAGGTCGGCCTGTTCTTCTTCTGACTATACTGACTAACGAGAACCCGATACTTATATGCTTATAACTTTTGAGTCCTTCAACACCGAAGGCTAAGATTCTAGATTTAGATAGTCCTAAAAATCCTTATTACTCCCTTAGATCCGCAGCACACTGTGAATTACCACCGGAGAGATCTGGACCAAGATACCGGACCCTGTCACATGCTCTTTTTCTAATTACCCAGACTTAGACAAATCTTCATTCTGACTTCCGATATGAACAAATTATGTCATGCGGATGTGTATGATAGACTTAGTTGGCATCAATGACAACACCTGTCATGCGTAGCAGTGTCTCTTGCCAACAATACATTGACAAGAAATTGAAATCAACAAAGAAATAAATGTTGATTCCACTATTAAGAAGGTTCAAGAAATTATTTGCATGGTCATATAATAAACTAAAAGCATTATAGAAGACTTTTTTCTACACACTATTTCCTTGTAGCTTGATGTAAATCCCTTTAAATAGAAACAAATGCCTATTAATCTATTAATCCCACTCTAGCCCCTCAAATGTAAAAGGAATTGATGAAATTGAAAGAGGGTGGTATTATCAAGTTAATTAGGCATTCCCCCTAAGTGTCTAATCTTGTTATAGTGAGAAGAAGAATTGGTACATAAGGTTATGTGTGGATTTTAGAAATTTGAGAACCAAATTACTCAAGGACAATTATCCATTGCCAAGTCTAGACCATTTACTACAAAGAGTGATAGGGTTAAAACTTATGTCTGTGATGGATGTATTCTTAGGGTATAATAAAGTGGTTGTCAAGGAGGCTGAGTAGCACAAACCAACATTTACCAGTTCTTGGGGAACCTATATTTATGTGAGAATGTCATTAGGCCTTAAGAATGTAGGGGCTACTTTTCAAAGAGCCATAGATGTTGCCTTTGTTGGTTTGATTGATGAGATCTCGTGATAGTATATCAAGATGACCTTACAACCTATATAAAGGACAAAAATGATCATTGTAAACACTTGGAGCTGATCTTCATAAGATACCTAGAGTTTGGGATATCAATCAATCCTAAAAATGTGTATTTGGTGTGGAGGAGGGCAAGATTCTTAGGCATATTATGTACAAAGAAGGGGCAAGGATTGATCTTGAAAGAGTAAAAGTAATAGATCTCATCCCTTGGCCCAAAAACATCAAGGGAGTGCAATCTTTCTTTGGGCAAATCAACTTTGTAAGGAGATTTGTGCTCAACTAAAGGCTAAGAAGAAAAAGGTCATTTCCAAGATGCTTAAGAAGGGACAAATAATTAGTTAGGATCAAGAACCAAGTCAGGCCTTTCTACATATCAAAGAAGCACTCAAGAAAGCATCTGTATTGGCTAGTCATAATTAGTCGAGGCCCTTTTAGTTGTTTTCTTTTGCCTCCTTTTACACCATAGTTATTGTTTTGCTACAAAAGAACATGCATGGATATGGACAACCTTATGCATTCCTTAGCAAGTCTCTTCGAGGGGCTGAACTAAAGTATCCCATCATGGAGAAGCATGCATATGCCTTTGTGAAGGTTGTCAAGAGTTTCAGGATTTACCTAATATAGGCCAAGGTTCTTACTTTTGTACCACACAAAGTTGAGGTATATCTTCACTCAACAAGAAGCTTCTGATAAGAAATGCAGATGGATCAATAAGATCCAAGAGTTTGACATTAAAGTTCAAGCTATGAGGTTGGTTAGAGGCCAAGTTTAGCCAAGCTCCTGGCTAATACAAACTTAGAGGCAACAAACATAAATGACGTAAGTAGTGATGTTCCTACCCCTTTTTTATTGAATGATGATCCTTGGCACAATAATGTGATATTTTATCTAGAAAATATGAGTTGTCCACCTAGTTTGAGAAAA